>CM060940.1:16250000-17500000 GCA_030765085.1 Allium cepa | reverse complement strand
CACAATACTTTTGGAATTCTTATGATGTGAACTCTCATCCACGGTCAGATCTCATGGCTTTAATCATAAGGCCACTTTCCTTCTCAACATGGGCCTTGAACTTTTTGAAGTTCTCAAAAACCACTGATTTCTTTTTAAAAAAATACAACCATGTTTTTCTTGAAAAATCATCGATGAAAGGTAGAAAATAGTTACTCTTACCAAGTGAACTTGGCTTGATCGAACCACACACATTCGTATGTATGACTTCCATCGGCTTTTTGGCACTTGAGTATGACTCCTTTGGAAAGCTCATTTTAAATTGTTTTCCAAGTAAACATCCTTCGCACACTTGATTTGGATGGCTTATGCATGATAATCCTCTTACCATTTCCTTCTTGGATAGCAACTCTAGTCCTCCGAAGTTAAGATGTCCAAAACGAAGATGTCAAAGCCAAACAATATCTTTATAACACACCTTAAGGTATTGTGCGATATCACTTTGAATGTTGAGCATAAACATTCTATTTCTTGACATTGGTACCTTTGCAATGAAGTTACTTGCACTATCTCTTATAGAAAGATTATTATCTTTTAATCGAATATCATAACCTTTCTCTAAGAGTTGTCATAAGCTCAAGTTGTTGCTCTTCATGTTTGGCACATAGTAAACATTGAAAATGAATTGGTGCGCTCCATTCTTCAATCGGATAAGAATCTTTCATTTATCTTTCACTGCTATCTTTGATTCATCTCCAAATGTCACATTGCCCTTTACTGATTTATCAAGCTCCACAAACATATTTTTTCTTCCACACATGGTTGCTTGCACCACTATCTGGGTACCATTGGTTTTCCTCTCTTTTTCATTTTCTTTGTAAGCCAGTAATAATGTACCATCCTTTTGGCTTTTTTCTTCAACGTAATTGGTCTTCTCTTCAATTTTATTATGCTTTAAAGCTCTACATTCAGAAGCATAATGTCCAAAATTCTCACAATTGTAGCATTTAACACGTGACTTGTCATGCCTTAAATTTCCTCTCCCACGACCTCTTGTTGAGCTTTCTCCTCTTTTATTGTTGTTGTTGTTTTCATAGTTGGGCCTCCAACTTCGTCCATGTCCATATGCACGACCTCTTCCTCTTTCTTGGCCACCACCCCATCTTTGTTGGCATCGATTACTTTCTTCCTTTTTTGAATCAATCCGTGTCTTAAGGACTTGCTCCACAGTCTCTTCTTTCTTTTCTTTTCTTCATAAGCTTGCAATGAGCCTAGAAGTTCCTCTATTGACATAGTCTTCAATTTTTTTGTTTCTTCAATGATGGCGACAATATGTTCGAACTTTGGATATAATGATCTAAGAATTTTACCAATAATTCTTACATCATCTAACTTCTCACCATTTCGTTTAAGATTATTACTAACCACTAGAACTCTTAAGAAATAATTAGAAACAAGTTCACCTACTTTCATATGCAAAATTTCAAATTCTCCTCTTAAAGTTTGAAGACGTACTTTTTTGACTTGATCGGCTCCCTTATAAAACGTTCGAAGCTACTCCCATGCTTCTTTGGCCGACTTTGATCCAGAAATTTTTTCAAATGTATCATCATCCAATGCTTGATAAATTAGACAGAGCCTTCTTGTCCCTTGTCCTTGATTTTCTCAAACCATCTCTTTGAATTTGAGATAAATCATCTTCATTCTCATGTTCAGTATAGTCATTTTCAACTATCTCCCACACATCGTGTGCTCCAAGGAGAGCCATCATCCTTAAACTCCAATTATCGTAATTGTTAAAGCATTGGAACTTGTAGGGAAACGCCATTATTTGTCATCTCTATCTTGTAAAAAAATCCTTGCGCTGATACCACTTTGTTGAATATTTTTCAAGAAAGAGGAAGAGAATATAAGAAAGAGGAGATTTTATTTTATTTTATTTTATAAAACTTTTCTTTATTGATGATTTATTTCTTGCTTGATTGATACATAATGAGGGGAGAGCTCCTCTATTTATATGACTCAATAGAACATTCTAGATATAGAATATTCTAGAAACATGACTCATTTGACAACTCTAGCACTTTCTCTTTAGACAACTCTAGAAACATAACTATTATATAATTCTTATTTCTAGCAACTAATATAAAATTTTAGAGCTCTCTCCAAATTCAATTAAATACAAGAAGATTCTAGAAACTTTAATAATAAGAAACTTCTAAAAATTAACAAATCAAGTTTAATATTTCAAAAAGCTCTTCTAATTTTTCAATTCCTTGAAATACAGTTTCCCTTAGTTCATTCAACGCATTAGCAACTTCTTATATCTGCTAGAATATTTAATGATTAATTTTTTTATCAACAACTATTGATTGAAAAGAAAACAAGAAGAAGAAAAAATCTAACCTTTGAGTAAAATTTCTTGATTTCATTTTCCATTTCCAGCATTATTTGCATGGATTTAGACATATGACTACCCAGTAACACCAAACTAGCCTGCATTTTTGAATAACTTTCTGCGAGAGTTATTTAGTGTAAGTATCTATATTTGATTGAACAAATTTTAAGTACCCGGGCACCATCACTCGAAGGAAGGTGAAGGCAAATGGATTCAAAAGTTCTAGAAAGTTCTGTGATAGAATCTTGATGCCTTCTAGAAAGCATCTCCCAGTGATCATTAAAAAATGCATCTGAGGATTTAAAATTCGTGCTAGTTTACTGTTATGTTTATAACTTTACATCTCTGGATCATAATCTTTTTTGCTGCTACTAAGTTTCGGAGCTCATTAATCCTCAGCCATGCAAAAAGGATTTTACCCTGCAAATTACATAAATAAAATGGCATGTATGATATAAGTTATCTATTGAAGAAAACTGCTACGCACCACTGTGGTGAAACAGAGTCTCCTGGTTGATCTCTCCCTCCTGGCATTAACAAACCTCCATTGCAACAGCATGCAACTGTGTATTCCTAACATGTGCATGGTCTTTTCTTTTTCAATGGATTGTTTGCTGTTTTTACTGTTTTTTCTCTTCAAAAATCCAATAAAACCATTATTATGGTTCACTTTCTCCATGACTTGGGTTTCATGTCGTGATACTTGAGCCGGTGATAGAGCCCATGCTTATGGAGTTGGGCTTCTTATCAGGCTCTTGATTGCTCGATTGCAGTAGCTCTGTTTAGGTGTGCTTCGGCTGCGAGGCAAAGTGTATCGGTTGGACATTATGTGACAGTTGATCAGAAGGTTTTTGTTCGGTTTTTGTTCAGTTTTTGTGGAGGAAGAGGAGGCAGCTATGATGGTTACCATGCGGTTTTAATATACAGACCATACGTTTTTCGGTCCTGCTTGAATGCACGTTAGTTGTAAAAAGAATGAAAACTGGAAATGAGGAGACTGCAGTCACGACTGCTACGAGTTCCAGGCAATATATTTACAGTGTGTAACTGCGAAACATATTCACTTTCAGTTAACTATGATGCAATCACAGCTCCTGCACAACATAGAGAAAGATATGTTAAAACCATAAATCAACATCGCTTTTTGTGCAGTAAATGAAATTTCAAACTAGTCTATAAGAGGTCTTGAATAAGAACTAATCTAAACAAATATCATATAATGACTGTATATATGCTTTCCAACAAATAGTATATTAGAGAACAACGGATTTACAAACCGAACAAGGCCTGATGCATATACTAAATAATACTAGTAAGCATGCGTAATGTTACTGGCACATAGATATTATGGAAGCAACTGATGCCAAATAACAACTTGAAAGTAAATAGTAACTTATCACGGCTAATTTGAAAAGTGTGTGTAACTATGAACGGAGACTATGCACTCATATATTTCAAAATTTCCTTCGCGAACGTATACATCAGCAGCTTTTAGGGATAAACTTCAAAAAATAGTTTGACTAGTAAAAGTTGCAGGATTATTATATGGAACTTAAAAATGCATCCACTTGAAAGTGAAGGGAAACTAATAACAGTGAGAAGAATAACAGTCCTCGAATTTACACTCCAACAACAACTATTCGGTCAGGGCATTTATCATGTAAAATGTTGTAAGTTAGATAATAAGACTTGGAAATAAATTATATAAATGATCTGGACATTAAATAATGTAACATATATAACTTTCAGTTAATACACTTAAATGCCATCCGGTTTGTAGTGAGTTCAAATTTTTGATTATGTTTCTCCACTCTAAATCCTGATTTGGCTTGAACTGAACTTATTAGTATAAGATCTTCGCTACCTAGACCAAAATTGTAAACATCAAAAACTACTTTTACTTTATTGTACGCCGATTTTTTTAATTTATATGCTGCATAATGCCAAAGTTTATACTTATCTTAGTTTGTTTATAAGTTAGCACACAATACATACTTTTACTATTGATAGTGTGTTCTCGTACATACTGATTAAATTCAATGCATGCAATAGGTAATTAGTGTGTATAAATGTAATCTTGCAGTTTGAAATTTTAACATCTCTCAATATAATTGTTGAAATAAAAGATCAACTGTGAATCTATCAGATTTAAAAATTTATATATGATGATACAAAGATCAAATACATGATTCTTAGACTGATTTTTATTGGAAATTAGATAGCTACCATTTTAATAATATGCAATCAACAGTTTTAATGGTAATAAATATGAGTCACTTGCATTCGAAATGTCGGTCGGTTGGTAAGGATAGCTTCTGTATGGTGTAGCCGGAACATCTTTAACCATTTCATAATCAATGAGAATGGGTTGATTCTGTATGACATAAGAAGAATATAAACATAAGTCATAAATAAGCACGCTAATATAAACAATAAAATAATTCATTAAAAATACTAGGCAGAAAAACTCTATAATGCACAAACTGTTTATAGTATTAGGTGCCATTACAGAGACTTGAGACTAAGCTTACAAGATGCAGCCATGCATGTATGTATATAGGCAGAAAAAGTGCATGTTAATAATAATGAGAATCAGCATGTAGATAAAATATAGGCTAACCATAGCAAAGAATTCTTCGAGGTCGCTCTATGGAATTGAACAACTTGAATTAGATATGCGTGTGCATGTGTGTGTGTATGCTGCAACTTACCAGCATGGGAGTTCGTGATAGTAAGAAACGTCTTTTGCAAGGAAGACGGGTTAATGCCTGTAGAATCATGGCTAAAACTTTAAAAACTTGTGAAGGATGCTTTAATTAGTTAACATTCTATTTTTGGAACAGTTCAAAAGTAAATTAGAAAGTTTAAGCTTGAGATATTAATGAGACAAGGGTCTCTGCCAGCCGTAAAGAGAACAAGAAGCCTTGGAAAAAATACTGATACAAATAAGTTTGTAGATGAATGGAGTCATTGCAAAGATATGCCTATGAAGTTAGCACGCACTTGAAAGTTAAGGAACAAGGAGACCACTACAAAAACGACAAGTAAAAACACTGTCATACAAACCTCCAGATAGCACGAAATTAAGTGCGCTTACCTGGTTGGTCGAAATTTGGCCATTTTTTAGCCTGTGGGCCTCATCACATATAAGAAGATCACACGACCTACTCATTACAAACTTTGATGCATGCATTAGAAATGTCTCGTAGGACATAATCAGTGTCTAAGAAACAAACAATTTTAAAAATATAGCAAAAAAACAAAGTAATTATTCTCATCCCATGATAAGGTTTATATAAACCACCCTCCTCTACTTTAACCTGTATATGGACTTGTGTACTTTTTAAACCTCCATCGTAACTTCTGGATTTCTAACCAGGGAAGTAAACATCATGAAACTAAATGCCCTTTGTGGAGTATAATTACATAAATTATAGTTCTAGGTGGTCAATTTACAATAAAGGATACAATCATGATCAAAACTAGAATACAAATAAATGATATTTTTGATAAATATAAATGAATCGATACAAGTTGCTATCAACGATGGTAAGATGGCAGCGGTTTCAACTGCCAATGAGGCGGATCGATGCATTAGATGTAAGGGTTACGAGTGGGTGCAAGGAAGCGCAACGAAGATCAATATCTGAGTTGGATCTGTTTGATTTAGGGTAGGGTTTGGATTGAGATTTGAGGAGAATTGGGAATGATGGAGATAATCGGAAAGAAGATATTAGGAGCGCTTGTGAAAAAGAGGACGGTTGTGGCGATGTAGGTGGACAATGGTGGAGGGAGGCAGAGAGATGAACAATGGAGATGGGAAAAATAGATATAGTTAATAGTCGGGTTTTACGGATTTGAAACGAGTTAAAACTACTGTAAATCCAAAACGAGAAAATTTTGACGATCTTACTGATATTAATGAGCAAAAATGAAGGAGATGATATTTGTGGACTACAGGAAGAGACAACAGAACCCATGTTTGCTTTAAATTTGGGCTTTAGAGAAGTTGATTTTGGACACTGACAGTAAACAAACCTCCCTAACAGTCTGTTCGATAAACCCTCTTTCAAACAATATAACAAGACTATGAAGACTATTTTAGCATGGTTCTCTCTTCTAAGGCCAGTATGCCGCCAATAAAGCTAATTATCACCTATGGAAAAAAAAAATCATGACGATGAACTCTTTGGTTAAAAACTAAACGATAATCGAGTAATATGCAAGCCTTAGCATCTTACTTAGCACTCATTTAAGATCATTATTACGCATTAGAGATAAAATAGTATATAAGAAAGATATATGATGTAACTTCGCAGTATTATGCCTATGACTAGAGTTTCACCATCTTGCTTACAGTTATCATCTGATTCCACATTATAGGAAACATTAATTACTCACATCGAAATTTTATTACATACGGGTTCTCCAAGTATGTTTTATTTCGATATTATACCATTATTTCACTGTTCTATCTAGTACAAACCATGCTGGAAATACTAATTTTATTTTAGTTTAAAAAAAAATTAACTCATTTGAATTTTTTCAGTTAGAACTATTGAATTCATAAAGAATTTTGACACAAGATCTCCTTTACCATGAACAAAATCATTAGAGAGAGACTAAATCATAAATTACTGTCCAAGCTATGCTTTTGCTATGGTCAATCAGACAACGATGAGTGTATTTCGGTTATAGTTGGGTATAAGTTGAATTATTTAAAATAAAATGTTATTCAACGTCTTCTTTGATGTAGAAAGTTGGTATCACCGTAATTGGTAATCAAGTTAAAATCAAAACCTCTGGTTGGTGTGAATTGATTGATCCATAAATCTTATCAATGAACAGTGAATCTTGTGTGCTCTAACCATGTTGGCAAACAATCTACTCTTTTTGCCGGTAATATTAGCTTTTACGGTTTAAAGGAATCTGCAAGGCTTGGTATTTTTTCATTGGAAGTTCTACTTTCATTATTAAACACTTCAACCACAAAAGTTAAAAATACAGTTTAATCTGTACTAGTCTTGAGATGAGATTAATATGCACTGTTCTACGAGGAGTGTTCGAAGTTGAATTTGATGCAAAATACACCACTATGGTATAGAGTTTTCCATAACTCAACATTCATTTTACATACCTGAACTTTACGAATATTTGGTAAAAATAAAAATGACTACAAGATGATAAGCATTACATTGTTTCTATCAAATATACGCATAGTTCAGGTACGTAAAATAAATAATGAGTTATAGAAAACTCTATATCATGGTGGTGATTTTTCTATCAAATTTAACTTCGAACACTCCTCATAGAAGAGAGCATATAAATCACATCTATATGACATTACACAAATCAAATCATTCTTTTCACTGTTGTGGATGAGGTATATAGTGATACAAGTAGAACTTCTAATGACAGAGAAACAAACCTTGCAAATACGTTTAAATCTTAAAAGCAATATTACCAGCAAAACGAGAAGAATGTTCTCCTAACACTGGTTCAAGCACGCAACATTCGTTGTTCATTGATAAATGTATTGATAAATGTTATCGGATTGAACTAACAACTTCAAATGTTATATTTCGCAGTTAGCTATGAACATTGTTACAGTACTGACCGTTTTATCAAGCTTTTGATATGTAAATGATATAACGATGACAAAGAGAAAACTCGAATGGTATATCATTGCTTATGGCTTTTCAATCATTATCGAATGGCTTAAAATTAATTAAACTAATATATAATGTGTCATATGTATTTTTAATATATTAAATAAGCTAATAATAATTGAATATATATTATTAATGATAGGTAGGCTAAAAAATTATTTTAGTAAACGTACATATATGGTCGACCTCTAGTTGGTAGGATTGTCGATGAATACATGAAAAATCCAATATTCGTAAACATTTGCATCCTAAAAATAAAAAATTATCTGATACGAATATGATAGTATCCAAATCCAAAAATTATCCGCAAACATTTATCGATATAGTACTTGAGATTGTGCATATTTTACTAAATAAACGATTGATATATATTGTTTTATCATTGTAATAATTATATTATGCATGTATAAGTGAATATTAGCTATCAAAAATTGATTATTATCACCATATTATGTTAACATTATTACTAAGAAGAATTTATGTTGAATCAAAAAATTCATTTATTTCTATGATGTTATGAATTATGAGTATTGCAGATAAATATCTGGTATCTGTCTGTATCCGTAGATACGATTATCCAATATCCGAAAATGATTTCGGATGCAAATGCGGATTTGACACTATCTGCATCCGTAAGTATCCATTCAGAGACCTACTACTTGGTCATATGATGACCAAAACCAATGTGTAATATTAATAATATACAAACATATATACATACACACACACACATATATATATTCACTAAAGTAATATACATATTCACCTTAGACATTATTGTAATATTACTAATGAACATATAATGTTCATTGTAAACAATACATATATATTACTTACCGAAATAATTACAGTAAAAATAAATCTCACTATATCAAATCAAATATTAAATATGATTTATTGTAAACTTTACTATTCAAGTTGACACACTGCAAAGTACTAGCGCATGATGAATACAAAGGAATTTTTTTAAATTACCCCTTTCACACTCTGTTGCATGATGCACCAAATCAAACAATAGGTCAGCGTGAAGGTATTAATTTTGGGTAAGTATGCATACCATTTCATGATACTCCACTAATTTATTTGATTTAGACCTACTTTGTTAACCAAAATTTGAGAAAAGAAGATGCAGGATTAATGAGTATGTCATGGAACTGAACATAGTTTAACTATAGGTATGCAACATGCAACTACATTAGGTGACGAAGTGCAACTTGCTCATAATCAGAGTTGTTTGAATGTTTTAAAAATGTCACACGGCGATTGAGCTTTAATGATGATGTAACCACCACTGTGGTTAAAAAATTTCCAAATATCAACCAGTAGTATAACAAGGACCGAAATTGGGTAAAATGAAGTCATAGACGCCGTCTGCTCAATAAATATCTTTATGACCATTTCCCATGATTATATGATCAAATTACTCAAAAATATAACGTTGCTCCAAAATGACAACAAATTCTCATAAATGCAACACATCATTAACATTATGTCTTCACAACATATTATAGTTGAATAAATCAATGAAGAAATACCTTTGGCTGTATATTATGCCTAGCAGCATTATCTAGCTCTTTTGACTTCAGAGCATCAAGAAATTACATCCAACCTATAAACATACATAATTGCGCATCAAAGGGGACTCATTCCAGTTTTTTAAAAGATAAAATACTCAACGGGCATAAAAGAAACATGAATATTAACTTCAGCAGGAGATATTTTTCCACATTAAAAGTGACATCTTTCTATAAACGTTTGAAAATCCGAAGGTTAACATGATTTTTATTGCAGCAAGCAAAATTAAGAAAATAAGAATCAAACTGAAATGGATATCCAGTCTAAATGATAATCAAAATCTCATTGAAACAACAAGTAGAACCTAAAACATAGGATAATCAAAAGTTGGCATTGCCTGGAGTTCATCAGAAAAATACTGGAATAGAGTTGAATTGGTATGTTTGAGGAAAAATAAAATAAATGCAAAAGCCTAATGATTCACTTAGGACTCCACAAAACATTGAATCATCAAAACCAAAATAATATAATAGAACAAATTACGCTAATTGATTCCAGTTAATATCACAAAATGCATTCTGTATGTGACATGATTTAGATTTGGTCAAAGAAAATTGGAAACTCCAAGAGGAAGACAATAAAACAGAATGAATAAACCAACTTTGGTAGGAAAATTTATAGTACAACTTTTATGTATAGGCATTCAAGTTTCTACCAAAAGAAAAAAATATGCTTCAGTCAAGTTTTAATCAAAATCCTCATAAATTAGCATATTAATCAAACAATTTAGTTATGAAAAACCATATCTGATAAAACCGTAAATCAACAATCAAGCAAGCAAGCAAAGCTGCATAAATGAAAGAAACCATTGGAGATTAGGCGGTGTTACCAGAGGATATTAAAACAGAGATTTGTTACTTCCATTAGGAAAATGAATGAAGATTGTAAATTATAGTCGAAGGTATTTTTAAGACAAAAGAGTGTAGATTTGTTCATTTAAATTATAGGATAAGTGATTGGGGTTTTAAATATGAAGAGTGAAAATGGGTTTTCAGTCATAAATTTTAGGATAGGAAATGAAATATGTGAGGGAAATGAAATATTTTACCACTTAACATTTTAAACACCAAAAAAGTTCCTAAACGGACTATTAGCTTTGCATAAGGGAAATGTGGATATTAGTTTGGATGAGGCTAGGAAATATAAACTCATTGGAGATATCTTCTGTTTAGAGAATCAAATATAGTTCTTCCTTGTGAAAAATATTCATAATTATTAAATTATCCACTGTATAACCTATGTTGTCAAGGGAGTCACTGAAACACTGTTCAGGCTTTATTTTACAACTTTGACGCTCCACACTTTTGTTTTGACATTTTATTCCGCTTGCTGTCTGCATCAGTCAAAGTGCTAAATTTTACAATTGATGCATAAAATTTGACGTTGCTAATCTTCAATCGATTTAACAAATGAAATTATAATAACAAGTTAAGTAGAGCTTTTTTTTGAGTTTCAACATAGGCTAGGCTAGTCTTGTCCCGACATGATAGCATACAACTATTTGTAATTTGTAAACCAGACAAATAATTTCCATAAGAATAAAATATTATACAAACTATTGGTGAAGCTGTGATATGCTCCGCATATTACATTTTCTTAAGTGAAAATGACATGGTACTAAATTCTCGAGGAAAATTGGTGTTTTGAAGAACTGAAATATCGTACAGAATAATGTTTAACTGTGAACTTTGAATATGGTTTACCAGCACACAACTGCGCCCAAAATGGTTAATTGCCTAAAAAGATCGTATGTACATGTATTTATCATAGATGATTAGAGATATAATGGTTACCGTTGTTTATTAATTATACTATATATATATATATATATATATATATATATATATATATATATATCAAAAGCTCAGCCATTAATTTTTTTGTGAAGATGAAGAAACATCAACCCATCTGCATATGTTCCATCAATAAACTATATGTTTATATAGAACTACTCTATGCATAAAGCACCAAACAAACCCAAACATTGGTCTCAAAAATCCAATGGCCTTGACCATATCAAATTCAAGTAATTTTCAGAAGATCGAAAAAAGCAAAAAACTAAGAAGCAATCAATAATAAATTATAAAATTAACATGAAATAATAAATCATAAACAAGGAGTATACTCAGTATCAGTTAACAGTAACATATTTAAAACTGTCAAATTTGCTTCTTTTTTAACAGCCCAGAATGGATTGAAGTAACTAGGAAAAATTCGAAGTACTGGAGCAAAAGTATCCAGAGTTTTAGGGTCAAGGTTTTTAGTTATAACCCGGATGCGAGCACAGATGAGAAGTATGTGAGCTGATCCATTCGAGGGCTGATGGCAGGGGAGATGAAAATTAGGGTTAGGTTTTTTAAAAAATTATTTGACAAAATCCGATCGTGAATGAAAGCAAGAGACCAATATGAAATGAAAGAAACTGCTCCTGTGTATTCAACTTGCATACAGAAAGTTCCAAACTATTCCCATTTGTTACTAGAAGGAATTCCTTCCAATTTTGTTTTTGTAGAAAACGTAAATTGGATTTTTAGGAAATGACCAGAATAAAATTCGTGGAAGATTGAATAATGGAAAGAAGATGAAAAACCCACCTACAAGATTTACTATTCAAGAGAACACGCTGCAAAGTTCTAGTTCAAGAGGACTCGTTCCAGTTTTTTAAAATATAATGGCCACACACACGAAAAATAAAATAAAAATACATGAATATTAACTTCAGGAGGAGATATTTTTCTTCATTAAAGAGACAGATCTTTCTGTAAATGTTTGAAGCTGCCAAAAATCCAAAGATTAACTTGATTTTTATTGTTGCATGCAAAATTAAGAAAACAAGAATCAAACCAAAATCAAAATCCAATATAAATGATAATCAAAATCTCATTGAAACAACAAGTGGAACCTAAGAGGTAGGATGGTTAAAAGTTGGCATGCTTGAAGTTCCTTTTCCATTAACTAATTTTTCTATTTGAGCTATAAAACATTAAAAAAATACTATAATAGATTTGAATTGGTTTATTTGAGGAAAAATAAAATAAAATAAATGATTCATTAGGATTCTACAAAACATTGAATCGTCAAGACCAAAACGATATAATAGAACAAATTAGGCTAATTAATTCCAGTAAGTATTACAAAATGCATTTTGCATATGATGTGATTTCCATTTGGTCAAAGAAAATTGAAAACTCCAGGAGGAGCACAATAAAACAAAATGAATAAACCAACTTCGGTAGAACTATTTGTTAGTCCGTGAGATGATGGTTTTGATGACAACAATCTTAGAATAGGATTATAAAATATAAATGCTAACATTATAGTTTAGAAATATATGTATATGCAGGATTTAACCATGCAGGTATCAAGAATGAAAACTGTACAGTATAGAGATTCAAGATATCAATATTGAAGACCCATGAGTATCAAGAATATCAAGATTATCAAGAGTTCAAGTAATTTATTTTTTAATTAATTAGGAATTTTGTTAAAACTCCTTGAAAAGCACTGGCATCTTAAACTGCAATTTATTCGTGGAATGGAATCCACTTCGAGCCCGTTAAAGGGATGGAACCCTAAGTAGGATGGAACCTACGAAAAATCTAGTGGAACATTGTTTTGTATACGCTAACTTTTTATTCAAATGATTTTACAAAATTATCTTGTTTTCAAAATGATTTCAAAACATTCCTTTTAAAAAGAATCAAAAACATCTATCCTGATTTTAAATACTTTTAGCCTCAAAATAATCTTTAATTTCAAAACCAAATTATCCTTAGTTTTGAATTATCTTTAATAATAATATATTAACTTTTAATATTTATACTTAGATTTAAATATAAAATTATAGTAAAATTATATATATATCAAAATATTATTCTCCGTATTTATTTATGTATTTTAACTATATTTAAGTATATTTATAAAAGTTTAAAATAGTTTTAATATAAGATAAAAGTTATTTTCAAAGAAAAACAAAACACCAAAATTTTCTTTGGGATGTCAACATACCCAAGTTGCCTATGTCGACATAGTGTCAGTTAGTTTTAAAATTTAAATTTCAAAAGAAGTGCATATTCGTCATATCTCTTCACGAATGGACATGGCTGTTGTTATTCTATAAATATGGGTTGTTTTCAATGAATTTACATTTATATTTTTTAGTTTTCATTTCTCATCTTCTTCCGCATTTCTTTATATATATTTCTACCATTACTCTACCGAAATCAACATTGAATCTAACTAGATTATCTCTGGTTTGATTCCCTATCACTATCTCAACAAGATCCTCGATGTTATTTAGAGTTATAGGCTTCTTTGTAATCAATTAAACGAGAAAAGATATGATTGTAGCCTTGGAAATCAATCAAGCAAGAAAAGGTGTGATTGTAGCCTTGAAAATCAATTGGGTGAACTTGTTGCCCGTGAAATCAAGTATCTCTACCCAAAGAATTGTGAATCTGTAGGGCGTACCTCGTGCGTACCTCGTTGCCTTGAAATCGAGAGTGTAATTGTACAATTGCTTTTGAAAGGAAATCCGTACTTGTGTGCGGGACTGGATGTAGGGTAATACAGAACCATTATAAAATCATGTGTGTTCTTTCCTTTACTGTTTTTACTTTATTTCTGCATCTGTGTTTGATTCTGTGATCATATCTGTGTCTGAATATTGCATACATTTGTGTTCAAATTAACAAAAACTCAAAAAAAAACTAATTCCTTAAAACACTATTCAACCCCTCCCCCCCTCCTAGCGTTTATCCTAGCCTTAAGATCCGTAATCCGCATTTCTCACACTTTTATGCATAGGCATTCAAGTTCCGACCAAAAAAAAAAACATACTTCAACCCAGGTTCAATCAAAATCCTCAAAAATTAGCACATTAATCAAACAATTTGGTTACAAAAAATCATATATTATAAAACCATAAATCAACAATCAAGCAAGCAAGCAAAGCTGCATAAATGAAAGAAACCATTGGAGATTAGGCGGTGTTACCAGAGGATGTTAATACAAAGATTTGCCACTTCCATTAGGAAACGGATGAAGAAATTTTAAACTTATAGTTGAAGGTATTTTTGGGACTAAAGGGTGCAGATCCGTTCATTTCAATTATGGGATAAGAATAAGTGACTGGGGAGGTAAATCTTCATACTTAAAGATAAATGAGACAAGGGAGGTAAAAAAAATCATCAATGTCCATTAAAACAAAATTGCGACTAATTTTGTAAATGTGGTCTAAATTTGTTTGTATGAAAACAAACTATCATAAAAAACAATTAAATTACTTGATTCCCTCTGTCGTTGTCATTTGTGTACAATAAAATTGTAGGATGTGTTATATGCGTTTGTCTACACGTAAGCTTTTTTTAATAACTCGTCTAATAGTACATAATCATGAACCAAGTGGAGATTGAACTTTATAACAATTTTCCAATATCTCTACAACCTAGCCTAATTTATGAAGTTTTTAGCTATTTAATAATAAATAGTAACTAGCATGAGTATTCTCAAAGCATATTTAAATAAGTTAAGAAATATGAACAACAATAACAAGCATAACATTTCCAACTATACCAACGTATAGAAACAAACTATAATCTAACTATTGTTCTTAACATATCTGTGTTCCAATTTAACTTCAATAGAATACAACAAAAGTCAGTTTGCAGTATAATAATAGTTAACTATACTATTTTACAGTACAACAATACAACATAAGTTGATTATATATTCTTATAATGGCTAATCAAATGCAAAACTGAATTGACTATACTTCATGGCAGCACTTGTTACTATGTTAGTATAGTTCAACAAAATTATTACTAAAACATGCATCATTGCAGTAGTTGTTAACAATATGATGGAACAAGTTGAAAAATATAATTATAATTGACCAAATTGAGAACAATGTAACAAATTTGGTAGATAGAAAACCCAAGTTTCACGGTTTATCTTTTTTGTAGAAAATCAATTAAAAATCCAACTAGTTTTTTTCCATATAGTTGGATGCCAACATATATTTTATCAAATTGGACTTGGCCAAACATCAATAAATCTTGTCAATTGATGGCACTGTACAATCTAACATATAACTTCCATGCTTTGAATTCATTAAGTTTGCAATATGATATATTTAATCACAATCCTACAGCAAATTGGTCAAAAATCAGGTCCTTAATTATATCCAAAAGGTAATTCCAGCAACCAAATCAGCTTACCACCAAAGATACTCCCGATATAGTGTCAGCTAATTTGTCACCAAAATAATAAAACCTTAGAGTCATAAAACATAATAACAATATGAACGGTATAAGATATCACAAAAGATAATTCTGGGTTAAAAATTCTTTCCAAAAAAAAAAAAAAAAAAGAGTATTATTTGACAGAGCGTTAGTATAAGATAGTGATCGATCAACATAAAATTAACATGAAAATAACTAAACATTTTGCATGCAAGAATCACATTGAATCCATAAAATGGAACAGAACTGAACAACGAAAAATATTTTACCTGCAACGTCGTTATCAAAAATAATATGGATGGAATGATTTGGGGTTAAAGAATTCGAAATAGCTTTGATATCCGAAGAAATTGGTTTTAGAAGGAGGAGTTTGGGGGTTTTAGCGATGCTCCAAAAATGGCTAAGTGGGTTTTATTTTTAGAAGAAAAAAAAGTTGTATAAGGAGATACAGATAGAGTTCTCCTCCGTAACAAATTAATATAATATTACCAAATTACCTAGTTTTAAGTACATTAATCTTTTCTTCCTCCTTGATCAAAATCATTAGTTTAAAATCATGAAGAAATCAACACAAAAGAAAAAAACAGTATGATTTTGGCTCAAAAAAGTGACCGGAGCCTTGAATTTGTTCAATCAAACAATGAAGAGAAAAAAAATTCTTTTTGGTTAGGATTTATTTAGGGTTTAACGTGTACTTACCGTTTTAAGATTTATATTCGTAATTGGGTGTGTGCTTTCCGATTTTAGAGTTGAAATTCAATTTGTTCATGTCAAAATTAGCAAACCATTGATCCCTCCCGATTTTGGACCCTACGGGCCGAAATAAAGGAAAATGTTCGGTATTTCGGTGTCGAGTTTACGAAATACAAGGTGAACATAACAATCGATGCCACATTGCTGGTAACATTGAATAAATTCGGTGGGCTTTTGCCGAATATTTATAGTTGACTCGATTTTTTTTTAAATGTTGAGATTTTGATTATTATTTTTCCGTAATAGATACCCGAGCATGATTGGACGAATGAAGTGGATAATTGCAAAGTATTGGAAAACGTTGAAACCGATTATTGCACTGAATCAAATGAAGTGGACAGTTGCAATGAATTAGAAACCGATGATGGCACTAGCGACCAAAATGAGGAAGTTGCCATGTCGCCCTTCGATTACCCCGATTTAACGTCTCATTTCACTACTGATGTGGTATGATAAAATATTTAAATATATGTTCAATATTTTTTTTGTTTTGATGTGTGTTACTAATTTATAATGTAGTAGTTCGAATCGAAGGAAAGTGTATGAGATTGGTGCATGAAACGCGGGATAAGTCTAAATTGCATTGTTGTGACTAAAAGAACAAGAACGAGAAATAACCTATGCAACGGAAAAGGATATTGGATGGTCCTTGTTTGTGAAAGAAGCGAAGAGTGTGTTTGTCACGATCCACATTTCGCAAGGTTTAAATTGTGACGCCCCACCTCTATGCTCACAATAACAAAGGTTATTATAAGGAATAACGTCTGCTATTGCGAAGAATAAGGCTTGTTAGAAGCGACCATCCGTAAGTTATGCCTTAGACGAGTATTGATTACATCAATAGGAGTTGTATAAATTACTCTCAAAGATATATATTCAATCCAAATCTAAAACGAAACTACAGCGGCTTAAGAAAAATTCAGAACAACTCATAATATCAACAATAATGATAATATAATCACATCAGAAACAGAAATATCAGATATATAGCGGAAGACAAGTCTGGAATACATGCTACAACAATCTATTGTTCCCATGAACCAAATACACCTATACATGGATAACTACATACATAAGATGGGAGTCAAATAACCAAAAGAACTCCTCGAAGGCTAGACAAAAGATGATGTGAATCCCAAAAGCTGAAGCTTCTACTGAATCAGAGATAGAGATTACCCTGAAATAACTCGGTCTGACCCGAGTATTATTTAAAGAAAATAATAAACGGATCAGTCTAATTTATTCTTAGAAGTGAATGCATCATAAACAACATCAATCAAAATAATAATAATCTCGAATGAGACTATTCAACATAAGAAATCGACATAATTAAATGAAGAAATCACATCAAACTCCATCAAAATCAACATTTAAATCCACAATTGAATTCAAAACAACAATTCACAAAACTAGAAATCAAAAATAGATAACTAGAAAATCAACATAAAAGTGGATCGATCCCAACAAATGGCGAGTTTTAGCTACGCCGCACGTGCATCAACATATGGCCGAAGCCTACCAAATACTGTCAACATAATTTTTGGCGCCCAACATATGACCCGAAGGTCCAACATATGACCCGAAGGTCTAGTACTGGTATTTGACCCGAAGGTCCAACATATGACCCGTAGGTCCAACATAGTAGCTCGAAAGCACACAAAATCATCAAATCATCAAACAGCAAATATTTTAATTAACGAGCCCGGAATTAACCGAAATAGTAAAAGTATAGTTCCATACTCCGTACTTTTGCTAAATCGTTTAAATCTCTTCATCGTTTCCTTGAAAGTGCAAAATCGTGTATTTTATAAAAATACATTTTACGTTCTCAAACGGACAAGTCCGGAATTAAGCGAATCAGTAAAAGTGAGGGTTCATAGTCCTCAATTTTACTGAAGCGTTTAAATCGCTTCCTCATTCTTTTGAAAGCGCAAACTGTAAAATTTTTGGAAACAATTTCAATTTAAAACGATTTTTTCTTTAAAACACGTGATTAAAATAGCAACAACTATAGCAATTTCGACGAGAAAATTGCGTATCATAGAACACCGTACAAACGGATATCAAATCAGTGTTGCGGGATAACCGCTTAAAATTCACTTTTAAAATTAACGATTACTGAAGTCAAAACGACAGTAATCGCTATACGTCAAAACCTCATCAAAATATTTAGCAACCAAATTTTATACCCGTGTAAGGTTCGTTATAAAAATATCGGTAACCAATTATCCATTAAAACAACACCGGATTCAAGTGAATAAATTGAATTCGCGTATATAAGAGGAGATTGGAAATCATTGATAAATTGCCACTTATACTTGTTGTTCGAAATCACAAAATATACTTTACTATCCTAGGCACGTGTGTGATACAATTGACTTGGTCTCAGCATATATTTTTCCTAGGCAATATGGGTAAATGCGAATATAAGCCTGGGTATAACCTACATGTTACGTGTGATATAATATCGTGCAGGGGTATTCATTGATGCACTAAAAGAAAAGTGTATACATAAATTTTAAAAAAATGAAACATTTTTATAGGCCTCAGCTAGTGAACTAGTAAGCATTGGACACTTTGATATCATAAGGCACGTGTATGGTATAAATGAATTGGTCTCACCATATATTTCTTTTTCCCAGGCTAGCATTGCTAAATTTAATATGGACTTAGGTATATATGCAAAATGGAGCGCAAGGAATGTTTTTCACGCCAGGGGTATGCGTATGTACAAAAATAGGAACGTGCACATGCATGTTAAACTGCAGTGTTTTAGTGATCAGACAATATTTTTTTTTTTTTTTTGGAAATTTCGAAATGCTCATACATTCCTTTCGAAACTTCAACAATAATCCCCAGGCTAATGACAACATTTCAACTTTGCATAATGCTTCACACGCATGCAGATAAGGTTAGTGCAACTTTTTATGAAGCAATATAATTAAACTATATACTAAAGTTTGCATGTTGCCTCTGTGTGAATTATATGCAGGCTAATTACCCTGAAACATTTTCCATACTGAACTGACAAAGCTAGGATGTATGTAAAACATGATGACCACATATATGCACCAAAATGAATGCATATATATACAAGTGAGCAGTCACCTTGAATTCAAAATAGAAAGTTGCAATGCAAAACCCAGTTTGCAGTGCTGCAAAATCATGAAAAACAGAGTTCCAAATCAAAGAAAACCATGTTTTCAAATCAAAGGTAGGGACTGGATAACATAAATTAGAGGTGTGAGTATTACTCACATTTCTTTGCTTCGAATTCAGTTAGAAACGGAGATGGACGCAAGCAAGAATTTGTAGGATGTAGCCATTAATGCTCTCAGAGCTCTGCTTGAAGAGAAAATAAATTTTGCAGGGAAAATATTATTCTCTTTCTTTCATATGGCATAAATCAATGAATTTGGGTGATGGCCATCTTTCAGGTACATATGGCATTTAATGCAAGAGTGTATTTTGAAGTATTGTACACTGCAATACTCGGCTGGTGATAGACAGAAAGATGATGATATTCAAAATATAAAACCTGATGCTACACTTTGCTTTCACACTATGATTTGCCTCTGCGAACATGCTTTGCATTACCACTTGCATTCTAAAGTGTGGTCATATGTTGCATAATTCACGTTATATGCAAATCCTTTTCTAGTGTGAATAGTGTACTAAGTATTGCCAAGTATGAAAGTGGGTCAACTGAGTGATGCGTGCATGAGTATCACTCATTTTATACATGTCACTTTGCAACTTTATTTTCTTCTAATTTTAGAATAAAAATTTTTTTATTTAAAATATGCACTCTGACAGTAATTCAAAAATTTCGGTCGTTACGGATTTTAAAATATTTATTACGATGGTAATAAAATCACGGTCGTTACAGACTCCCCCCTTATAAAAATTGCGTCCCCGCAATTTTCATACTAGAAGCAGTCAATAACGTACACGATTCATCACAACAAAGATTAAAAAGAAAAGATAGATACGAATGCTCACCTCCACCCGAAGAGGAGAGAAAACCGGGATAAGAACGCTCGATGAATTCTTTGGTTTCCCAAGTGCAATCTTGGGGTTTGCGGACCATTGAATTTTTAGAAGCGGAACATCTTTATTTCGAAGGCGTTTAACCTCCGTAGCAAGCACACGAATAGGATTTTGCACCATGGTCATGTTGGGTGAGATTTCAAGATCGGGCAATCTATGAGGATCAATAACCGAATCTGATTCACGGAGGCAACGGCGAAGCTGAGAAACATGAAATACATCGTGAATCCCCGCAAACTGGATAGGCAAAGAAATACGATAAGCCACGGGACCGATGCGTTCGGTAATAGGAAACGGTCCAATGTAACGAGGAGCCAACTTTCCTGAGCTACTAAAACGCACCACTCCTTTCATTGGAGAAACCCGAATGAACACATGATCGCCCACAGAAAATTCCAACGGCTTTCTACGGTTATCGGCATAAGATTTTTGCCGATTTTGAGCCTCTTTCATCCTTTGCCGAATAAGATGAATTTTCTCAGACGATTCTCGAATAAAGTCGGGGCCTAGAATTAACTTTTCCCAGACTCTAACCAACAAGAAGGTGATCGACACAGCCTTCCATAAAGGGCCTCGAAAGGAGCCATGCCGATACTGGATTGAAAACTATTGTTGTAAGCAAATTCAACAAGAGGAATGTGATCTTCCCAACTACCACCGAAATCAAGAATACAAGCCCGAAGAAGATCCTCCATAATTTGATTCACTCTCTCAGTCTGACCATCCGACTGAGGATGATATGCCGTGCTAAGATTAAGCTTTGTGCCCAAAGCTTTCTGAAGACTCTTCCAGAACCCACTAGTGAAGAGCGGGTCCCTATCACTAACAATCGAACTCGGAACGCCATGAAGTCGAACGACTTCTCTAATAAAAAGCTTGGCCAAAAAAGGAGCGGTCCGATTGGATTTGATTGGAATGAAATGGGCAGATTTAGTCAGTCGGTCGATAATCACCCAAATGCTAGTATGGCCTTGCCTCGAACGAGGCAAACCATCAACGAAATCCACAGAGATTTGATCCCACTTCCACAGCGGAATCTCCAAAGGTTGCAAGATACCACCAGGACGCTGATGTTCTGCCTTAACAAAATTACAAGTCGTGCAACGGCTTACAAAAATTGCCACATCACGCTTCATACCTTCCCAATAGTATAAGCGTTTCATATCAGCATACATTTTATTACTACCCGGATGGATCGTATACTTTGAATGATGACAATCCTCAAGAATGTCATTTCGAAGATTAGAAATATCAGGCACGATCAATCTACCCTTCTTCCGAATACAACCACGAATATCAATATCGAAATCCTTTAGCTCATCGCTTCGGGAATCCGATTCACAACTCTAAATAAGATGGACAAGATTAGGATCTCGTCTCTGGGCCACGGCAATGCGATCCAAAAGACTGGGACGAGCCTCCATGCTAAATAAAATCACGGGAGAATCTGGAACTGGGGAATGGTCTCGAATATCACAAAGAGATAAACTCTCTAATATATTCCATTCCACTAACATCATGGAAACGATAGCTTGTTGCTTACGACTAAGCGCGTCAGCAACTCGATTTCCCTTTCCAGGGGTATACTGAATATCAAAATCATATGAGGCAAGGAACTCGAGCCAACGTTGTTGCCTCATATTAAGCTCTTTCTGAGAAAACAAATACTTAAGAGACTTGTGATCAGTATAGAGAATAAAATGCTCGCCCAAAAGATAATGTCGCCAAATCTTCAAAGCAAAGACAACGGCGGCTAATTCCAGATCGTGGGTAGCATAACGAATCTCGTTAGGCTTTAGTTGCCTAGAAGCATAAGCAACCACTCTATCCTTCTGCATGAGAACTGCACCGAGCCCACAACCACTGGCATCGGTATACACAATAAGATCGTGATTCCCTTCGGGAACCACTAAGATAGGAGCATGAGTGAGGAGATCCTTTAACTTCAAGAAAGAATTCTCACACTTATCCGACCAAATAAAAGGAACAACTTTTCTCGTGAGAGTGGTAAGTGGTAAAGCAATACGAGAAAAATCCTTAATAAATCAGTGATAATAACCCGCCAATCCAAGGAAACTACGGATCTCAGTAACAGTCTCGGGCCTCTTCCAATTTTGAATAGATTCGATCTTGGAAGGATCGACAGAAATACCATCGGAAGAAACAATGTGACCGAGAAACTTCACCTTATTCTCCCAGAAGTGACACTTGGAGAATTTGGCATAAAGCTTATGCTGACGAAGAGTGCCCAAAACAATCTCCAAATGCTGAGTATGATCGGCTTCAGATTTGGAATAAATAAGAATATCATCAATGAAAACCAAGACGAACTTATCGAGATATTCCCGGAATATCCGATTCATAAGATCCACAAAATACGCCGGAGCGTTCGTCAAACCGAATGGCATAACAAGCCATTCGTAAGAGCCATAACGAGTACGGAATGCGGTGAGAGGAGTGCTATCTTCCGCCACTCGTAACTGATGAAAACCGGTAGCATGATCGAGTTGGGAGAAGACTTTAGCGCCACTTAATTGATCAAACATGTCGTCGATCCTAGGTAATGGATACCTATTCTTGATAGTTAGCTCGTTAAGCTTGCGGTAATCAATGCAAAGCCTAAGAGTACCATCTGGCTTCTTAACGAAGACAGCGGCAGCGCCCCAAGGAGATGAGCTAGAGCGGATAAAAAGCTTGGCTTCCAACTCAGATAATTGTTGCTTTAGTTCCTCATTTTCCTTAGCAGACATCCTTGTGGGAGGACGACTGACAGGATGTGCACCAGAAATAAGATCTATACGGAACTCTATTGCCCTCTTCGGTGGCAATCTCGAGATAGGCTCAAAAACATCAAAAAAATCACAAACAACTGGAATATTATCCAAGACATCCTCTGATTCGAGGGAAGATATAAAAGCATTCGAAGTATGATCCATGCTTCGAAAGATAATAGATAATTGTTCGCTAGCATCGGGATGCTTGAAATATAAAGTTCTTTCGGGACATAGGATTTGAACTTCATAACGGACGAGCCAATCCATACCCAATATCATATCAAAACCAAGATGATCCATAACATGCAGATTCGCATGAAAGGAGAAACCACAAAGAATAATCTCAACATCAACACATAATAATCCAAGAGAAGCGGATTCACCAATAGGATTTACGATCCTCAAAGGGTCGCAAAGAGTAACAACATCTAAATGAATAATATCAACAAGCTCCTTCGACACGAATGAATGTGATGCACCCGTGTCGAAAAGAACTCTAATAGAACGACCATGAAATAAAATAAAACCTTCCAAAACAGAAGGAGTAATACCTTTAGGCTGAGAAGAATCACCAGAAGCTTTAGCAACATTAAGCTTCCCCGGTTTGAAACCCTTAGGAGCAATAGGACAATCAAAAACCCAATGACCTTCTTTTTTGCAATAACGGCAAATGCGAGGCTTAGTACAATTTGCGAAGAAGATGATCCAAGGAACCACAATTATAGCACGCCCTCTGAACAGAAGGTGCACTATTAGGCTGAGAACTAGACGCAACGAGCTTCTTCTTCTTCTGATTAGAATTTGGCTTACGATAAGGAAACCTCTTCTTGTTAAGGTTCTTAGAAACCCCAACATCATCACCACTATCACGTTCCTTTTCAACAGCTTCAAGACAAAGAGCCGAATCAACAAGCTCTTCAAAAGAGAGCTTGAGCTAAAGCAAAAGAACCTTCTTCAAATACTTCTTCAAACCCTCAACAAAACGAAGATTCTTCTTACGCGGAGTGTTAATGAACTCAACTCCGTATTTGGACAAGGTCTCGAAAGATGCAACATAATCAGAAACCGAAGACTTTCCTTGCTTCAACTCAAGGAAACTACGAGCAAGATTAGCCTTTTCCGATTCAGGAACGAACTTAAGTTCGAAACGTTCCTTAAACTGAACCCAAGAGAGAGCGGACTCATCATCTTCCGCAATAAAAAGCTTATACCAATCAAGCGCACGCTCTTGCAACATACTAGATGCCACGAGAACGCGATGATGATCCGAAAGATCCATTCGAGAAAATATGCGCTCACAAGTGCGCAACCAAGTCTGAACTTCCATAACACTTTCTAATCCCTTGAAAGGCTGACCTCCAAGGTGGGAATAGTCACTACACATACGAGCGAAGGCAGACTTCTGAGCAGGAGCTGCGGGAGTAGCAACAGGAGGCTGAGTACCCCGAAATAGCTCCATAAACTGATCAGCTGACATATAAACACCGTCCGGATGAGAACCACTAGACGGGCCTGCAGAAGAACGCTTCCCTCTACCTCTTCCAGCCATAGGCTGAGAGACAAGAGAAGGTAAGGATTAGTTACAACCATACACAATTGATAAGAAGTTTAAACAAATGGAATACTACGGAATATTAAATTTATTCCGAGACGTACTCCACATGTTAAAGTGGATAGAATAGATTAGAAAGGCACGAATAAACTCCCGAATAGTTGTAACACATGTTCCATTCTGTTTCTGTTCTGTGTATATTATAATTTGTTCTGAATTTCAGCTCTGATACCAAGCTGTGACGCCCCACTTCTATGCTCACAATAACAAAGGTTATTATAAGGAATAACGTCTGCTATTGTGAAGAATAAGGCTTGTTAGAAGCGACCATCCGTAAGTTATGCCTTAGACGAGTATTGATTACATCAATAGGAGTTGTATAAATTACTCCCAAAGATATATATTCAATCCAAATCTAAAACGAAACTACAGTGGCTTAAAAAAAATTTAGGACAACTCATAATATCAACAATAATGATAATATAATCACATCAGAAACAGAAATATCAGATATATAGCGGAAGACAAGTCTGGAATACATGCTACAACAATCTATAGTTCCCATGAACCAAATACACCTATACATGGATAACTACATACATAAGATGGGAGTCAAATAACCAAAAGAACTCCTCGAAGGCTAGACAAAAGATGATGCGAATCCCAAAAGCTGAAGCTTCTACTGAATCAGAGATAGAGATTACCCTGAAATAACTCAGTCTGACCCGAGTATTATTTAAAGAAAATAATAAACGGATCAGTCTAATTTATTCTTAGAAGTGAATGCATCATAAACAACATCAATCAAAATAATAATAATCTCGAATGAGACTATTCAACATAAGAAATCGACATAATTAAATGAAGAAATGACACCAAACTCCATCAAAATCAACATTTAAATCCACAATTGAATTTAAAACAACAATTCACAAAATCTAGAAATCAAAAACAGATAACTAGAAAATCAACATAAAAGTGGATCGATCCCAACAAATGGCGAGTTTTAGCTACGCCGCATGTGCATCAACATATGGCCGAAGCCTACCAAATACTGTCAACATAATTTTTGGCGCCCAACATATGACCCGAAGGTCCACATATGACCCGAAGGTCTAGTACTGGCATTTGACCCGAAGGTCCAACATATGACCCGAAGGTCCAACATAGTGGCTCGAAAGCACACAAAATTATCAAATCATCAAACGGCAAATATTTCAATTAATGACTCCGGAATTAACCGAAATAGTAAAAGTATAGTTCCATACTCCGTACTTTTGCTAAATCGTTTAAATCTCTTCATCGTTTCCTTAAAAGTGCAAAATCGTGTATTTTATAAAAATACATTTTACGTTCTCAAACGGACAAGTCCGGAATTAAGCGAATCAGTAAAAGTGAGGGTTCATAATCCTCAATTTTGCTGAAGCGTTTAAATCGCTTCCTCATTCTTTTGAAAGCGCAAACTGTAAAAATTTTGGAAACAATTTCAATTTAAAACAATTTTTTTTTAAAACACGTGATTAAAATAGCAACAACTATAGCAATTTCGACGAGAAAATTGCGTATCATAGAACACCGTACAAACGGATATCAAATCAGCGTTGCGGGATAACCGCTTAAAATTCACTTTTAAAATTAACGATTACTGAAGTCAAAACGACAGTAATCGCTATACGTCAAAACCTCATCAAAATATTTAGCAACCAAATTTTATACCCGTGTAAGGTTCGTTATAAAAATATCGGTAACCAATTATCCATTAAAACAACACCGGATTCAAGTGAATAAATTGAATTCACGTATATAAGAGGAGATTGGAAATCATTGATAAATTGCCACTTATACTTGTTGTTCGAAATCACAAAATATACTTTACTATCCTAGGCACGTGTGTGATACAATTGACTTGGTCTCAGCATATATTTTTCCTAGGCAATATGGGTAAATGCGAATATAAGCCTGGGTATAACCTACATGTTACGTGTGATATAATATCATGCAGGGGTATTCATTGATGCACTAAAAGAAAAGTGTATACATAAATTTTAAAAAAATGAAACATTTTTATAGGCCTCAGCTAGTGAACTAGTAAGCATTGGACACTTTGATATCATAAGGCACGTGTATGGTATAAATGAATTGGTCTCACCATATATTTCTTTTTCCCAGGCTAGCATTGCTAAATTTAATATGGACTTAGGTATATATGCAAAATGGAGCGCAAGGAATGTTTTTCACGCCAGGGGTATGCGTATGTACAAAAATAGGAACGTGCACATGCATGTTAAACTGCAGTGTTTTAGTGATCAGACAATATTTTTTTTTTTTTTTTGGAAATTTCGAAATGCTCATACATTCCTTTCGAAACTTCAACAATAATCCCCAGGCTAATGACAACATTTCAACTTTGCATAATGCTTCACACGCATGCAGATAAGGTTAGTGCAACTTTTTATGAAGCAATATAATTAAACTATATACTAAAGTTTGCGTGTTGCCTCTGTGTGAATTATATGCAGGCTAATTACCCTGAAACATTTTCCATACTGAACTGACAAAGCTAGGATGTATGCAAAACATGATGACCACATATATGCACCAAAATGAATGCATATATATACAAGTGAGCAGTCACCTTGAATTCAAAATAGAAAGTTGCAATGCAAAACCCAGTTTGCAGTCTGCAAAATCATGAAAAACAGAGTTCCAAATTAAAGAAAACCATGTTTTCAAATCAAAGGTAGGGACTGGATAACATAAATTAGAGGTGTGAGTATTACTCACATTTCTTTGCTTCGAATTCAGTTAGAAACGGAGATGGACGCAAGCAAGAATTTATAGGATGTAGCCATTAATGCTCTCAGAGCTCTGCTTGAAGAGAAAATAAAATTTGCAGGGAAAATATTATTCTCTTTCTTTCATATGGCATAAATCAATGAATTTGGGTGATGGCCATCTTTCAGGTACATATGGCATTTAATGCAAGAGCGTATTATGAAGTATTGTACACTGCAATACTCGGCTAGTGATAGACAGAAAGGTGATGATATTCAAAATATAAAACCTGATGCTACACTTTGCTTTCACACTATGATTTGCCACTGTGAACATGCTTTGCATTACCACTTGCATTCTAAAGTGTGGTCATATGTTGCATAATTCATGTTATATGCAAATCCTTTTCTAGTGTGAATAGTGTACTAAGTATTGCCAAGTATGAAAGTGGGTCAACTGAGTGATGCGTGCATGAGTATCACTCATTTTATACATGTCACTTTGCAACTTTATTTTCTTCTAATTTTAGAATAAAAATTTTTTATTTAAAATATGCACTCTGACAGTAATTCAAAAATTTCAGTCGTTATGGATTTTAAAATATTTATTACGATGGTAATAAAATCACGGTCGTAACATAAATCGACAATAATCCACACATGTCCGACTTAAACAATCCGGAATGTAGATAATCAACAGGGTTAATTAAGAAAAATAAGAAGAGAAGAACAAAACAAAACACAGAATCTCACAGCGGAAACGATAAATATAATAATCAAGTAAATAATTCAAAACATGTTTGTTATACATTTGATTATAATCTATACACATTTATCAGAGTTATCTATACACATCAGTGATAAATAATCAATACAATTGAATATCATGATGCAGGGAATAATAAGAATATCAAAATACCAAAATCCTCGTATTCATCCTATAGGGAATGGTCTTCAATACGCTGAAAACTCAGGATTGACTCGAGCGTAATGAAAAGACAAAACACTCGAGTCAGGACTAAAATACATTTATGTAAGTCAAATTAATATCACAAATATGAGTGCAATAACTTAAGAGATGTTGGGGGATTTTCCATCTCCTAAGGATCCGTTAAACTATGTATATATAATAGTATACACTATAATAGATAATTTCTATCAGTAAAATAAATATCAAAATAGCGTTAAGGCTTTACATTGATCCACCTTAACACATTTTTACAATTTAAACCAAAATCGTAATGGCTAGTATAGGGATAAATATGACAAGGCACTTAGGCAATGCCCAAGGTAGGATTCTACCAGTTTACCCTTTCTAGTTGGTGTAACCCATCTATGGCCGACCACGATCATCAATCCAAGTGACAAAAAGGTACACCTATCGAATACGAAATCATAATAGAAATACGAGGGATCAACGTCGCTAGAGGCAGCTAACCTCAACGGCCAGATATAGGCTCCTTTTTTGTCATTTTAATTATGACACGAGTGTCAAGGCTATCCATCATCGTTCTCTTACTTCATTTCAGTAAACGTCGCCAATTCAACAACTACATTTTGAATATCATCCATCGCGAACACGGTTATCAAAGAGGTTCCAATATTGACAAAGAACATGCCAATAAGAGGCCTCGGTCTTTTTAACAACCAATAGTCATTTTACACACTGGTTGGTTCTTTTACATGTCAAAACAATTCGTACTTGATATCAAAATATCATATTCATTTCAAAAGTCAAAACCATTTTTGAAATCATCATATTTACTCAAAAATCATGTTTTACTTTACAATGTCAATTCAACTCGATATATTGGTTTCACTTCAAAACTTGATTCGGATTACAGTTTTGGTTGTAATTCACTTTAACCTAATTCGCATTTAAATCCAAGATTTAAATATAAACATCCCATCCCTTTTTGCCAGTTTGGATTTTAGAAAATAGTTTAAAAATAGTTAAATAGTTAGAATAGTTTAATAAAAAATAGTTTGAGTAATAAAAATGGTTTAGATAGTAAAATAGTTTAGAAAATCAAAATAATTTGAATATTTAAAGTATATAGATTTTTAAACCATTTATACTAAAAACATTCATAAAAAATATTTATTTTATATTCAAACCAGTTCACTTTCCAAATCTCCAATTCAAATCATTTTCAATTTCTATTTCGATTTAATCGATTCAATTACGATTTCAATTCAATTTTTACTTCGATTCCAAATAAATTTCAATGCCAATTCCCAATTAATTTCAAACTCCAATTCTAAATTAATTTAAGTTCCAATATGAAATTAATTTAAATTCCAAATCTCAAACTAATTTAAATTCCAATCTCAAATTAATTTAAATTCCATTCCCAAATTTAAACTGTTTCTATTTATATCAATTACGAGTTTGATTTCCAAAATATCGATTTAGAACACATAAATCAAACCTCCCTTATATTAAATTTTAAATCCCAATCTTAAAATATAATGAAATTCCAAGCTCAATTTCAAATATCACACTAGATCAACTTCTACTTAGAAATATTCAAAGTTCAATAAAAAGCGCGATGTGAGGACTCGCAAATCCGTACTCCTTGAATAGACACTAATCTCCAGTGATTAACTCAAGATGAACGGAAATACGAATTCTTAGGGTTAAAAAAAAGATAGAAGAAGAGAGAAAAGATAGAACAGAACAGAAAAAAAACAACAGAACAATATCAAAATCTCACAATCGTAGCGGAACAACATATAATAGATAAATGAATAATCTTTAAACAAAGAACTATATCAGTTATTACATTACATCACATTACATTTTATTATCAGAGTTTACAACTATCAAACAACAACAAACAACGGAAAAAGAAATACTATATACTAGTGAATACGCCATGCCATCTACCTTGCCTCCAGCAATTCCTGAATTCCAGAATATCCTGATAACCCGACTCTTGACTGCCCGTGTGGAAATTGGTGGATACCCAGAGTTTAGGAAGGAAAACAATAAACTCCGAGTCAGTCATGTGACTGGTGTGAGAACTAAAATAGTTTATTTTTATCTTCAAAAACAAAATAGAGGAATATTTTTAAAGTCAATTCGCAATGCTTTTAAAAAAAATGAGACTACCATAAGGCCTCCCGCACACGCACACAATGCAAACGCAGAATCGGAGGAGATTTCTCCTTATGATAGTCAAAGATGCTTGATACACATTAATAATAAACATTTGATATTATTACTAGTGCATAGTGTAGGAAAAATCATTTCGAAAGTAAAGATATAAATCTTAGCCAGCATAGGCATTTCGCACTTATGCCTACTACAGCTACCATCCAAACAGTGGTGACCATCATAAGTGAATGATGGGTTCTACAACTAAAACCGTACAAGATCGTATTGTTTCTTTGGCTTTCCAACAAATGGTCAGGCCAAGGAACTTCCCATTGCCACATGGAAACGCCTCTTGAATGACGTCCCGAGAACCAAACCGGATCTCTGCCAACACAAGGCCGGGATACCCCTAACTGGGTAACTACTGACACGAATATGTCATCCCCCGATCGTAACCGATCTACATCCGAGGATCCTCGATTTCCAACAACCACAAAGTAACAAGTTTGCAGCAACAACATAGGTTAAATATCTAGGCTCCATACCATGATACCACCTCTATCCAGAAGGAATGACATACACTAAAAGGGCGCTACCCCCTAATAACCTTGCCGCATCCTTCCTGTTTTGACCATTTCCGGGGTGTGAGGTCCGACGCAGTCTCCTCCACAAAGCTACGCTTTATACAAAGCTGTGCTTTGATTCAACAAATGCTCAACGACACTTAGCATATCACACTACCAAATTGGGAGTATATTACTAGTAACCTTCAACTACATAACCACTGAGCTCGTACGTCTCAGAGAAGGGTGTTAATGCTAAGAGAATAAATTCTCCGCCACCAACAGATATGTATTTGAAAAAAATCAGCTTTATGTCTCAATTTGTAATGTCAGACATACCATCAGTTCAAGTCTATTCCAGGATCGAAGAGAACCGAAGACACTTACAAAGAAGTCATTGCAATTCGGATATTCACTAATCACGTCCGGACTTCCTATCACATATGGAATTTCTATACCGGGGCCATTCGGTGCAGAAACATTCGACGGTAATCCTTCCGTTTTCAAAAATATCCGGTCTTCAACACCGGTCTTCAAATGCAATTCATAACGATGTATCACATATTCGGAATGGGTTATACGACCCCAAGGTCCTTTCCCAGCTAACCCGAATAGTGAGCGCTTATTCAAAAATAAGTGTGGCATTCAAATTCAAACAAATCACAACAAATACCCATTCAAAGGTAAATATTGATAGTCAGTTATTGAACTATCAATGGATATGCACAACATCACCAGATTCCAAATTATTTTCCAAATTATTTTTTTCCAAAAATATCTTTACAAGATATATATTTTCCACACTTCAACCATTTGAAAACAATTTTCAAATCACTTTTCATCTTTACCACTTTTGAAAAAACAAATTTCAAATCATTTCCCTATACGGGATATATTCACAAATCTTTACTCATTTTAATTTCAAAATGGTTCATTTAAACCAATTAAATAAATCCTTACCGGTTTACTTTATATTTACGTTCCAAATCCGTAAATTAATTCCCACACTTCAAAAATAAATCAACGTTTATTTTTAAACAAATTATACTTTTCATTTATAAATTCCATAGTGAATTTATATTTCAAAATACCTATGAATATACGATTTTCATATCGATTTCTAATTATTCATTTCCAATTTATCTTTAAAAGATAAAATCTTAAAATATTCACTTAATATTGGAAAAACATTTCCATACTATTCATTAACAAGTAATTCACAAATCTATTTATTTTCAACATTTGGAAAATATTCAATATACTTAAATCGAAATTAAGTATATATTTCATTCTTTAAGGAAATCATTCTCGTAAACATATTTATTTGGGCCAAAACGAATGTTACGTAAAACATTGTTACGACAACCCAAAATCACTAGTATAGGGATTCGAAATTAAGATAGATATATAAATCCCAATACTAGATAAAACATTTCCTTTCGGAAATCATTTACTATAACAACAGTGTTATAGTCCACCATTTCCTTCTATTTCTCGAAAACGTCTATTTCAACAATGAATGTTGAAATCTATGGTTTCGATTTATTTCTTTACAAAATACCAAAAGTTCTAAATTTATAACTATCTCAATTAACCTTTCTCAATTTATAACTCAATTATATACCAAAAGTTCGTATTATAAGTTAAATACTTATAATTTATTTGTTTACAAAATCGTTCTTTTTTTAAGACTTCCCAAATTATAAATCTTATAACTTTTAAGATTCATTTATTTACCCAAAATTATTCTTTTAATAACTTTACAAACTTTATAAATCTACTGCTTATAAAATCCATTTATAACTTCACCGTTTAAAATTCTATGAATTTCATTCATTTATGAAATTCATTTACACTTCATTCTAACACTTATAAAAACTCGTTTTATAATTCAAATATTTTAATTTATAAATATCAATTTTATAAATCTTTTATATAAATCAATTTATATTATTATTTTAAAACGTCTTTAAACTCCTTTATAATTTCATCATTTTTTTTATTTATAAAATAATCAAATCTCATAAATCCTATATTTAAATTTTTTATGATAAATTCAAAAATTCCGATTCAAACTATTTTATAAAATCATTTACCCCAAATTTTCAAAAATCAACTTTTAACTATATTTCTCAAAAATCATAATTTTTATAACATTAACATTATAACGTTTATTTATTTAAAATGAATCAATTCTAAAAATATTTCATAACGTACACTTTCAAAAATCACTTTAAAATCCTTTTAAATTCCAAAATTGGCCCAATGATGCTACACACCAAATAGTTAATCACGACAACAATGACATCATATATCTGTATATGATAATCATCAAATATCAAAATCTCTGAAATCAAATAAATACTGTTGAGGAATCCAGTTGGATCCCTCCAACCTGTTTCCCTGCATCCAAAGATGTTAGCACAATACCAATTCCATTCCAGTATGGAATTATCGCGGTATATGGGATTTATAAAATATTATCCGCTTAATAGACGGCGCAATAGGGTCTCATCCGCTATATAATGCGGGAAATCAACTCCAAGTACATAAATAATACCAATTTCACTGTACCGTGAAATATTCGCGGTATATGTTTTTAATAAATAACCTCCGCTTACTAACGACGTATAATGTCCATTTTAACAATCAATAGATAACAATCATCATTCAAACATACATTCAAGAATTTTAAATCTAACTATTTAAAATAAACATCGAAACCGATTCGATTGAGTGAGAAGTTCTCACATTGATTTCAATTTCGTTTTCAGCTTTTATTTCGAATAAAATTAAACGCGCGTTTAATTTTACCCGAAATTTTTGCTAGCTCCAAACGACTCCAATCCAATTTCATAGCGTAGTGCTCGTCCATACGAACCCAACGCAACTGGTTTTGTGCGTTTTCGACCTCGTATGAAAAAGATATTGAATTTTTAAAGTTACACGAATTTAAAATAAACTAAATTAACATTTTCTTTTATTTTTATATACCCTAGCCATCATCTGTCGTTCATTTTCCAACCTGCAAATCACAACCGATCCTTGCTTCTTCCATCTCCCCCTCCCCCTCCAGTAAAACACACGCACGTTTCCAAACCCATAGCCGCCCCCTAGGGCTTTATGCCTTGACCTCTACAAGCACTTCCACCACGATCAAACGACACCATACGAACGACCATCACCTACTCTACACTCGGCTGCAACCATAGCGAGCTCGCCACCCTATCACCTCGAAAAACGCGTGCGAATCACGGCACTTCGAGCCCAAATCGTCGTTGATCCAAAACTCCAAACAGGATCATACCCGTTGGATATCTAGAACTCACCGGCCTCTACAATGTTCTAGTTGGAAGTTTTTCGAAATGAGTTACGGATTGGAAGAAAATGAGGAGGGAAGAAACGAGATTTTTGGCCATTCATTAGGTTGGAGGCGGCGGCTAGCTTGAGGGGAAACCCTAATTTATTTTTCTTTGCAAATGTGAAGAGTGAAGGGCTTTTATAGAAAATTCAACGAACACTATTCATCCCGGATTTTCCGAACTCCAAACGAAGCGTGCCGGTTGGTGTTCCTAAGGTTTACCCTACGTTCCGAACACAATGGAATGTGTTTCGGGAGCTAATTCGATCATCTGTGCGAGTTATGGCAATAAACGTTCAATTTAAAATTAAATCGGTAAATCAAATTTCTAGGCGTTTTAGCTTGCCCCGGACAAACGGTAAATCCGATTGATACGAAATTTGAAACCATACAATAATATCACATTACGGATCCGATGAAACTAGTTTCGTCAAAATCCGAGACTGTTTGAAAAATGGCTATTTTAACTCGCCAAATTAATATTAAAGCAATTTCGATGCGTTTCGAGCTGCCACGGTCAAACGAAAACTCCGATTGCTACAAAAATTGAAATCCGACAATAACAAACTATTACGGATCCAATGGAACTAGTTTCGTCCAATTCTGAGACTGTTCGAAAAATGGCTAATTTCACAAATCGATTAAATATTAAAATATTCAATTTTCATAATTTAACTTCTAATTCGATTTTAAAAGTTCTATAACATAATTCTAACTCTAATATGATTAAATAAAATTTTACAAATCAATTTCAATCATATTTAACCCAATTTTCAATTATTTACGTAATTTCAACTATTAAATTATCGATTTAATTATCCAATTAAATCCAAATATTCGAAATAAAATTTATTCGACTTATAAATTTCACTTATTAATATTTGAAATCAATTAAATATACAAATTTTAATTAACAGAAATTCTGAGTCGTTACATACTTCCCCCCTTAAAAGAATTTCGTCCTCGAAATTACCAAGTAAGAAAAGTTACAGAATCTATTAACTTTCCAAAATCCATAGTTAAACTTCTTACAATAACTTTACTAAGTTTTCAAATCATACTTAGTTATCTTTTCAAACCAAACTATTGTTTAACTTTCAACTCCAATCAAATTTTTAGTTTTCAAAATTTTCCGAAAATTCCCAAAATTTTCTAACGCCTTAAATTTTCGAAAAAATTCACCATAGTCTCCTTTGCGCGGCTCGATCAAAAAAAATGACAGTATATATATCACAAATATACATCTCATCAAGTGATGAGGCATCCTACAGGGAAAAAAGTGTAAAAGTACGATATTTAATCCGAGATATGTACCTTATATTTTATTAGCGAGCATATACGGCTAATATAGCGCGAAAGCGAGCTCCAAATGCGAAGCAAACGCGATCCGCACCTACTAAACACAAAACAAACAGATGAGAAACATGTATATAGACAATAGTATCGATATACAACATATAGCAACATAATAACTATATATGCCAACATAGCAAATGTAGTAAAAGCAATATATTCAACCATCAACCAACTATCATCCAACTAGCATCCATAACCAATAAATATTCGTTCATATTCTCATTAATATTCAATGAAATGGGTTTTCAATTTAATCACATTCGATTCATTAACAGTGGATGTTTTTACTGACATTCATTTTCAATTAGTTTATATTCACTAATTCATATTCAAGTTGGTTCACCTCCCAATCAAATTCACTTCTATTTAAGATTCACTTAACTTCCAATTTGATTTCAATTACTTTAGCTTTCAATTTCATTAACTCAAATTCATTAATACTTAATGAATTATATACAATCAACTAACTATCATATAACAACCAATGTATATTAATTACAACCAAATTCCTTTGCTTATCTTCATTTTGGTTTAACACCTTTACTTTCAATTGGTTTAATTAAATTGATTTTCATTCAATTGTTCAACTTTTTTTTTCTTCAATAACATTAGATTTTAATGAATTAACACCTACATTCATTATTTCATATCAATTATTTACATTTAGTTGACTAACATTCAATCCATTCATTCAATTCAATTACAAAAGTTGAATTTCATTACATAACTCAAGTTCACATTTATCACTTAACTTTATTTATTTACTTCGATACCAAAATCAACTTCATTCAACATCTCTTAAGTTATATTCCATTTAAACATTATTTGGCTTTACTTAACTTAAATTCCCACTTATAAATCAATTCAGATTCCCAATTCTGAAGTAAATTTTATTTAACTTTTACCAAAGTCATATTTCATTACTTATTCAAACTCATTTTTATTTACAACTCATATTCATAAATATATTCATATAGTTTCACTTCTTATATATATAAGTTTATTTCACAATTGTAAATCACATTAATTATAATTCAATTCTTATAATTCTTCGCTTATACAATTATTCTTTTACAGCATGTTTTTATTTAACTTATTCAAACATCTTTTAAATTTACTTATATATATTCTTACATTTTCAACAACCAAACAATCAACGTACATACACTTTAATAATTCTGAAAAGTTATTCCTTTATATATAAAATATACTCAAGGTAAAATTATTTCATTTACCCAATTTAGAACAATATCGTGTCGAATTGTTCTGTACAAGTGTTTAGAGATCCCTATCAACAACGTTAATTACTCGTATTAACCAGAATCCGTATACCACTCAACAAAGCAATCATCACAATATAAAACAATTTTATATTCACCAAAAAATACGCTTTCATAGCTATTATTACACTCAAACTCATTCTAGAGCACTACTGACTCTATCTCTAATGAGTAATACCCAACAGAGCCATGGCTGTCGCCTAACCATATGCTCTGATACCAGATGTGAGATCTAGGCTTTTCAACCATCGACAGCGGCTAATAACTGCCGTGGCAACAACTGGTATCCCAAACTTGCTTTTACGGCCAGCCTTTCGACTGTCACGCCTTACGCTTAACCAACCCCTATTCACTAAGAGAGGACATGTAGGGGTAAGAGTCTCCCGTTCGCCACCTAACCGCGAAGCGAGAACCCCCCATCACGTTTCACTAAGATGAGCAAGACTAGTGTGAGAACTATAACAATTTATTTTTATCTTCAAAAACAAAATAGAGGAATATTTTTAAAGTCAGTTCGTAATGCTTTTAAAAAAAGTGAGACTACCATAAGGCCTCCCGCACACACACACACACACACAATGCAAACGCAGAATCGGAGGAGATTTCTCCTTTTGATAGTCAAAGATGCTTGATATGCATTAAAAATAAACATTTGATATTATTACTAGTGCATAGTGCAGGAAAAATCATTTCGAACGTAAAGATATAAATCTTAGCCAGCATAGGCATTTCGCACTTATGCCTACTATAGCTACCATCCAAACAGTGGTGACCACCATAAGTGAATGATAGGTTCTACAACTAAAACCGTACAAGATCGTATTGTTTCTTTGGATTTCCAACAAATGGTCAGGCCAAGGAACTTCCCATTGCCACATGGAAACGCCTCTGGAATGACGTCCCGAGAACCAAACCGGATCTCTGCCAACACAAGGCCGGGTTACCCCTAACTGGGTAACTACTGACACGAATATGTCATCCCCCGATCGTAACCGATCTACATCCGAGGATCCTCGATTTCCAACAACCACAAAGTAATAAGTTTGCAGCAACAACATATGTTAAATATCTGGGCTCCATACCATGATACCACCACTATCCAGAAGGAATGACATACACTAAAGGGGCGCTACCCTCTAATAACCTTGCCGCATCCTTCTTGTTTTGACCATTTTCGGGGTGTGAGGTCCGACGCAGTCTCCTCCACAAAGCTACGCTTTATACAAAGCCGTGCTTTGATTCAACAAATGCTCAACAACACTTAGCATATCACACTACCAAATTGGGAATATATTACTAATAACCTTCAACTACAGAACCTCTGAGCTCATACGTCTCAGAGAAGGATGTTAATGCTAAGAGAATAAATTCTCCGCCACCAACAAATATGTATTTGAAAGAAATCAGCTTTATATCTCAATTTGTAATGTCAGACATACCATTAGTACAAGTCTATTCCGGGATCGAACAGAACCGAAGGCACTTACAAAGAAGTCCTTGCAATCCGGATATTCACTAATCACGTCCGGACTTCCCATCACATATGGAATTTCTATACCGGGGCCATTCGGTGTAGAAACATTCGACGGTAATCCTTCCGTTTTCAAAAATATCCGGTCTTCAACACCGGTCTTCAAATGCAATTCATAACGACGTATCACATATTCAGAATGGGTTATACGACCCCAAGGTCCTTTCCCGGCTAACCCGAATAGTGAGCGCTTATTCAAAAATAAGTGTGGCATTCAAATACAAACAAATCACAAAAAATACCCATTCAAAGGTAAATATTGATAGTCGGTTATTGAACTATCAATGGTTATGCACAACATCACCAGATTCCAAATAATTTTCCAAATTATTTATTTTCCAAAAATATCTTTACAAGATATATATTTTCCACACTTCAACCATTTGAAAACAATTTTCAAATCACTTTTCATCTTTTCCACTTTTGAAAAACAAATTTCAAATCATTTTCCTATATGGGATATATTCACAAATCTTTACTCATTTTCATTTCAAAATGGTTCATTTAAACCAATTAAATAAATCCTTACCGATTTACTTTATATTTACGTTCCAAATCCGTAAATTAATTCCCACACTTCAAAAATAAATCAACGTTTATTTTTAAACAAATTCTCCTTTTCATTTATAAATTCCATAGTGAATTTTTATTTCAAAATACCTATGAATATACGATTTTCAAATCGATTTCTAATTATTCATTTCCAATTTATCTTTAAAAGATTGAAATCTTAAAATATTCACTTAATATTGGAAAAACATTTCCATACTTATTTATTAATAAGTAATTCACAAATCTATTTATTTTCAACATTTGGAAAATATTCAATATACTTAAATCGAAATTAAGTATATATTTCATTCTTTAAGGAAATCATTCTCTTAAACATATTTATTTGGGCCAAAACGAATGTTACGTAAAACATCGTTACGACAACCCAAAATCACTAGTATAGGGATTCGAAATTAAGATAGATATATAAATCCCAATACTAAATAAAACATTTCCTTTCGGAAATCATTTACTATAACAACAGTGTTATAGTCCACTGTTTCCTTCTATTTCTATAACAACAGTGTTATATTCACATTTTAAAAACATCGTTAGATCGTTTTAATTCTATTTAAAACATCACGTCCAAAACAATTTCTTTAACATATTATTCACTATTCAAAAACGTGAATATACTTCGTTAACCAATTTCATCATTTCTATACATTTTATTTTAAAGGATTATTCATTGTCTAAAACGTGAATATAACTCTATTAATAAGTTATAACAATTTACTTATCAAAATAAGTCGTTAGCGGATTTATAAAACAATGTTTATAAATTCCATTTCTATTTATTTTATAACAACTTCCTTTTATAAATCTCCTTTATTAACCTATTTAAATTTATAATTCAATTATATACCAAAAGTTCACATTATAAGTTATATACTTATAATTTATTTGTTTACAAAATCGTTCTTTTTTTAAGACTTCCCAAATTATAAATCTTATAACTTATAAGATTCATTTATTTACCCAAAATTATTCTTTTAATAACTTTACAAATTTTATAAATCTACTGCTTATAAAATTCCATTTATAACTTCACCGTTTAAAATTCTATGAATTTCATTCATTTATGAAATTCATTTATACTTCATTCTAACACTTATAAAAACTCGTTTTATAATTCAAATATTTTAATTTATGAATATCAATTTTATAAATCTTTTATATAAATCAATTTATATTATTATTTTAAAACGTCTTTAAACTCCTTTATAATTTCATCATTTTCTTTGATTTATAAAATAATCAAATCTCATAAATCCTATATTTAAACTTTTTATGATAAATTCAAAAATCCTGATTCAAATTATTTTATAAAATCATTTACCCTAAATTTTCAAATATCAACTTTTAACTATATTTCTCAAAAATCATAATTTTTATAACATTAACATTATAACGTTTATTTATTTAAAATGAATCAATTCCAAAAATATTTTATAACGTACACTTTCAAAAATCACTTTAAAATCCTTTTAAAATTCCAAAATTGGCCCAATGATGCCACACACCAAATAGTCAATCACGAAAACAACGACATCATATATCTGTATATGATAACCATCAAACATCAAAATCTCTGAAATCAAATAAATACTGTTGAGGAATCCAGTTGGATCCCTCCAACCTTTTTCCCTACATCCAAAGATGTTAGCACAATACCAATTCCGTTCCAATATGGAATTATCGCGGTATATGGGATTTATAAAATATTATCCGCTTAATAGACGACGCAATAGGGTCTCATCCGCTATATAATGCGGGAAATCAACTCCAAGTACATAAATAATACCAATTTCACTGTACTGTGAAATATTCGCAGTATATGTTTTTAATAAATAACCTCTGCTTACTAACGGCGTATAATGTCTATTTTAACAATCAATAGATAACAATCATCATTCAAACATACATTCAAGAATTTTAAATCTAACTATTTAAAATAAACATCGAAACCAATTCGATTGAGTGGGAAGTTCTCACCTTGATTTCAATTTCGTTTTCAGCTTTTATTTCGAATAAAATTAAACGTGCGTTTAATTTTACTCAAAATTTTCTCTACTCCAAACGACTCCAATCCAATTCCATAGCGTAGTGCTCGTCTATACGAACCCAACGCAACTGGTTTCGTGCGTTTTCGACCTTGTATGAAAAAGATATTGAATTTTTAAAGTTACACGAATTTAAAATAAACTAATCAACATTTTCTTTTATTTTTATATACCCTAGCCATCATCTGCCTTTCATTTTCCAACCTGCAAATCGCAACCGATCCTTGCTTCTTCCATCTCCCCCCCCAGTAAAACACATGCACGTTTCCAAGCCCATAGCCGCCCCCTAGGGCTTTATGCCTCGACCTCTACAAGCACTTCCACCACGATCAAACGACACCATACGAACGACCATCACCTACTCTGCACTCGGCTGCAACCATAGCGAGCTCGGCCACCCTATCCCCTTGGAAAACGCGTGCAAACCGCGGCACTTCGAGCCCAAATCGCCGTTGATCCAAAACTCCAAACACGATCATACCCGTTGGATATCTAGAACTTACTGGCCTCTACAATGTTCTAGTTGGAAGTTTTTCGAAACGAGTTACGGATTGGAAGAAAATGAGGAGGGAAGAAACGAGATTTTTGGCCATTCATTAGGTTGGAGGCGGCGGCTGGCTTAAGGGGAAACCCTAATTTATTTTCCTTTGCAAATGTGAAGAGTGAAGGGCTTTCATAGAAAATTCAACGAACACTATTCATCCCGGATTTTCCAAACTCCAAACGAAGCGTGCCGGTTGGCGTACCTAAGGTTTACCCCACGTTCTGAACACAATGGAACGTGTTTCGGGAGCTAATTCGATCATCTGTGCGAGTTACGGCAATAAACGTTCAATTTAAAATTAAATCGGTAAATCAAATTTCTAGGCGTTTTAGCTTGCCCTGGACAAACGGTAAATCCGATTGACACAAAATTTGAAGCCATACAATAATATCACATTACAGATCCGATGAAACTGGTTTCGTCAAAATCCAAGACTGTTTGAAAAATGGCTATTTTAACTCGCCAAATTAATATTAAAACAATTTCGATGCGTTTCGAGCTGCCACGGTCAAACAAAAACTTCGATTGCTATGAAAATTGAATTCCGATAATAACAAACAATTGCGGATCCAATGGAACTAGTTTCGTCCAATTCTGAGACTGTTTGAAAAATGGCTAATTTCACAAATCGATTAAATATTAAAATATTCAATTTTCACAATTTAACTTCTAATTCGATTTTAAAAGTTCTATAACATCATTCTAACTCTAATATGATTAAATAAAATTTTACAAATCAATTTCAATCATATTTAACCCAATTTTCAATTATTTACATAATTTCAACTATTAAATTATCGATTTAATTATCCAATTAAATCCAAATATTCGAAATAAAATTTATTCGACTTATAAATTTCACTTATTAATATTTAAAATCAATTAAATATACGAATTTTAATTAATAGAAATTCTAGGTCGTTACACCCAATCTTTTAAACAAATCAATTTTCTGAAACCCACATCATATTCTGATTATCACATAAAAATCTCAACTTCGATTATTTAAACAAATTGTTTCAAATTTTAAATTTCAAATTTTCAAGTTCTAATTCAAAAATAATTCAATTTCCATAACGTCGATTTTTTTTCTTTAGAACCAAATCCTTTAAATAATTCCAAATCAAAATTTTAAAATCATATAATTTAACCAATCTGGTGTCCGTATATAATTCTCTATCATATGGCCATGTGAATCATTATTTCAATTAAATTTCTAAGGATGAATATATGTCATTTCAATCCAAAATAAGTGTCACAAGTATACATCATTTCAAAATATTCCTTAATTTATTCGAAATAATTTTATTTACAGTTTTATATATTGTAAATAATATACATGGTGATAATAGAGTATACCAAAATAACTATCCATTTAATCATTCAAATATCAACCAATTTTTCTCCATCACAATCAATCAACCAAACAGTCAATAATTACAACAATCAACCAATTATCGAAAAGCATGGATTTTACTAGCAGTTAAATTCTAATTTATTCTAACTTCAATTCAAATCCTATCAATAAATTCAAATATCAATTAAATGTCAATTTAAATTTATCCAACCATCGATAACTTCAAATTACTTCACAATATAAAATTTCTAACATAAGATATAATAATCAAACGTGAGATTTAAACACACTCACTTTTTACTTGAACTGAAAATATTTCAGCTTCAAACAAAATTCCAATCTGACTCCAAGCCGTAGACGAACGTCGATACGGTCGCAATCCAATTTTTCTTGCTCGAATCGAACCTCATATGTAAACAATTTGATTTTTTTTAACGATATTATTTAAATTTAAATCTATGTAACAAATTTAAAATTTAAAAAACAAACAGCTACCTGTCTCTCGTTCGACCTTCACGTTCATACCTAAAACCCACTACCAAACCCTGGCTTCTCCTATCTAGTCGTGACTTTTCTCTGTGCATTTTTTTCGATCGAACATCCGCATCTTGCCGCTGCCAGTCCATATGCGCCACCTCATGAAGCCGCCGACCTTCCAGTGCCTGCCTCTTCGCCATCTACTCTACCCTATCACGATTACCAACCAATGCGATGCTGTGAGGATCAAGTTCAAGCCTTAGGCTCGCGTGCTTTCTCCCCCATCGCGCGCATGTGCCCTCCTCCATGAATCTATCGCTTTCGACCCTAAATCGATTGGAACGATTCCTTCTTTTTTTATATACATAGATCGACCTTCATTTTATTTTTTCTGTCGTTCGTTCTGAATTTTTTTATTTGAAGCTTGAGTAGAAGAAGAAAAATAAAAGGAGAGGGATATTCAGCTAGAAAGGGGAAAAAGTAGATTTGAACAAATCCCTTTTTTATATGCGTATATTATAATAATTCAAAAATATCTGACTCGATCGGCCTGCGAAGTCATGAACTTCAAACGAAGTGTGCTGCTTGGCGTTTACAATGTTTTATCCACATTTCGAATGGGATGGAACTAGTCCCAAGGTATAGTTTGATCGTATGCGAAAGATGGCTTTTCGAATCGAATTATTTATTTAAATTTTGAATTTAAAGTTTATGCGTTTCAAGCTCGTATGGCCAAACGACAAGTCCGAATGCTACGAAATTTGAAATCCTATAATAATTCACTATTACAGATCCAATGAAACTGTTTTTGTCAAAATCCGAAACAATGGCCAATATGGCTATTTTTACTCATCAATTAAAATATGAAATATAAAGTTTTAAATTATTCACATTTAAATTCAATTTTAATTGTTAACCATCTTCGTTCATATTTTGAATAAAATTTAAATCAATTTCCGATATATATTTCAATCATCTTAAATCCAGAACCAAATTATTCAAATAATTTTTAATATTAAACTTTTAAACAATTTAATTATCCAATAACCCAATATAAATAAATCATTAATTTTATTTCTACCCATGTTTATCCAATAATTACATGAAATTTAATAGTTTAAAATAATCAAAAGTGCGGGTCGTTACATACTTCCTCACTCAAAACTTTTCGTCCTCGAAAAGGCATTAAGTGCGGAATTTAACATATAATGGATTTATTCAAATAATCATTCATGACTTTAAAATCTTATTAGAAAATGTTTATTACACTTTTACTACTCCATTTCGATATTGATTTTACAGAAAATAAAATTTATATATAAAACAAGTATAGAACTTTTAAAACTTCAAAAAATAAAAAATTCTAACTCCCTGATTTATGGAAAATTTCGGCAGAGTCTCCTTTGCGCGGCTCGATAGGAAATTTTTTACAATTTAATATATAACACAAATATAACCAGTATATATCAAATATACATCTCATCTCAATGATGAGGCATCCCGAAGGGCAAAAATATAAAATCGCGATATGTAATACGAGATACGTACCTTATTATTAATCATACGAACGAGTTCGCTCGTATTAAGCAAGAGCATATAAATCCCTGTATACACCCAAATGATCTTCGTATGTATCTATCTCAACTCAATTTGGAATGTTAGTCACTTATAATGATACAGAAACATGTATAAACATAAACATTTAACGTGGATTTTGAATCTAAACAACAAAAACAATCACAAATACACAACATACAACAATCATATGCAATCAAAACGGTAATAACAATGGTTTGCAAAAAAGAAACCATCCAACTATCAGTATTCGTCCAATTAATCCAATTTAATTTATAACCATGTGAATTTACATCCTCAAATGTCAATTTTTAATTTATACCCTTTGTTTCTTATTAGCATTCATTTCATTAACATTTTAATTGATTCAATTCAATTTATTGCATTCAACAAGCTTTTATTCAATTAGATTTAGGTTCAATTGATTTTCATTCAATTTATTTACTTCCTATTGATTTTCATACACTTGTCAACATTATTAAATTTACATTCTATTAATTTACACTCGTTTATAGTTACATTATTTTTTTCTCTTCTATTATTTCATTTCAATAATTCGTGTACTTAATTATACTTAAGAAGTAATTTAATTTCATACCACATTCCATATATTTAAAATTGATTTACATTCACTTACTAATATTCATTTCGTTAATCATACAATGGATCTATAATCAATTCATTTGATTTTAATTTGATTTGCATTCAACTAATTTGGTTTCAATTCATTCTTTTCTTTCAATCAATATTTAATGCATTTATAATTAATTTATTTCATTTCACTATACTCATATTTTATCGATTTGTTCCAATTATTTACATTTGTTTCATCCACATTTAAATTTAATTTACATTCCATAGATTCCTTCAATTCATTAACATTCGTTACACTTCATTACATCCAATTTTAGTCAACTGAATTTGTAAAATTTCAATTTTTTTAACCCATTCATATAAATTCATTTGTGAATCATTTATAAAAATTATTCCACTTAACCATGCTTAAGTTAAATCTATTTTATTTCCACTTAGTATATCTTTTTTTTATTATAGTAACATTATTTATAAACTATCTAAATTCATTATAAATAATTTATACAACATAGTCATAATTATTATTATTACTTCATATCTTAATTTATTATTAATTCATTGGTTCACTTTATCTGTTTAAATTCATACTATTAATTTACTAATGTAAATTTAAATTACATCATAATTCATGTTAATAATTTTTTTTCACAATCAATTCATTTAATCCCTTTTAAGTTAATTTTAATTTATAATTTACTCCAATAACTTATTCCATATTATATTAGTTAACATTAAATTTTCAAACTCATTCCTCTTGCATTTTTTTTATATCTAGTATAGATTAAATTCGATTAACCAACTTAATTTATTGCTTACATTCATTTATTTTTATTCAATTTCTTACACACTTAAATTACATTTCTTTTTAAAATAAGTCGGTATTCATTTTAAATTCATTTTATAGCTCAAATGAAATTAATCCACTTTACTAATTTATCTAGTTTCATTTAATATTCATTTCAATTTATTTAATATCAAGTTAAACTTTATTTCATTTTAATTCATTACTTATTTTATTTAATCCTATTCAAGTTAATTTTTTTTATCATTCACATTTAACAAAACTAAATTTTGTTCATCTTAATATGCTCAAATCTATAAACTATACAATTTATTCACTCAAAATTCCATTTTGTTAATTTATCGTTTCAAATGCAATTCAGCTTTTATTTATGCTTTCACGAGTTAAACTATATTTTATTTACTTCATTTTTACTAACTCAATTAGTTTAACATTTATTAATTTAATCAATTTATTTCATTTCTCGGATCTAAATTTCTTTTATTTGCTTAATCAAAATGTTTAACCAATTTAAATTTGGTTTAATTTTCTTATTCCACTTTATAATTTACAAACTTATTTCTCATCCATACTATTTAAATTTTAAGTTCAAAACTATTTCCATATATTAGTTAAATCACACTTAGAATAATTTTATCAAAAATCAAAACTTATTTTAATCGAAAATAAATTTCTTTTGGCAGCAATTCTCACTTACAAACTCTGAAATGAATAATAGCGATGCTGCAGTCATCCCTAAAATTATTTCCCAGTGACCAAAGCAAGTTTAATGCTTTTATTTCTTCCAAAAATCCTTTTAATATATTTTTCTAATCATTTTTTTTTCATATAATATAATTATTAAATTTTAAGGCTTTGAAAACAATTTTGAAAACAGAAGGAATTTAATTCTAAAATTCTCAAATTTTAAGAATCATTTCTATATATAAGCTATATTATAAATATACTTATAAAAATTTCCTTAACTTATTTACCAAAATATTTCATTAGTTTACAACTTGGTCCCTTTAACCAATTCTTATTTTAATTGATTTTAATTCAATTTAATTATCAATTGCTTCATAAAATAAAATTCATTAAGTATTCGTTTATTTTATTTTATTTTTTCAACCAATAATCATGATAACTAAATACTATCATCTCCTAACAATTAACATTCTTTAAAATTATCATTTTATATATAATATATACTCAAGTAAAATTATTTCATTTACCCGATTTAAAACAATATTATATCGACTTTACTCGTTTAAGTGTTTAGAAACCCCTATGGATAACACGCCGTCCCACACATCGACCAGAATTCATAACCAACTCAATGGATAAGTAAACACAATATAAAACATTTACAACACTAACAAGTACACTCTCTCATATAAACATTCAAACAGACTCATTCTAGGGTATTACTACCCTATCTCTAATGAGTCAAAACCCACAAAGTCAAGGTTATCGCTAAACCTTCGCTCTGATACCAACTGTGACGACCTACATTTCGGAAGGTCTAAATCGACAATAGTCCACACATGTCCGACTGAAACAATCTGAAACGTAGATAATCAATGGGTTAAGTAAAAAAATAAGAAGAGAAGAAGAAAACAAAACACAGAATCTCACAGCGGAAATGATAAATATAATAATCAAATAAATAATTCAAAAGCTGTTTGTTATACATCTGATTATAATCTATACACATTTATCAGAGTTATGTATAGATCAGGGATAAATAATCAATACAATAGAATATCATGATGTAAGGAATAATAACAATACCAAAATACCAAAATCCTCGTCTTCATCCTCCAGAGAATAGTCTTCAATACGCTGAAAACTCAGGACTGACCCGAGCATAATGAAAAGACAAAACACTCGAGTCGGGATTAAAATACTCTTATGTAGTCAAATCAGTATCACAAATATGAGTGCAATAATTTAAGAGATGTTATGAAATTTTCCATCTCCTAAGGATCGGTTAAACTATTTATATATGCTATAATAGATAATGTCTATCAGTGTAAAATAAATTTCAAAATAACGTTAAGGCTTTACATTGATCCACCTTAACACATTTTTACAGTTTAAACCAAAATCATTATTTCTCGTATTGGGATAAATATGATAAGGCACGTGAGGCAATGCCTAAGGTAGGATTCTACCAATTTACCCTTTCTGGCTGGTCATAACCCATCCGTGGCCGATCGCGACAATCAATCCAAACGACAAAAATGTGCACCCATCGAATACGAAATCACAATAGAAATACAAGGGATCAACGTCGCTAGAGGTAGCTAACATCAATGGCCAGACACATGCTCCTGTTTTAGTCATTTTAATTATGACACGAGTGTCAAGGCTGTCCATCATCGTTCTCTTACTTCATTCCAGTAAACGTCGCCAATTCAACCACTACATTCTGGATATCATCCACTGCGAACACGGTTAAAATGGTTCCAATATTGACAAAGAGTATGCCAATAAGAGGCCCTGGTCTCTTTAACAACCAATCATCATTTTACACACTGGTTGGCTCTTTTACATTTCAAAACAATTCGTACTTGATATCAAAATATCATATTCATTTTGAAAGTCAAAACCATTTTTGAAATCATCATATTTACTCAAAAATCATGTTTTACTTCACAATGTTAGTTCATCTCGATATATTGATTTCACTTCAAAACTTGGTTCGAATTACAGTTTTGGTTATAATTCGCTTTAACCCAATTCGCGTTTAAATCTAAGATTTAAATATAAACATTCCACCCCCTTTAGCCAGTTTGGATTTTAGAAAATAGTTTATAAATAGTTAAATTAGTTTAAGTAATAAAAGTGGTTTAAATAGTAAAATAGTTTAGAACATCAAAATAATTCGAATATTTAAAGAATATAGATTTTTAAACCATTTATACTAAAAATATTCATAAAAAAAATATTTATTTTATATTCAAACCAGTTCGCTTTCCAAATCTCCAATTCAAATCGTTTCCTATTTCCATTTCGATTTAATCGATTCAATTATGATTCAAGTCTATTTTTGCTTCGATTCTAAATAAATTTCAATGCCAATTCCCAATTAATTTCAAACTCCGAATCCAAATTAATTTAAATTCCAATCTGAAATTAATTTAAATTTCAAATCTCAAATTAATTTAAATTCCAATCTCAAATTAATTTAAATTCCAATCCCAAATTTAAACCGTTTCTATTTATATCAATTACGAGTTTGATTTCCAAAATATCAATTTAGAACACATAAATCAAACTTTCCTTATATTAAATTTTGAATCCCAATCTTAAAATATAATGAAATTCCAAGCTCAATTTCAAATATCATACTAGATCAACTTTTACTTAGAAATATTCAAAGTTCAATAAAAAGCCCAATCTTTTGAACAAATCAATTTTCCGAAACCCACATCATATTCCGATTACCACTTAAAATCTCAACTTCGATTATTTGAAAAAATTCTGTTTCAAATTTTAAATTTCAACATTTGGAGTTTCAATTCAAAAATAATTCAATTTCCATAAATTCGATTTTTTCTTTAGAACTAAATCATTTAAATAATTTCAAATCAATATTTTAAAATCCTTTAATTCAACGAATCCGGTGTCCGTATATAATTCTCTATCCTATGACCATGTGAATCATTATTTCAATTTAATTTCCAAGGATGGATATATATCATTTCAATCCAAAATAAGTGTCATAGGTATATATCATTTCAACCTATTCCTTAATTTATTCGAAATAATTAGTTTACAGTTTTATATACTGTAAATAATATATAGGGTGATGACAGAGTATATCATTTGTGTTAGTGATTGTTTAAGCATAGCCTATTTGGTGTCAATAACATAGAATATCAAATTCAAAGCAAAGACAACAAATTAAACCACTTCAAGCATTGTCATTAAGCACAAAAAGAGAGCATGAATTGACAAAATGTTGAAGCTACATTAATTAGAGAGCTTCATTACCCCTAAATTGAAAGGGTTTAGCCTCTCATATTTGTCATCATATGAACAAATGTAGCAAGCAAAATTGAATAAAAAGAAGAGAAAAAAAAGAGCAAAATGAAAGGAGAAATTATTCTACTTGCATAAAAGAGAAGAGGTATAAACTACAACATGAAAGTAAATGAACATGAAAAGGAAAGAGCATGTATTAAATTGCATAAAATATAGATTACATAAAATAAAAATGGCTAAATAGCCATGAAAAGAGAAAGATGAGCTTTCATTTTATTTTTGATCTAAACTAAACTAAAGAGAAGGAGGCCTAAGAGAGACTAAGTGAAGAGAGGAGAGGATACATGAAACATATGGGTATTTATACATGTATGAAACCCTAATTCACTTTTTGGTGAATGCCCAAAATGCCCCTTAGGAAGTGTGGAGACCAAGTAACCATTAACATGTCTTAATCCTCCATTAAGTGTGCATGAAACCATTAACTCCATAAGCATGTGCATTAGCCTTTAATTTGTGCATTAAGGTAGGTGGGTAGGTGGGGTCCTCCATGATCTTCACGTTGAATTATTTCCATCTTCATTCCTTTATATTCTTTGTGCATGCATATTCCTTCATGAAACCACTCCTATTTGAGACCATTTTCCTACAAAAATATATATAAATTTCCAATCAATTTTTCTCAAAGAAATATATGCACTTAAATGACCGTTTTTCCCCTATATGAAGATGAATATGTGAAAATTTGGAAGTAATATGAATTTTGGTTAAAACAAGTTAAAATACCCAATATGATCATTTATTTAACTTAAATAGAATAAATATGGTGGTAAAAATATGCACATTTACGTGCACATTAAATACCCCCGCACTTATCTTTTTATTCGTCCTCGAATAAACTAAAACTAAGATAAATCCGTTTTCGTAGGGAGCATGATTGCATTGAGCGTATGCAACAAGCCGTTAAACCTCTGGGTGTACCCAGTAGGACGAGTGTTCTCGTGAGGGTTTTCAGCGGATACTACCCACAAAATCCGAGTGCGGGATGAAAATATTTACAAAATGCAATATTTATTTACAAAGAGATGAATGTGAGTTTTTGAAAATATTTACAAATGAAGGATTTCTTTTTAAATTGACACAAATAAGTTAAACATAGGTTTTGGTCATTATCTTGAGATTTAAGTCATTTACTCGTCAAAATTTCCAATAAAAATCAAGTTATCATAACAAATAGACAATAGTTTAACTCGTTGTTTTGGTTAATAACACATTGTAACTATGAAATGGATCCTTAGTTGATTATCAAAGTTTATCAAAGTGGTATTTTCATTTCTTTTCAATAACAAATCAAATCAACTAAGCAAAAACAGTGCTATGATTTCAATTGCTTGCTCTCTCATTATTTGCAAAAAAAACTACACACCTAGCCCAGTTAACTGAGGCCAGATATACCACCCATGCACTGCCTTTCGGGCTTATGTGAGGGGAGTACATAGCATGGCGAGTGCACACACTTTCGTGCATACACCTATCGACCGTAGGTGGTTTTTATTAAGTCTTTTTTTTACATGTGTTCCATACATGCATAAACGTGAGGACTTTTAAATGAGTATGAAAGCACATAATCAAAAATTCTAAGTAATTCATCCATGCATAACCGTGAGGATTTTTAAATGAGAGTGAATACTTTGGATGTTATTATTTTTTTTATTTTTTTATATTTGTTTAAGAGAGAGAGTTCTGCAAAATCATCTTAGCACCATTTAACTTAGAAGACAAAAAAAAAATGTTATATCCTTTATTTTAAATTCACCACTTTTAAAACAAAGATTTTCAATTAGGATGTATTTCATAATTAACACATATGAATCTTCCTATATACTAGTTAAACCATTGTTATTTATAATACAACTTCATTTTTATTTTTGTTAAGACAAATAAATTTTCAAAAATTTCAATTTAATAAACCAAAACCATATATTTATCATATAGTGTTTCTTTAAAAATAAATCCAAAACGCTAAAAAAAGAAAAATTCTTCTTTTGTTTTTGGATTTTTTTTTGAGTTTTTGGAAGAAAAATGAAAAATTAATCCTGAAAAATCAAGAAGAAGATGAGTCTCCCTCCAAACTTGATTTTGACTGTGTCCCTACAGTCAAGCCAAGTGAAAGGAACGTTTATTATTATTTACATGAAAATGAAATGTGTTTACACGAGATCAGAAAGTATATCGTCAAAAAATAAATGAAATGGTCTTCCAAAGACCAATTCATTTGTCTCGTCAAGTATACGAGACACATCTTAAGCTCGAAAAACCAAATTGTAAAAGATATCGAAGTTGATTGTCGATTAGGAAAAACGAATTTTGTTTTATTAAAAATTGAATGAGTTGTTTTGTTTTCAATGATTTTTGGGGTTGATAAAACAATTGATTGAAATTCACATTTATTTTCACCAAATTGAAATTCAAGTTTATCATTGAAAATTTCTTCCAAATTATCGACTTCAAAGTCAAAATGGTGATCGAAATCTTCCCCATTAAAATTTAATGACTTATTTTCGTAAATTCCATAAAACTCATGTTCGTTAGATTCATCTTCCTTTGTTGAATTATCAACAACTTCATCGCATATATCCATTTCAAAATCCAAAGTTGTATTCAAATTTTCAGAAAAAGGAAGAACGAAATTTAAATCGAGTTTCTCACCCTCAAAAGAATTGAAATCCAACTCAATTACCGTGCTTTCAACAACTTCATTAAGATTGTTATTTTCAGTTTCAAAAGTTGTTGTTTGAAAATCGTCAATTGTGGTAAAAGATGGATTATCACTTGACTCATCACACGTTGGAATTTGATTTTGTTTCTCACGAAAATTTTCCAATGTTTTAATCAACAAATTCGTGTGATCATCATAAATTTCATTCATTTGCTCAACAAAGTCAAATTTGTAATTATTAACTTGAAAATTTTCGATTTGGACTTGTTGAGAAAAAGAATTGTCAATTTCGATAAACGGTAGATTATTATTTGATTCTTCGCAAGTTAAGATTTGATTATGATTTTCACGAAATTTTTTGTATTTTTCAAGTAATAAATCCCCATTATCTTTTTCCATTTGGTCAACAAAATCAAATTCATGATTATTAATTTGAAAACTTTCATTTTGAATTTGTTGATAACCAAAGTTTTCAATCGTATCATTATTGAAACTATTCCCATTGCCAAAATTATTTGAAAATTGGTTCATATTTTCGTCTTGATTTTGAAATTCATCTTGAAACTCGAAATTGAATTGGCATGGGTCACACTCGAAATCATTTGAATTTTGAAGTGAATTCAAATTTTGATTATTTTGAAAACCTTGATTCGAGTAATAGCATGAATATGAATTGCAAAACTCATTTATCTCTTGATTTTGTTGCGTAGGGAGTTCAAGTAACGACGAAATGCTATTTTTAAGAGTTGAGGGTTGACCGTTATTTTGGAAATTTTGTGGCTCAAAATTCGAATTGTCTAAACAAAAGTTGTTGTTAAAATATCCATACGAATTTAGAGTGAACTCATATGGATTATATTGATTTTCACAACTAAATTCAAGTGAGTAAGAAAAAGGAAACTCAGACATTTTCAAGATTTTTTTTTGGTTTTTTTATAAAGAAAAATATTTACAAATAAAATTTATTTTTCAAAGGGGAAATTGACTTTTGTTTTATTTTTTGGTTTTTTTTCCAATTTTTTTTTTTTCAAATTTCAAAGGAAAAGGAAAAAAATTTCAAAGGAAAAGGAATATTTACAATTTTTTGTAGTTTTGGATTTTGAATTTTTTTTTTGTTTTTTTTGTTTTTTATAAAATATGCATGAACTAATGCAACTAAATGAATGCAAGGGTTAATTACAAATTTGTCCTAAGTTAACCCAAAATTATATAATTACAAATTGTCTTAGATAAACAAGATAGTTCTCAGCCAAGTAACGGGCAGGATTTATCGGTGCACCACGAATCACCTAGCAATGCAGCCGAAGGTTTATGTACCTTCAAAGGAACAACCACTATAATATTTACGAATCACCGTAATATTTATAAATGGTTATTACTCTGCCGTAGCCTAGACACCAAGAAATTAAATTGTTCAAAGAAGACAAATTATCAATATACAATTATGTGTTATTGATGTCTAACCGTTATTATTCAAAGTTCTAGGATGAAATGCAAAGCAGAAATTAAACATGCATTAATAATGTAACTACGAATGGATTTTTTTTAAATGTAAGTAATCAACAGTGCAAAGCAAATAAAACTAGAGATGAAAGCAGCAATTTATTTGGCAAGCACTTCTGCTACCTACAACCTGAAAGTTAAAAACAAGATATATACATATATATTCTTTTTTTTGTATGTCTTTCTTTTAAATTAAAAAAAACTAAAACAAAGGAAAATAAAAACAAGTAAAATCAATATGAAATAAAACAAAACAAATGAAAGAAGGAAACTTATTCTTTTTTTCGTTTTTTTATATTATGAAGAAAACAAAACTAGAAAACTTGCTTTTTTTTCTTTTTTCTTTTTTTTTGTTGTTTTTTTAAAAAAAAAGAAAGATTAAAAACAAAAGGAGCAAACACCTTTTTTTTTTAAAAAAAAAACTAGGGCCCGGCCTAACTCAATTAAATAAAACAAAACACACCCAACTTTCTCAATCAAAAACGAATGAACACATCTGCAAGTCGTACGCGCAATTTCCAAATCATCGAATTTTCCAAAATCTCTTACCCAAATTTCGTACCCAAGTTAAGTCGATTTCTACAAATCAAAATCTTCTCTTCTGTTCTATTGGTGGAGTTTGAGGAATTGTACCACGATTTTGTAGGCGATTCTGGTTATGAGGCAAGTTGGATTCACGATGTGTATGTATTGCGATTTGAGGTCACGGTTTGGGGATTGCTGATTGAGTTGGAGTTGCGCGTGTTGGTCTGAGTGAGTTCGATTTGGGGCGAGGCGGTTGGCGATTGAAGTGGAGCTGCAGTTCTCGATTTTGTGGTTTTGTGGCTTTGCTCGATTTGAGGCGAGGCGGTTTGGGGTGGCAAGCAGGTTGTGGTTGTAGTCGCGGTGACTTGGGGATGTTCAGTGGCAATCGCGTGGTTACAGGAGATGACTGGGTTGCGGGTTGAGGTGAAGTGTATTGTGAAGTTGGTGTTTCGATTGGGTTCGAGGAGTGCTTGGGTTGGTTCGCTAATGGTAATGGGAGCTGTGATGTGAATGACTGGTGGTGTTGATTGTTGGTTCGTGGAAAAATATGGGGCTACAAGTTTGATGATGATGTGAGTATGCTTTTTTTTGGAGCTGTTGTTTGGTAATTGAAGTTGCAATTGCTGTGGTGGTTGCTTTTTTTGGAGGAGGAAAATTTGGTGTATGTTGTTTTGGATGAAGGGGTGGTTGGAGTGCGGAATGTATGAGAAGAAGTGACAGAAATGCAGGTGATTCGATTTGGGAATAGGTGATGGTTGAGTGTTTAGCAGTTTGTTGGATGCGTTGGAGTGAATGGTCGAGGAAAGCAAGGGGAAGTAGCAGACGATGAGCAGTAACTGGTGGGGGGAGTCTGAGTGGAGTTGTTTGGCTGTAGAGGAGTTGGGTGAAGGGTTGTCAGTGGTGGGAAGAGATGGATGGTATGAAAGTGGGTAGTTCGGGAAGTTTGGGCAGTTATTGCAGTGAAGTGTGGTTGTTGCTTGTATGTGATGTTGGTGATCGTAGGAGAATGATGGTTGAATGGTTGTGTATCACAGTGGAGGGATGATTTGTAGCTGTGTTGCTAGTTGTTCTGGTGGTCAACAGTCAGGAGGTTGATGGCTTGTAGGATGAAGTAGAAATGGTATTGTTTGAAGTGTGTTTGTATGGGGCGATGTCAAGTTGCAGTGGGATTGTGTTGAGTTGTTTGTAGGCTGTGGTATGGAGTGGTAGAGATGTGCACTGTAAAACATGTGAGTGCGCAGTGAACAGAGAGGAAATGCACAGTGAACAGAGAGGAAAACAAAGGAAAACCAAAACAAATGTTTTTTTTGGAAATGCAAATTGATGTAAAAAAAATGAGATGAGATATAATTTTGTAAATGAAGTTGTGTATTTTTTTTTAATATGCAAATGCAACTAGAAAACGCAAACACACAAACAAAATAGAAACAAAATCACTCAAACACACAACACAACATCTTTCTAAAAAAAATGCAACACACAAAAAAAAAATTAAAACACACAAAAAGAAAACAAAAATAATTCGAAGAATTGGAAATAAAATCAAACAACTTCCCCGGCAACGACGCCAAAAATTTGTTCGACAACGGATTTTCTATCGGTTTAGAAAACCGTCGAACGAATTTTGAAATAAAACTAACCGCAAGCGTACGGTGTATGAATGTAGCACGTGGCGAATATGGGTCGATCCGCAGAGAATTGATTGATTTAAATTTCCTACTCCATCAAATTATACCAAAGTCGAGAGTGTATTTAAGCTAGAAAATGAGAAAATGAACTAAATAACAAAAAGAAAAGAAATGCAAATATGAGAGTTAAATGTCAATTTAGAGAATAAATCCACTCTCTAGATCATGTAGTTCAACACATGAAATCATGATCTCTCTTTTATGGTCATTAGTGTTTTAGTTGATGTGTTTATCATAAGTATGACATATTTGAGCTATTGATTAGCCAACATAAGCCATCAAACTATAACACACCCCTTAAAACACTTACTAACTTTCATGAAACTTGACAAAGAAAATGAAAATGAAACCTATTTTAAGTATGACCTATTAACTATTGATTAGAAACATAGACCATCAAATTTTAATTTTAAATCACTTTATTATGCCATAGTCATATATTCATGAAGAGGCATTTGTGTTAGTGATTGTTTAAGCATAGCCTATTTAGTGTCAACAATATAGACTATCAAATTCAAAGAAAAGACAACAAATTAAACCACTTCAAGCATTGTCATTAAACATAAAAAGAGAGCATGAATTGGCAAAATGTTGAAGCTACATTAATTGGAGAGCTTCATTACCCCTAAATTGAAGGGGTTTAGCCTCTCATATTTTTCATCATATGAACAAATGTAGCAAGAAACATTGAATAAAAAGAAGAGGAAAAAAGAGCAAAATGAAAGGAGAAATTATTCTACTTGCATAAAAGAGAAGAGATCTAAACTACAACATGAAAGTAAATGAACATGAAAAGGAAAGAGCATGTATTAAATTGCATAAAATATAAAAGATTACATAAAATAAAAATGGCTAAATAGCCATGAAAAGAGAAAGATGAGCTTTCATTTTATTTTTGATCTAAACTAAACTAAAGAGAAGGAGGCCTAAGAGAGAATAAGTGAAGAGAGGAGAGGATACATGAAACATATGGGTATTTATACATGTATGAAACCCTAATTCACTTTTTGGTGAATGCGCAAAATGCCCCTTAGGAAGTGTGGAGACCAAGTAACCATTAACATGTCTTAATCCTCCATTAAGTGTGCATGAAACCATTAACTCCATAAGCATGTGCATTAGCCTTTAATTTGTACATTAAGGTAGGTGGGTAGGTGGGGTCCTCCACGATCTTCACTTTGAATTATTTCCATCTTCATTCCTTTATATTCTTTGTGCATGCATATTCCTTCATGAAACCACTCCTATTTGAGACCATTTTTCTACAAAAATATATATAAATTTCCAATCAATTTTTCTCAAAGAAATATATGCACTTAAATGACCGTTTTGCCCCTATATGAAGATGAATATGTGAAAATTTGGAATTAATATGAATTTTGGTTAAAACAAGTTAAAATACCCAATATGATCATTTATTTAATTTAAATAGAATAAATATGGTGGTAAAAATATGCACATTTACGTGCACATCACTAACTATCAATTCAAATCATATCAGTAAATTCAGATATCAATTAAATGTCAATTTAAATTTATCCAACCATCAATAAATTCAAATTACATCACGATATAAATTTTTCTAACATAAGATATAATCGTCAAACGTAAGATTTAAAAAACACTCACCTTTTTATTTGAACTGAAAATATTTCAGCTTCAAACAAAATCCCAATCTGACTCCAAGCTGTAGACGAATATCGATACGGTCGCAACCCAATTTTTCTCGCCTGAATCGAACCTCATATGTAAACAATTTGATTTTTTAACGATATAATTTAAATTTAAATCTACGTAACAAATTTAAAATTAAAAAAAAACAAACAACGACCTCTCTCTCGTTCGACCTTCACGTTCATATCCAGAACCCACTACCAAACCCTGGCTTCTCCTATCCAGTCGCGACTTTCTCTGTGCAATTTTTTTCGATCGAACATCCATATCTTGCCGCCGCCAGTACATATGTGCCACCCCATGATGCCGCTGACCTTCCAGTGCCCGCCTCATCGCCATCTACTCCATCCTATTGCGAACACCACCCAACGCGATGTTGTGAGGATCGAGTTCGAGCCTTAGGCTCGCGTGCTTTCTCCCCCTAGCGCGCATATGTGCCCACCTCCATGAATCTATCGCTTTCGGCCTAAATCGATTCGATCGATTCCTTCTTTTTTTTATATAGACCGACCTTCATTTTTTCTATCATTCGTTCTGATTTTTTATTTGAAGCTTGAGTAGAAGAAGAAAAATAAAAGGAGAGGGATATTCTGCTGGAAAGAGGAAAAGTAGATTTAAACGAACCCCTTTTTTATATACACATATATTATAATAATTCTAAAATATCCGACTCGATCGTCCTGCGAAGTCACGAACTCCAAATGAAGCATGTTGCCTGACGTTTATAATGTTTTACCCCTATTCCGAACGCGATGGAACTAGTCCCGAGGTCTAGTTCGATGGTATCCGAAAGATAGTTTTTCGAATCGAATTATTTATTTAAATTTTAAATCTAAATTCTACGCGTTTCAAGCTCACACGGCAAAATGACAAATCCGAACGCTACGAAACTTAAAATCCTATAAAAATTCACTATTACAGATCCGAGGAAACTGGTTTCATCGAAATTCAAAACAGTGGCTAAAATGGCTATTTTTACTCGTTAACTAAAATATAAAATTTCAAATTTCAAATTATTCACATTTAAATCCAATTTTAATTGTTAACCATCTTCGTTCATATTTTGAATAAAATTTAAATTAATTTCCGATATATATTTCAATCATCTTAAATCTAAGACCAAATTATTCAAATAATTTTTAATATTAAACTTTTAAACAATTTAATTATCCAATAACCCAATATGAATAAATCATTAATTTTATTTCTACCCATCTTTATCCAATAATTACATAAAATTTAATAACTTAAAATAATCAAAAGTACGGGTCATTACAATGTTGACCATAAAGCAAAGACTTATGTTCCAAAAACTAAAAAAAATGGTGAAGGTTGGGAAGAAGAAAATATGGATATCTATTTGAGTTAAGCGCTCGTTGTACAAATGATAAATGATGGGTATTGGGCGTGAAGAAAGATCTCTACAATCACACGCTTGCTAATGTATTAACAAGGCATCCGTATTGTAACGACCCGTTAAATTCGATGATATTAAATGAGTTAATTTAATATGATTTCTAATCTAATTTAGAATGAAATAAAAGTCTTAAGATTTTATTTGAATAAATGTAGGAATTAGATATAGTAACTGTAATTAAAGGTTAACAATTTAAATGTTTATATGGCAATAGATTGAAATAACGTAAATTGGCGTTTGTGGTTATAAGTTATAATTTGTTGATTGATACTGGAAGATATAAAGCGGAAATAGTATTAATGAAATAATAACTGAATTGAATTGCAACTATATAAATGAAAGTAATTTTTTTAGTGGATGTCATCATTTAATAAATTTATTTAAAATAAAAAGATTTAAATGCATGTTGGATTAAGGGGTAAGTAATTAGAATTTAATTCTATAAAATTTGGAACTGAATGTATGTAAATAATTTTGTAGGAATAAGTTAATTAACAATCTATTTGTGCATACCCGATTTAATTGAAATAACAGAAAGGACAAGAACTTGAGTTGCCTAGGTATGTATATATTGATAAACTATAACTAAGTAGGAAGTTTGGTAGTAAACAGGAAATGAGATGACAAAGGCAACTAGTAAATTAATAAATGAATCCATAATAATAAGTAGTAATTAATGCATAAATATATTTGGCATTTGGGATAATTACGAAATTTTACCCATTCATCTAATTTATTTAATTGAATCTAAATCTATGGCAACATTGTTGTTAAGGATGTTGTAAGTGAATTTGAATATAAAGGGGTAACAATTATTTAGGTTAACCATTTGTTGAGTATATTAAGTTAAGAATGTCAATAGATTGAAATAAATCTAAATTTATTTATTTTGTTTTGTTAATGTGTTCTAGTTAATAAAGGGGAATTTATAAGAAATAAAGCGTGCACTAATAAATTATATTATAATTCAATATTACTTATACCTATAAATGTCTATTTACCGAATAGGAAGATTTTAAATCAATAAACGAATTTATTGAGGTTCCAATTTCATAATTTATAACATTTAATGTAGACTCAATGTAAATTAATTGATTTAATTTGTGCAGTAGCGTAGATTTGGTTTGTGATTGAAGAGGGTTAATTTTATAGACGAAATTTATGCTAATTATTTTATAATAGGACCTTTGGTTGATTTAAGGTATTGAAAGCTGGATTTATAAATTTAATTTGAGTATCAAATTCAACAATTGCATTTATTGCATAATAAAATAGGATTTAACGGTTAAATATTTCGTTGTTGAAATTAAAATGGACTTTGAGGATAATGATGTGAAATCATGAACCAATGTTAGTGGCATCTTTATTTTGGATAAAGGTTGAGAATATAAGAGTTGAAAATCAAATAAATGGGTTTTGAGAATTTAAATTTATAATTCCTAAAAATAAGGAAGTGGAGAAATTAACATTGCAGTTGATAGACTTATCAACTTTTAATTCACATCTAAACTTGTTAAATCATTAAAATTGATTAAGAAATATATAAGCGGTAAAATTTGGTCAATTTTAGAATTTAGATATAAAATTGGATTTTTATAATTTATTTTAATTTATTTAAGTAATATAAAAATAGCCATTTTTGCCATGGACTCGGATTTCGACGAAACCAGTTTCATCGGATCCGTATCGGTGAATTATTGTAGGGTTTCAAGTTTCGTATCGATCGGACCTGTCGTTTGATCGTACGGACGCGAAACGCCTTGAAATCAATTTAATTAAAAATCAATTTGAAATCAATTTGAAAATATTGTTTCATCATAACTTCTTCATACGATCGAATTTTGACGTGAAACTTTTTCCATCGCATTCAGAATATTTTAAATTACCTATCTGGATATATGGGTTTAACATATTTCGTTCCGGGGTTAGAACGGGCTTTTTGGGCCATAGTTTGTTCCGTACGTCCATCTATCTGGTCTATCTACTCCAATCCAACCCTACTTATAAATAGACGATTATAAACCCTAGCCTCCATCTTCTATCATTTGTCTGTACGTTCTTTTCTTCAACTCCTTCTCCTCAAATGGATGCAAACCTAGATCTATTTCAATTCAAAATTTCAAATGAAATTTCAAAATCTCCAGAAAAATTCGAGAAAAATATATGTCACAGTTTTCATCGATACGAATCTGCTTCTGCTGTTCATTTTTCAAAAAGGTGAATGGATTTGCCAGAAATCGCAGTCAAACCCTGAAATTTCGAAACCCATATGGTCGATTTGGGGCTTTTCGATTTAGGCTTCAATCGAAGAAATTGAATTATGGGTATTGGAGAGCTCGGCTTGGGGAGTCGTTTGGGGGTAGTCGCTTGACTTATTGCGAGGTGTGGTGGCCGAAAATCATTGTTTAGGGTTTGGAAACCGGCGGCGGCGGCGTGCACTGGGTAAGGATGGAACGCGACCACATGTAAAGGTTGATAAGGCGTGGAGTTTGGTGGTTTCGGCTTGACGAACGAGGGTCAGGTGGCGACGTGGGTGGCGGTCAAAGGGGAGGTCAAATGGGTTCTACCTAGTGCGTTTGCTGTATGCACGGTGAGAGAGAGGGAGAAGAACGTGCGTGTGTTTGCTGACGTGGCAAGAGAGAGTATGTAAATCTGGTCACTTTTGTTTCTATTTTTAATTTTGTTTTCAATCACAAATTTCGACATAACTTTCTCATACGTTATCCGTTTCACGTGAATTTTTTTTGTTAGGATCGCAATTAAATTCCAGATCTGGTGATGCTGGTTTGGATAGATTTGGAGACCGTCGAATTTTTGGATTTAAATCGGATTTAAATTCGATTTAAATTCAAAAGGTGAGTGTTTTAACCCACTCACAATTTCTAAAATTTCTTATGTTTGTTAAATTGATTTTAGATATGAGTAGAAATTTATTTATGACTGTTTGACATGTTTTATTGATTTTAGATATGAGTAGAAATTTATTTATGACTGTTTGACATGTTTTATTCCTTATCTCTGTTAAATCGCATTTATTTAATTTAACTGTTCATAAATTTTATTACTGCGTATAAATTGACAGTTATAGTTATTTATTTGCATATAAACTGTTAGTTTAATAGTTGTTAAATTCATTTTTGAATATAACTGCCAGTTATTACCTGTTATATATTATCAGATATATATTGATATTGATTTTTATTTGGATGATGATTGTGATTGTGATTTGGATGATGGATGATGATGGATGTTTTATTTTGTATCATTAAACTGCAAGTTATCATGCATTTTTCATTTCATTCGGGATTGTGGTTTGAAATGATATACAACCGCAAAATTTTATTTTTAAATTGCGGATTGAAATGACAAATATCCGTATCACATGACCATAGGATAGAAAATTATATACAGGCACCGTGGTCTATATATAAAGTATTTACAGTGATTTCTATGGTTTGGATGGGATACGGTTTATAAAAATTTGATTTTGATATTTTATAAAATATTATTCTTCGATATATATACATATGAAGTTAAAAATTTGAAAATTAAGTTGTGTATAAACCTGTTGAATAAAAATGAAAATTTGAGAAAATGGAATTTGGAAATTTATCTTATATGTTTAAGTTTGGAAATTTTAAGGTATGATATTTATAACTGGATTTTCCAAGATGAATTAAAAATGAAAATTCTAGTATAAAGTAAATTTGAGAAAATATTTAATTGCTAGAAATTGGAGTTTTATTTATAGAATTTATATGAATATTCAAGACTAAATAATAGAATATTAATTGTTGAAAGAAGAAAATCCAACTTTAGTTTTGAAATATTAATACTCCAAATGGATATATATATATATATATATATAGAAATTGAAGAGGTTTTTGGAACTTGAAGTGATATTTAAATTATGGTTTAAACTTTAAATAAAGAAATATATTTGAAAAGCCATGGAAATTATTTTTCTTTACAAAGTAACTTTAAAGTTAAACCATTTATTTTACATTCGTTGAATATCCAAACCATTCAAGTTTTAGAAGTTATGGTTTTAAAATTTTGAATTTCGAAATATTATGCTTTGAAAGTATATTTCAAATATTTGGTTTCCAGATATTTTAAATTTTAAACCAGCATGATTTTGGAAAAGAATTTTATTTGAGATAAAATGATATCATATTGTTTTGGGTTTAAATTGATATCGTATTCATAGTTTTGAAATGGAAAATTTTATTCTGGTTTTAAAGTATAAACTATTTTTAAACGACCACGGTGTTATAATAACGATGGGTTGGCAAAGAGACCGGGATCGGATATGGACATATTCTCTGTCGATACCGAAAACCACTTTGACTAACCGTGTACGCGGTGGAGATTCCAGAATGAAGTAGGATGGTGGCGACGTTTCCTGTAAGGTAAATACGTGGACCCAACTCCCGTGAGTTGGCATAAGGTGGCTAAAACAGGAGCGATCGACGGGTTAATGAGGTCATTCCTCTGATCGGACACTCCTCTTCGATATTATACTTTGACTTTGGATTGATTCAGTAGCCACTTTTACTTTGATTTTGGGGAGTTTGTTCGAGGTGGGTGGTAGCTGCGGCTACGCGTTACCATCGGCCCGGAAGCGTAATTGGTATATCTACCCTGGCATTGCCTAGTTGTGCCGTGTCACCTACCCTAGCGCGCCTTATACGATTTTGTTTTGTACCATACCTATGGAGTGCCCTCTGACGACGCTCAGTACGGGGGAGATTACGGTACTGTATAGACTATGGGAATATATTCTGTGTTAAGGGCTATATGGGTAACCCCTTAACGCTATTAAAAAGTAAGTTTATTTTACAATTAGACACTATTATAATAGCGCAATATACTACATAGTAAATAGTTTAACGGATCCTTAGGAGATGTAAATCCCGAGCATCTCTTGAGTTACTGCACTCATATTTACTCCTGTTGATTTAACTCACATAAGATCTTTTAGTTCCGACTCGAGTGTTTTGTCTTTTCAATTCGCTCAGGTCAGTCCGAGCGTTTCAGGATTTGAAGTTTTAGCTATGGAGGACGAAGACGAAGATTTGTAGTATTATTATTATTATTTATACTAGTGCACTACACACTGTTCCGCTGCATTGTTATTGGTATGTGTAACTCTGATATGTATTATATAAATGTTTTATAAACAGATTTATAAACTGTATATTTTATTATTATATTTTATCCTTTTGCTGCGAGATTCTGTTTTCTTTTATTTCTTTCTCGTTTTTCTTATTTACCCCATAACAATCCGCCCTTCCGTATGGTTGAACTGGCACGTGTGTCGGTTTAAATCGTGCGAAAATGCGGGACGTTACAGTTGGTATCAGAGCTTTGGTTTAGCGATAAACCTTGGCTTTGTGAGGGTTTGACTCTTTGTTAATAGGGTACTAATACCCTATGGGAGTTGCTGAGTATATATATATGAGAGAGCGTATTTGTTAGTGTTATAAAAATATTTTGATATTGTGTTAATCTGTTCCGTTTTGTATTTATAAATTCTGGTTGGTGCATGGGACGCTATGACATCAATAGGGATTTCTAAACACTTAATAGGACAGACCGACATAATATCTGTTTTAATATAGGTGAAATAACTTTGCCTATTATATTTTCTATATATAAAATAAAATTTTTAAATGATATTATATATATATTTTGTTGCAATAGATTGGGTGTTAGGAATAAAATTTATATATAATAGGTAAATAAGATTGAATTTAAAATCAATGAAATTTGGAAATTTTAGAACTTAAGTCCGAGATTTTGAAATTTGCTTTCAAAGGATTTTGAAGTATAATAATATTGTTATAAATATTTTCTGATATAAATATTTCAGTATAATCCGGAAGAATTGTTTTAAAGAAGATTTTGGAGAAAATAAGTTTCGTACTTTCCTCTCTGTCGCTGGAAAATAATTTCGGTGATGGCGGCCGCATCATCGACTTTCATTTTCGAGTTTCGAAGGGGAAATGCCACTGTAGTAAATTCTACTGCATATTTATTTTGAAATTATTTAAAATTTTAATTGTTTTAAATATAATTAGAGACATAAAAGTTGTAAGAAATTATTTATCGATTATTTTAAAATAATTTGAAATTTAACCCGGTATTTAATTTTTAAATTTCCAGTTATTAATTGTTTCAATTATTGTAGTGAACTGAAACATAGGTATTTAATAAATTAAAACCTTTAAAGGGAATAAGAGATTTAATGATAGCTTATAAATGGTATTTAATGGAATTTGAAATTATAACCTACGAAATAAATAATATTATTATTGAACTTTAAATTAATCATAGGTAATGAGAAACTTGTATAACTTTCAAGTACATTCTTTAAAAACACATATAACTTACCAAATATAAAAAGTTGAAATGTTTTAATAAGAAATGTAATGAAATTGTACAAGTAAAGGTAGGTAGTGATGTATTCAATGAAATTGCTGTAAATGAGAATTTAATGTTATAAACTTAAGTTATAATTGAAATTTTACCATAATTAAAGGTAAGTATTATAAATAGGTGATTTTAAACTTAAGTAAATAAAACGAAATTCTTTAATAAATAAGTATTGATGTGTAGGGCTATTAACTTAAGTATGATAGAAAATAGGTAATATAAATAAATGACTGCAAACCCTAAGTAATAAATTAATAAAATCCTTTATTTATAAGAATGGAGGTTATAAGGTTAAGAATTTAAGTGTAATAAAAAAGGGTTACTGTAATTAAAAATAATAGAATGTAAGCATTTAATAAATGATTGAAATTGAGAAGTGCATTAAATGTAATACAAATAACAGAAACTTACATAACCTGAATAGATATAAATGGATAATTGTAAGTAATAAATAGAAATAAGGAAACAACCATTGAATGAGAAATAAAATTTGAAGTTTGTTAGAAATAAATTTAAATTATAAAAAGGAAAATTTATGTGGTATGAATAAAAGAAAGGAAATCAAACAACTAGAGTATGTAAAGAATTTATATAAGGTAATTTGATTTGTTGGTTTGAATTGTTATTGTTTGATCTATGGTTTGTTGGGTAAGGAAATTTGAAGTTGTTGGATGAATAAATAATCTATTTTTGTCCCATCTAAGACTGTTGAGTAAATGATGCACTGGATAGTTATTTTTCACTCCGTACCATTTCAAGTTTTTAACCCGAACAACTATTTGTTTGTTTGATTTAATGATTGTTGTTTGTGGTGTGTGTTGTTTGTTAAAATTGATGGTTGTTGTATTGATTGTTGTTAGTGTTTGAAACCATGAAAATATTTCACTTTATATAAATAGTTAACCCTTTGGATTTTATAAGTGAAATGCAGCATATGGAAACAATTGCTACTGCTTTTGGTTCCATAATAATAAGCTTAATTTGCCCAACAAATAGGTACGTTTTCGGATTACGTTTTGAAGCGTTATTTTGTATATTTTTCCCGTGTTGGGATATATTATTTTGAATATTATATATGATATTTTGTTATATTTAATATTATATCTTCTCCCGAACCTCTCCGTACAAATGAGACTCTGCCAAAATTTTCCGAAAATTTTGGACTTAGAATTATGTTGAAAATGTTTTCCAACTTTAATTATTTAAGTATAAAAGGATATAATGATTATAAAACGGGTATATTTAATTTAAGAAAATTAATTTAGTAAATTATTGTTTATAAGTTAATATTTGAAATAAGATGTACTGTTTTATTCTTCCTTCTCCCTTCTTTTTCCTTTTCGGGGATGAAAAGTTTTGAGTGGGGGAGAGTGTAACGACCCGTTAAATTCGATGATATTAAATGAGTTAATTTAATATGATTTCTAATCTAATTTAGAATGAAATAAAAGTCTTAAGATTTTATTTGAGTAAATGTAGGAATTAGATATAGTAACTGTAATTAAAGGTTAACAATTTAAATGTTTATATGGCAATAGATTGAAATAACGTAAATTGGCGTTTGTGGTTATAAGTTATAATTTGTTGATTTATACTGGAAGATATAAAGCGGAAATAGTATTAATGAAATAATAACTAAATTGAATTGCAACTATATAAATGAAAGTAATTTTTTTTAGTGGATGTCAACATTTAACAAATTTATTTAAAATAAAAAGATTTAAATGCATGTTGGATTAAGGGGTAAGTAATTAGAATTTAATTCTATAAAATTTGGAACTGAATGTATGTAAATAATTTTGTAGGAATAAGTTAATTAACAATCTATTTGTGCATACCCGATTTAATTGAAATAACATAAAGGACAAGAACTTGAGTTGCCTAGGTATGTATATATTGATAAACTATAACTAAGTAGGAAGTTTGGTAGTAAACAGAAAATGAGATGACAAAGGCAACTAGTAAATTAATAAACGAATTCATAATAATAAGTAGTAATTAATGCATAAATATATTTGGCATTTGGGATAATTACGAAATTTTACCCATTCATCTAATTTATTTAATTGAATCTAAATCTATGGCAACATTGTTGTTAAGGATGTTGTAAGTGAATTTGAATATAAAGGGGTAACAATTATTTAGGTTAACCATTTGTTGAGTATATTAAGTTAAGAATGTCAATAGATTGAAATAAATCTAAATTTATTTATTTTGTTTTGTTAATGTGTTCTAGTTAATAAAGGGGAATTTATAAGAAATAAAGCGTGCACTAATAAATTATATAATAATTCAATGTTACTTATACCTATAAATGTCTATTTACCGAATAGGAAGATTTTAAATCAATAAACGAATTTATTGAGGTTCCAATTTCATAATTTATAACATTTAATGTAGACTCAATGTAAATTAATTGATTTAATTTGTGCAGTAGCGTAGATTTGGTTTGTGATTGAAGAGGGTTAATTTTATAGACGAAATTTATGCTAATTCTTTTATAATAGGACCTTTGGTTGATTTAAGGTATTGAAAGCTGGATTTATAAATTTAATTTGAGTATCAAATTCAACAATTGCATTTATTGCATAATAAAATGGGATTTAACGGTTAAATATTTCGTTGTTGAAATTAAAATGGACTTTGAGGATAATGATGTGAAATCATGAACCAATGTTAGTGGCATCTTTATTTTGGATAAAGGTTGAGAATATAAGAGTTGAAAATCAAATAAATGGGTTTTGAGAATTTAAATTTATAATTCCTAAAAATAAGGAAGTGGAGAAATTAACACTGCAGTTGATAGACTTATCAACTTTTAATTCACATTTAAACTTGTTAAATCATTAAAATTGATTAAGAAATATATAAGCGGTAAAATTTGGTCAATTTTAGAATTTAGATATAAAATTGGATTTTTATAATTTATTTTAATTTATTTAAGTAATATAAAAATAGCCATTTTGGCCATGGACTCGGATTTCGACGAAACCAGTTTCATCGGATCCGTATCGGTGAATTATTGTAGGGTTTCAAGTTTCGTATCGATCGGACCTGTCGTTTGATCGTACGGACGCGAAACGCCTTGAAATCAATTTAATTAAAAATCAATTTGAAATCAATTTGAAAATATTGTTTTCATCATAACTTCTTCATACGATCGAATTTTGACGTGAAACTTTTTCCATCGCATTCAGAATATTTTAAATTACCTATCTGGATATATGGGTTTAACATATTTCGTTCTGGGGTTAGAACGGGCTTTTTGGGCCATAGTTTGTTCCGTACGTTCATCTATCTGGTCTATCTACTCCAATCCAACCCTACTTATAAATAGACGATTATAAACCCTAGCCTCCATCTTCTATCATTTTTCTGTACGTTCTTTTCTTCAATTCCTTCTCCTCAAATGGATGCAAACCTAGATCTATTTCAATTCAAAATTTCAAATGAAATTTCAAAATCTCCAGAAAAATTCGAGAAAAATATATGTCACGGTTTTCATCGATACGAATCTGCGTCTGCTGTTCGTTTTTCAAAAAGGTGAATGGATTTGCCAGAAATCGCAGTCAAACCCTGAAATTTCGAAACCCATATGGTCGATTTGGGGCTTTTCGATTTAGGATTCAATCGAAGAAATTGAATTATGGGTATTGGAGAGCTCGGCTTGGGGAGTCGTTTGGGGGTAGTCGCTTGACTTATTGCGAGGTGTGGTGGCCGAAAATCATTGTTTATGGTTTGGAAACCGGCGGCGGCGGCGTGCACTGGGGAGGGATGGAACGCGGCCACGTGTAAAGGTTGATAAGGCGTGGAGTTTGGTGGTTTCGGCTTGACGAACGGGGGTCAGGTGGCGACGTGGGCGGCGGTCAAAGGGGAGGTCAAATGGGTTCTACCTAGTGCGTTTGCTGTATGCACGGTGAGAGAGAGGGAGAAGAACATGCGTGTGTTTGCTGACGTGGCAAGAGAGAGTATGTAAATCTGGTCACTTTTGTTTCTATTTTTAATTTTGTTTTCAATCACAAATTTCGGCATAACTTTCTCATACGTTATCCGTTTCATGTGAATTTTTTTTTGTTAGGATCGCAATTAAATTCCAGATCTGGTGATGCTGGTTTGGATAGATTTGGAGACTGTCGAATTTTTGGGTTTAAATCGGATTTAAATTCGATTTAAATTCAAAAGGTGAGTGTTTTAACCCACTCACAATTCCTAAAATTTCTTATGTTTGTTAAATTGATTTTAGATATGAGTAGAAATTTATTTATGACTGTTTGACATGTTTTATTCCTTATCTCTGTTAAATCGCATTTATTTAATTTAACTGTTCATAAATTTTATTACTGCGTATAAATTGACAGTTATAGTTATTTATTTGCATATAAACTGTTAGTTTAATAGTTGTTAAATTCATTTTTGAATATAACTGCCAGTTATTACCTGTTATATATTATCAGATATATATTGATATTGATTTTTATTTGGATGATGATTGTGATTTGGATGATGGATGATGATGGATGAATGGATGTTTTATTTTGTATCATTAAATTGCAAGTTATCATGCATTTTTCATTTCATTCGGGATTGTGGTTTGAAATGATATACAACCGCAAAATTTTATTTTTAAATTGCGGATTGAAATGATAAATATCCGTATCACATGACCATAGGATATAAAATTATATACAGGCACCGTGGTCTATATATAAAGTATTTACATTGATTTCTATGGTTTGGATGGGATACGGTTTATAAAAATTTGATTTTGATATTTTATAAAATATTATTCTTCGATATATATACATATGAAGTTAAAAATGTGAAAATTAAGTTGTGCATAAACCTGTTGAATAAAAATGAAAATTTGAGAAAATGGAATTTGGAAATTTATCTTATATGTTTAAGTTTGGAAATTTTAAGGTATGGTATTTATAACTGGATTTTCCAAGATGAATTAAAAATGAAAATTCTAGTATAAAGTAAATTTGAGAAAATATTTAATTGCTAGAAATTGGAGTTTTATTTATGGAATTTATATGAATATTCAAGACTAAATAATAGAATATTAATTGTTGAAAGAAGAAAATCCAACTTTAGTTTTGAAATATTAATACTCCAAATGGATATATATATATATATATATATATATATATATATATAATTGAAGGGGTTTTTGGAACTTGAAGTGATATTTAAATTATGGTTTAAACTTTAAATAAAGAAATATATTTGAAAAGCCATGGAAATTATTTTTCTTTACAAAGTAACTTTAAAGTTAATCCATTTATTTTACATTCGTTGAATATCCAAACCATTCAAGTTTTAGAAGTTATGGTTTTAAAATTTTGAATTTCGAAATATTATGCTTTGAAAGTATATTTCAAATATTTGGTTTCCAGATATTTTAAATTTTAAACCAGCATGATTTTGGAAAAGAATTTTATTTGAGATAAAATGATATCATATTGTTTTGGGTTTAAACTGATATCGTATTCATAGTTTTGAAATGGAAAATTTTATTCTGGTTTTAAAGTATAAACTATTTTTAAATGACCGCGGTGTTATAATAACGATGGGTTGGCAAAGAGACCGGGATCGGATATGGACATATTCTCTGTCGATACCGAAAACCACTTTGACTAACCGTGTACGCGGTGGAGATTCCAGAATGAAGTAGGATGGTGGCGACGTTTCCTGTAAGGTAAATACGTGGACCCAACTCCCGTGAGTTGGCATAAGGTGGCTAAAACAGGAGCGATCGACGGGTTAATGAGGTCATTCCTCTGATCGGACACTCCTCTTCGATATTATACTTTGACTTTTGATTGATTCAGTGGCCACTTTTACTTTGATTTTGGGGAGTTTGTTCGAGGTGGGCGGTAGCTGTGGCTACGTGTTACCATCGGCCCGGAAGCGTAATTGGTATATCTACCCTGTCATTGCCTAGTTGTGCCGTGTCACCTACCCTAGCGCGCCTTATACGATTTTGTTTTGTACCATACCTATGGAGTGCCCTCTGACGACACCCAGTACGGGGGAGATTACGGTACTGTATAGACTATGGGAATATATTCTGTGTTAAGGGCTATATGGGTAACCCCTTAACGCTATTAAAAAGTAAGTTTATTTTACAATTAGACACTATTATAATAGCGTAATATACTACATAGTAAATAGTTTAACGGATCCTTAGGAGATGTAAATCCCGAGCATCTCTTGAGTTACTGTACTCATATTTACTCCTGTTGATTTAACTCACATAAGATCTTTTAGTTCTGACTCGAGTGTTTTGTCTTTTCAATTCGCTCGGGTCAGTCCGAGCGTTTCAGGATTTGAAGTTTTAGCTATGGAGGACGAAGACGAAGATTTGTAGTATTATTATTATTATTTATACTAGTGCACTACACACTGTTCCGCTGCATTGTTATTGGTATGTGTAACTCTGATATGTATTATATAAATGTTTTGTAAACAGATTTATAAACTGTATATTTTATTATTATATTTTATCCTTCCGCTGCGAGATTCTGTTTTCTTTTATTTCTTTCTCGTTTTTCTTATTTACCCCATAACAATCTGCCCATCCGTATGGTTGAACTGGCACGTGTGTCGGTTTAAATCGTGCGAAAAGGCGGGACGTTACACGTATGTGACGAGGCTGAAAGATCATGAAGTTAAGACTGTTGAAACAATGACAAACAGTGGTGTTAGGGCTCGAAATATTTTATCTGCTATTAAAATTGACAACCCGAACAACAAGTCAACCATACGAAATGTTTACAATGCAAAAGTTAAGCGTAAACTACGTAAATTGGAAGGTAGATCGATTATGCCGCAGTTTATGAAAATGGCTTCTAGTCATCATTACACTGTTTACCATAGAGTTGATGGTACAACCAATGAATTTTCCGACTTATTTTTTGTCATCCTAGATGTGTTCTTCTTGCGCAATGTTTTCATCAAATATTATTCTTGGATTTGATTTGCATGTAAATGTGTATATTTTTACAACCATATTTTATCGAATTTAAATAAATAAATGATCATATTGGGTATTTTACATGTTTTAACCAAAATTCAACTTATTTTCGAATTGTCACATATTATCTTCATATAGGGGTAAAACGTTCAATTTTGTGCATATATTAGTTGATGAAAATTTACTTGGAAATTTCTACATTATTTTGTAGGAAATTGGCTTCAAATGTAAGAGGGTTTCATGGAAAATATGCATGCACAAGTGAATGCAAAGGAATGAAGATGGAAATAATTCAAACTCATGATAATAGAGGACCCCACCTACCTTAATGTACAAATTAGAGGCTAATGTACATGTTAATAGAGTTTATAGCTTCATGCACACTTAAATGATGATTATTCGATGCTAATGATTACTTGGTCTCCACACTTCCTAAGAGGATATTTTGGGTACTTCCTAAAAAGATAAATTATGGTTTCATACATGTATAAATACCACTTAAATTCATATAATTAGTCTCTTTTCTCTTATGCTCTCTTCTCTTAGTTAGTTTAGATCAAAAATAAAATGAGAGCTTTCTCTCTTTTCATGGCTACTTAGCCATTTCTTTTATGTATTTTTTTAATGCAATTTTAATTCAAGTCATTTTCTTGTTTATTTACTTTCATGTTAGTAGTGTAGATCTTCTTTTATTTTATGCTAGAATAGCTCTTCTTACTTTGCTTTCATCTTTTTTTTTGTATGTCATGTTGCATGCTACTTGCGTTGATATTGTAACACAAATGAGAGGCTAAACCCCTTTAATTTAGGTGTAATGAAGCTCCCTAATCATGTGCTTCAATGTTTTGATCATTTATGCTCTCTTTTTATGCTTAATGGAAACATTTGAAGTGGTTTAAATTGTTGTTTTACCTTTGAATTTGATAGCATATATTGTTGACACCAAATAGGCTATGCTTAAACAAACAACAAACACAAATTACCTCTTCATCTACATATGATTATGGTAATGAAGAGAAATCAAAATTTGATAGTCTATATTTCTAATCAATAGTTAATAGACCATACTTAAAATAGATTTTGCTTTCAACTTTTTTGTCATATTTCATAAGAGTTAAAAGTGTATTAGTGGTTGTGTTATAGTTTGATGGTTTATATTGGGCTAATTAATAGCAGAAATATGCCATACTTATGATAAGAACATCAACTAAGTTCACTAATGACCAAAAAAGATAGATCATAATTTCATATTTTGTTGCACTATATGATCAAGAGAGTGGAAATTACCTCTAAATTGTCTTTAAAATTTCATATTTTTATCGCTTTCTTTTTGTCATTTTTCTTACATTTTTAGCTTAAACAACTCTCAAATTTTTGGTTAATTTGATTGAAATAAGAAATTGTAAAATCGAACAATTCCATATGGATCGACCCATACTCACTACGTACCATGATAGTACGTCTTGCGCTTGCGGTTAATTTTAAAGTAATTTTTCGGCGATTTTCTAAACCGATAGAAAAACCGTCGTTAAACAAGTTTTTAGCGCCATTACCGGGGAATTGATTAGAAAGTTGTTTTCTATTCTTCGAATTATTTTCGATTGATTTTTATTGTGTGTTTGTTTGTGTGTGTTTGCATTTAGAAAAAAATATTGTATGTTTGTGTGCTTTTTTGTTTGCATTTTGTTTATTTGCATGTTGCTTTTCATTTGCATTTGCATTCCTATTAAAAAAAATCCGTTGCTTTTGCATTTGTTCTACTTGATTAGTGCACTTGTTTCACTTTAAACCGTGCATTTCACATTTGGTCTTAAAACTATGTTCTCACTATTGGTTCATGAAGTTGCATACATTTCACATTTCACATTTTATTACAATACAACTGCTGGTTCCTGAAGTTACATACCAAATTTCTATTCCTCACGTACAAGCTTGCAACATACACAATTTCTAGTTCCCCTTGCTTCACCAACCTGCTGCCAAAGTGCTGAAGAGTGCCAGTGTCCTACATCAACCACTTGCCAGACCACGAATCAACTGCCTACACTTCAATCACCTCTGGTTGCTACCACACCATCCCCTTCAATTCATTACACACCATACTGCCTTGTACTCAATTCAACAACTTAACTCTACAACTTCATACAACCCCAACACTGCATTGTGCTTAATTCATTCAACAACTTCACAATAACCACATTACTTCACATATACAACATAACCACCCCATTTTTTGCCTGCACATTACAACTCTATACACCATAAAAAACTATCAGAAGTGACCATCTCTTACTACAACATTTAATTCAATAACATCATCATCCCCATATCTGTCACTATGCAACCTACTTGACTTTACAACAACTTGCAAATAATCAATACAATTTCTTGATAACTGCACTGACATTTTGCTCTGATCATCCACCAACTGAACATTGACTCAACTAAAAAAACAATCAACTCTCTTCGTAACCAACTCAAAAACCATTAGTACATCCAACAACAATCGAACAATATCCTCCCTCGAATATCACTCTACAACCCCACAGCGGCCTACACCAAGCTACTTGAACCACTGCCTCATCGCTACAATTACCACCAATTGCCTATTCATCGAATTGCAGTTTTCAAACCTTCGGACGAACATCTTAAATAGAACAATGTAATGACCCGGTATTTTCAACCATTCACATCCACACACGTCGGACTTGAATTGCTCAAAATATTAGATTGTTAATTTAAATTTGGCAAAGCTCAGCATGTACAATAAATAAATCAATCATGGAATCATAGACACAGAGTAATATAATAATAATGCAGCGGAATAGATAAACAGTAGTTCATGAAGCTACTATATAAACAACAGAGTTTGAAATAAAATACAACAGAATATCTTAAATACAGACTGATGACATCTCTGAACAAATCAACCATTGAGCTGAAAGCTGAATCGATAGCTGGATCTCCAAGAAAAGCTCCAAACTCCAAAGGTGAGTCTCAAATGCTGTATCTCTCCGTCTGACCTAAGTGTAAAGCAAAACACAAATACTCGAGTCAAGATTAACATTCTTGTACCTAAGGATCCGTGGAACTATCTCACATGTGGTAATATAATCAATAACGATCAAACGCCATTATAACACCGTGGTCATTTCAAAATAATTTATACTTCAAAACCAAAATAGTTTATAAAATAAAATAGTTTATATTAAAATAATTTGTATCAAAATAGTTTTATATTAAAATAGTATATTTATATTAATCAATTTACAAAGTACAATATTTATAATTTCCTCAAATTTCACAAATCGATTCAAATCAACTCGAATTCCAAATTCAAATTTAATTCATTCTCAATTTATCAATTTCAATTCAATTCAGTTTCTAAATAAACAAATTCAAATTATACTGATTTCAAATACAGATTTGAACCACAAAATAAACGATTAAATTTCAACGTATTTCAAAGCTTGAAATATTCAACATTTTCAAAACTAAATTTAACAGTTTCATGTAGATCTTGATTTAACTTCATTATATCATTTAGTCTTTAACTATTCACTTAATGAATTCAATATTATTTAAATAACCTTAAATTACATTTTTCTAAATATTTCCTTCAATTTATTTAAACGTTAAATATTCAGTAAATTACTTAAATCAAAATCAAGTTATAAAATCATATCTTTAAATTTCAAATTCAATGGTTTCAAATTGATTTAATTAGATAAAATTCTTAATTAAATACATTCAAATAAATGCCAAATTTATCTTCCCGACCTTAACTTATAAAATCAAATTTAAATACGATTTTAAACGAATACTTATACATATTGTATTTTTCTTAAATCAAACTTTACCAAATTTAAAGCTTATTATTAAATCTATTTTATATTAAAACTTATTCATATACATAATACTTTCAAATTTAAATAAAACCATATATATTTCCTTTCCAGTCCATAGAAATCAATTTCAAAATATTTATATATAGACCAATGGTGCCTGTATAAAATTTTCTATCCTATGGTCAAGTGATACGAATATTTTTCATTTTAACCCACAGTCCCAAATTCAGTTCAAATGAAAATCGCTAGGGTTTATCATTTCATCCCATAGTGATTTTTTCCTTTCTACAGATCGTCCGGGTATGTATCATTTCAACTGTAGGAAATTCTACACTAACAGGGAACTTGGAGAGTGATGATAGATATGACAATAATAATAACCGTCATATATCTTCAATAACAATATAATATAAACAACAGGATATGGTGTCATATCCCACATGTGAATAGTTACAGATGATAGCATATATAACAATTTAAATAACTACAGCAGCATATTTCAATTTTCGTTTCAATTGAAATCAAATTTAATAAATACAAGAACATTAATCATGAGTGATTGCTTACCTTTCGAGGATGGAGACGAACGAAAATGAGATGAGTTACGAATCCAAGCACGAATTTCTAAAGCAAAGCGAGATGGGCACGAATTCGACTGATACAGCTGATAATAGAAATTGACGAGAACAAATCAAAATCTATTTTGATATAAACCGAAAATATATACATTATTATTATTAATTTCCTTAAAACATATATTAATATTTTTAAATACATATTATATTATGCAATTGACACCCTTAAAACTTAACAATTTAACATATATATATATTTATATAACTTGTGTAATCAATCGACAAACCAAAAATTAAGACGGTAAAAATATAAACACTATATATTATTTTAAACAATATTTATTCTAAAATTATTATTTAAAAAAATCACTTAAATCCCAAAATAGTATACATATATACACACAAATATATGTTAGCTATTTTACAAAATCTGGAAACATATACAACTCAATTGACACAGATTCCATAATATATAACATACTATAACAATACAACCTACTTGACATAGTAACAATTCTGCAGTTTATATATATATATATATATATATAATTTTTTTCTTCATAAGCTACTGTATAATGTGTATCTATAACTTAATATTATATAAATATATTTTATTTCGCCTGTATAATCATATATAGTTAATAAAACTTACATTACAAAATAAGGCTTGTATATAAATTTAAACAACGACCTTAAACTATTATATACACTGTAGCTAAAATATAACTTAGAAACCAATATATATACAAACTCTCATATAATAATATATACTAATAAACAAATGTACATATCAAACTGTAAATAGCCATATGCAAACTACCTCTATGATAACATACATACATTTGTTATGACAGATCTGTAAAACGTTTTGTTTATACATATACTTGAGAACAAAGCTCATGTACATACCTATATAACGAAGTCAGTTATATATATATATCTACGTTAAAATCAAATAAGGCCTTTATATATAATGAAATTCAAAAAAATTGATATATCAAATTTTCACAAAATATGAGTTATATACACGTGTACATACTTCAATAATTACTTAACTTACATTATTATATAAATAGTGGATTATATAGCTTACCTATACTATCAACAGATTTTGTATAATTTCCATAATCTCATACATAAAATGACATATTATCATACTTACAAAACATACATACATACATATGTATATTTTTTTCCAAACTATTAATATTAATGTAAGCATAACATATTATATCACTACAAGAAAAGGCCCTATTTTGTATCGGATCGTTGCAACGGCTGGCAACGGCTAAAAAATGCGGCCGTTGCTAGCCGTTGCATATCATGAATATAACTTGCAACCCGCGAACAGATTCTCATTTCCCACCACGACCGACTTCTCCCAAAACCCTCCTCCCCGTCACAGTCCGCCGCCTCTCCAACTCCAGCCGTCGCTCGTTGCCTCCACGTCGCCCAAACACCTCCAAAACTCGCTGGTATTTCTTCTAAACTTGATTTGGCTTTGATTTAGGTTTAATTTAGGATTGATTGGAAAACCCTAATTTCGAAAATAATTGTATTAGTTGACCATAGTGATATTGGGTGATGACTATAGTGATATTGGGTGATGATTATAGTGTTTTAAGTTAGGTGGAAGTTAAATTAGTTTATGATTATGTTGAAAATGATGATTAATGCGTATTAGTTATGGTATATTTGTATTAGTTGATTTTGATTGGTGGTTTGATTTTAAAATTAGTGTATATTATTGATGAACATGCTTGTTGATATTTAAGTTTATGACAATATTTGTTTTTATTTAGAATAATGTGTATAGTTTACGCCAAAGTTAATTGTATAGTAATTAATACATATCTTGATAGATTGGTACAGTTAACGATAATTTAATTCAGAAGTGCTAATTATATGTGTTATCGTAGTTTAAAATAAATATAATTCGTTAAATGAATTATAAAATTTTGAAATGAGCGTAATAACAATGAGCTAATTATTTAGTGAAAGTTAAAACACGTTTTAAAATTTAGTTAATAAATATAATGAATTAATTAATTATAAAATATTTTGTAGTTGTTAGAAGAATAATCAGAAAATAGTTTTATTTATGTAAATCCCTTAGAGATATTCTGGCCCCGTCTGACAAGTGTTGTATATGATCGTTATATGGATATTCGTTTTTTCCAAGAACGAACATTTATATTCATCTGATACAATATTTGTTGGATTTGTCCTAGTATTTGGACAAGTTACAAACAAAATAAAGTAATCATATTTTGTAAATCATTTCAGTTTAAACGGTTTACAAAATTTTGGTGGCACTTCCTTTTTGTTCCCTGTGTACACGCATTTTGTGTACGATACATGGAATAAAGGAAAGTGCAGCTGAAATTTTTTTGAATCGTTTAACCTGAAATGATTTATAAAATGTAATTACGATATTTTGTTTGTAATGGGAAGTAGGATGACCGGGCATTAATGAATTACAAAATGTTTTTCAATTGTTAAATAGTTGATTTAATGACAAATTATAAATCAATCATAAAATACTGTAATATGAAGTGAAGTGTTTACTTGAATCTTCTAACATATTTTATCAAATCAGAAAAAATGTTCGATTATTTTCTCAATCGTAGTTGGATGTATGAAGTCCGAACTGGTATGAAAGGATCAATAAAGGAACATTTCTGTAACGGTGTACATGAATTTATTAGATTCGTTAAATCTAATAATCGAAATAACGATGAAACTCGTTGTCCGTGTAGTAAGTGCAAACATTTAAAGCATTGGAAATCAGATGTAATAGAAGTACATCTGTATAAATTTGGTTTTGTATCGAATTATTACTTATGGGATCGTCATGGAGAACTTGTTGAACGTACACCTAATCCTGTAGTGTTAGAGGACGATAATATTATGACGAATCTAATAGAAAATATGGTGCAAGATGCAACATGGTCGATGTTTCCTACCATTGATTAGGGCGATGATGACAATGATAACATTGAAGAAGAACCGACCGCGCAAGCTAGAAAAATTTATGATTTATTGGATTCTTCTAAAAGGCCCTTGTGGGATGGTTGTAAAAGCGGAACCGAATTATCCGTAACTGCCGAATACATCACTATGAAATCAAAATTCAACCTTACGGAAGCTGGATTTACAGCAGTTGTACAAGCTGCAAAACGACACATGCCATCCAATAATTTGATGTGCGATAGTCATTATAAAGTGAAAAAACTTATGTCTGCTTTTGGATTGCCATACCAAAAGATAGATACATGTATAAAAGGTTGTATGTTGTATTGGAAAGATGACGTTGACCTTAGAAAATGCAGAATATGTAACGAGGAAAGATTCAAACCGAGAAAAAAAAGGAAAAGAAGTTCCATACAAGAGAATGCATTATTTACCTATCACTCCTAGACTTCAAAGGTTATATGCATCTTCTGCTACGGCATGTCATATGCGATGGCACAATGTTAGAACACCAAAAGAAGGAACTTTGATACATCCATCTGATGGAGAAGCATGGAAACATTTCGATAAGACTTATACTGCGTTTGCTACAGAGAACCGTAATGTCAGACTCGGTTTATGTACAGATGGATTTTCACCATTCTCTCAGTTTGGTAGTAAATACTCATCATGGCCTATTATTGTTACTCCTTATAATTTACCTCCATGGATGTGTATAAAAACTCCGTATATGTTTCTAACGATTGTCGTCCCTGGTCCCGATGATCCGACACAAGGAATTGATGTTTATCTACAACCATTGATCGAAGAATTGAAAACACTGTGGCATGAAGGAGTTGAAACATACGACATTTCAAGAAAAAAGAATTTTCGTATGTTCGCTTCTTTATTATGGACTATTAGTGATTTTCCTGCGTATGGGATGCTTTCAGGTTGGAGCACAGCTGGACGTCTAGCTTGTCCCCATTGCATGGATGAAACACGAGCATTTTCATTAAAGTATGGAAAGAAAATTTCTTGGTTTGACTGTCATCGATGTTTTCTACATGTTAATCATAAATTTAGAATGGATAAAAAGAACTTTAAAGCAAACAGAGAAGAGAGTATGCTACCACCGAAGTGTTTGGTCAGGTGAAGAGATATATGAAATCGTAAAAGACTATCCAAAGATACATGAAACTGGGGTACAAGTTGAAATTCCAGGTAAATCAGACATTCATAACTGGTGCAAACAAAGTATATTTTGGGAGTTACCTTACTAGAAAGATCTGCTACTTCGGCATAATATTGACGTTATGCACAATGAAAAAAACGTGTTCGATAACGTGTTTAATACAGTTTTGAATGTAAAGGGGAAAACTAAGGACGATGTGAATTCGAGATGTGATATATTACACTTTTGTAAGCGGCCCGAACTTCATTTGTACGACGATACAAAAAAACCCAAAGCATGCTATGAGCTAGATAACAAACAAGTAAAACTCGTGCTAAAGTGGGTGGAAGGAGTAAGATGTCATGATGAGATTTCTTCTAACCTCCGTAGATGTGTTGACTTTAAAAACAGTAAATTGAGTGGGATGAAAAGTCACGATTGCCATATAATGATGGAATATTTTTTCCATGTGCTTTTCAAAGAACTGTTGCCTGACAAAGTATGGAGTCTTATAACAGAATTAAGTATGTTTTATAAACAACTTTGTTCGACGACATTAAAAGTAGATCGCATACGTATAGAAATCCCTATACTGCTCTGCAAACTGGAAAAAATATTTTCGTCAGGTTTCTTTAATGTAATGGAGCATTTACCTGTTCATCTACCATCCGAAGCACTTCTTCGAGGTCCTGTGCAGTATGGATGGATGTATCCATTTAAGAGGTAATTTTGAATATCCGCAATATGAAGTTTGCTTAAAATTTAGATTTATATACTAAAACAGAAATTAAATTAATTTTGTTACAGGTACCTGAATCATTTGAAGAAGAAAATTAGATAAAAAGCACGAGTAAAAGGTTCAATTTGCAAAGCGTATCTGGAAGAAGAATCTTTATTTTTTTTCTCACATTACTTTAGTAACGATGTGGACTTATCGTTTCTTAGTATTCCCCGTAATGATGAAGCTGTTGAACATGATTCTTCTCAAACAATGTTATCTATTTTTAGACAACAAGGCCGACCTGTTGGGAAATGTGTGGAAATATGGTTAGACGATAAAGATTTCCATATAGCACACACATATGTTCTTTTAAATTGTGTTGAAGTTGCACCATTTGTCAGGTAGTACTAAATTCATGTACAATTTAATTATACGTATATATATATATATATATATATATATTTTGATGGGAATAATATATTTTTGCAGTATCTACGAATCAAAACATCCATCTGGCGATCTCAGTAAAGATTTTGCTAAATGGTTTTCAAAATATGTATATGATCCAAAAAAGTCTGTTGTTGACGAAGGATTACGACATATTGCTGTTGGACCAAAAAGAAATGCGAAGACTTATCCAATATTCTTCGTCAATGGATTTAAATTCAACACCAAAGATTACGGGGCTGAAAAATTAACATATAACAGTGGTGTATTTGTTAAAGGCAGTGATGATCCAGAGGAGCATATAAAAGATTTTTACGGCGTCTTAACACAGGTTTTAGAGTTGACATATTATATACAACCTGTAGAGAAAGTATTTTTATTCAAATGCAATTGGTTTAGCAATATTCCTGGTTCTGGAATTAACGTGCACAAAGATTACAAGCTCATTGAAATAAAGCATACGTCGCATTACTATAAGTATGATCCTTTCATATTAGCCAAGCAAGCATTACAAGTTTATTTTGCTCCGTATCCATCCTTAAAAAAAGATAAAGCAGATTGGTGGGCTGTTATTAAAACAAAGGCAAGATTTACATTTGATGGAAATAATATTCCATATGAAGCAGCGTATCAAGCAGATCTGGAGCCAAATACTGAAATAATAATAACTGACGATGTTAACGTAGGATCGTTGAATGATGAAGCGAATGTTTTAATAGATTCATTTGAAAGTAACGAAGAAAACGATATAGAGTACGAGACCGAGTCTGAATCAGAAAACGACGAAGACTGATACATTACACTGTTTTTTTAATGTATGCATGTATGATGTTTTATTTTGAGTAATGTATTAAGAATGATGAATGCGTTCTGTATTATTCTGAGCTATGTAATAATAATGATTTTGTTATGTATTATCATTCTGTTTTATTTTGACCTATGCGTTATTCAGAGCTGTGTAGTAATAATAATGATTATGTTCTGCATTATTCTGAGCTATGTAATTACAAAGAATGATTATGATGATTAATGGAACATGTGTTGTAATAATAATTTGTTTTCTTTTCATTATATGATATGATTATGTTTGTGGCAGATATGTCTCACAGAAGGCGCATTACATCTCAGCCTTCTCCTTCGCCTTCTCATGGCGCAGGTCCCAGCGGTACGGCTCTGGACTTACGCCGTGAGATAGAGATAGTTCCCAAGAGTGTTGGGTAAGTATCTAATTAATTTCAATTATATTATTTAAAATATATTAATTATATACATCAACATCTATACAGGGGTTTCAAAATAGAGCCGGAGGATTACATTCTTCAAGTTTCAAAGCAATCCTATAAGAGTAGGCTGTCTGGTTGCTGGCCTTATTGGGACGACATCCCAGGCGAAGTGAAGAACGCTACAGTTGCTGATTTGATGGTAAGTAAAATTTTATATTTCAATTTAAAATTAGTATACTGTATATAATTCAAATTATTTTCAATAAGCAGGCTGCAATACGTGTCCGCCCGGAAGACCAGACCGTCTTCTTCAATCATTGGAATAAGAGGATGCGGAAAAATTACAGGAAGACTCTTTCGAAGGCCAAGCTAAGCGGAAAAAAACCCAGTTGGATGGGTAATGATGTTTGGGTTGCATTTGTCACCCACTGGGAAAGTGAAGCTGTCAAAGTAAGTTATGTATTGCTGTATTGTTAGTATTATTTATTTAAACTGTGTATGTTAGTTGCATTATTAATTTAATTAACCATGTATTTAAATTAACAGGAAATAGCAAAACGAAATAGCACGAACAGAAATAAAAATCCTTCGTTACACCGTGGTGGGTCCAAGTCATTCCAACAATGGCGGAGGGAATTGGTAAATTTGTAGTTTGAGTTTATAAACTGTAATATTATTTAATCATATTAGTAACATTTTTTATTCATGTATAATTTCAGCATTCAAGAACTGGACAGGAGCCTACAATGGCCGAGGTTTTTAGAGTCACTCATGCGGTGGAGCAGACCAATGATGATGGGAATGTCACCTATGAGTGGACATATGCAAAGGCTGAATCTGTTATGGTAAATATGTTTATTCGCAATGACAAAGTTTCACATTCCTTTAGTAGCGTATAAGTAAATTTTATAGCTATATATTGAGTCAAATTTGTATTCGTAATTGCAGGGTAGATATGAAGCAGAGCGGGCAGCGATGGCGCAGAGAACTGGATGGGAGGATATCACGCTTCAAGAGTCCAATCAAATATGGGATAGAATTATTGATCCGCCTTCTCGCAATAGGCGTTATGGATACGGCAATCAGGAGGTAAACTGTTTTAATAACTTATATTTGAATTTAATATAGCCGTTGCGAGCGTGAATTAGAACTAGTTTGTTTGATCGTTTTACAGGCTCTTAACTTCCATAGGGCTTACAAGAAATCTATGGCCGAGGAGGAGATAGCCCAGATGCAACGACAGCTGGACGAGATAAATGATTGGCGATAGAGCTCCTTGTCTCAGCAGATAGATGAGCGCATTGCCGCATTCGTTTCAGAGCATGGGACCATGCCAGGATCTTGTGATGGTGGTGGTGGTGATGATGATGATGCCGATGATGATGCTGCTGATGATGATGAGTAGGTATGTTTTGTTGATGGTTTTTTTTGGGCAAGATTGTAGTTTTAATGGATATTTGTTGGACTTCTGTACTTACGTTGGTGTGTACTTATGTTGGTTGATGGACTTGGTAGTTTGTTTGGTGTTTTGTGTACCTATGTAGATGTACTTATGTTGGTTGATGGACTTGTGTACTTATGTAGATGTATCGATTTGTGTTAGTTGATTATATAGTTGCATGATTATTGATATATATGTGTTTTATTTGATTATTTGCGATGTATTTGGTTATATAATGGTTGGAATGGAATGTATACGATGGATTGGAAGTGATTATTGTGATGTGGAATGGTTTGCGACGACAGAGGTTGGAAGAGTGAAAGCTGGCTGCTGGAAAACAAAAAAGTTCCAGGTTTGCGACGGCTCGCAACGGCTAGCTACGACTATCTGGTTCAGGTTTGCAACGGCTCGCAACGGCTAGCAACGACTATCTGGTTCCAGGCTTGCAACGGCTCGCGACGCCACGTGACGACCAGGATTGTAACTAACTGTTGCCATGTGGACAACTGGTCGTCGCTACCCGTTGCTAAATTGGTAACGGAGCCGTTGCTATCGCCGTTGCTGGAATAAGTAGCAACGTGCTTAATAGCAACGGCTGGCAACGGCTAGCAACGGCCACCAATGGCTATTTGCCGTTGCTATGCCTTCCGTTCCTTGTAGTGTATAAATATATATATTTCACGAATACTAATATAACCTATATAACCGCACATATAAACTTTTATTGTAGATATAAAATATTATATATAAAGCACACATATATGATACTACCTGATATATAAATAGACTTACACACACACACACGCATATAGTTTGAAAACTTTTATACACAAAACAAAAAAATAACATAACTTTATTGTATACTAGTTTATCATACGGCAAATAAATTTAACAGAGCGTAAAATTTTGTATAAGATTATACAGTTTATTTCGAAACCGCAAAATATAGCATAAATTCGGCCATGTCTATACATATATGAACAAAAAAAAAACAGTGCTACTCACGGCTGAGGAGGGCAGCTCGGAGATCGATCGGCCATGTGTGACTAGTGGTCGAACTGGGAGGTGAGAGTCGAAGGGCTTCACAGGTTGGAGCTGGAAACAGAGAGATGGAAGAGGTCGAGAATGTGTGTACTGCCATGACAATGGGAGAGTGCGTGAGAAGCTTGGACGATGATGATGGAAAGGGGAAGAGGCACATATGGCTGCTGCTGTGAAGATGGGATGGGGATTTGCGGATGGAGGAGGGAAGGCCCGGGTTTTAGCAAGGGAAAGAGTGTGGAAAATGTAAAGAGGAAGGAGAAGTGAGTGAACTTGTTTGCAGCAGAAAGAAAATGAGAAGGAAGAAATGAGGAATGGAAAGAATAAAGGTCAAGCAAAAATATAAAGGCATAAAGCAGTGAACGCGAGCAGTTGAAAAGTGAACAGTAGGAGATCGAAATTCACGCCTACAAAATAGCAAATATAAATGCAAACAGCTGGAATAATTAAAGGCAATAAATATTTGCTTGGGCAGGAAGTTTCAACTTTTGAAACTGATGGAAAGTTAACGGTCACAATTAAAGGTTCCATTACAACAAACAGTTTATTGCTTTCGTCGCGTACCATACCTCAAAATATAGAAATAAATGTACTACGGAGATCATCACGACGAGGCTATCTAAATAGTATACAATATCTGTGGTACGATCATCCGATGAAATTTCGATGATCGGTATCGAAAATGCTGCTATTTTGTCGAAAATAAGATAGACGGAGCAACTGCAGCCTAAATTTGGAAAAATGAACGATGACATCTCACTTAGAAGATGATTTACAAATTTATTTTATAAAAATATTCAGGTTTGGAAAATATTTTATTATCATCATCAATTTTAGCTGATTTGAATTTGAGTAAAATTATGCAATAAAATTTACTTCCATATTATTAATTGTAAATTTACCATTTGCTATGTTTTTAAATATGTATTCCAAATATAAAAATTTTATTTCAAAATTCAATTATTAAAATTTTCATAAAATTTCCAGTTAAATATATTTTTAAAACCATTAAAATTTATGGGTCGTTACAAACAAATTCCGACTGCCACCTAATTCACACCCGAATTAAATAGTTTGTTTTTGATTTGGTTTGAAGTTCAAAATTGTTTGGAAGATTTCGATATGGGAATAAGTGCTAATTTGGTTTGAAGTTTCAGAGCCGAATTCGGTTTGATGTCTTTTGACTGAATGAATAAAAAAGTTGCCTTTGTTTGTTCCTTAACGGGTTCGGGTTAGAGATAATTTGCTTTTATTCGCTTTTTATTTGTTTAAAGCTCTTTACTTGTTTTTCTTACAAAAAAAATCAATAAAAAAAAACTTTCAATTTGTTTTGTTTTCGATTGTTTTGTTTAGTTTCATTTGATTTCAATTGATTGTTTTGTTACTTTGTTAAAATAACTTCCAATTTTTTTTTTACTTTGGTTAAAAAAAGCAACTGTATATATCTTGTTTTACGTTTCAAGTAGCAGAAGTGTGTTTCAAAAATTAACCGCTTGCTTGCTTATAAAAATAAATTTGCTGCTTTAAAATAATTTGCTAATAATTCTGTTAGCTCTGGTCTCGTACTTTCATCTCTAGTTTTAATCTGCAATGTTGGTTATTTGCATTTTAAAAAAATTCAAAAAAAAGTTTCATTCGTAGTTGCATTATTAACACACGTTCAATTTCTGCTTTGCATTTCATTTTAGATTTTTGATTAATAATAATGGTTAGACATCAATAGCCCTTAATTGTATATTGACTAGTTGTCTTCTTTGAACAAGTTAAATTATTGATGTCTAGGTTACGGCAGAGCAATAATCAGCTTTAAATATTATGATGGTTCGTAAATATTGTATCGAATTGTTTATCTGAAGGTACTTAAATCTTCGACTGCGTTGCTACGGTGATTCGTGGTGCACCAATAAATCCTGCCCTTTACCTTGCCGAGAACTATCTTGTTTATTTAAGACAATGTGTGATTATACAATTTTGCTTTAGGATAAATAATTCGTAATCAAACCCTTGCATTCATTTAGTTGCATCACTTCATGCACATTAAAAAAAATATTCAAGAAACAAATAAAAAAATTGCAAATATTCCTTAACTTTGTTGTTAATGCTTTTGAATTTTTTTAATCAAAAAAATATTTTCAAAAGCAATAAAAAGGAAAACCAAAATAAAAAAAATAAAATTTCCATTTTGAAAAATAAATTCTAGTTGTAAATATTTTTCCTTTATAAAAAAACTAAAACATTCTTGAAAATGTTCGAATTTCCTTACTCACATGAATTTTATGATAGTTGTGAAAATCAATATAATCCATATAATTTAACTTCAAATTCTTATGGATATTTCAACCACAACTATTGTATAAACAATTCGAATTTGAACCATAAAATTTTCAAAATGATGAACAATCCTCAACTTTTGAAAGAAGAATGAAATCAATACTTGAAATTTTAACACAACAGAATCAAGTTATGAATGATTTGTGTAATTCATTTCAAAATAATCAAGATTTGAATTCACTTCAAAATTCAGACGATTTCCAGTATATCCCATGCCAATTTAATTTTGAACTCCAAAGTGAATTTTAAAATCAAAATCAAATTGTGAACAACTTTTCAAATAATTTTTGCAATGGGATTAATGTCGACTACGATGCAAGTGAAAATTTTTGTTCTCAACAAATTCAAATTGAAAATTCTCAAATTAATAATCATGAATTTGATTGAGTTGAGCAAACGAAAAAAGATTACGAGGATTTATTGCGTGAAACCTACAAAAAATTCATGAGAAACAAAATCAAATCACAACTTGTGAAGAATCAAATAATAATCCACCGTCTCTTGAAATTGACAATTTTTGTCTTCAATAAGTCCAAAGTCGAAAATCCTTAAGTTAACGATTATAAATTAAATTTTGTTGAACAAATGAACGAAATTTACGATGATCACACGGATTTGTTGATTGAAACATACAAATAATTATGTAGTAAACAAAATCAAATCCCAATGTGTGACGAATTAAGTGATAACCCACCTTTTACCCAAATCAACGATTTTCAAATAACAACTTTTGAAATTGAAAAAGATGATTTCATGAAGTTGTTGAAAACATGTAATTGAGCTGGATTTCAATTCTTTTGAGGGTGAGAAACTCGATTTAAATTTCGATCTTTCTCTTTTCGATTTCGAAAATTTGAATACAATAATTTTGAATTTGGAACACAATATATGTAGTGAAGTTGTTGATAATTCAATAAAGAAAGACGAATTCAATGAACACGATTTCTTTGGACTTTTCAAAAACCTGTTGTCAAATTCTAAAGGAAAGGTTTAAAAACCATTTTGATTTTGAAATCTATAATTTTGAAAAATTTATCAATAATGAGTTTTAATTTCAATTTGGTGAGAATAAACTTGAACTTCAACCAAGTTTTCTATCTACCCCAAAAAACGTCGAAAATAAAGCAACTCGTATGGTTTTTAATAAAACAACATTCGTCTTTCCAAATCGTCATTCAATTCTAAAATTTTTTATGGTTTGGTTTTTCATGCTTAAGCTATGCCTCTCATACTTGACGAGACAAATGAATTTGTTTTTATAAGACCAGTTCATTTACTCTTTAATGGCACACTTTTCTGATGTCTCGTAAATGATAATATTTTTCATGTAAATATAGGTTTTTTTTGTTTTTTCCTCCTTTCACTTGGGTTGACGGTGGGGACACGGTCAAAAATTAAGTGTGGGAGGGGACTCGTCTTCTTTTTATTTTATTTTTATGGTTATTTTTGCATTTTCATTCCAAAAATCAAAAAAAAAATCAAAAACAAAAAAGTCCCCAAAACGATCTTTTTAGAATTTTGAATTATTTTTGAAGAAGCACTATAGGGTAAATATATTGTTTTGGTTAACTAAATTGAAATTTTTGAAAAGTTATTTGTCTTAACAAAAATAAAAATAAATTTTGATTACAAATGATGATGGTTTGACTAGTATATAGGAAGATTCATTAGTGATAATTTTGAAGTATATTCTAACTGAAAATCATTGTTTAAAGGAGTGGTTGATTTAAAGTAAAGGCGACAATATTTTAAATCTTTTAATTTAAGTGGTACTAAGGTGATATTGTAAAACTATCTCTTTCCTAAAAAATTTAGAAAAAAAGAAAAGACAAAAAAAATCTTGTTGCATTTTGTGAATATATTCATCTTGCATTTGGATTTTGTGGGTAGTATCCGTTGAGAACCTCACGAGACAACACTCGTCCTACTAGGGACACCTAGAGGTTTAGCAGCTTGTTGTATACGCTTAATGCAATCATGTTTCCTACAAAAATGGATTTATCTTGGTTTTTCTTTATTTGAGGACGAATAAAAAGATAAGTGTGTGGTATTTGATGTGCATGTAAATGTGCATATTTTTACTACCATATTTTATCGAATTTAATTAAATAAATGATCATATTGGGTAATTAACATGTTTAAACTAAAATTCAACTTATTTTCAAATTGTCACATATTCATCTTCATATAGGGACAAAATGGTCATTTTTTTACATATATTAATGTATGAAAATTTCTACATTATTTTATAGAAAATTGGCTTTAAATGGAAGAGGGTTTCATAAAAATATGCATGCACAAGTGAATAAAAAGGAATGAAGATGGAAATAATTCAAACTCATGATAACGAAGAACGCGCCTACCCACCTACCTTAATGTACAAATTAGAGGCTAGTGCACATGCTAATAGAGTTTAAAGCTTCATGCACACTTAGATGATGATAATTTGATGCTAATGACTAAGAGGGTATTTTGGGTAGTTCCTAAAAAAGTGAATTAGGGTTTCATACATGTATAAATACCCCTTATGTTCATGTAATTAGTCCTCTTCTCTTCGGCTTTCTTCTCTTAGTTAGTTTAGATCAAAAATAAAATGAGAGCTCTCCCTCTCTCTTTTCATGGCTACTTAGCCGCTTCTTTTATGTAATTTTTTTACGCAATTTTAATTCAATCTTTTCTTGTTTATTAACTTTCATGTTAGTAGTGTAGATTTTCTTTTATTTTATGCAAGTAGAATAACTCTTCTTTTACTTCGCTTTCATTTTTTTTTGTGTATTTCATGTTGCATGCTACTTGTGTTAATATGATAACACAAATGAGAGGCTAAAACCCTTCAATTTAGGGTAATAAAGCTTTCTGATCATGCAGCTTCAACATTTTGATCATTTATGCTCTTTTTTTTGCTTAATGGAAACATTTGAAGTGGTTTAAATTGTTGTTTTAGCTTTGAATTTGACAGCCTATATTGTTGTTCCCAAATAGGCTGTGCTTAAACAAACAACAAACACAAATTACCTCTTCATCTACATATGATTATGGTAATGAAGAGAACGTTTAAATCAAAATTTGATGATCTATATTTCTAATCAATAGGTAATAGGCCATACTTAAAAATAGATTTTTTTTTAAACTTTGTTGTCATATTTCATGAGAGTTAAATGTGTATTAGTGGTTGTGTTATAGTTTGATGGTTTATATTGGGCTAAATAATAGCACAAATATGTCATACTTATGACAAGCACATCAACTAATTTCACTAATGACCAAAAAAGATCATAATTTCATATTTTATTGAACTATATAATATAGAGAATGGAAATTATCTCTAAATTATCTTTAAACTCTCATATTTTTATCACTTTCGTTTTTCCATTTTTCTTACATTTTAGCTTAAACACTCTCAAATCTTTGGTTAATTTGATTGAATAAGAAATTTAAAATCTAACAATTCCCTGCAGTCGACCTATTCTCACTACGTACTATGATAGTACATCGTGCGTTTGCGGTTAACTTTAAATTAATTTTTTTTGGAAATTTTCTAAACCGATAGAAAAATTGTCATTAAATAAGATTGCATATTCAAAACAAATAGATACAAGTTACCATGTTTTCATGTGCTGTCGCAAATATCAACGGGGGCATCTTTTACTATGGCACTTGCTTTTATCAGTTGTGAGACTACGGAATCCTATGCATGAGAGCTTGATTGTGTTAGAAAGTGTTATAGAGATAAAAAAAATTCTAGGTTTCATCATCCAGATGCTGAAATTGTTCTTACAAATGTAGTAGCTACAGTGTTTCCATCGGCACGTCATATTCTATATGCATGGCATATTTCGAAGAATGTTCAAGCAAACTGTAAACCCAATTTTATAAAAAAGAAACGTGTTTGATTGGGGATAAAGAGGTAGTGTTGGAGGACAAGGAAGGAAAAAAGGAGTATGAATTATTTTGGGATGGTTGGATTAATGTGATTAACTCATTATCCAAAGAAGAGTACCATCAGAACTTAAAGTTATTTCTTGATGCATGGGTTGTGAAACAGAAAAAATCTCTCACATATATAATGAAAAATTGGCTTACTAAGTACAAGGAAATGTTTGTTTTGGTTTGGACCAACAAACACTCTGATACCGTCTCTACGAGCGTAGTTGAAAGTGCACGCCATCGTTTGAAATTATATTTCGATTCAGCTACAGGTAGCTTTGTGCAATGTTGGACTAGTGCACATCTTTGTTGTGAGAATGAATTAGTTGTAATCGAACATGCGTTTGAAATGAGTACATCTAGGACAATGCATAGATTTCAAACTGAGCCGGTGTTTAGAGAAATTTTGGGATTTGTATTTTACAAAGCACTAGATTTACTAGTACATGAATTAGATAACATTTCAAACGTCGGTTTGACTATCGACAACTATGGTTGTGTTTTATGGCAAGTTAATGGACTACCATGTGCACACATGCTAACAGAATTGAGACATTCTTAAGGTTTCATACCGTTAAACGTTATAGATTCTTATTGAAAGCAATTATCTTGCACTCCTCCTACATTGCATCGTTCAAATCTTGCTTTTGCCGACTTGCCCGAAATAAAACATTGAAAAGTAGGTATGATGAATTTCTTGATTATGTGGGACTTGTCATACAAAAAGATTTGAAATTTTAAGCATTCCCTCAAACAACCACTATTTTAGAACCCCCCATAGCAACTTTTCAAAAGGATAGACCGTCAAAAAAAGAGAAGTCAGCTAAACGAGAGCCATCTTATTTTGAACATGTTGAAGCATCATTGTCATGTAGCTCAAATCTTACTCTGGTTGGTCTTTACTTAAAGAAACTTGGCATCAAAAGTAAAGCATGTGAGAACAATCAAGATGACGATGAATATTTTTTGCAAATGCCCAAATGTATGAGACCCTACATAGTTGGTATAGACGATATGCCAAGTGATGGAAATTACGGTCATTGGGTTGTGGTTAACTAATTGAATCTCCATAATTGGACCGGATGATCCTTGTAAGTTTGTATGTGAGTCTATGGCTGACAATTTAGTGCTACATTCTCCAATGTACAAAAGAATGTGGGATGAATGTGGTTATGAAGAAATGAAGACAAAGATACATTGTACGAATGCAGTTGGATTTAGTGAATGGATGTAGATGCCAGATAGGATTTATTATAGCTGAAACATTTAGCACTGTGGTTGCTTTGTTAAGCAAGCATATAAATTGTACTTTGTTCCCACAATAGTACGTGCGACCATGTTAAACCATGATAGTATGTTAGTTATGGGCATGTGAACAGCTCTCATTTTGTTGGTATTAAACTTAGTTCCGACTCTCCTTTGCCTCCTACACCTCACTTTTCGTATTTTCAACAGTTTTATAATATTAACACAAAAGATTGGACCAGGCCATATATGGAATATTTAGCTTCTTCAGAAGACCATGATGATGAAGGCAGTGTAGTTAAAATAGAGTAGACTTATTGCTTTGTTTGAATTAAATGTAATTGCTTAGCTTATATGAATTGTTCTGACTCTAAGACATATGCTTGAGTTGACAAGCATCAGTTTTTCTTTATAAAAATTTATTTGAATATGTTGTTTTTAATTACGTCGTGGTTGTTAGAAGTTGATAAAACTTGGTTGAATATGGATGTAATACAGAATATAATATGAAAACTCGATTGAATTTTTTATTTTTAATTACGTCGTGGTTCTTAGAATTTGAGTAAAAATGCAATATTATGTAATGGAAGCAATAAAAAAGTCGGCAGTATGAAAGCAATGAACAAAGGTAGGTTCGGTGACACGACTCCGAATAAAAATGCAGAAAATGATGAGACGTTGCCGTTTTATATCAATAAAACTCCATTTCTATTGATACGATGGTTCAGCGTTGACTGCATATCAAATTTTCGACCAAGTGCAATTTTTCCAGAGAGTTTGGAAACAATATGATAATTGGTTTCCGAATTCGTAAACTTAGTTCGATAAAATGGTATCTTATATGATCTATGGACAATTAACAATTAATACTATGGTCAATTCAATGAGCTGCCATCAACTGAAATATTTAATTTTGACCCTGCATTATCATTCCTGAGAGTTCATCACATATACGATGTTGATTCATCGTTTTAATTTCTAAAAGTCGATAGTAGCTTACCGTTCTTGCTACAAGTAAGTGCATGTTGTTAAGGAAAGCAATTTCGACACCATTCCTTCGATATTTTTGCTTTTGTTCATTTTCATGTTGATGTTATTACTACTAAGAACTATAGTACAATCAATTCGATAGCTACTGGTAAACTGCGGAGTATAGTTTCGACATACATACGCCGTTCGTAAGAATTTTATCTACTTTCAAAAATTTAGCATCGTTTTCGTCCCTTTTTTTTTCAACAATAGGTTGTCGTTCCTGCTACTACATGGTGATTGAGCACATCTTTTCGACACCATTTATTTGAGGTTAAATTTTTTTTTTTGACTTACTTATGTCGTTACTGCTACTTACCAGATTTATATGTCATATCAATATCATGTCAAACCATATAACCACCATATCAATACCTTCTCGTTACCGTATCAAACTACGTGAATACCATATCAAAGAATATCAACACCGTATCAATACCTTTATACCATATCAAACTACATGAATATCATATCAAAGTATATCAACACCATATCAATAACTTCTCTATACCATATCAAACTACATGAATACCATATCACCATATTAATACCATAGAGGGCCATATGAGCACCATATTAAATCACATGATTACCATAATAATACCACATCAAACAATATCAAGACCATATGAAACTATAGCAAACCATATCAAACAATAACAATACGCCAAATATCAGTACCAAAAAACATCGATACCATAGTCATTAACATAAAAGTCAGAATACACGAGTTCAAACAATAATGTCTTTTTTGCTTCTACTCTTCTTCACCATTGATTTTTCAACTTGTCCACCTTCTTCTTCTTGTACGTTCACTTGTTCGCCAAAAATATCAAGTGGTATCTTCGTCAATGCATTCTATCCTTTCGAGCACTTGCATCACTGACTTGCTAGGAGCACAAGACCTAATGAAGTCAGCAATGTGTCGAAGTCTCCATTTCTGCAAATTAAAAAAAATTCAAAGGAACGATCAAAGAAATTGTAAGCCAACAATAAGTTGAAAAAAAGTTGGCGCTCGTTTTCATAGCAAAGTAAAATGCTGACCTAGGATCTCCAAGCTATGCACGTGAATTTCGGTTGTGTCGTCTTAACACCGGGAAGTGCTCAAATATCCAAATGTAGACAAGGATTATCAATTATCAACACGGTAAGTAATTATTTTTATAATTTGATTCAAACCTGAAGCAAAGTCATGCAACCAGCAATTTGATGTACGCCTTTTCATTTGCCTTGCGCCAAATTATAAAATAGCCAACTCAAGCATGCTTTGCCCCAAGAATACATGTTCGCTTGCCTTAACACTCGTAGATATTGCAAAAAATGTAACGAGACCTTGTTTCCAGATTTATCACCACAAACTAGCACACCAATGATATATAGTAAATATGCAATTGCATATTGTCATTTACGTTCCATGGTATCAAAATCTTGAATGCCAAAAAATGTTCTCAACCATTCCAGACGCACTTTTTTCTCACCTCCCAACAATTCAACAGCCGCTTGTTCTTTGATGCCAAGACACTTATCTAACAACTCATAAACATCATCATCGCTTATTCCCCTTGATCCACCAAGTGGTCCCATAATGGCTTTTCCTTTGATGGGAAGACCAATGATGTGAAACACTTCATCTTTACTTACTATCATCTCCCTAAATGCAAGATAAAAGTGTTAGTTTCTGGATAGAATCGCTCGATAGAGGCATTGATCAGTACCCTATCAACTTTGTCATGTGCATGTTTTATTATATTAAAGAATCCCGATTCGGCTACCACATCCTTAAAAAAATCATACTCATTGTTTAAATCCCACCTCTATGAGTCCCTACATGATTGTGAAGTTTAGCAATTCGTGCTTCTTCTTTTGGTGCCTACATTACCAACACAATTCTCAAAACCTATACTTATATTGTCTACAATTAAATATGCTATTCCATATGGATTCAATATTCAAAACATATACTTATATTGCCTACTTATATTGTCTACAATTATATATGTTATTCCATATGGATTCAATATTCAACACATATACTTATATTGTCTACAATTAAATATGACATTCATAACAAAACAAAGAATAATGAATGTACTGACACACCAAAGAATTCCATATGGTAGAAGCTATATGATCTTTAAATGCAAAAAATAATGTTGACTGTTCTTCACTTTCCGTTGATTGACTTGGTTGTGCCATCAATTTTTTTCCTTTCTTTTTCCTCTTCAATTGTTGTTTCTCTGTATCGGTCTCCTCTTTTGGTGTTTTGAGATGGGTCAATCTCCTTTTCAAGCTCTTCAACTTGATCCTAACCCCGTTCGTTTGCTTCAACAATGTGATCCTCTTGCCTTCCTTCCTCCTCACTCGAACTGTAGTTTACATTGCTAGTGCCCTCGCCGTCTACAACAGCCTCGTCAATAATTTTTCTCATTCGCTCCAACTCTAATCTCTTGCGATTTGAAGCAGTTTGAGGAATGCGGGTGGTTGAAGATGAATTTAAATATTTTTTGTTGTAAGAGCTAAAAATTATTCGATAATATATGTTTAAAATCCAACAGTAAACGTACAAAAACAAAAGGCATGAAATTCAGCAATGAACATGTGATTCCGTGTTAAATCAACAGCAATATATCAAAAAAAATTAAATTTTTTGACCATCCATCATCGAACTGCATTCAAACACTTTATTAGTTTAAATCAACAGCGAAATATCGAAAAAAATTCAAAATTTCGACCATCAATCATCGAATAGCATTCAAGCATTTTATTGGTTCAAATTTGACAATTCAACGTCGAAAAATATAACAATTTCGACCACCTACAAAGAATTGTGTAACGACCCAGAATTTCTGTCATTTGAAATTCATATATTTAATTAATTTTAAATATTAACAAGCAAAATTTATAAGTCGAATAATTTATTTTTCGAATATTTAGATTTAATTGGATAATTAAATCGACAAATTAATATTTGAAACTACAGAGATAATTGGAATTTGGGTTTAATGTGATTAAAAATGATTTACAAAGTTATATTAAATCATATTGGAGTTAGAGTGATGTTATGGAACTTTTAAAATCGAATTAAAAGTTAATTTGTGAAAATTGAATATTTTAATATTTAATCGACGAGTTAAAATAGCCATTTTTCAAACAGTCTCGGATTTCGATGAAACTAGTTTCATAGGATCCGTAATGTTATATTACTTTTTAAGATTTCAAATTTCGTGTCAATCGGATTTATGGTTTGTCCAGGGCAAGCCAAAATGCATATAAATTAGTTTAACCGATTTAATTTAAATTTGATCGTTTATTTCCATAACTCGTACATATGATCGAATTAGCCTCTGGAACACGTTCCATTATGTTCGGAACGCGGGGTAAACCCTAGAAACGCCGGCCACCGTGTGAGATTGGGAGTTAGGAAAAGTCGGATGAATAGTGTGTTGCGGAAATTTCTATAAAAGGACACATCCACCTTCACAATTGAAACCCTAAATTTTCTTCAGCCCTAGCCGCCACCAGTGTTATCAATGGCTGAAAATAATTCGTTCTTCCTCCAATTATCTTCCAATCCACTCATCATTTCGAGAAACTCTCAACTAGAAAACTGTAGAGCTCGTCGAGAGCTACATATCCAACGGTCAATATCGAAAATGGTCGACCACATCAGCGGCAATCCGCTTCCGTTCGTTGTCGTTCATTAGGGGTTGCGGGGCCACTAGAGAAGGCCGAGCTCGACTGCTTTTATGGTGGTGGCGCCACTCGAGATGGCCGTTCATTTGGAGGTCTTCGATCCGCGTCTCGATCAAAGGATTGGCCGCGTGTATTAGGGTTTTTTGAACGGCATGGGTTCGGTTTCATCAGTTAGCATGCGATGAAGAAGAAGCAACAACTTGCGGCCCTGATGTGGAGATGCTGGAACGAACGGCCAAATGAAGCTTAGGTTAAAAACAATAAATAAAATTATGGAATTAGTTATATTTAAATTGCACAAACTTTGTAAAACCATATCTTTTTGATACGAGGTCAAAAACACACGAAACGACTTGCGTTGGAATCGTATTGTCGAATACTATGCAATGGAGCTGGTTTGGAGTCGTTTGGAGCTACTGATAATTTTGGGTAAAATTAAATGCTTGTTTAATTTTATTCGAAATAAAACGCTACAACTGTTATTGGAAACTCAAGGTGAGAACTTCTCACTCAGTCGAAATTGTTTCGATTTAAATTTTAAATAGTTAGATTTAAAATTGCTTGATTATGTGCTTGGATGATAAATTATCATTTGTTGTATTGAAATAGACCCTATACCGCGCATATTTAGCAGAGGTTATTTATTAAACACATATACCGCGATATTCCACCTCGAAGTGGAATTGGTATTATATATGTACTTGGAGTTGATTTCCCGCATTATATAGCGGATGAGACCCTATTGCGCCGCATAATAGCGGATAATATTTTATAAATCCCATATACCGCGATATTTCACCTCGAAGTGGAATTGGTATTGTGCTAACATCTGTGGATGCAGGGAAACATGTTGGAGGGATCCAACTGGATTCCTCAAATGATTGAATTTGTTTCAATATTGCGTGTTGGTCTATTTATAATCTGCGTGATTATCTTTGTGATTGAAATTGTTAAAGGCTAAAATTCAGCTGAATATATTTTTGGTATCGTTAGATGCCGAAAATAAATAAAATTGGATTTTTGAAAATTTAAGTTGAGAATTCATAATAAAATTTAATTTTGGAATTGATTCATTTTAAATAAATAAACGTTGTAATTTTTATGTTATAAAAATTATGATTTTTGTGAAATATAACCGAAATGTGATTTTTGAAATAAGTAGTTGATTAATTTATAAAATGGTTTAAATTGGGATTTTTGAATTATTATAAATGATTTATATAAAAGATTTATAAATTGATATTTATAAATTAGAATATTGGAATTATAAAACGAGTTTTTATAAGTGTTAAAAAGAAGTATAAATGGATTTATAGGTGGATGAAATCTATAGATTTATAAATTGTGAAGTTATAAAATGAATAGATTTTTGTAAAATAAAAGATTTATATGTAATTAATTTTGGATTTTGGCGTATAAATGGGATATGGATAGAATTTGTTAATAAAGTGGATAATCCTTTAAATAAAATGTGTAGAAATGTTGAATTTAGTTAAGGAAATATATCCACGATTTTGGGACAGTGGATAATCCTTTAAATAAAATATGTAGAAATGTTGAATTTGGTTAACGAGTACATTCATGATTTTGGACAGTGAATAATATATTAAAAAAATGTTTTGGGGGAAGTGATATTTTAAATAGAATTAAAACGATTTCAAGATGTTTTAAAATGTATAAAGTATCGAAACCATAGATTTCAACATTCATTGTTGAAATAGATTTTTTCGAGAAATAGAAGGAAATGGTGGACTATAACACTGTTGTTATAGTAAATGATTTTCGGAAGGAAATGTTTTATATAGTATTGGGATTTATATCTCTATCTTAATTTCGAATCCCTATACTAATGATTTTGAGTTTTTATAACGATGTTTTACGCAACATTCATTTTGACTCAAATAAAAGCGTTTAAGAGAATGTTTTCCTTAAAGAATGAAATATATACTTAATTGTGATTTAAGTATATCGAATATTTTCCAAATGTTGAAAATAAATAGATTGGTGAATTACTTATTATTAAATAAGTATGGAAATGTTTTCCAATATGAAGTGAATGTTTTGAGATTATATCTGTTAAAGATAAATTGAAAGTGCATATTTGAAATCGATTTAATAATCGTATATCAGTGGATATTTGGAAATTTAAATTCACCATGGAATTTCTAAAGGAAAGAGAAATTTGTTAAAAAATAAACATTGATTTATTTTTGAAGTGTGGGAATAAATTTACGGATTGGGAACGTGGGTTTAAAATAAATCGGTAAGGATTTATTTGATTGATTTAAATGAACCATTTTGAAATGAAAATGAATAAATAATTGTGAATATATCCCGTGCAGGGAAATGATTTGAAATTTGTTTTCAAAAGTTGTAAAGGTAAAAAATGATTGAAATTTGTTTTCAAATGGTTGAATTGTGGAAAATATATCTTATAAAGATATTTTTGAAAATAAATAATTTGGGAAATTATTTGAAATCGGGTGATGTTGTGAATATTGATTGATAGTTAAATAATCGACTATCAATACTGACCCTTAAATGGCTATTTGTTGTGAATTGGTTGAAACTGAATGCTACGCTTATTTTTAAATTATTGCGCTAGTTATTCGAATTACCCATTTCGAATAGTGATACGACGTAATGGATAGCATTGAAGACTGGTGTTGAAGGCCGGTATTTGTGAAAACGATAGGATGACCTATCGATTGTCTCTGCAGTTATCCACGGTATGGAGATTTCCATTGTGATGGGAAATTCGATCGGGACTATGGATACCCGGATTGCAAGAGCTTCTTTTGAAGTGCTTTCGGTTCTGTTCGGACCCGGAACAGACTTGTATGGTTACGTATCTGACATTACATTTTGAGATATAAAGCAGATTTCTTTCAAATACATTTCTGTTGGTGATGGAGAATTTATTCTCTTAGCTTAAATCCCTTCTCTGAGACGTACGAGCTCAGAGGTTATGTAGTTGAAGGTTATCAGCGATATATTCCCAATTTGGTAATGTGGCATGCTGAGTGCTGCTGTGTGCTGATCATTTGTTGATCAAAGCATGGCTTTGTGCCTACCTTTGTTGACGAGACTTCGTCAGACCTCACACCCCGGAAATGGTCGAAACAGGAATCGTGGAAGCAAGGTTATTTGGGGATAGCTTCCCCTGAGGGTATGTCCATTTTCTTCTGGATTATGAGTGGTATCATAGTATGGAGCCCAGATACTCACTTTGTGGTTGCTGCAAACTTATTACTTTGTAGTTATTGGTTGAGAAGCGCTTCGGATAAAGATTGGTAACGACCGAGAAGTGGCATACTCATGTCAGTTGTTACCTAGTCACAGAGGTAACCCGGCCTTGTGTAGCAGAGATCCGGCTAGGATCCGGGGACGTCCTTCCAGAGGCGTTCCATTTTACTTGGGAAGTTCCTTTGCCCGACCATTTGTTGGAAATCCATTCATCCAATACGAAACCCTGTACGGTTTTAGTTGTATTACCTGCCATGGAATGTGGCGGTAACCTGCTATTGAACATGGTAGCTATAGTAAGCATAAGTGCGGAATGCCTATGCTGGCTAAGATTTATATTATGCTTTCGAGTTTTCCTACACTTTGCACTTATAGTAATAATATCAAAGAAAAATTTCTCTTATCAAGCATGTTTGATTATTATAAGGAGAAATCTCCTCCAATTCTGCGTTTGCATTGTGTGTGTAGCGGGAGGCCTTATGGTAGTTTCATTTTCCAAAAACATTGCAGATATTTTGCACTTCCGTTGTTGTTGTTGTTTTAAAGATAAATAACTGCTTTAGTTCTTACACCAATCCCATGACTGACCTGGAGTTTATTGTTCTCTTCCTAAACTCTGGATGCCCAAAATTTTCCACACGGACAGCCTAGAGACAGGTTATCAGGTTCTCAGGTTATTCAGGATTTAGGAGTGCTATGGAGCTCAGGAGGCGAGCTGGATGGCGAGACGTACCACTTGTATATGATATTATCTTTTCCGCTGTAGAATTCACTTGTAAGGACAAGTTTGTATAGCTGTCCATTCTTGTATTGTGTTGCATATTGACTCTGATGATGTAATGTATAAAATGTACAGTTCTTTTGACTTAAAGATTATTCATTTATCTATTATATGTTGTTCCGCTGCGACTGGGAGATTCTGTTATTATTTCTGTTCTGTTTTCTTACTTCTTCTATCTTTTTCTTCTACCTTTTTCTTCTTCTTAAACCCTCATGGTTCGATTTTCCGGCATTCGATTGCTCGGCAATTGATACAGTGGACATATTGATGTCGATTTTCGGAAGTCGAAGAATCGGGTCTTGACGGTGTGGTATCAAAGCATATGGTTAAGCGACAACCTTGGCTCTGTTGGGTGTTACTCATTAGAGATAGAGTCAGTAGTATTCTAGAATGAGTGTGAGTGTAATAACAGATATGAGCGCGTATTTGTTAGTGAATATAAAATTGTTTTATATTGTGATGATTGGTTTGTGGAGTGGTATATGGATTCTGGTCGGTATAGTCTGTACAACTCTATCGATAGGGATCTCTAAACACTTGTACAAAACAATTCAACACGATATTGTTTTAAAATAGGGTAAATGAAATAATTTTACCCAAAACTATTTTTGTATATAAAAGGAAATAATTTTTGTAAATTATTATAGTATATGGCTGCTTGTTTATTAGGAATTGATAATATTAAATCATTATCATTGAAATTGAATAAGAAACTGGAATCATAATCAAAAGTTTAGAAATAAAATCCATATGCAAATGGGATTTTTAAATAATAAATTGTAAATGTGAATTGTAAATAATAAATTGTAAATGTGAATTGTAATTTGAAATGGAATTCCAGAGAAATGTTTATGAAAAGATTTAAAGTTTTAGAGATTTGGAAAGTTTAAATCCCTTTTTGGTTTGAAAATGAATTTCAAAGATTTTGGAAAAAAGTTTTTGAAGGGATAAAAGCTCTAAACTCTTTTTGGTCGCTGGAAAATAATTCCAATGATGATCGCGACATCATCGGTGTTCATTTTCGGGTTTCCAAAAGAGGAAATTGCTGCCAGATTGTTTTAAATTAAAGTTGTTAGGAAAATTTGGGTTTGGTTTTGAAAATTCGAAAGATAATTTGAATTTATTTCAAAATTGGTTTTGAAAGGTTGAAAAGACTCTGGAATCCTTTTTTAAATATTTATCGAATTGGTAAATGAGTTGATAACTTATACAATTTGAATTTTGATAGAATAAATTTAACTTAAAGGATGGAGTTAAATTAAAGTAAGTATAAGTGAATTTACAGAAAGGTCTAAGAGACTAAGTGAAATGACCTTATATATATAAGAAATGATTACTTAAAGAAAATTTATTAAGTTAAAAATAAATTTGGGTTAGTGACAAATGAATTGGAAATGAGTTTGAATTATGAAAATAAAATTGTGAATGGATAATAAATTTACAATTGCAAGTAAATGTAATTGAAATTGAATGTTGAAATGGAATATAACTTAAGTAATGTTGAATGAAGTTGATCTTGGTATCGAAGTTAAATAATAAAGTGAATTAAATGGAGGTGGACTTGAATTATATAAATGAAATTCAACCTTATTTGCTAAATTAATTAGCAATAGAATTGAACTAATGAATTGAATGTAAATTTAATAATTTTATTATGTTGGTTATGATTTGGTTGTTATATGATTGTTAGTTGATTGTATATAATTCATTTAGTGTTAATGAAATTGAATTGATAAATGGAAAGCTATGTAATTGAATTTGTAAATGAAACTAATTCAAAATAGTGATATGAATCAATTTTGAATGAAAAATAATTGATAAATTCAACATTCAGAAGTTAAACTGAATCCAAACAGAGATTGAAAGTGTAAATTGAATTCGAACGAAATTGATAATGCAATCTAGAATGAAAATGAATATGCAACTTCAATAGTAAAGTAAAAAATGGTATAAGAAATATATACTAAATATTTTGTGATAAAATGTACAAAATGATATTTGAATATTGTAATTGGATGTTATGGTTAGCAGGACATACAGGTGTATTAAAGGAAATGGAATTGGGATTTTGATTTTGAAGAAGAAAAAAATTGAATTGCTCGACAAATAGGTACGTATTTCAATTTCAGTATGAAATTTGATGATTTTCTTCTCTAGCCACTTAGCCTTTTCTTTTCTTTTTGAAATCTAGGGGTCGTGGTGCCAATTTTGTAGTCGTACCGAGCTAGCTGCGTAAAGGAGACGTTGGCGAAATTTTTCGAAAATTTAAGGCGTTAGAATATTTTTGAGAAAATTGAAAATTTTTGAAAACTATAACTTTGATTTGAGTGAAAAGTTAAACGATATAGTTGGTTTTGAAAAGATAACTAAGTTTGGACTTGAAAACTTAGTAAAGATTTTGTAAGAAGTTTAACTATTGGGCTTTGGAAAAGTTAAACACTTAAGTGATTTTGGTAATTTAATTTGAACAAATCATAATGAAAATGTAGAAGTTGAACTAGAAAATGGAAACCAGTGTTTTGGTTGAAGTTAAAGGTTTTGGAAAAGGTGAACATAAAATTTTCACTAAATGGATTTTTAAAAGTTAATGGATTCTGTAACTTTTTCTTACTTGGTAATTTCGAGGACGAAATTCTTTTAAGGGGGGAAGTTTGTAACGATCCAGAATTTATGTCATTTGAAATTCATATATTTTTTTAAATATTAACAAGCAAAATTTATAAGTCGAATAATTTATTTTTCGAACATCTAGATTTAGTTGGATAATTAAATCGACAAATTAATATTTGAAATTACAGAAATAATTGGAATTTGGGTTTAATGTAATTAAAAATGATTTATAAAGTAATATTAAATCATATTGGAGTTAGAATGATGTTATGGAACTTTTAAAATCGAATTAAAAGTTAATTTGTGAAAATTTGAAAATTTTAATATTTAATTGACGAGTTAAAATAGCCATTTTTCAAACAGTCTCGGATTTCGACGAAACCAGTTTCATCGGATCTGTAATGTTATATTATTATAAGATTTCAAATTTCGTGTCAATCAGATTTACGGTTTGTCCGGGGCAAGCCAAAACGCATAGAAATTAGTTTAACCGATTTAATTTAAATTTGATCATTTATTTCCGTAACTCACACATATGATCGAATTAGCCTCCGAAACACGTTCCATTGTGCCTGTAACGCGGGGTAAACCCTAGAAACGCCGGTCACCGCGCGAGATTTGGAGTTCGGAAAAGTCGGATGAATAGTGTGTTGCGAAAATTTCTATAAAAGGACCCGTCCACCTTCACAATTGAAACCCTAAATTTTCTTCAGCCTTAGCCGCCACCATTGTTATCAATGGCCAAAAATAATTCGTTTCTTCCTCCAATTATCTTCCAATCCACTCATCATTTCGAGAAATTCTCTACTAGAAAACTGTAGAGCTTGTCGAGAGCTACGTATCCAACGGTCAAGATCGAAAATGGTCGACCACTTCTGCGGCAATCCACTTCCGTTGGTTGCCACTCATTAGGGGTTGCGGGGCCACTAGAGGAGGCCGAGCTCGACCTCTTTTCTGGTGGTGGCGCCACTCGAGATGGCCGTTCATTTGGAGGTCTTTGATCCGCGTCTCGATTAAAGGATTGGCCGCGTGTATTAGGGTTTTTTGAACGGCATGGGTTCGGTTTCATCAGTTAGCATGCGATGAAGAAGAAGCAACAACTTGCGGCCCTGATGTGGAGATGCTGGAACGAACGGCCAGATGAAGCTTAGGTTAAAAATAATAAATAAAATTGTGGAATTAGTTATATTTAAATTGTACAAACTTTGTAAAATCATATCTTTTTGATACGTGGTCGAAAACGCACGAAACGACTTGCGTTGGAATCGTATTGTCGAATACTACGCAATGGAGCTAGTTTGGAGTCGTTTGGAGCTAGTGATAATTTCGGGTAAAATTAAACGTAAAATTAAACGCTTGTTTAATTTTATTCAAAATAAAACGCTACAACTGTTATCGGAAACTCAAGGTGAGAACTTCTCACTCAATCGAAATTGTTTCGATTTAAATTTTAAATAGTTAGATTTAAAATTGCTTGATTATATGCTTGGATGATAAATTATCATTTGTTGTATTGAAATAGACCCTATACGCCGCATATTAAGCGGAGATTATTTATTAAACACATATACCGCGATATTCCACCTCGAAGTGGAATTGGTATTATATATGTACTTGGAGTTGATTTCCCGCATTATATAGCGGATGAGACCCTTTTGCGCCGCATAATAGCGGATAATATTTTATAAATCCCATATACCGCGATATTTCACCTCGAAGTGGAATTGGTATTGTGCTATCATCTGTGGATGCAGGGAAACAGGTTGGAGGGATCCAACTGGATTCCTCAAATGATTGAATTTGTTTCAATATTGTGTGTTGATCTATTTATAATCTGCATGATTATCTTTGTGATTGAAATCGTTAAAGGCTAAAATTCATCCGAATATATTTTTGGTATCGTTAGATGCCGAAAATAAATAAAATTGGATTTTTGAAAATTTAAGTTGAGAATTCATAATAAAATTTAATTTTGGAATTGATTCATTTTAAATAAATAAACGTTGTAATTTTTATGTTATAAAAATTATGATTTTTGTGAAATATAACCGAAATGTGATTTTTGAAATAAGTAGTTGATTAATTTATAAAATGGTTTAAATTGGGATTTTTGAATTATTATAAATGATTTATATAAAAGATTTATAAATTGATATTTATAAATTAGAATATTGGAATTATAAAACGAGTTTTTATAAGTGTTAAAAAGAAGTATAAATGGATTTATAGGTGGATCAAATCTATAGATTTATAAATTGTGAAGTTATAAAATGAATAGATTTTTGTAAAATAAAAGATTTGTAAGTAATTAACTTATAAATTGGATTTTGGCGTGTAAATGGGATATGGATAGAATTTGTTAATAAAGTGGATAATATTTTAATTAAAATGTGTATAAATGTTGAATTTAGTTAAGGAAATATATCCACGATTTTAGGACAATGGATAATCCTTTAAATAAAATATGTAGAAATGTTGAATTTGGTTAACGAGATACATGCACGATTTTGGACAGTGAATAATATATTAAAAAAATGTTTTGGGGGAAGTGATATTTTAAATAGAATTAAAACGATTTCAAGATGTTTTAAAATGTATAAAGTATCGAAACCATACATTTCAACATTCATTGTTGAAATAGGCGTTTTCGAGAAATAGTAGGAAATGGTGGACTATAACACTGTTGTTATAGTAAATGATTTTCGAAAGGAAATGTTTTATATAGTATTGGGATTTATATCTCTATCTTAATTTTGAATCCCTATTCTAATGATTTTGAGTTGTCGTAACGATGTTTTACGGAACATTCATTTTGACTCAAATAAAAGCGTTTAAGAGAATGTTTTCCATAAAGAATGAAATATATACTTAATTGTGATTTAAGTACATTGAATATTTTCCAAATGTTGAAAATAAATAGATTGGTGAATTACTTATTATTAAATAAGCATGGAAATGTTTTCCAATATGAAGTGAATGTTTTGAGATTATATCTTTTAAAGATAAATTGAAAGTGCATATTTGAAATCGATTTAAAAATCGTATATCAGTGGATATTTGGAAATTTAAATTCACCATGGAATTTATAAAGGAAAGGGAAATTTGTTTAAAAAATAAACATTGATTTATTTTTGAAGTGTGGGAATAAATTTACAGATTGGGAACGTGAGTTTAAAGTAAATCGGTAAGGATTTATTTGATTGATTTAAATGAACCATTTTGAAATGAAAATGAATAAATAATTGTGAATATATCCCGTGTAGGGAAATGATTTGAAATTTGTTTTCAAAAGTTGTAAAGGTGGAAAATGATTGCAATTTGTTTTCAAATGGTTGAAGTGTGGAAAATATATCTTGTAAAGATATTTTTGAAAATAAATAATTTAGGAAATTATTTGAAATCGGGTGATGTTGTGAATATTGATTGATAGTTAAATAACTGACTATCAATACTGACCCTTAAATGGCTATTTGTTGTGAATTGGTTGAAATTGAATGCTACACTTATTTTTAAATTATTGCGCTCGTTATTCGAATTACCCATTATGAATAGTGATACAACGTAATGGATAGCATTGAAGACCGGTATTTGTGAAAACGATAGGATGACCCATTGATTGTCTCTGTACCGTCATCTACGGTATGGAGATTTACTTTGTGATGGGAAATTCAATCGGGATTGTGAATACCCAGATTGCATGGGTGTAACGCCCCACCCCGAGACCCACCTTAGTAAAGGGAATTAATGAGTAATTTTATCTACTAAAGCGGAGAATAAGGCTGGTTAAGGGCGACCATCTATAACTTTGTCTTAAACATCTATTGAGTACGTCGATAAATGCACTATGATTTTTATTTTCTATCTCAATTGATCGACATACACAGTAAATGCTTAATCCAAAACTATAGGTGGCTAACGGATCTATCAGAACAAAATACCATAACTAAATGTAAAGCACATCACAGAACAGTAATCAACATCATTTATATACATATACACTGATACATGTTTAGTACAATACAATATGAATACAATAAAGGTGGTATTCGACCACACTATATACATGGAATCGAATATAAATACATCAGAGTCAAGCGGAAAGAAATATAAACCACAAAAGTGCTAGGATGATATCCAAGCAGATGCATCAAAGTAAAGTCCCGTAACTGATAGCTAACCTGAAATAACTCGGTCTGACCCGAGTGTTAAACACATGGGTCAGGCAACTGAATCTTACCGTTAGAAAGGAATACGATAAGGTAAAGAGAAGAGCTTCGCAACGGGATAACATAAGTAGGTATGAACATCTAGGGTTGATATCAAGTAACTTCACTATGTCTCTATGGTGGTTTGCATATACATATACTTAGGTTAATCTGAAGGTATTCATGTATATGATATAAGGGAAAACATTCAAACATTATCCATGAATAAATAAATCTTTTAAGTCGTATATAAATCCCAAGTATAAATCCATAAAATTCGAAATCACCAAAATCCTCAAAGAAATCATATTTGCCTTATTTACATCTATAAGGCTAGGTAAACACATCAAAAATGGTGAAATCGAAATCATCATAAATCATAAAAGAAATCTCATATTGGCCAATTATTACATGCAAAAGCATGTTGCACGTGCTATTTACCAGTACTGTTCACCATCATGGTACCATATCCATCTCTCGACCGGAATCCTCATCTTGAATTAATCCGGTCTATGACGTCATCTATATTCTCCCCGAACACCCGTCATCAAAAGTGATTGGAGCACCTCACTCCAATCGGTGTCCGCTGAGTCCCCGCCATCAAAAGTGATCGAGTCAAGTATTACTTAACCCGATCGGGACTCCAAGTACTGGTAGTTCTCCTAGAATGTGTCAACAACTCTCGGATAGTAACCCGGAAAGTGGTAACGTATGTCCTATACCATACGCTCTCACTTAGCGGTTTTCTAGCCGCTAGTTCGTGCCACACTAAGAAATCATCAACATCATCAAAAGAATCGCCTCACGTCATCGGCGTATGGTATAAGATGCTAAACTCGTCTCATCTCATCGACGGGTAGAAATTCCATAAAATCATCAAACTCATCAAATACCATCAAAATCTTGCCTCATTTCATCGGCAAGTATATCACCATCAATATAGTCCAAATCTCGTATATACTCCCGAATAGGAGATCTCGGACTATACGTATCAGCCAAATGGACTAGTATAATCTCAAACTCATACCACAATGTGATTAACGTCAAGGAGGAAATCAAATGATTCCTCAAAATCGTTTCGATCGTATAAGTCCAAAATTAACCGAAAAAGTAAATACACAAGTCCCATACATTGCGGATTTACTAAATCGTTTAATTTATTTTCTTATACGTCCGAAAAAGCATAAAGATGATGAAATTTTGGAAGTTATAACATAAAATAATTTTGTAGAAAAGGATTAATAAACAAATTTCATAATAAAATTCTTGCAAAAGAATGCAAATGAAATCGTCAAAATCGGACAATTATATCAAAATTTGGAGCTGTCCATGACAGACCAACAGTGAAAACATCAATTTTCCACCATGCAAACTTCGAAATTCCACGAAGCATAAAACACAAAATTTGTATTCTACAGTCTAAGGTTTTCAAAACTTCAAAACTTTGATATTGCGGTCAGTAACGAATAAGTTACGAGCGAAATACTACTAGAAAAGAAAATTTGCGCACTGGCTATTAACTCAGGCCAGCGACAAAAATGTCTATTTTTCACTATGAAGAATTTCAGATCATTCAAAAGCTAAAACATAAAGATTGTAGAATATTTCCTAAGGATTCCAGAACATCTTGATTTTCAAGATTCTGATTAATGACCTGAAAGTTATGATCGAAATACTACATGAAAAAAATTATGTGCACTGCTTATTAACACAGAACAGCAACGATAAAGTCGATTTTTCACTAGATAGTCTTCAAAATCATTCAAAACTGAAAATATAAAAGTTGTGGAATATTTCACAAGGATTTCAGTATATCCAAGATTTCGAAATTTCAATTAGAAACGCAAAAGTTATGCTGAAAACACTATTCAGTCAAATATATTTCCTGTGCAAAAACGCTTTCGGTTTTGCAACTTTCACAGCAAATACAGAGGTCCAAACGGACTCGAAACTTGAAAAAGTTAGACATGAACAAACTAGACACAATAAGCTTCAATATGAAACAAAAATCACCTCAATATGACTTCGGATGAGGGAGATATAAGCATTCAAAGATGAGGTATTTCAGACATCAACAATTAAGAACAGAGATGAAACTTGAACATATAGAGCCAAATTTTCCAAGCATGAGCCAATTTAGTTGCTGTAAGTTTTAAACTTACCTTTTGCAGCGAAAAGAGGAGATTATGAAGCAAAGATTGAAACAAATATGAGGTCTTTAGCAAGGAAGAGGAGCTTTAGCACCTGTAAAAAATAGAAAAAAGGCATGCAAAGAAGAAAAATTACAAAACAAGAATTACAGTAAACAAATATGGATTTCTCCTTAAATTCAAGATAGAAAAGGATGAAGATTACCTTCTTGTTGAATTAGACCAGAAATTCTATTGATTTAGCAAAGAATTTGTTAATTATGGCTAAGATTTGAGAAGGCAGCCATTATTTCTAATTTTTGAGCTTCTTAATTGTTTTTAGGAAGAAGATGAAAATGAACGAAGAAGAAACTGTACGTACTGTTTCCAGAAGTTTCTATTGGGCTAAACGGGTATAAACTAATTCCTATTAGGACTTAGATTAATGTTTGTTTGTGTAGTTTATTTACGTACAAACTTCTTTTATCCATATCTTACACGATTTAAATCCGATTTTAACAATTTTGAGTGCGTTGGATTCATCTTAACATCTAGATTCCAATAAAATATTAAATCACAATTTCAGTAATTTATTATTTGTTTTATCATTTATTAACCAATTTAGCCAAAATTTCCCCATTATTGCAAAATAATTTCAAATTCGATACAATTGGTTAAATTAAAATATATTATGCACCCAAAAACAAAGAAAATACATGTTTTAGAATTACTTAAGCATTTCTCACTATTTTAATTATAGTTATCATGATTAATTATTTTATTAACTCATTCTTATATATATTTAATTAATAAAATGACAATATTGGCAAATAAGCACAATATTGTAAAATTATCAATTTAATCAAATGTAGTCAATTAACTACATTCAAATTCATGAAATAACGAAGAAACTTTATTTCACTCATGTCCATCATTTTTATACTCAAGGAAATTTAATTTTCTTCTTATTCCCCATATTTTATTTTACAATAAAATGTGTTATTGGTTTTAAATTACCAATATGATTTCCCCAACCCAAACAAAATTCTGTTAATTATTCCAAATTACTCCAACCATCAAAATGAAGTGATTAATTTATTTTGTTACAATTCATTAGCCCAAAATTCAAATTCATTATTCATATGATGATTAAACAATTATTTAACAATTTTCTTTGTATTTAACAAAGAAAAGATGCAATTTGACAATAAATTACATTATCGCCAAATCGTACATGTTAATTGAATATGGTTGCATCTCTATATTCAAAATTCATGAAATAAAGGAACAACTTTATCTCACACATATGTTTATTACTATTAATACAATAAAATCTTTCTACTTTTATTTTTCTTTTATTTTACAATAAAAGGAGAATATTGGAATAAATTGCCAATATTCCTTTAATGCTCCTATAAATTCCATCAACGACAATTTCCAACTCAAAGGTCACAATTAAGTTGTTTACTTCATATTTCCTTCATCTTAAATTTGCTTCAATCATTTAATTTGAAATAAACCTTATTTTATATTGTTCTCCCAAAATTTATTCATATTATATTGTTTATTCCAAATAAACAATATAATTCATCATTTTCTTCCAATTAATTCAATTAATTCCAATATTAAATTATAATATTCATTATAATTTAATATTTACGGTAATCTCCAACCAGGGTTGTTACAAAGGGCTTCTTTTGAAGTGCCTTCGGTTCTGTTCGAACCCGGAACAGACTTGTATGGTTACGTGTCTGACATTACATTTTCAGATATAAAGCAGATTTCTTTCAAATACATTTCTGTTGGTGACGAAGAATTTATTCTCTTAGCTTAACACCCTTCTCTGAGACGTACGAGCTCGGAGGTTATGTAGTTGAAGGTTACCAGCGATATATTCCCAATTTGGTAAAGTGGCATGCTGAGTTGTGACGCCCCACCTCTATACCCACGCTAGCCAAGAACACTATGGTGTAGTGTTGTCAACTAGCACGGAGAATAAGGCTGTTGAGGAGCGACCATCCATGTGATTTCTTATCACACGGTGGCTATAAATAATCTTCGGAAACAAACATGGAAATATGCATAACACAAATCAGTCACAGACATCCATATCACAAAGGCGGAAGAAGATATGAATATATAACTAACACATGAAAGTGTACATCAGAGTAGTGGTCAAAAAGATCCACAATAATACAAAAGAATAGCAACACGTGCTATACAAAAGAATACATCTATGAGTCTATATCTCAAGTGTAAACGACAAAAACTGCTAATCTAAAAGGTCAGCCAAAAGTCAGAGTAGTAAATCCCTGGGGGAGAAGTCAAGCAGAAGCACCTGTAACATCTCGGTCTGACCCGAGTATTATTTATAAGAAAATAATAAACGGATCAGTCTAGTTAAAAATATCAGATAACATGATATAAACAATAGATATGGCAAGAACATATAGTAACCATAAAGACATACTATGATAAGCATGTAAATGAAGATCATCAAGAGATCTAACAATATCAAAAGAATCTTCTAAAAGATCCAAATTCACCTAAACATAAAAGTTGGAAAATCATAACAATGAAAGTCATGAAAATAGGTGAAGTACAAATTCCAGAAGACTACACAAGAAATCCAGAAATTACAATATAGGAGCATGAAAACTCACAAAATGGGATCATGAAAACTCACCTACACGTGTAACACAAAGCGAGAAGCTATTTCATGGTTGCAAGCCATTAATTTTGACACACGAATGGCCCGAAGACCGTGGGGCGCTACCCCACATATGTGATGGCGAAACATCACACAAATGCGATGGCGAAACATCACAAGAGCGGGGTCTAGTCTCCCTTGCAGACAAAGAGACATCGCACAGTTGCTAGTCTAAAACACAAAAATGATCGTCATGATCATCAAGAAGTGTCAATTGCACTAAGTTAGTAAATATAAAAGTTTAGCTTCATGTCCCATAACCACTTGCTTAACTCAAATATTTACTAACAAACTGTAGATCTCCACTAGAAAATTGTCACAAGAGATTCAATCGAACAAGTCCAAGAATTAACCGACGAAGTAAACGCAAGCGTTTCATACCACTTGTTTACTAAGTCATTTAATTAGATTTCTCATATGAGTGAGGTAAAGGTTTGTATATACTAATAGATTGGAAATCGGTTTGAGAAAAAGAGCTTTGTTATAAAATAGTGTTGAAATCATTTGAAGAAAGAGTTTTGATATTTACTACTAGTATAGAAAACCTTTATATTTTAAAGTGACAAATCATAGAAGTGATTGTAGAAACAATCAATCATAAAAACTCACGTACGAAGACTTGAATAAAATCCAAAGAGACCAATAAAGAATCCATGGAAATAGATATTCAAAAATCCATAAAATCGACCGAGAAGCCAAAGATAGTTTGTCTCGAAGAGTGGTCAACTCAGCATCACAACAAAGCAAGTTCTGTTGAATGTTTTTCAGATAAGATCCCCTATGTAAGGGGGGGTTCGGGGGGGGTAGCAACCCCCCTAGGTGGGGTTGCGGGGGCAACGCCACCGCTACGGGATTCGACCTGCCCGGTCAGGTCGCGGGGGTTCAGGGGGCAGCGCCCCCGGCGGGGTGCGGGCCAGCTCCCCGTCCAAAACGGTACGACCTAGTGAAGACAAAATGAGGTCTAACGACCTAAGGGGGATAGGATCGAGCGACCTAATGGTTGCGACCTAGGGGTCTTACGACCTAATGACCTAAGTCAAGTACAAGGTCACACGACCTAAAATGGTAAAGAGCCGTACGTGTTAACGAGTTAACGACCTACGACCTAGGTCCATACGACCTACGACCTAAGGTCCCTACGACCTAAGGTCCATACGACCTACGACCTAAGGTCCCTACGACCTACGACCTAAGGTCCATACGACCTACGACCTAAGCCCGAACGACCTAACACCGAACAAGCATTTAAATGGCCCAGCGACCTATGGTACTAACTCGCGAGCGACCTAACGAGTTAACTTGGGAGCGATCTAATTCCAAAGTGCCAATTCTTCCAGAACGACCTAACGTTAACTCGTAAGCGACCTACGACCTATGGACGAGCGACCTAACTCCGAACGAGCTAAAAATGGCCAGAACGACCTAGGGTTAACTCGCAAGCGACCTACGACCTATGGACGAGCGACCTAACTCCGAACGAGCTAAAAATGGCCAGAACGACCTAGTAGCAGTTTTTCACCAAAATCACTAAAATTTGGAGTTTTTCGCCAATCCAATCCAAACCAAATGCAAATGTGCATACTAAAGTGATAGGGAATCATTCCCAACAGTCCAATATAGATATAGACTAGATTTGTGGGATAAAAATCTCACCTTTGCACTAAAATTTATGAAGATGAAGCTTGAAAGCAAGGAGAAGCAATCCAAAGCTTGAATCCAATATCTTCTACTTGAATTTGGAGTTGAATGTTGGATTTGCAATTGAATTTGTGCTTGGAGTTTTAATTTCCCATTCTCTTCACCATTAATGCCAAAGCTTGAGTTAGTTAGGAAATTTATGAAGAGTGAGGAGAAGGGGGTTGGAACTTGGGCTTAATAGCTAAACTAACCCAAAGTCCAAAGTGGGAAAAGTTAGTGAAATTTCACTAACTCCAAACGTATCGATGTTTATACTTAAAAAATTATAAACGGCATTTCGAACTCAATGGAAGTGGTCTCGAGTCCTAATTTGACCGTTTGCAAAAAGTATCTTTTCGGACCAAAATCCGATTAATGATTTAATATTTAAATAAAATATTTAAATATAATCTCGACAAATATGCGGGTTGTTACATGAGTGCTGCTGTGTGCTGATCATTTGTTGATCAAAGCATGGCTTTGTGCCTAGCTTTGTAAACGAGACTTCGTTAGACCTCACACCCCAGAAATGGTCGAAACAGGAATCGTGGTAGCAAGGTTATATGGGGATAGCTTCCCTTGAGGGTATGTCCATTTTCTTCTGGATTGTGAGTGGTATCATGGTATGGAGCCCAGATACTCACTTTATGGTTGCTGCAAACTTATTGCTTTGTGGTTGTTGGTTGAGAAGCGCTTCGGATAAAGGTTGGTAACGACCGGGAAGTGGCATACTCGTGTCAGTTGTTACCTAGTCACAGAGGTAACCCGACCTTGTGTAGCAGAGATCCGGTTAGCATCCGAAGACGTCCTTCCAAAGGCGTTCCATTTTACTTGGGAAGTTCCTTTGCCCGACCATTTGTTGGAAATCCATTCATCCAATACGAAACCCTGTACGGTTTTAGTTGTATTACCTGCCATGGAATGTGGCGGTAACCTGCTATTGAACATGGTAGCTATAGTAGGCATAAGTGCGGAATGCTTATGCTGGCTAAGATTTATATTATACTTTCGAAATGTTTTCCTACATTTTGCACTTATAGTAATAATATCAAAGAAAAATTTCTCGTATCAAGCATGTTTGACTATCATAAGGAGAAATCTCCTTCAATTCTGCGTTTGCATTGTGTGTGTGGCAGGAGGCCTTATGGTAGTTTCATTTTCCAAAATCATTGCGGATATTTTTCACTTCCCTTGTTGTTGTTGTTTTAAAGATAAATAACTGCTTTAGTTCTCACACCAGTCCCATGACTGACCTGGAGTTTATTGTTCCCTTCCTAAACTCTGGGTGCCTAAAATTTTCCACACGGGTAGCCTAGAGACAGTTTATTAGGTTATTCTGGATTTAGGAGTGCTATGGAGCTTAGGAGGCAAGCTGGATGGCTAGAGGTATCACTTGTATATGATATTATCTTTTCCGCTGTAGAATTCACTTGTAAGGACAAGTTTGTATAGCTGTCCATTCTTGTATTGTGTTGCATATTGACTCTGATGATGTAATGTATAAAATGTACAGTTCTTTTGACTTAAAGATTATTCATTATCTATTATATGTTGTTCTGCTGCGACTGGGAGATTTTGTTATTATTTCTGTTCTGTTTTCTTACTTCTTCTATCTTTTTCTTCTACCTTTTCTTCTTCTTAAACCCTCATGGTTTGATTTTTCGGCATTCGATTGCTCGGTAATTGATACAGTGGACGTATTGATGTCGATTTTCGAAAGTCGAAGAATCGGGTCTTGAAAAATTGCATAAAAACACTAAGCTTGTTGAGAACTTGACATCACAAAATCGAAAAATAATAATTCGACAATCATAAACCAAATTGCACCAAAACATTAAGTTTGTTGAAATTCGTCACTACAACATCGAAAATATATAATTAGTTCGTCCAACTATTACCGAATAACCCCAAACGATAATAAAAAGCCGAAAAAAATAAAGGTTTCGATTTATCATCATCGAATAACTATAAATGCTAAACCCTAACATATAAACCTTTCATCTACGAATTGAAATCCCAAATCGCGAAGCAAGAAATGATTATTAGTGACCACTCACCTTCCAATACCTTTTCAATCAGCTTTGGTTCTGGAATTTTGGATCGAGCGCAATTTTTGGTATGAACTATTGTAGAAAGCATTTGAAAATCCTGAAATTCGAAAAGATAAGAACGAACAATGGAATGATTCGACTAGGGTTAGAGTGGTAGGGTTAAAATTGAGGGGGGTAGAATATGAAATCTTTGCTTTACTTTATAATTTAAATGTCCTCCCAACAGTAGTTTATTTTTAAATGGAGTGAGAATAAAAAAAGACTCCTTCTTAACCATTTTTGGAGTGTCATTAACAATGCTCTATTGAATCTGAAGAGTGAAAAGGGTTTTCAGTCTTAAATTGGTGGAGAGGAAAGGAAGTATGTGAGGGAAATAAAAAAGTACCGCCCAACATTTTGAACCGCAAAAAAAGGTTCCTAGACGGACCGTTGGCTTGCGTAGGGGAAGGGGATGTTTCCAAAGAAAATACCAGTACAACCGTACAACGGTGGAAAAACCTATAGTTCGCTCACGTGATTTTAAGACAAAGTCATTTACTTTTATATTTTTTTTACATTCAACCGAGGAAACGTTTGTACGCCATCTGAATTTCATAACACGCAGCCGTTCCTATCAAAAACAAATTTTAAAAAACAATTTTGCTTTTAGTTTTGATGTAGTTGCCGAGATATTTTCAAATATTCAAAGTCACTTAATTTTTCTTCAGATATTGACAGAACAATTAGCAAAGATTTAAAGAAAAATCAACAAGCATTTTTGTTTTTTTAGAAAAAATTAAAATAAAAAATAGTTTTTATTTTAAAACATATGAATAAAATTTAGGGGTTTTAGGCTCAAGGAAAAAGCTAGAGAAAAATTTAGTTTCAGAAACAAGAAGTTTGTTTTCTAGGCTGTAGGACACTTTTTAGTGTAAATTACAGAATGATAGTTGTAACTATCATTTCCAGTTTACACTAAAAAGCTTCCATAAAAAAGCAAACTTGTTGTATCTGAGATTAGATTATTTTGCAACTTCTTTCTATTTACGTATAAAATTTATGTTTGGTTTGCCAGAATAAAGGAAAAAATTACTTTGTCAAAACTAAAATTGGATATGTAACTTAAAACATGTTTTTAAACATGTTTTTTCATATACAAAAACTGAAACCATTGTTAATTTCAACCGTTCTGTGAAATAACCCAGTTGCCATCTTCAGAAGAATTCAAGGTCAAACATGCAAACATTTTAAGTCTTGTCATATTTTCACCATGAAGTTAAATATCAAAGCCTAAAATGTGAGCGTTATTTCTTGTGTATCCAATTTTTTTTCCAATATAGCAACTTTAAATTTGTCATATAGAAAGCAGAAACTGGAATTCAATTGAATAGTACCTACTGTACGTTACGTTTAGCAATGGATACCTATATTTAAGCCCATCTATATGAAATAAAATTGGCACAGTTGCATACAAGAGTCTTTTTTTCTTTCATTTCATTAACATTGTACATTTTGAAATGATATTATCTGATTATACGTTCATGCAGGGCTGTGGATCAAGTCATAAGGCAAAGTATTAGATGCATGATATATGCAGAAATTCCATTAGCTGGAGCTTGCACTACAAGAAAACTGCGGTTTACCTACGCCTTTTCTGAAGCAATTTTAATATATTACTATTGTATTTCATTTCACCACATTAAATAGAAACTAAAATTAACTTATTTTATATATATACACATTCCAACAAAAAGATTAATATCAAATCATTCATCTTTAATTCAAAAAAAATATCCCGTTCATATTACAAAGTCAAACAATATTAATCAAGTTCCTATATGTCAAAATAATACGATAATATGTTCATGATACATGACATCATACAGATACCATTAAGAAATTTTTCAATACCCTCATCCCTCACGACGATTATTCAGCTCTCCATCAAATGGCTGTCGAAGAATCTCGATGATTTGTTCATACTGCATCTTCAGGATATGAATCTCCCCTTCTTGACGCTCCACCTTTTCCTCTAGTTTGGCTCTAGTCTGTGCTTCTCCCTTATTGATGCTATAAGTGGCGTCTTTGTATTTTTGCATTTTATCAAATACTGCATCAATTTCTACATTTTAAACTAATTAAAATAATGTTTTGTTGAATGTTTAAATACTTACTCCAGGGATATTGCCATAATATAGCCTACGATCCTTTCTTTTAGCTATAGCTCCGGTAAGCAAGTCGAATACTTCTTCCTCGACTTCATATGAAATTACTGTGCCTTGACTTTTCAATTCTTCGATCTAGCTTGATATTGTGCCTGTATTTGTAATTTTCCAAACAAATTTCATTAGATATATGTGTAAGTCAAGATGTGGTGTAGGACATCTAAGTGCATACTTTAAATCTACATATTCCGTTTTGCACAGTATCTTAGATGTCAATGATAACTTAACATGAGAATACGTCCAATTAGATTGGTAATCAAATCAATTTTGGTATATCCAACACAAAACTAATTGACAATTTATAAATTTCACTGTTTGCAACATATAGGTATATGCTTTTTGCTCATGTATATGCTAAAGCATGATATGATCACATAAGTGCTACCGATAACCTTTGATATATGCAAACTTTCTTAAACTTACAGTTGGCCTTAGAAAAAACTGATGATTATACAGACAAGCCTATACTTTTAAGTATCGTACATAATGAAATAAATTACTTTTGATCTAAAAGATGTCTTGCGGCTTCATTGTAAAGGATCAAAGCTGTGGGAGCCCTCATGAAGAGGAGGCGTTTAAAGCCGAATTTCATTTTTAAAAGAACAAGTGCACTGTCAATTAGCGAATCACATTGGCATAATGTGACACAAATCTAGGATACATATGCATAGTTACTTTATATGTGTGTATTCTTGTACAAGTACAAAAATCATACAAAGTCAACGGGGATGGATCTGCCTACGATGTTGTAACGACCCCGGATTTTGGCCCTATTTATTTTAATAAATATTCGAATCAATTTAAATAAAATGTAAACTTATCCATTTGAAACGGATATGATTTTGAAATAATTGCCATTGTGTATATAAATGGTATTTTTAAAAGGAAATTGATTTGAAAATTTAAATAAATTATCTCGATAATATTCATAATTAAATTTGTCTTTTATGATTGAATTAAAATACTTTACTTTGTTTATATTTGGTATGTATACATATGAATGATAATGTTTGAAATAGAATCAAAATATAAATGTGAAATATAAGTCAAACTTATACATATAATTTAAGTAAAATACAAATGGAAATAAATATAAAATAAGTATAAATGTAAATAAATCATATTGTACATAATTTAATGATTGATAGTTAAAAATATAAAGTACAAATAGAAGTAAATATAAAATATAAGTCACCATATTGAATATGAATGCTAATAGTCAAAGTTAAAATACAAATTAAAAAATATATAAGGATTAAGTATTAATGTATACTTGGAACATCAGTTTAAATTTGCAAGACCAAAGATATAAAGTATAAACCTGACTAAACATGTACATGAATCATTTAAGCTAAAAACAAATATGTACTTTAATATACACACACACACACACACACACACACACATATATATAAGATCAAGTGTTGCCTGTAAGTACAAACTAGAAGCTATTAAAACAAATATTTATAAACAAATGTCTTCATACACAAGCCAAGCCTGCCTGCAAATATGAAACAAAGTAACACAAGTCATATAACCTACCTGCATGTATATACCTTTACACAAATGTCTGTAGACAGCAAACATTTTAATAAGTTTGCAAACTAATTAAGATACAAAACAAATATGTATAAATAAATAGCTTCATGTACAAGCCAAGTTGGCCTGCAAAGTGATAGTCAACAAACAAATATCTTTATGCATAGTACAACATAATTAAGTATGTAAACCTATTTGGTAAACAAAGCATTTAATGCTAATATTTCAGCCAACTTTTTGTCAATTCAAAAATAATATTTTCAAATCTATAAAAATCAAAAACAAATTCTGATCAAAGACAAATACAGGAGACAACAGTGCTAGTTACCACCTTCCTCATACATACCATTTCTCTTATATATATCTGCACCTTTCTTTTAGTTCGACCAGGAATATAGTAATACCTGAGAAACAAACAAGAAAAAGAAACAAATTCATATTTAAAAAAAAGTGGGGTAGATTCATGAACAAAGCTCCAGGCAGTTTTCAACTACAGGTTCAAAAGGAAAACAAGAAATTATTCTCCGTTCTACAGAAACTGCAGGTGAGTAAACTTAAATTTTCAAGCTTAAGTTAATTAAAATCAGTAAGATAATTCATGGGATTTATATATGTATTGTATGTGCTTTATTTTGATATGTATCTATGATTTCATACAAGCTGTACTTGGAATATTGAATATGCTGTTTCTCTGCTATGTGTTAAAGAGTTGAAAACAATTAAACTTTGAATTGTTTTCATTTGATTATGGTAAAGTTTTAATTTTTTTTTTCAATAAAACTTGTTGCTTGAACTTCAATCAGAATTTTTAAACCTGTTTCGAACATATTAGTAACTTATACTTCTGGAAAAAAAAACTGTTTACAGTCAATCAAGGAAAAAATTAGTAAATTCGATCGTTATGAAAAGCTAATTCAAGTTTATATCTTGAATTATTACTAAAAGTTATGATTTTTAAAATTTGAATGAGGATTTTTAGCTCAGTATTTCAAGAGCAGTTCGACGTTGAATAAAAATTGAATCTTTATCAGATTCTCGAAATTGATTCAATATTAAATGCTGAAATTCAAATTAAAGCAAGTATAGATGTTTGTGATCTCAAGAAAAATATACACTGATTTTTCCATTGCATAGAATTTGGATACGAGACAATCATAGGGTTTTACTTCGTGTTTGCGTACATGCCAGTAAAATGTGGTGTTCGACTCCTACACACGATCGAGTGGTTGATGCTTAGGTGGAGGATTGCTGGGGATGTTGGCGAGGTGTGGACGAGTTTTCATCACCTCCGGTGGACCATACGATGGTGGCGAGGCGTTTTGATTAAGAGAGGTTGTTCGTTTTTTCCGTTCGAACTGCATATTTTCAAATTCGAATTTTGAGAGGTAATTCGACTTTAGTTTTCTTGTGTTTGTGTAAATTGGGATTTGCTTGAAGCTTTGGAAGTTCGCCGGAGCCACGTGCGACGCCGTACACGTGTACGGCACGGTGACATATCAGTGTTTGAAAGAAGCACAGTCACGAGTCATTCTCGAGAATATTGGATGTTTGCTTCGGTTTTTTTTGAGTTTGTGTGTGAGAAATCTTCTGATGCTTTATCTTTTAATTAATTTTAAAATGAAAACTTGCTGTAAAAAAAAAAAAGAGAAGAAGATGAAGTTCGCTTACCTGGGTTGGTGACTCAGGTGAAGTGGACGAACTACTCGAAGTAGCGCTTGAGTTTTACCAGGGGAGATCTCGGGTTCTTTGTTATCTGAGTGTAAGATTATGTAAAGATTGATTAGTGAATAAGAGCTTCAACAAGTATTACAGTTAAGTGAATACTGTTCAAAATTTAAGTAAAAACTTAATTCAAGTTTTAATTATCATAGTTAAGGTTTATCAACAGTTTATCTCGTGATTAATTATTTTAAATTAACTAATTACTTTTGTTAAAGCTTAACCATGTTTTTAAAATCTTGTTAATATTTTAATAAGTAATAAATAAAGTAAATTAACAAATAAATGTTGTAGTTAGTAATATAATTGAGTTCAATTATATGAAGACTTTATATGATAATTAAGTAATTAAGAATAATTATTTTCAAATTGTAATTAGTAATGTATCATAAGAAATAAATGAAATTGTAATTAACCACTTAAGTTAATTAATGAACGATTAATAGTTAATTAATCAAGTGATTTAACTAAGAATTAAGAAATGGTTAATGAAGTAATTAACAGCAAATAAATAGGTAATTAAGTTTTAGTTAGGTTGTTGAATAGTGATTGTGAGATAATTACTTTAGTAACTGAAGTTAAATAACTTGTTTAAGAGGTAATTAATCAAATAGTGAGAATAAAGTAATTAAGTAATTAAGACATAAATATTAATTAAGAAATGATTTATTGATTAAATAATTTGAAAAGAAGTAAGTGATTATTTGATAATTAATAATTAATTAAACAGGGTTAAGAAATTAACTCTCAAGTAATTAAATTAATCACAATAAGAATTTAAGATGATTGCTTGTGGATGTTGTATATGTAGGATATCTGTTTGTGATGTTTATTGATGATATTCTGTGATGCTCACCGACATGCTTTAATATATCCATGGCAATTGTGTATGATTTATCTGTGGTAAATGTTATATGAATTCAATCATTGAATTAAACTGTTTAAGTTAATTAGATAACTTGGCCTTTAAAATGGCGTTTGGATTTTGATGAGACCGGGATCGGGTGTCAATTTGATATTCCGAAAACCACATCGATCCAAATTAAATGATAGGTCGTGAATTCTCAAATGAAGATCGAGATGGTGTTTTCTAAATGCAAGGGTTATCGTCGTTGACTCCGAGGGTGATTCCAAAATGAGTGTGACGAGAGAATGCCTTCGGTTTCGTTCGAACCCGGAACGAACTTGTATGGATTGAATGCTTTCAACACATTATGAGGAGGACGATGAGAATTCTAAGAAATATGTCCTGTAAAGGTAATCGCAGCCACAAGCCTCATCAACCGAGAATGGCTAAAACAGGGGATGTGCAGCAAGGTTAGGTGGGTCATACCCAAGCAGGACGAGATATACCCCTGTCTAGATGTCCTTTTTTTTCGGCTGTGTTGGCAGTTGGATATGCGCACCAACCGCGGGGTTATCTTGTTTAGGACTGTTCGGTAAGGAATGGTTCCGACCTTGTGTTGCAAGGGAGTTAGGGTGGCTCCTCGGTACGGTGATCTAGGCCACGTACTGTGACGGGCGGTACCCCAATATCCCTGCCATTGTGTGGAATCCAATCTCCAATAAGCGCCGTACGTTTTGATGGTGCTCAGCTATGTTGGAATGTGAGATGTAAGCATTTCAGCTATTTTTGTATTTTACTTGAAAACCCTAGACACTATTATAATATCATTGGATTTCCTATAAAATGTTTTGGTTAGCGTAAGGAAAAAACTTACCCGTGTTTATTTGTGGAAAGTCTTACGTGATACCGTTATTTTCAAATGATTTTCAAAATTAAACAACTTTAAACCGTTTACTCATACCAGACCCATGTCTGACCCGGAGTTTATATTTTTGTTTTCATAAACTCTTGGGTAATCAAATTTTTATGAGTAGCCAAGTGATAGGTTTTGGACTTTGATTTCTGGAGGAGCTTGGAGCAGGAGTGCCAGACGTATGTAGCTATATATATATGTCTCTATTCAGTTCCGCTGTGTAGTTGATTTATGCTGTATCTCTGATGTATATAGTGACCGATGTATGTATGACTGTCATGTGAATTGATATCGCATAACTCTGATATATGTAAAACTATGTAATAGTTATGTGATATATTATATTTTGTTCCATTCCGCTGTGAGATTCTGATGTTTTTGTTCTTTCCTTTTCTTTTCTTTTCTTTTCTATTTCTATCCCTTTCTTTCTTAATGATGATACGTCTTTCTGGTGGTAGAAGGACGGGTCGTCACACTTGGTATCAGAGCCAGGTTGAGCGAATACCTAGGCTCTTGAGTGATTTCTTTCTTGAGAGAGCGTTTTTGTAATTTTGGTATATATATATATATTTATTTATTTCGACCTATTTGTTGGGTTACCTGTTCGGGTTTTCCAGTATAAGTTATAAAGGTAGATAGGGTAGTGGTGTGTGTAACACGACTACTGAAGGTTGGAGTTTTGAATATTTGTAGTTGGAAGTGTATCAGTCGAGACTGTAGACCTATTACCGTCTCGAGTGAGCTTTAGGTGGTGTGAGGATTTCATTGTTGGAGTGTAATTTTGGATGAGCTTGAGTTTGGATCTGTTGAATGGACAGAAGCAAGTCATGATATCTTGATACCTCAGGGTGTAGTAGCTGTGTGATGAGACATAGTGATTTTGGATGTCTACGAAGATGTTTCTTCGGAACAAGTTAAGGAAGTATGTCTGTTTCGGAGTTGTGACTAGTTCAGTAGGGTGTTTCTGTTTGATTCAAGATTCGAGTTTCTCGAAGAGCTTTGGATAGGAAGTCTTTGGGCATCGAGGTTAGCCATATAGCTTGAAGTGTTCTGTGTGCTGTCGAGAAGGTTTTTTGATTAGCAGTTTTCTTGAGGTGATTTCAGAAGTAGCAGAGTGGATTCATTTCTTCGATGGATTGGCCCAAACAGTATATGGCTGTTCTAGATTGTGAAGGGAGAACAGTTTCGTTGCAAACTTATTTGGGTAGAATTGCCAGAGTGGCGTGTGATAATTCTGGAATTCATTTGAGTAGTCTTTTACATGGAGTTGAGACTTCTCAAGAGAAGATTGAACTTATTGATGTGGGCCAAGATTTTTCTGATGTATTCGAGAAAGATAAGTGTTTGCCTTCCCATCGAAAGATAGAGTTTCGTGTTGATTTGATTCCAAGAGTAGTGCAAGTGATTCAGCTTAAGAGGAGAATGGTTCCAAGAGAGAGAGAGAAGAGTTAGTTAAGCAGACTTAGGATCTTCGGGGAAGGAGTTGATCAAGCCTAGTTTTTCTTGTTAGGGTTCTGTGACAGTGTTGTCGCTAAATCGGATGGATCGATAAGGGTCTGAATAAGTTTGTTTTGGTATATTCTAAGTGTGAAGAAGAGCTCAAGCAGTATTTGAGAATAGTGTTGGAGACACTGAGGAAACATGTTTTGAAGGCGAGTTCTCTAAGTGCCATTTTTGGAAATCGGAAGTTATATCGTGGGGCACATTATTTCTGTGAAGGTATCTCTGTAGATCCAGCGAAGGTGGAGACTATTCTGGAATGGAAGCAACCGAAGTCACTGACATAAGTTCATAATTTTCTGGTTTAGCTGGCTACTACAGGAAATTTATCAAAGACTATTCTAAGATTTCTTCACATCTGACTAAGTTGACAAGGAAAAGAACTAAGTTCAAATGGACACCCGGTGTGGAGAAGCTTTCTAAGAATTGAAGACGAGGCTAACCAGTGCTCCAGTGATTGTTATTCTGGAAGGGAAGGGTAGATTTGAAATTTATACGGATGCTTGTATAATTGGTTTGGGAGCAGTGTTGATGCAGAGTGGAGAGTAACTGCGTATGCGTGTCGGCAATTAAAGCAACATGAAAGGAACTACGCTACGCACGATCTTGGATTGTTAGCCATTGTGTTTGTTTTGAAGATTTGGAGGCACTATCTGTTGGGAGAGAAGTTGGGTTATTCACGGATCACAAACCATTGAAATATCTTTTCTCTCAAAAGGATATTAATCTGAGGCAGCTGTAGAGGGTCGAATTTCTAGCATCATATGATTTGGATATTCTGTATACCCGGGAAAGGCAAATGTGTGGCTAATGCTCTTAGCAGGAATGTAGTTTTGTTTCTTTTGGAAGTTGTTCCTTCTCTCCAGGGCAGAATCATAAGTAAACAAATAGAGGATAGGTCTTTTGAGGAATTGATTATTGAACTAAGGATGGACAGTGTTCAGATTTCAAGGTAGATGATCAAGGTGCTTAAAGGATTAGTGGCCGTTTGTGTGCTTGATATAGATGAATTGAAGCAATAAGTTTTAGCTGAATATCATCACTCCAGACTGAATATTCACCCGGAATCTTTAAGATGTATAAAGATATGAGAATAATTTCTGGAGACCGAGCATGAAGAGGGTAGTAGCTGCTTTCGTTTATAGTTGTACTTTCTATCAGCAAGTTAAGGTGATCAATAGAAGTTGTCCAAGATTATTGCAGCCTTTAGAAATCCCAGATGGAAGTGGGAGATGATTTCGATGGATTTCATCGACGGTTTGCCAAGAACCAAGAAAGGAAACGATGAAATATGGATGATTGTGGATCGCTTAACTAAGAGTGCTCATTTTATACCAGTTAAGGTAACTCGGACTGCAGTTTCTGGCCGAAATTTTCTTGAGGGAAATGGTAAGATTGCATGGTGTTCCTATTAGCATAACAAGTGATCGTGACCCTATTTTTCACCAGCAAAATTCTGGAAGGTTCTGCAATTGGCTTTGGGAACAAGTTTGAAATTTAGTATAGCCTATCATCCTCAGACGGACGGACGGAGAGGCTGAACCATATTCTAGAGGATATGCGGCAAGCTTGAGTTTTGGATTTTGGTAGATTGTGGAAAGACTATCTTGTGTTTGGACCAGTTTTGATTTGTGAAGTTTTGCTAGGTTGAGCTTATCAAGGGAAAAGACGAAAGCTTCTCAAGACCGTTAGAAGAAGTACGCAGATAAGAGAAGGAGACAATTGGAATTTGAGATTGGTAATTTTTGTTTTTAGCCAAAGTTTCCCGATTAAAGGAACTATTAGATTCGGAAAGCGGGAAAACTTGACCCGGGATATATTAGACCATTTCGGATATTGACTAGGATTGGAACTGTTGCTTGCAGAGTTGAATTGCCAGAACGGATGTCTGGAATTCATAGTGTACTCTGTGTGTCCCATCTAAAGAAATATGTTTTTGATTCATTATTAGTTATAGAACCTGTAGTACATGAAGATTTGGAAGTTGAGCCGAATGTGACTGTGGACAGAAATTCAGTTCGGATTGTTGGTTAAGGTGAGAGGCAACTCAGGAGTAAGGCAGTGAAGCTTATCAGAGTGTAGTGGAGCGAGGATCCCGGAGATTTCACCTGGAAACTCTGTATAGTTTTAAGAAAGCTTATCTGGATTTGTGTCCGGATTGCTAGCGATGTTTGTTAGGATAGATTGTTGGTTGTTTGTTAATATATGAATGATATGTATGTTTGAATGGTTGCTATGACAACTTTTAAATTATCTTTGTTTTAAATTTCGGGGATGAAATTCTTTTAAGGGGGGAGGAATGTAACGACCCCGGATTTTGGCCCTATTTATTTTAATAAATATTCAAATCAATTTGAATAAAATGTAAATTTATCCATTTGAAACGGATATGATTTTGAAATAATTGCCATTGTTTATATAAATGGTATTTTTAAAAGGAAATTGATTTGAAAATTTAAATAAATTATCTCGATAATATTCATAATAAAATTTGTCTTTTATGATTGAATTAAAATACTTTACTTTGTTTATATTTGGTAAGTATACATATGAATGATATTGTTTGAAATAGAATCAAAATATAAATGTGAAATATAAGTCAAACTTATACATATAATTTAAGTAAAATACAAATGGAAATAAATATAAAATAAGTATAAATGTAAATAAATCATATTGTACATAATTTTATGATTGATAGTTAAAAATATAAAGTACAAATAGAAGTAAATATAAAATATAAGTCACCATATTGAATATGAATGCTAATAGTCAAAGTTAAAATACAAATTAAAAAATATATATATAAGGATTAAGTATTAATGTATACTTGAAACATCAGTTTAAATTTGCAAGACCGAGATATAAAGTATAAACCTGACTAAACATGTACATGAATCATTTAAGCTAAAAACAAAATGTACTTTAAAATATATATATATATATATATATATATATCTTCATATATAAGATCAAGTGTTGCCTGTAAGTACAAACTAGAAGCTATTAAAACAAATATTTATAAACAAATGTCTTCATACACAAGCCAAGCCTACCTGCAAATATGAAACAAAGTAACACAAGTCATATCACCTACCTGCTAGTATATACCTTTACATAAATGTCTATAGACAACAAACATTTTAATAAGTTTGCAAACTAATTAAGATACAAAACAAATATGTATAAATGAATAGCTTCATGTACAAGCCAAGTTGGCCTGCAAAGTGATAGTCAACAAACAAATATCTTTATGCATAGTACAACATAATTAAGTATGTAAACCTATTTGATAAACAAAGCATTTAATGCTAATATTTCAGCCTTGTCAATTCAAAAATATTTGAAAATCTATAAAAATCAAAAACAAATTCTAATCAAAGACAAATACAGGAGACAACAGTGTTAGTTACCACCTTCCTCATACATACCATTTCTCTTATATATATCTGCACCTTTCTTTTAGTTCGACCAGGAATATAGTAATACCTGAGAAACAAACAAGAAAAAGAAACAAATTCATATTTGAAAAAAAAGGGCAGATTCATGAACAAAGCTCTAGGCAGTTTTCAACTACAGGTTCAAAAGGAAAACAAGAAATTATTCTCTGTTCTACAGAAATTGCAGGTGAGTAAACTTAAATTTTCAAGCTTCAGTTAATTAAAATCAGTAAGATAATTCATGGGATTTATATATGTATTGTATGTGCTTTATTTTGATATGTATCTGTAATTTCATACAAGCTGTACTTGGAATATTGAATATGTTGTTTCTCTGCTATGTGTTACAGGGTTGAAAACAATTAAACTTTGAATTGTTTTCATTTGATTATGGTAAAGTTTTAATTTTTTTTTCAACAAAACTTGTTGCTTGAACTTCAATCAGAATTTTTAAACCTGTTTCAAACATATTAGTAACTTGTACTTCTGGGAAAAAAAACTCTTTACAGTCAATCAAGGAAAACATTGGTAAATTCGATCGTTATGAAAAGATAATTCAAGTTTATATCTTGAATTATTACTAAAAGTTATGATTTTTAAAATTTGAATGACGATTTTTAGCTCAGTATTTCAAGAGCAGTTCGACGTTGAATAAAAATTGAATCTTTATCAAATTCTCGAAATTGATTCAATATTAAATGCTGAAATTCAAATTAAAGCAAGTATAGATGTTTGTGATCTCAAGAAAAATATACACTGATTTTTCCATTGCATAGAATTTGGATACGAGATAATCATAGGGTTTTACTTCGTGTTTGCGTACATGCCAGTAAAATGTGGTGTTCGACTCCTACACATGATCTCAAGAAAAATATACACTGATTTTTTCATTGCATAGAATTTTGAGTTTGTGTGCGTGAAATCTTCTGATGCTTTATCTTTTAATTAAGTTTAAAATTAAAACTTGCTGTAAAAAAAAAGAGAAGAAGATGAAGTTCGCGTACCTGGGTTGGTGACTCGGGTGAAGTGGACGAACTACTCGAAGTAGCGCTTGAGTTTTACCAGGGGAGATCTCGGGCTCTTTATTATCTGAGTGTAAGGTTATGTAAAGATTGATTAGTGAATAAGAGCTTCAACAAGCATTACAGTTAAGTGAATAATGTTCAAAATTTAAGTAAAAACTTAATTCAAGTTTTAATTATCATAGTTAAGGTTTATCAACGGTTTATCTCGTGATTAATTATTTTAAATTAACTAATTACTTTTGTTAAAGCTTAACCATGTTTTTAAAATCTTGTTAATATTTTAATAAGTAATAAATAAAGTAAATTAACAAATAATGTTGTAGTTAGTAATATAATTGAGTTCAATTTTATGAAGACTTTAGATGATAATAAGTAATTAAGAATAATTATTTTTAAATTGTAATTAGTAATGTATCATAAGAAATAAATGAAATTGTAATTAACCACTTAAGTTAATTAATGAACGATTAATAGTTAATTAATCAAGTGATTTAACTAAGAATTAAGAAATGGTTAATGAAGTAATTAGCAGTAAATAAATAGGTAATTAAGTTTTATTTAGGTTGTTGAATAGTGATTGAGAGATAATTACTTTAGTAACTGAAGTTAAATAACTTGTTTAAGAGGTAATTAATTAAATAGTGAGAATAAAGTAATTAAGTAATTAAGATATAAATATTAACTAAGAAATGATTTATTGATTAAATAATTTGAAAGGAAGTAAGTGATTATTTGATAATTAATGATTAATTAAACAGGGTTAAGAAATTAACTCTCAAGTAATTAAATTAATCACAATAAGAATTTAAGATGATTGCTTGTGGATGTTGTATATGTAGGATATCTGTTTGTGATGTTTATTGATGATATTCTGTGATGCTCACTGATATGCTTTAATATATCCATGGCAATTGTGTATGATTTATCTGTGGTAAATGTTATATGAATTCAATCATTGAATTAAACTGTTTAAGTTAATTAGACAACTAGGCCTTTAAAATGGCGTTTGGACTTCGATGAGACCGGGATCGTGTGTTAATTTGATATTCCGAAAACCACCTCGATCCAAATTAAACGATAAGTCGTGAATTCTAAAATGAAGATCGAGATGGTGTTTTCTAAATGCAAGGGTTATCGTCGTTGACTCTGAGGGTGATTCCAAAATGAGTGTGACGAGATAATGCCTTCGGTTTCGTTCGAACCCGGAACGAACTTGTATGGATTGAATGCTTTCAACACATCGTTAAGAGGACGATGAGCATTCTAAGAAATATGTCCTGTAAAGGTAATCGCATCCTCAAGCCTCATCAAACTGGAATGGCTAAAACAGGGGAGGTGCAGCAAGGTTAGGTGGGTCATACCCAAGCAGGACGAGATATACCCCAGTCTAGATGTCCCTTTTTTTTCCGGCTGTGTGGGCGGTTGGATACGCGCACCAACTGCGGGGTTATCTTGTTCGAGACTGTTCAGTAAGGAATGGTTCCGGCCTTGTGTTGCAGAGGAGTTAGGGTGGCTCCTCGGTACGGTGATCTAGGCCACGTACTATGACGGGTGGTACCCCAGTAGCCCTGCCATTATATGGAATCCAATCTCCAATAAGCGTCGTACGTTTTGATTGTGCCCAACTATGTTAGAATGTGAGATGTAAGCATTTCAGCTATTTTTGTATTTTACTTGAAAACCCTAGACACTATTATAATATCATTGGATTTCCTATAAAATGTTTTGGTTAGCGTAAGGCAAAAACTTACCCGTGTTTATTTGTGGGAAGTCTTACGTGATACCTTTATTTTCCAATGATTTTCAAAATTAAACAACTTTATACCGTTTACTCATACCAGACCCATGTCTGACCCGGAGTTTATATTTTTGTTTTCATAAACTCTTAGGTACTCAAATTTTTATGAGTAGCCAAGTGATAGGCTTTGGACTTTGATTTCTGGAGGAGCTTGGAGTAAGAGTGCCAGACGTATGTAGCTATATATATGTATCTATTCAGTTCCGTTGTGTAGTTGATTTATGCTGTATCTCTGATGTATATAGTGACCGATGTATGTATGACTGTCATGTGAATTGATATCGCATAACTCTGATATATGTAAAACTATGTAATAGTTATGTGATATATTATATTTTGTTCCATTCCGCTGTGAGATTCTGATGTTGTTGTTCTTTCGTTTTCTTTTCTTTTCTATTTCTGTCCCTTTCTTTCTTAATGATGATACGTCTTTCTGGTGGTAGAAGGGCGGGTCATCACAGATGTTTGATTGGCCAATTATTTTTTATAATAAGAGTGGTAAATCTGATTGAGCAATTGCACTTGACTGTATTAATCCCCTAAATTTTGCAACTCAAACAAAATATATGTTCTATTGATATATAGGTTGGACATTCAAAATTATTCACCTTTGCTGTTATCATGGTGCAGTGATTTCAGTATCATAAACTCATAAGTTGTATACTTCTATTTTAAGATTGGTTTCAATAACTTTGCTGGTTCGATGTTAGACATTGGTATAAGCTGATATTAGTGCATAAAAGATGAAATTATCTTGCTCAATACATCAGGTCTCACTAACGCATTCATGCCCCTATCTTGCTCTGTCATGTCAATTCTCTGCCTAATCCCAATTTGACTGCTGCCTTACACCTCGAGCATCTACAGCTGCCTCTATGCAATGTCAGCACCACTCAACATTTAGCCGACGCACCATTTTATATCCATGTTCCCCTTCATGTCCATGTTTTCAATAATGTGATGTACCATTCACAAATTCTGTTGAATGCCTTACCTAGCATATAGCTTCCACGTCCTTGTCACAATGCCTTAAGTGCTTTCATCACCGTTCTGCCAAGCTACATTTGCCTGGTCTCAATGACTTAACTACGTACCACTAAAATATATTGCTCACCACCTGCAGACTGCCATGCTGCAACTTCCCAATTTCACAATGCCTTATTTTCTTTTACTCTATCTACTTCATATCTCATTGACTTTGTAGTGCCTCATTATGTAACGATCCCGGATTTTGACTAAATTTAAATTGATAATTAATTTAATTTTTTGAATAAAAATTGTGAAATAATTGGTTAATTGATTTGAGTTCTCCAAATTCAAGTAAAATATGTGTTTAAATTTCAAAACATTCTCTTTTAAATAATATGTATCAATACAAACAAAATATACTACAAAAATAATAAAATAAATATATATAGAGACATACAAGACAATTAGTATGTAAGTTAAAATAAATATTCAAGTCAGAAATTAATTAGACAAATTCAAACAACATGTTAATAAATTATACAGTTTTATAAAATATAAAGGCAATACATTAGGATAAATTATAATGACATATTAACTATAGAAATTCATTTATATTACAAAGCCATAAGACAAGAAAAAAAAAGAAATATACATTCAAGTATGTAAACAAATCAAAATTTGATGTGAATGATAATGTGAAACATGACAGGAAAATATATATGAAAGTGTAGACTAGGAAAAAGAAAGATAAGTGTAAGCTTGCAAAAGAAGACACTAATATATATTCAAGTATGAACACTTGAAAAAGAAGGAAATGTCAACAACAATTAATGCTTGAATCTCTAGTACATGAGACAAATATCATCATGCACCAAAACAACATATTAGTCAACAAGGCTAAACAAAAATCTCTGATGATTGTACAAAACAAAATAATATGTTACCCTGTTGTACAAACAATCACCTGTACACTTCTTTTATATATATATATATATATATATATATATATATATCAAACTCTCCATTCAGTTTCGTCCATCAAGCTAAGTAAACCTGAAGAAATTAGTAACTTCTTAAACTTAAACAAAAAGTTTCAAACTTAAACAACCCAAATCAAATCAGAAATCAAGAGAGGCTTCAGCTTGAAAATTTCACAAGTCTGCGTCAAAGAGGAAGAAACTCTGTTTCATTTCTTCTGGAAACCACTGCGAGTAAACAATTTTAAAATTAGGCTAAATATATTAATTGTTGCTTCTTAAATCTGAGATCCGAAATTGCTTTATTATATATATATATACATAAATCTCCCCGGTGTATGAATATTAGTAGGTGTGAATATCTGTTATGTTGAAACCATTTCTGTCTTTTTGTTTCAGAGCATCAAGCTTGATCAAAAACCCAAATATCAAGTCTTATGATCTTTGTTAGGCTGGAAGATTTAAACTTGACATGTTTGTTTGATTATAAATTAGAGTTAACAATTTATTTCCGGCAAAATAAGTTTAATATGGCTCTGAAACATCATAGTACAAGTGAATTTGTTTATACATGATAAAATCAAATGTAATAGATTATTGAATCGAGTGTATATTTGGAATCGCCATTGAAAAATATGATTTTTAAAACAAGAATTTTGATTTTTCATTAAGTACGTGAGGAGCAGTTTTAAGTTAATCACAAATTAGGTTTCGACCTAGTTCAGGCGATCGAAGGAGTTCTGAAGGGCGAGCTTTCGCGTGGAGGTGGAGGAGCCTACGAGGGTGCTGGGAAAAAAATAGTGGGATGATGGTCAGACCACGGTGGTGGCGGCAGCGGCGAATGTTTAAAGTTTTTAAACCTAGTTTTGTAAGGTCGAAAATTTTCGATTCGTTCGTCCTCTTCGTATGATCGAGTGCTGCGTGTTCTTGGGAGGTGGTAGGGGAGGTGTTGACGAAGTGATGGCTAGAATTCCAAGGGTTCTGGTGGACGAGGTTGCGAGGTCGACGTACTTCTAGGTTTGGTGAGGAGTTTTTGATGAGTTTTCCAGGTTTCGACTTGATGCTCATATTCGGTTCCGAGGTGACAAAGTAGTTCATATGGTCGGAGGATGGTCTAGTGGTGATCAGTGACTTGCTCGATGTATAGGCAAACGACCAGAGATGGTCATCGGCGACGTGCACGTGCTCCGTGCACGAGTTTCTAGTAGCCTGGGATTTTCGTTAGTTTGGGAAGAAAAGCAGGATTTGTTCGCGTGATTATCTCGAGTTTTACTCGACGTCTTTCAGTGATTGACTCGATGAAAGCATAATTTGGCTCGAGTAGGTTTTTGTATGGGTTTAAAAACCTGCTTCTGTTTGAATTTTTAAAATGAAAGTTTCAAATGATAAAACAAAGGTTAAAATGAGTTTGAAGTTCAAAAGTAAAATTTGAATTCAAGTTTAGTTTAAAGATTAGTTTGGAAATAAGTTTTTAAAATTCAAATTGTTTAATAACTTAAAAATTTTTAAGCAATTAAGTGTAATATCTCGAAATTTTTGACAATATCAATTTAATAATCTGTATTTAAAATTAAATTGATATTGATAATTTTGTTAATAAAATTCATATTGATTTAATAATCTTCTTTAATAAATATTAAATTGGTAAATTTTATCTTTTTCAAGCTAATAAATTGGTTTCTATTTATAATATAAATATATTGTTTATATTGTAAATAGATTAGCTTTGTTTTAAATTTAATAAATAAAGCATATTTTCTAATTCTAATATTTTAGTAATTTGAGAATTTGTTTTTATTTAAAATATGAGCTTTTCAAAGTTATTAAATAAATAATCTTAGTTTAAACTTATAAATGAATCTTGATTTAAAATTCTAATATATATATATATATTAATAATTTGGAAAGTTTGATTTAATTTAATATTAAGTTTTCAAAGCTATTTAATAAATAGATATATGATTTTAAATTGTTAAGACAAATGTTTAAAAATGATTTTGGCTTAAGTTTTAAATTTAAATGAACTAATAAAAAGGTTAGTTTTTTTTTCTTTTTAAAAAATAGCTTAAATAAAAATGAGTAATTTATTAATAAAGAAATAATTTCTTTTATAATTATTTCAATTTGATAATAAGTTATTTCTAAAAGCAATATTAATAATGTATTGTTTTTAGAAATAGGTTTTGAATAAAAATAGCATTTGTTATTTCAAATTTAATTTGAATATATAACTTAATTTTTATTATTAGATTTTAGAGTTTGATTTAAATTTTGAATTTGAATATAAAGTTTCAAAAACCAAAGTATAGATTTCTAATTGTTTTAATTTTTATATGCATAAGCTTTTATTTATAAGCATAATTTGTTTTTATTTCTTTTATAAATTTATATACATATTAAATACTAATTAACAAATTAATTAGGCATAACTATTATATTAACATTTAAATTAATTTACTAACTACTTTAAAAAGACAAGTGTATGAATATTAAGCATCACTTAACAAATGCTAAAAGATAAACATCCTACTATGACAAATGTTAGAATTATTTACAAGTGGCCTCTTTTAAATTTGTTTTTCTTTTATTTTATAAAATCTGAAAATAAACCTATAGAAGTAATCATCTTTCATTCCTATCCCTTTTTCTCATTTTCTAGTCAAAGTTAAGTAATTTAAAGCATAAACTCAAAACAAATCTGAAAACCTACAAACTATTTTCAGATTCAAAATCAAATCTTCAAAACCAAAATCACTTCCATGTAAATTCTCAAATCTGTTCACATGCAAACAGTAATTCTCCTCATTTTTCCAAAATCTGTTAACAACCCTCCAAGATCAAAATCTGTTACATGTTCTTCAAATCAAACCTGCATTTTCAAAAAATCAAATCCTTGCAATTTTAAATCTAAAGCCTGCACCTCTTCAAAATCAAAGCACCTGCATTTTCTTAGATCTGGAAATCAAGTTCACCTGCAAATGTCTTCAGCAAAATTTCAAAGGCATTTCAGTTTTATTTAAAGATTTCAAAGTATCAAAAGGGGCAACTGCAGATTTAAAGATTTCAAAAGCATTTTTATATGGAAGCTCTGTTCTGCATCTCTAAAAAAATAGATGCGTAACTTTTAAATCTTAAATTATTAATTAGGTTGCATGCTAGTATGGTTGGATATAAATAAGTATTGTATGTGTATTGATAAAGGTCTGATGTGAAATGTATTTGTGTGCATGCTGTAAATTTCTCTGTTCTGTTCTGTTTTCCAAGCAAAACTTTGATTCAAATCCTTATCTTTTATTAGTTTCTGATAGAATGAAATTTACAAAATAAAGTTGTTTGATTATCTTAAGTTAATATTTATAATTTTAAGTAAGTTAAAATATAAGTTTGATGTCTCTGGAAACATAAAAAAATATCAGTGCATGTTGATTTTAACCAAAATTCAAACAGTGTAAATTAGTAATTCAGTAGTATAAATCAAACACATTAACTAAAACATGATTTTCAAATCAAGATTTTTAGAAAAGAGTTGAAGGAGCAGTTTGGTATTGAACTAAAAATGAACTTTTTGAAAATTCTGGTGATCTTTGTATAGTGGAGGCTTGGGGTTTTTCTAGGTGATGGAGGAGGGTTAGGAGAAGCTAGGAAAAATCATTGTTGGTGATGGAAATCAATGTGGAAGTTGCGGTAGTGGTTTTTCTTTTTAAACCCTAGTTTTTAATGGGTTTGAAGAATCGATCATTATGGTTTGTTGGGTTGATCGAGTGTTATGGTATTTTGGGAATTGATAGCTTGGCCGTAGTTGAAGTCGAGGCCGGAGTGGCTGACCTTCAGGAGGTCGGAGCGGCGAGATCGAGCTATCGACAGGTTTGAGGGGGAAACCTGATATGTTTCCAGGTCTTGGAATTGGGTGGTCGTCTTTGATTTCTGGGAGTTTGTCTCGAATTGATGTTCGTGGTGGGTTGTAGTGTCGGTTTTTGATATGTAGCGATCATCAACGATGACCAATGGTGGCCGGAGTCACCGTGCATATGCACGGTGAAGTATTTGTCTGTTGATGTTTTAAGTTTTGAAGCAGAGAAGGCACTCGGGTAAATCTTTGTTTGACTCGAAGTTATTGGGTAGTTGGCTCGGGAGGATGGGCTTTTAACTCGAAATATATTAGGAATGGTCTCGAGTTTCAAGAAATGTTACAGGTTTTGAAAAAAAAACCTGAACCCTGTTTGTTTAAATTTTTTTAAAACCTGAAGCTTTTAGATGTAAAGAAAAGTTTAAACTAAGTTTTAAATTCAAGTTTGAATTTTAGAATCCAAGTTTAAATTTAAAATCTCAGTTTTAAATAAAAAAATAATTAAGTTAAACTTGAAATTGTTAAACTATTTTAAAATAGTAAGTAGTTGAAATTTTAAAAACTGAAGTTTTAAAATATGAGCAAGTTTAAAGTGAGGTTTAAATCTGGAAATCAAAGATTAAATATGAATTTCAGTTTTTGAAATTAAAAGAAGTTTTAAAATTTGAAAATTTTAAACAACCTTGTATGTAAAGAGTAAATTTAAATTATTGAATCTAAAAATGAATTTAGCTTAAACTCTTATGAATTTCTTTTATAATACAAGCATTTGCTTTACCATGTAATTTTTATAAAAAAAGTTTTAAAGTTGTTTAAACTTTGTTTAAGTTAAATTATATTCATTTTAAATCTTGTATTTGAAATAAAATTATAAAGTAAGTTCAAAAGTAAATTTGATTTTAAATGTTTTGTTAATGACAATTTAATCATAAATAAGAAATGTTTTGTCTCAAGTTAAATTAAGATTTAATGTTTTGAAATTAATTAAATTAATGAGATAATTAAGAAGTAATTAGTTAATTTAATTAATTTATGATCAGGGATTAATTAATAAGCGATGAAGGGTTAATCAATTGGTAATTAAGATCATTAATTATATTATTAACTAATGATTAAAGAATTTTTATTTGAGCAATTAAGTTATAATCAAGGTTAATTAATCAAGTAATTAAAGATTAATTAAGTTACAGTTAACACTTAATTAACTAAATAATTAGAGATTAGTTAATGGTTATTAGAGATAAATTGAATTGTAATTAATAATGGTTAATCTAAGTTAATTACTTAATAAAGTAATTAAAGTATGGTTAATGAAGGTCATTAACTAGGATTATTTAATAATTAATTAATGTGATTAAATTTAATAATTAATTAGATTAATTAATTAAAGATAATCAGTTGTGAATTGTTTAAGTGTAATTACTTAATGAAAGTAATTAAGGAATTAATTACTTAATGTAATTAATTGGGTTTAATGGGATTAGTTTGAATTGATTAATTAACTTTAATTAATTTTAAACACTGGATGTTTTAATGATAATTACTTAATGTAATTAATGGATTAGAAATTACGTAGTGAAGTAATTGATTGATAATTAAAAGATGTAATTAATGGAAGATGATTTAAGAATGAAAGTAATTTGAGTATAATTACTTTGTAATTAATCAAGGGATTAATTAAGAAATTAATTAAGGAGTAATTAATTTTGTTAATGAAGTAATTAAGGGCAGTTAATTACTGAATGTGATTAATCAGGAGTGATTAATAATTGTGGTTTAATGAAGATTAATTACTTATTATAATTAACCAGTATGTATGGCACATCCGTTGGACGTGTGCGAAGACAACCGTGAGTTAAATTGTTGTTAGTATAAAGTAGAGCATACAAAAAATGTATTGTCATACAGCTACATAAGCTTACCGGTTAAGATTGAATAATCATAATATTATTTTTCTGCTATTCCTACATGACTACATTATTGCCTCTTTGTTTGTAAAATGTTTTCTCTCCTCCTTTATCTGGGCTTGAGACCGGCATCACTAAGTGATAGGTGATGGCAGAGTTAAAAACATTTTTTTAGGGATTATTTTATGTCGTACATGTGTTTGTAATGAGTGTAAAAATTTAAAATTATTGTTGGTATATAGTTGATGTGAACGAAAGTGTCAAATTTGAGCATGAATTAATACATGGGTGTGAAGAGTAACTGGAATTTAAGTGAAATGATGAATTTACTTTGTTAAATGCAGAAGGACAGTACGCAGTGATATGTTGAAAATGAGTAATGAATATTGAAAAAATGTGGTGGAAAAGATAATGTTAATTGTGGTTAGTTTAAGTTTTGATTGCACGACAATAAAACATCTTTGTACACTACATTTCGAGTATGAGTTCCCTTGTTACGTGGAATTTTACCTTTTTGTACTAAAATCTTTGTTGAGTTTCGTGCAACTCCTCTGGATAACGCCACGTATAGTTGACCATGACTAAAAACGTGCTCTGGAAGATAAATTCCAACATGAGGAATGGTTTGTCCTTGTGATTTATTAATTGTTAAAGCAAATGATAGTTTAATTAGAAATTGTTTGCGAACGAAGTTAAAAGGCATGTTAATATTTTCAGAAGGCTTTAGGGGGATACGTGGAATGAATACCCTTGTACCACGATAATGACCAACTGTAATTTCTGCGTCAATGAGATTTCTATGGAAGACACGGCATATTAATCTTGTTTCTTTACATAAACCAATTTTTGGGTCTATATTTCTAAGTAACATTATTGGTGATCCTACTTTAAGTGTTAGTTTATGTGGTGGCAAACCACCTAAAGCAAGCGATTTTAGAAATTCTGGCTGGTACAAATTAGTAGTATCATCTTCAACTCTATCAAAAGAATAATAAATATGTTCTACTCCTGGAAACATCTGTATGATTGTATTATTTATATCATCCGTTGTTTCGTTTTTTGGTGTTAATATTGCTCTATTCATTATATAATCAGTGTTACCTAAATTTTCATGGAGTGTAGGGAAGACTTCATCAATTAAACGACGTAGAGAATTTGTATTGCTGTTGGGTATAACAATATCATCTGGAAGTTTAATAAGATCATCTTGTACATAAGGTTCTGTTCCATTTCCAATACGTAAAAGTAATTCGGCAAATGATTGATCGTTTCTTGCTCGCATATTCTGTGTTAAATGAAGTACGTTGACACTTGTCCACAAATATGATCGTACAATACACGAATCGACTATTTGAGCTCTAGTACCTTTTGCGACAATGGGTAGTACTTGTCGAACATCACCACTTAATATAATAATTTTCCCACCAAATGGAGTATGAACACCTGTTAGGTCCCTTAATGTTCTATCTAAGGCTTCAAATGCATAGCGATGAGCCATTGTTGCTTCATCCTATAGTATAACAGTGGCCAAACGCAATAGTTTTGCATTATCAGATTGTTTAGAAATGTAACATGTTGATGAAGAATCCAAGTTGATAGGAATTTTAAATCTAGAGTGCGCAGTTCGACCTCCAGGCAATGCGAGAGAAGCAATTCCAGAGGTAGCAACCGTAATAGCAATAAGGCCTTGGATTCGTATATGTTCTAAAATTGCTCTATAAAGATAAGTTTTTCCTGTACCTCCTGGACCGTCTATGAAATATATAGAATTAGTTTTTTCTCTTACCGAATGCATGATCAGTTGAAATGCTTCATTTTGTTCTGCGTTTAAGTTATTTACGGAATCTATATCGGTTTGTGGTATCTCTGTAGATTGTTCTTCTGAAATAAGGGTTGAACTGTTATAGTGTTGGGAAAAATGTAGATTGTTATGAGGGATGTCATAGTCAAAAATTGTTTTGTTATATTGGTTTAGGAGGGTGTTAACGTCAAAAAGACATCGGGTTATTAGATATATATTATTTTGGTTATTAGTATGCGTTGAAGGATAATCTTCAATAAAATATGGTAAGAACTCATCCCATAGTTCTCGCACCATGCAAGGCTCGCAATACACTAAAATTGTGACAAACAATCTTCTTAAAGCGGTGGGCATGTGTGTGTTTGAAGCATCTTGTAAGCATTCCTTTATATTATTATCATTTTCAAGCAAACCTCTATGTTCAGCGGCTTCTTTAAAGGTGTTATACTGAGTTCCATTAATGGTAAGTAAGTGCGTAAAAGATGTCAGACCTCTAACATGGTTTAAAAGTAATCGTAAATAAAATCGATCGCCTTCTGTAGGAGATACTGTATAAATTCGCCCAATTACCTTACGATTGTTTCGTCTATGTATCCATTCTTTTTGTTTATATTCCCACCAATATTTTTTAGGAAATTCGTAGTATAAGTATTGACGTGCGTTGACATCGTTAATATTTTTAGTGAAAAATTCAGTAAGCATTGTTTTAGATCTATGTTCGTCACTCAAAATAGTTTCTAAGTTTTCATTTGCACTAAATTGTAGTTGTTGTCTATTTGGAAGGTGTATCTGTAGTCCAATAACAGAAGGAGAAATAGAACTTAGCGCAAAGTTAAATATTCGCCATATTGACTCAGGTGCATAAATCCATCTAGCGTTAACAAACTGTGAAATTTCATCCGCATCATTTGCGTTAGAAGATACGTTTACAGAAACACGATCCGACCCTTTATAAACATATTTGTATAAATATTTCACAGATGTAATACTTGAGCAAATTTCAACATTTATATGACAATCATGTTTTAGTAGTAAATAAGGATTATAAGGAACGACCCAACGATTGTCAATTATTTGTCCACCTCTTTGTACTTTTACTCCATTGTCACGTCTCCTATAAATTGGATACGAATCACTTCCTTGTAAAGTTACAGGTGCAAAAGACTTTGGAAATCCTTTCTTACATTGATTATTTTTCATGCACTTGGCATTAGTATTAAAAGACCACATGGAGTATGAACCATTTGTCTTATAACTGCATCATGTAATTCTGGTTCTAAATCTTTATCTGGGATTTCAGCTCTTACTAAAGCATCATAATCGTCAGGGTTGTTAATCTTATCATTTTCATGTAGAATAATTAACATATGTAAATGAGGTAGACCTCTCTTTTGAAACTCAATGACGTGCACATGCGCAATGACTTTACCTAATACGCCTTTTTCATATAAGTCGTGTTTTAGTTGTTCTAATTTAGCACGAAATATCCTTGTTGTTAAATCGGGTCTATCTTGGGCTTGTTGACCAGGTAGTAGTTCTTGTGTAATCTCTAACCACTTAGCATTACATGTGATAGTAATGAATAAATCAGGTTTTCCATACCTTCGTACTATTGCCATTGCATCTTGATATCGATTATGCATATCTCGAGGACTACCGGTGTGAGATGATGGAAGAATTTTTCGAACACCAACATTTCCTAAAGTTTATAGTAAAATGAAATAAAGTTACAACATGTAATTTTGAATGTGAAGTTACAGAAACATAGTAAATAATTGTTTACGAAGTATTACTAACCGGTAGACGACTCTCCAGAAGCAAGAGCATCCTGCAAACCTTGATATAATTCAGCTCTAATAGTATCTTGATTGTTTCGGAGGTACCTTAGTCTCATTGTTTCTATTTTAACATAATTGTCTACCACATACTGCTGCAGTAGGCGACCGCCGTGCAAAAGTAGTGACATCTCCATTGGTCGTATCTAAACACATAAACAAATCAGTAATGATCAACAAAATAAAAGTAAGTGGAGGTAATTGGTATGTTATTCACCTACAAAAGATGAGAATAATAAGCTCTACAGCTTATTGTTGTGACTCCATTGTCATGTATGTGTAGATCCCATCCATGTTCACCGTATGGTAGTAAAAGTGGATATTGTAATGGATCATAAAACCCTGCAGTATCTTGAACTCTTTGTAAAGTTCCACTTCTTGTTTGAACTATAATATCCCTATTATTCAAATTGGTATCTTCTTCATCTCCGACAATTATACCTGCTACTTGTGATGCAGTTGGTAACTCATGAATGTGTCTGTTTACTGCAAGCTCTTTTATTGGTATTCTACAATTTTGTATATCATCCCGCTAGCTCAAATGTCGAAATACTTGTACAAAAGGATTGTGGATATCTAAAATGTGTTTTAGTGTCAAAAGTAGGTCTGGCCTCATTGCTGCATTATCATGTTGTCTATTTTCAATCTCGTGGTCAGTATCATAAATATATAATTGCAAATATCTTGGTCTCATTCCATCCATAGGTAAAGAACTACCGATGCTATGATATACGGAGCCTTGTGCATGATATGAATAAACTCCATTTGTTGCATTTGCTAAGCTCTGATCAATGTTAGCACCCATCGATGTGAAAGCAAAAGCATTGTTATATGATCTTATGTTACTTCTAAAATGCATACCAAGTTCGGTTTGATTAATATACAAATCTAATATCTGTTGAGGTGTTGTTGGTCTTTGAATGGTAATTTTACCATTCTTACAGCAAATCTCTAACGTCTTATGAAAGAATATCTTTGAGCCGCAAAATGGGCAGTACGTAGGAGCAGGTAGCATGTGCTTGTGAAAATACTGTGTAGCAATAAAGTTTCGACCACTGTTATAGCTTGTAATGAAAGTGGATCGACGTATCATTTGTTGTTCATATTCAGATGATCCTAAATTATTACCAACATAAGAATGAGTAGAATTACAACATTAAAAGTGAAAGGAGAAATTGAGTGATTGAAACAGTAAATGACACATATGCAGTAATATTCATAATGCAATAACGATTAATTCGACTTTAGCAAATGACAGTACGTTCTGTAGAATAGGTATAGTATAGAACAGTTACAAACAGAAACGTTGTTTAATACTGAAGATGACTGTCAGTAATAAATCAGACTTCAGTGCAGTGGACAAACCGTGTAACACATATGCTCATACACTGTGACAGAAAAAAAAAGGAAAATGTGAGTGGCCAAAAAAAGATGTTAATCGGACATGAAGACGTGTGCAACAATTTTGGTCACAGAATGGTGAGCAATGTTTGTTGGCAGGGTATAAAAAAAAGTTGAGGTTACCCACGGAGAATCTAAAAGTGGACAGTGTAATGTTCACGCAACCTAATGCTGTCAATGTTTGAATTACTCTCTGTGTATAAATAGTACAAACATATTGGGATCTGTTGAAAATAATAACGCAAACTTAAAACTTAAAATATTACATATGATCGTATAGTCATACACCATTCATAAAAAAATTAAGGAGTACTTTCGCTCTGAGACAAAAACGTAGATAGTACGTTTACATGTAAAAAAAATTGAAATGTTATTTAAATGCACATAGTGTGGTCATGTCAAAAATCATAGTCAACTTGCTTTGTAAAAGGTACCATATATAAATGTTGAACAGTAGTGTGTGACTTCAAAATGGCATTCATACATTAGGAGAAAAAGCACCAAGCCTGTACCAATATTTCGTACATTGGATTTTTTTTTCTCTGTACAGGTTGAGTAAATATAAGTCTTTCGAAAGGATGATTATCAAATGGGATTCAAGCATTTTTTGAGTCGAACAATATACTACTACAAATTTAAAAACAAATGATATATAATGTAACACAGTATATGGCAACGTTCATGCCTTAGGCACTGTATTTCTGCAAAAATATGGACTATTTGTTGTTGCCATTTAGTGAGTTAAACTGTTTTATACATTGTTTTTATATTTTTAGTTTCCATTAAATCGAAAGTTAAGGAATTTGTATGAAATGTTGTAGATTGATTATGCGGATTACGTTATGTAAATATGTGGTTTTCATGCTGTAAAGGTGCTCTCTTAACATGGAAAAGTGGGTCCATATTTTTGTTAGTAAATATATGTTCGCTGCAAATAGTTGATTTTGTGAAGTTGTAAATATCTTGTAAGAACGTAATGTTGGAAAAATGGTGTCATAATTATGTTTGTACTGTCGGTAGGTCCTTTATTTTGTCCTTTTGTCTGGGTTTTGACAAATTGGTTCATTTGCTACTTAATGTGTATTTCGTACGAAAACACATTTTCAGTAATTTTTTACAATAAATTAATTCCATGTTTATAAATTCATTTCAACAACTTATATAATTCTCTCTTCGTTAGTTTGCTTTTGTTTTCTTTTATGCTTGACTTACTGTTGTTAACGAAGTTATTAGTTTCAATATGTTGAACATAATAACGAAACTTAATGTATTACTACTGATGTATCATGCACCATTCATAACAGAAAAGCGTATACTTTCGCTCTTACTCAAAAATGTATATAGTAGGTTTACATGTAAAAAATTAAAATATTACATAAATTCACATAGTCTGGTCATGTCAAAAATCATAGTCAACTTGCGTAAGTAAAGCAGTACACTTTTCGTTTTCAAGTTGCGTAACTAAACAAATACAGTGCTTAATATATTATTTGCTGAAATGATTGTAGGATTTTTGTGTGTGTGCCTAGGCAGTGTAGTGTGAGTGCACATGCATAAGTAACTAATTAAAATATAATTAGGGGTCATTAATTAATATAATTAATGATGTAATTAAGGTTGATTAATTAAGATTAATTAATCAATGATAAGTAATTAAAGGTAATTAATTAATGTAATTAATTAAGGGTTAATTATAATTAATTAATTAATGAAGTAATTAAAGGTTAATTACTGTTTTTGGATAAGGATAATTAATTTGTGAAATAATTTAAAGGTAATTACTTGAATGTAATGAAAGGATAATTAATCAAGGGTGATTACTTAAGGTGATTAATTTGAATGATGAATTAATTGATTGTAATCAATTAAATGGTTAAGTAAGCAAGATTTATATTGATAAAGTAATTAATTTAATTTATTTTAAATTAATTAAAGATGAAGTAATTAATTTAATTCACTTTAAATTAATTAGAGATGGAGATAGTTAATTTAATTCATTTTAAATTAATTATAGATGATGTGATTAAGTAAATCTTTGCTTATGTATGAATGGGTGATATTGATTGCCTTGAATAGTTGTGATCTCAGAAATGAGATAAGTAAGGCTATGTGGTATGAATGCTTTGGTTGCATTGTGATGATAATATAGATTATCTATTGTGATGATGATATGGATTACCTATTTTGATGATTATATGGATCATCTGTTTATTATTATAATGTTGATTATCTATTGAGATTGGTGAGTTATCTATCTGTGTGTATATAGATAATTGAATTGTTTTAAACTAAAACAATTTGGACCTAAAAGATACGCTTTGGATTTCGATGAGACCGAGATCGGGTTTCCATATTTGGATATCCGAAAACCACATCGATCCAAATTAATGGTAGGTCGTGAATCTCAAGTGCAGATGAAGATTCAGAGTGCAAGGGTTATCGTCGTTAACTCTGAGGGTGATTCCAAAATGAGTGTAACGAGATAATGCCTTCGGTTTCGTTCGAACCCGGAACGAACTTGTATGGATTGAATGCTTTCAGAACATCGTCAGGTGGACGATGAGCATTCTAAGAGATGTGTTCTCTAGAGGTAATCGTAGCCTCAAGCCTCATCAACCGGGAATGGCTAAAATAGGGGAGGTGCAACAAGGCTAAGTGGGTCATGCCCAATTAGGACGAGATTTCCCCCTGTCTAGAGGTCCCTTTTTATTTCGGCTGTATAGACGGTTGTGAGCTCCAACTGTCGGGGTTGTCTTGTTCGGGACCGTCCAGTAAGGGATGGTTCCGGCCTTGTGTTGCAGGGGATTGGGAGTGATCATCGGTACGGTGATCTAGGCCACGTACTGTGACGGGTGGTACCCCGGTAGCCCTGCCATTGTATGGAATCCAAAATCCAATAAGTGCCAACGGCTTTGATTGTATTACCCACTTTTATGGCTAGTAGCTGGAATTTAATAGATGTAACAATTTCGGCTATTTCATATTTACTTGAAAACCCTAGAACTATTATAATATCACTGGATTTCCTATCAAATGTTTTGGTTAGCGTAAGGTAAAAACTTTTCCATGTTTATGTGCAGGAAGTCTTACGTGATACCTTTCTTTTTAAAAGATTTTTGAAAGTTAAGCAACCTTAACCTGTTACTCACTCCAGACCCATGTTTAACCCGGAGTTTATTTCTGTTTTTCTTAAACTCTTGGGTATTCAAATTTTTACGAGCAGCCAAGGGTTTCAGGTTAGCTTTGACGAATTTGTGGAGGTGCAATGGAGCAGAAGGCTTCTGCGTGTAGATATATAGTTTTCCGCTGTATTGGTTTCTCTGAGTAGTTTTCTTGTATTGTATTGAGCTGTATAACTAGACAGGTGTTTATAACTGTCTAGTATGTGTTGTGAAATCTATGTAACTCTGATAATGGTTGTAAACTATGTAATATTTATGTTATTAATATAATTTATTCGTTCTGCTACTTAGATTCTGATGTGTTCTCTCTTCTTTCATCTCTATCTTTGTCTTTTCTATCCCTTTCTTTCTTCAAGATGATACGATTTTCTGTGGTGAGAAAGTCGGGTCGTCACAAAAAGATTTGATTTTTTTTTAATTGTTTTGGGTTTTTAGCAATTATATTGGTAATTAAATCTTTAAGTATTTTCACAAGGAAAATAGGGTAATGTAATTAAGCAAGTGATAAAGTATGGTAAATGGTTCACCTTTAATTTAAGTTATTTTTATAATATTAAATTGCTTTATTAAGAAGTTAATTAAAAGATAAGAATGTTTTAATTATGGATCAACTTAAAGGTTTAAAATTGGATTATTTAGTCATGATAATTTATTTTAATTAATGTGATTTAAATGTTGTAATTAAGTACTCAGTTAAGATAAGGATTTATCTTGACTAATTTAAGGTTAATTAAAGGTTAATTAACAATTAAGGATAAATTAATGAAGAAAATTAATTAATAAATGATTAATTAATGAAGGTGATTGAGATCTAATCAATTGTAACTAATGATAATCAATCATTAATTTAAGATTACTAATGAAAGTAATTATGTGGTTAATAAATTTAATACCACACAATTTATTCATCTTCATTGAAGATGTTTGATTGTTATTGAATGTAACATGATGGATTGATATATCTGATATGTGATGTGATGCTATATAAAATGCTTTATACTGAGCTTTTATATCTATGATGAATATATTGTTGTATGAATATGGAAACACCTTGGCTCGTAACGACATTTGAATTTAGATGCGATAGGGAATCGGATTCTAGTTGGTTATCTGGAACCCACATCGAATTGTAATGATAAATCTTTGTGATTGATAAATTTACTTTATCTGTGAATCGGTGAATGAAGGTAAGCGTTATGGGTTATACCGCTTATCGATATTGATATGATTGAATCTGTGATGATTTATGTTGTTGCACTATTGTGTAAAACCCCTGGACTACACTATACACACACAAATATGGATTTCACGAGGAAATCTGTTAAGTCACAGATTTTTGAAAATGGTTTTAAAATTTGTATTTTAAATCCAAACAATTCTGGAAATGAAATTGGGTTAAATATGAAAAGCCTTTGAAAAGGTGTTTTTGAGGATAAAAGTTATTTTGAATAACTTGATAAAGTTTTGAAATTTAAATAATTTGAATTCAAGATTTGAAATTGAAATATGTGTTTGGAGATTATGGTTTAAAAATGTTATACAAAGTTATAAATGTGTTTATATGGATTTTAAACCATTTTAAAACATATTGTTTTAAGAATTTGAATTCAACCCAAGTTTTATCATTGAAGGGTTTTAACTTGAGCAAATGTAATTGGATTTCCCCGAAACGAAAACTACTTGTTTTCAAATAATAGTAGCTTTCTTTTAAAGAAAGGATTTCCAAATTATGTTGAAAGGTTTCAAGTTTGAAATGGAATTGAAATGTTTTGAAAGCTATGGAATTAGTCTTTGATTCAAAGACCGGACGAGTTAATCCAATTTGAATTGGAATTGTTTTGAAAGGCTATGAATGAATCTTTGGAAACTAGTTTTCAAAGCTATAAGTTAAATCTTGGTTTAAAGATTTAACGAGTTAATCAAATTGAAATGGAAATTGTTTTGAAATCGATGAATGGTCTTTGTGAATGGGGTGAACTTTGTGAATTAAATCTTTTGTTTAAGAGATTAAAGTGTGGAAATTGTTTAAACCATTGAAGGTTGTTGAAATGAATCTTTTTGTTCAAAAGATTGGAAATGGTAAATTGTTTTAACCATTCGAATGAAAGGTTTTGGGCTTTAAGCTGTGATTTAACTGAGACCTTAGTATCTATATGATTTTTAATATTGCGCTCGTTATTCGGTTTAGCCGGGGGAGGACCTTTGTGTCATATAACCCATTCCGAATAGTGATACGTCGTATATGGATAGCATTGAAGACCAGTGGTGAAGTTTGGGTATTTACGAGAATGATAGGATGACCTATCTATTTTCTCTGCATCATGGTTCTGGTATAGAGATTCCCTAAGTGATGTGAAGCCTGATCGGGATTTTGAATACCCGGATTTGCAAGGGCTTCTTTGGAAGTGCCTTTGGTTCTGTTCAAACCCGGAACAGACTTGCATGGTTGTATGTCTGACACTACACTTTGAGATGTAAAGCTGGTTTCTATCAAATACATTTCTGTTGGTGGCGGAGAATTTATTCTCTTAGCTTAACACCCTTCTCTTAGACGTACGAGCTCATAGGTTATGTAGTTGATGGTTACTAGTGATACATTCCCAATTTGGTAATGTGGCATACGAAGTGCTGCTGATCATTTGTTGATTGAAGCATGGCTTTGTGAAAAAGCGTAGCTTTGTGGATGAGACTTCGTCGAGCCTCACAACCCGAAAATGGTCGAAACAGGAATGTTGTGACAAGGTTTTTTTAGGGGTAGCACCCCTAGGGTATGTCCATTTCCTTCTGGATAAGAGGTGATATCATGGTATGGAGCCTAGATATTTAATGTATATGGTTACTGCATATTTGTTACTTTTTGGCGGTTGGTTGTCGGGATCCCGGAATAAAGGTCGGTAATGACCGGGGGTGGCATAGCTCGTGTGTTAGTTACCTAGTTACAACTTGGTTAAAGTGTGAGGTAACGTCGGCCTTGTTTGGCAGAGATTCGGTTAGGTTCTCGGGGATGTCCTTCCAGAGGCGTTCTGTTTTTATGTGGGAAGTTCCTTTGCCCGGCCATTTGTTGGAAATCCAAAGAAACAATACGAACCATGTACGGTTTTAGTTGTATAACCTGCCATGGAATGTGGCGGTAACCTGCTATTGAACATGGTAGCTATAGTTGGAATAAGTGCGAAAGCCCATGCTGACTAAGATTAATATTATATTTTCGAAAGGTTTTCTGCACTATGCACTAATAATAATATCAAAATGGTTTTCGCGTATCAAACTTTTTTTTTTTGACTGTCATAAGGAGAAATCTCCTCCAAGTGTGCGCTTGCATGGTGTGTGTGGCGGGAGGCCTTACGACAATTTCATTTTCCAAAAAGGCACTGCGATTTTCAAAAGTAAATTCTTTTGGTTGTTTTTAAAGATAAACTGTTTTTGTTACTCATATCAGTCCCATGACTGACCTGGAGTTTATTGTTCCTTTCCCAAACTCTGGGTGCCCACAATTTTCCACACGGGTAGTCTAGAGTTGGGTTTTCCAGACAATCAGGTTTAGTAGCTATTTATGTATTGGTGTTTGGAGCTAGAGAGTGCAAGCATTGGAGTTCTCTTCTGAAGACTATTCTTTCTATTGGAGATCATAGTTGTTCTTTCCGCTGCTATATTGTTTTCCGCTGTGTTTATTAGCTTTGATATTCTTGTATCATATTGATACCATTATTGTATATCATTGGATATTGTATTCATTGGAGTTGTATATGATGTTCATTTCTTCCGTTGTGTTGTTATGCTTAATTGTGTTATAAGCTCCGGCGCACCAGACTCGACGTTTGGATCTGCGGCATTTGAATACGAGGGTCGTATTCGGTGCTGATTTTCGAAGGTCGAGTCAGGATCGTTTCATTTAGTATCAGAGCTAAAGGTTGAATCTTTAGCTCAGAAGTATAACGCATTAAGTAGTTCATTAGAGATAGGGTGAAGTAAACCCTAGGATGAGTAATCCCTAAGATATCCGTCTGTATGCCTCAGTAAATTCTCTTACTATCCACGGATAGTGAGTATGAGTGTAAGAAGAGGACGAGATAGGGGATAGGAAAATATCGATGTGGGTTCCGGATAACCAACTGGAATCCGATTCCCTGTCGCATCGAAATTCAAATGCCGTTACGGGCCAAGGGGTTTCCATATTCATACAACATTATATTCATCACAGATATAACAGCTTAGCACAAAGCATTTTATATAGCATCACATCACATATTAGATATATCAATCCATCACGCCACAATAACAATCAAACATCTTCAATTAAGATGAATAAATTGTGTGGTATTAAATTTATTAACCACATAATTACTTTCATTGGTAATCTTAAATTAATGATTAATTATCATTAATTACAATTGATTAGGTCTCAATCACCTTCATTAATTAATCATTTGTTAATTAATTTTCTTCATTAATTTATCCTTAATTGTTAATTAACCTTAAATTAGTCAAGATAAATCCTTATCTTAACTGATTACTTAATTACAACATTTAAATCACATTAATTAAAATAAATTATCGTTAACAAGTAATCCAATTTTAAACCTTCAAGTTGATCCATAATCAAAACATTCTTATCTTTTAATTAACTTCTTAATTGAGCAATTTAATCGTATAAAAATAACTTAAATTAAAGGTAAACCATTTACCTTACTTTATCATTTGCTTAATTACATTACTCTATTTTCCTTGTGCAAACACTTAAAGATTTAATTATCAATATAATTGCTAAAAACCCAAAACAATTAAAAAAAATCAAATCTTTTAAATCCACTTAATTGCTTAAAACTTTTAAAGTTATTAAACAATTTGAATTTTAAAAACTTATTTCCAAACTAAGTTTTAAACTAAACTTGAATTCAAATTTTACTTTTGAACTTCAAACTCATTTTAACCTTTGTTTTATCATTTGAAACTTTCATTTTAAAAATTCAAACAGAAGCAGGTTTTTAAACCCATACAAAAACCTACTCGAGCCAAATTATGCTTTCTTCGAGTCAATCACTGAAAGACGTCGAGTAAAACTCGAGATAATCACACGAACAAATCCTGCTTTTCTTTCCAAACTAACGAAATTCCCAGGCTACCAGAAACTCGTGCACGGAGCACATGTACGTCGTCGATGACCATCTCTGGTCGTTTGCCTATACGTCGAGCAAGTCACTGATCACCTGCAGACCATCCTCCGACCATATGAACTACTTTATCACCTCGGAACCGAATATGAGCATCAAGTCGAAACCTGGAAAACTCATCAAAAACTCCTCATCAAACCTAGAAGTACGTCGACCTCGCAACCTCGTCCACCAGAACCCCTAGAATTCTGGCCATCACTTCGTCGACACCTCCCCTACCACCTCCCAAGAACACGCAGCACTCGATCATACGAAGAGGATGAACGAATCAAATATTTTCGACCTTACAAAACTAGGTTTAAAAACTTTAAACGTTCGCCGCCGCCGCCACCGTGGTCTGATCACCATCCCACTATTTTTTCCCAGCCCCCTTGTAGGCTCCTCCACCTCCACGCGAAAGCTCGCCCTCCAGAACTCCTCCGATCGCCTGAACTAGGTCGAAACCCAAATTGTGATCAACTCAAAACTGCTCCTCACGTACTTAATGAAAAATCAAAATTCTTGTTTTAAAAGTCATATTTTTCAATGGCGATTCCAAATATATACTCGATTCAGTAATCTATTACATTTGATTTTATCATGTATAAACAAATTCATCTGTACTATGATGTTTCAGAGCTATCTTAAACTTATTTTGTTGGAAATAAATTGTTAACACTAATTTATAATCAAACAAACATGTCAAGTTTAAATCTTTTAGCCTAACAAAGATCATAAGACTTGATATTTGGATTTTTGATCAAGCTTGATGCTCTGAAACAAAAAGACATAAATGGTTTCATCATAACAGATATTCACACCTACTAATATTCATACACAGGGGAGATTTATGTATATATATACATACTAAAACAATTTCAGATCTCATATTTTACAAGCAAAAATTAAATATATTCAGTCTAATTTTAAAATAGTTTACTCATAATGGTTTCCAGAAGAAATGAAATAGAGTTTCTTACTCTTTGACGCAGACTTGTGAAATTCGCAAGCTGAAGCCTCTCTTGATTACTGATTTGATTTGGTTTGGGTTGTTTAAGTTTGAAACTTTTTGTTTAATTTAAGAAGTTACTGATTTCTTTTGTTTTGCTTAGCTTGATGGACGAAACTGAATGGAGAGTTTGATATATATATATATATATATATATATATATATATATATATATATATAAAAGAAGTGTACAAGTGATTGTTTGTACAACAGGGTAACATATTATTTTGTTTTGTACAATCATCAGAGATTTTTGTTTAGCCTTGTTGACTAATACGTTGTTTTGGTGGCTGATGATATTTATCTCATGTACTAGAGATTCAAGCATTAATTGTTGTTGACATTTCCTTCTTTTTCAAGTGTTCATACTTGAATATATATTAGTGTCTTCTTTTGCAAGCTTACACTTATCTTTCTTTTTCCTAGTCTACACTTTCATATATATTTTCCTGTCATGTTTCACATTATCATTCACATCAAATTTTGATTTGTTTACATACTTGAATGTATATTTCTTTTTTTTTTTCTTGTCTTATCGCTTTGTAATATAAATGAATTCTATAGTTAATATGTCGTTATAATTTATCCTAATGTATTGACTTTATATTTTATAAAACTGTATAATTTATTAACATGTTGTTTGAATTTGTCTAATTTATTTCCGACTTAAATATTTATTTTAACTTACATACTAATTGTCTTGTATGTCTATATATATATATATTTGTTATTTTGTAGTATATTTTTTTTGTATTAATACATATTATTTAAAAGAGAATGTTTTGAAATTTAAACACATATTTTACTTGAATTTGGAGAAACTCAAATCAATTAACCAATTATTTCACAATTTTTATTCAGAAAATTAAATTAATTATCAATTTAAATTTGGTCAAAATCCGGGATCGTTACACATTATCTATGAACCTCTCCCTGTTTGTCTTCATTTTCTCACCGTGTATGCAATCGGTTGTTTCACTGCCATTCCATGCTTATAGCCACAATTTTCTACTCAGATTTTTCGACTCTTTATAATAAATTAATATGAATTTATGTATTGAATACAATTAATGCACGGGGTCTTATATATATTGCAGTAACTATATTACAATTATTAAAGAATCAAACTAACAGAAACAAGACCACTCACATATATATTTAAATAATTAGAGCTCATGCATGCACCTATATAAGTTTGCACACAGTACACCCAACATTCAAATACAAACCCAAGGATACACGAAAGAGGTAGCTCAGTTACTTTAGCGAAAAATATACACAGAGTAACTAAGAGAGAGAGAGAGAAAGTAACATACACATAAATGTACAGATACGTACAAATACAGACACACCTACCAAAGCAGCAGCATAAATACTCACCTAAAAACACACATGTAAAACTCACTCATAGATTCACAACTGGAACACACACAACATCCACACATTCTCAAACACTGCCAAGAACGCACGCGCACATACTGACCCTGCACACAACACACAATATACACTCACACATAAATATACATGCGTTTCATGAGTTTAGGAAGGTAATGAACAACTTTTTTTTAATGGCTTAACTCTACAAGAGACAGGGATGCTATATGTATTCCTCTCATGTACATTTGTCACACTTGCAATGAAATGAATGGTAGTAGATGAACATTAGTGCATTAAATATGATGGTCAGATGTTACTTATCCTTCATTCAAAAGCTTGTTCAATAAATTATAATAAAATGATAATGTCATCCTATTACCTAGGTGCAGAGGTATAATCATGATTCACGTATTAAATGGTCATCGTCATCAATCGTACTTAGTAAAGTGTTATTGTACCAGAATACTAATCCTTTTCATTGAATATTTGTAGGGAGACAAGGCAGAGATCGTCATCATCACTGCAGCATGCATCCGTCGTGAATATATTGAACTCAGGAAAGATTAGTTCTTGTTCATTTTACCAATGTGGGGTTTCCCTATTTCCCTCTATCAGATTATTAAAAGTCTTATTCATGAATCACACAGCCTTACTCTCATACTATATGGTTGTTAAATTAGACCATGTAATTCCTTTGTAGCTTCTATTAATTGATTGCCAGATTCAGTTTTCTCCGAAATTAACCAATGTTTGGAATCCAGCTTCTAGGGGGATGAATGATTGTTTCGGTTCAAACCGATACAAACATTTCAAAACCAATTAAAATCAAGTAAAATGAAAAATGATTTCATAGTAACAGAGAATATTTTCAATTCAAAATTCTACACTGTTACAAAGCCAATCATTCAACGATCGTGTTTCAAGCCAAATGCAATTGAAAAACTGATATATCATCATAAATTTCATTAAGCGTCTGAAATCTATTCAAAACCCTAAATTGTTAGGAAAAAAGAAGAAGAAACAGCTTAATAAGAGGGGAAAGGAGAAGATGATTATAAATTTAATCCAATCAAAACAAATAAAAGGAGGGGAAGATAATTTACCTAAAATTTCAAAGAATGAATTTCAGAGACCAAAACGATCGACGAACGTAGAATTAGTTTTTTTCCTTCTTGAATGGGTGAAAAACCGGGGTTAGGAGAATACGAAGAAAGGTTTGGAAATATACGGTCAGTAAAGTAAAAATGAAAAAAACTATAGATCATAAAATATAAATACTAACATTATAAGTTTAGATATATAGGTATATGCAAGATTTAACCATGCAGGTACTAAGAATGAAGACTGTATAGTATAGAGATTCAAGATATCAAGATAGAAGTCTCATGAGTATCAAGATTATCAAGAGTTTAAAATTTCAAGGTTAAGTATTTTTTATTATTAGGAATTTTGTTAAAACTCATAAAAAAGCACTGGCATCTTAAAATCCAATTCATTTGTGGAATGGAATCCACTTCGAGCTTGTTAAAGGGATGGAACCCTAAGTAGGATGGAAACTACGAAAAATCTAGTGGAACATTGTTTTGTATCTGCTAACTTTTTATTCAAAATGATTTTTCAAAATTATATCATGTTTTCAAAATGTTTTCAAAACTTTCTTTTTAAAAGATTCAAAACCCTCTATCCTGATTTTTAATAATTTTAGCCTTAAAATTATCTTTAATTTCAAAGTCAAATTACTCCTGTTTTTAAACTATCTTTTAATATAATATATTTAACTTTTAAATATTTATACTTAGATTTAAATATAAAATTATAGTTAAATTCTATATATATTATTCTCTATATTTACTTATGAATTTTAACTATAATCAAGTATATTTATAAAGTTTTAAATAGTTTTAATATAAGATAAAGGTTATTTTCAAAGAAAATCAAATCACCAAAAATTGTTTTGGGATGTTGACATGCCTTGGATACCCATGTCGACATGGTGTTAGTTGAGTTCAAAATTTAAATTTCAAAAGAAGTGTCTATTCGCCATAATTCTTCATGAAGGGAAATGGCTATTGTTCTTCTATAAATAGGGGTTAGTTTCAACGAATTTTGCATCAGGTTTTCTGGTTTTTCACTCCTCTTCTTCTTCCACTTTTCTTAATACATATTCTTATCATTACTTTGCTGAAATCAACATTGAATCGAACTCGATTACTTCTAGTTTGATTCTCTATCACTATCTCTACAAGGTTCTCAGTGCTATTCAGAGTTATAGACTTATTTGTAATCTATTAAGAGAGAAAAGGTGTGATTGTGGCCTTGGAAATCAATCAAGAGAGAAAAGGTGTGATTGTAGCCTTGGTAATCAATTGGGTAAACTTGTGGCCCGAAAATCAAGTATCTCTACCCAGAGGATCGAAATTCTAGAGGGTGTACCTCGTAGCCTTGAAACCGAGGGTGTAATTGTACAATTTCTTTTGAAAGGAAATCCGTACTTGTGTTACGGGACTGGATGTAGGGTAACTCCGAACTAGTATAAAATCTGGTGTGTTTTTTCCTTTACTGCTTTTATTTTATTTCTGCATCTGTGTTTGTTTCTGTGATCGTAACTGTGTCTGCATATTGCATACATCGGTGTCAAAATTAATATAAATTGAAAAAGATTTAGTAATTCTTTATTAACACTATTCACCCCACTCTAGTGTTAATCCTAACCTTAAGATCCGTAATCCGCATTTCTCATAATTGGTATTAGAGCAAGGTTTTCAAAGTTTCACAATCTAATTTTTGAAAAGTTTTCAAAATGGATACCAACACTGATTTTGTTACTAACTCTAGTATCCCTTTCACTAGTTCATTTGTAGAGGGTCAGTCTACTATTAGACCACCACTTTTTAATGGAAGTAACTATGCATATTGGGCATGTAGGATGAAAATATATTTACAATCTATAGGATTAGACACTTGGAATATCGCACAAACTGAATATTCTGAACCCACAACTAATTTTTCACAGTGGACTACTAAGAAAAAGGCTATTGCACAAAATAATTCTAAGGCAATGAATATTCTGTTTTGTTCACTAGATATAAATGAATTCAATAGAGTGTCAGTTTGTAAGTCTTCTTATGAAATCTGGAAAACTTTGCAAGTTACCCACGAAGGAACAAGCAAAGTTAAACAGACCAAAATTTCCATGCTCACAAATCAGTTTCAATTATTTAAAATGAATCCTAATGAGTCTATTTCACATATGTATAGTAGATTTCAGGATATTGTGCATTCTCTAATATCTTTGGGAAAGGAATTTTCTAAAGAAGATCAAGTCTGAAAGATTTTAAATTCTCTAACTCCATAATGGGATCAAAAGACACTTACGATCGAAGAGGCAAAAGACATCAGTACTTTAAAGATAGAAGAATTAATTGAAAATCTAATGTCGTATGAAGTTCAAATGATCGGGAGAAGAGAAAGTAAAGCATATGAAAAGAAATCAATGGCATTCAATGCATTAACCAATGGATCAGACTCAAACAACGATAATGATGAAGAGATAGCCTTTATGACCAGAAATTTTAGGAAATTCCTGAAATACAGAAAGATGAATAATCTCAAGAGAAACAACTATAAGAATTCTGGAAATCAGAATGTAGTGCCAAATAATGACAAATGTTACAACTGTGATAAACCAAGCCACTTGAAAAGAGACTGTCCGTATCCAGATAGGAAAAATTCTCCTATGAACAATGATCCAGCAAAGAAACGGAAGCGTGGATTTACTGCTACTCTAGATGACTCAGACTCGTCCTCAAGTGATGATGATCAAAAAATAGATAATTCGAATTTGTGTTTCACAACGGTTCATGACTCAGATGAATTCAAAGAAATGGACTCAGAAAAAGGTACACGTTTACAATACAATTGGTTGAAATTGCTTGCTTAGAATTAGTTGCTTGATTGTTTAATTGATTGATTTTGAATTGGTGTGTTGTTTGAATTTTAAAATTTATTTTCTATTTTTTTATTATTTCATTTTTTTTATTTTTTTTATTTTTAATAGTATAGTAATATTTTTTGAAATATACTTGAAGTTTAATAATATTTCAGATATATATATATAGGCATTAATAATAATAATAATAATTATATATATTAGAAAACTTAGGAAAAATCAATTCATGAAAATTCAAAGGCACGTGTCGACATGGTTCCTACCATGATGTCGACATGGGTACCTGAATTTGAATTTTAAAATTTGAATTCAAATGTTTGAATTTCCCTCTACCTTTTCACTTCATTCAATTCTCTGAAAAGTTACTTTTTGACCAGAGAATATGTCCTTTGAGAATCTATTTATTCACTATCTTTTATCATATCTTTTCACTCTCATTTTCAAATTCAAACTCTCTCTTCATAACTTCAAACTCTCTACTCTCAACTTTATTGGCTTCTTCAAACAACCCCTCCACCATGGGAATTTCCGAAAAAATCAAAGAGCAACTATTCAATGATCCGGAGGCAATAAAAGCATATATCAATTATGCTAACTATGCCAAAGTCCATCCCGGAAAATTTGCTATTTTTCAAGATTTTTCTTCTTATGAAATTGAGTCTCTTTTTGCAAACAATGGAGTTCTTAGCCTTATTGATGGTTCTCAAAATGATTTTGTTTGCTATCCTAATCTTGTCGAAATTTTCTATGCGAATTTAAATCGCGGATTTTATGATGGTATTGAGAATGAAATTTGGAGTAGTGTCAAAGGCACTAGAATTGTTTTGAATTGTGATCTTTTGGGTATTATTCTCAATTGCAAGAATTCGAGAATGGATCTTTCTAACTTTAAAATCGATGAACATGATCGTGAGACATTTCATCACATTTTCGAAAGAGATGATGATTTTGATTTTAAAAATAGAAATTTTCGACCAAAAGCAAGAATTGTCAATCTTATTTTGCAACACACTTTGACCCCAAGATCGAAAAATTTTAACAATCCTACTTCAAAAGTTTGCAAAGCTCTTTTTGCTATTTTCGTAAATTATGACATAAATTGGGCACAAGTTATTTTGGATGAACTTCGTCCTAAAAATCTTGAAATGGGTGAGAATACTTTATACCATGGAATTTATCTCACTCGGATTTTTAACTATTTTGGAGTGGATTTCAAAGGAGAAGAATTTCTTTCTAGAAAAGTTTTCAATCATTCCAACATTTCGCTTATGAAAATTCCTTTTGTTTTTCAACCTTATGAGACCCTTGCCGAAAAGGAAGAGCATTTGGCTCATGAGGAAATGGAAGAAGAGGAAGAGGAAGAAGAAGAAGAAGGGAATGAAATGGAAATTAAAGAAGAAGAAGGTGAAACCTCTTTGGAAAGCATTGACTATCCTCCTAATCCGTCCACCAAAACCCTTATCAAAAACCAAGAGACTATTGTTGAGAATCAATGGATTCTTAAACGATCTGTTAGTAAAAAGTTGGATAATATTTCTTCAAAGATGAACAAGTTCTTTTCACAAGTCAGCAAGAAACTTGGACTATCTTCATCATTTTCATCCTCTAACTAGTTTTATATTTTCGTATCTTGTTGTATTTGCTTTAATTTGCTTTATTTCAAATGTTCATGTAGTTTGTTGTATGCTTAATCATTGTATTATCGTAGTATGCAATGAAATAGAATTTCCTTTCTTTTATGTACCTTATCTTATCTCCAGAATAAATGTTAGTTTGTTATATAAATATATATATATATATACACACACAATTATTCACAAAATCAAATTTGTCATAAGTTTTCACTAACCCATGTCGACATCCCCTATATGACCATGTCGACATGTACTGGTCAGAAATGACAATTGATTTTGAATTTGAAATTCGAATAACTATCAAATGTCTATTCATTTCAAACGAATTTCTACACCTATAAATACCTGTTTCTTCCAGAATTCTTCACTGAAATTAATTTCTTGTCATCTATATCCTTCATTTCTTCACTAATTCAACTATGGCTAATCCTGTTCACAATCTATCTGAAAATCTTGAAGAAACTCTTAATTCGTTCAAGAATGTTCTCTTGTTTATTCTACGAAACCAACGTCACTTAGAATTGAGTCAAATGCAGATGATCAAGGAACAAGAAAGGCACTTCAATGTGATACGATGGATGTTCTCTGCACAAGGATGATAACGAAGCACATCCTCCTGTTTTTCTCACCAATGACAATGATAATTGAGATGCTATTAAGGCATACCCAATCTTTGGAGAAGCGGGATGGGTGGAAGTTCCACGTAACGTTTGATTTTTATTTGTTTGCTTTGTTTGATTTGATTTGGTTTAGATTGATACTCTGTGTGGATTGATTTCTTGATATTGGTTTGAAATTTGTTGTATAAAACATATATATACATTGAACTGTATATAGACTTTAATTAGTTATCATGTTCATAAGTATAATTGTTTCTTAATCTATATATTCCACTGTATAGTTTAACAATGCAAGTACTGAAACCCAAGAATGGGGGGGAGTGAGTTTTTTGTTGATGACAAAGGGGGAGAAATATAAAATAGGGTAGTTAGGAATAGATTAAGGGGGGGGGGGTTATTAGTTTTAGGGGGAGTTATTAGGATAGAAGTAATATTTTATAAACAAAGGTTGTCATCATTAAAAAGGGAGAGATTGTTAGTCCGTGAGATGATGGTTTTGATGACAACAACCTTAGAATAGATTATAAAATATAACTACTAACATAGTAAGTTTAGATATATATGTATATGCAGGATTTAACCATGCAGGTACTAAGAATGAAGACTATATAGTATAGAGATTCAAGATAGAAGACTCATGAGTATCAAGATTATCAAGAGTTCAAGATTTCAAGGTTAAGTATTTTTTTATTATTAGGAATTTTGTTAAAACTCATAGAAAAGCACTGGCATCTTAAAATCCAATTCATTTGTGGAATGAAATTCACTTCGAGCTTGTTAAAGGGATGGAGCCCTAAGTAGGATGGAACCTACAAAAAATCTAGTGGAACATTGTTTTGTATCCGCTAACTTTTTATTCAAAATGATTTTTCAAAATTATATCCTGTTTTCAAAATGCTTTCAAAACTTTCCTTTTAAAAGATTTAAAACCCTCTATCCTGATTTTTAATAATTTTAGCCATAAAATTATCTTTAATTTCAAAGTTAAATTACTCCTGTTTTTAAATTATCTTTTAATATAATATATTTAACTTTTAAATATTTATACTTAGATTTAAATATAAAATTATAGTTAAATTCTATATATATTATTCTCTATATTTACTTATGAATTTTAACTATAGTCAAGTAGATTTATAAAGTTTTAAATAGTTTTAATATAAGATAAAGGTTATTTTCAAAGAAAATCAAATCACCGAAAATAGCTTTGGGATATCACATGCATAGGGTACCCATGTCGACATGGTGTTAGTTGAGTTCAAAATTTAAATTTCAAAAGAAGTGTCTATTCGCCATAACACTTCATGAATGGACATGGCTGTTGTTCTTCTATAAATAGGGGTTAGTTTCAACGAATTTTACATCAGATTTTCTGGTTTTTCACTCCTCTTCTTCTTCCACTTTTCTTAATACATATTCTTATCATTACTCTGCCGAAATCAACATTGAATCGAACTCGATTACTTCTAGTTTGATTCTCTATCACTATCTCTACAAGGTTCTTAGTGCTATTCAGAGTTATAGACTTATTTGTAATCTATTAAGAGAGAAAAGGTGTGATTGTGGCCTTGTAAATCAATCAAGAGAGAAAAGGTGTGATTGTAGTCTTGGTAAATCAATTGGGTAAACTTGTTGCCTGGAAATCAAGTATCTCTGCCCAGAGGATCAAAATTTTGAAGCGTGTACCTCGTAGCCTTGAAACCGAGGGTGTAATTGTACAATTTCTTTTGAAAGGAAATCCTTTCTTGCGTTTCGGGACTGGATATAGGGTAACTCCGAACCTGTATAAAATCCGGTGTGTTCTTTCCTTTACTGCTTTTATTTTATTTCTACATCTATGTTTGTTTCTGTGATCATAATTATGTCTGTATATTGCATACATCGGTGTCTAAATTAACATAAATCGAAAAAGATTTAGTAATTCTTTATTAACACTATTCACCCCACCTCTAGTGTTAATCCTAGCCTTAAGATCCGTAATCCGCATTTCTCACACAAACAATGTCTTAATTTCTCTATTTCCAACGTGGTAGTCAACCAGTGAAATATTGAGATAAGAGATCAATAGTTTAAATAGTAATTCTATATAATCATCTCTGATTTGTATAGCAATCCTAAAATAATTCTCATTGACATACTCAAGTGAAGGTTATGTACAAACATAATTTTCCCGGGACTTCTAAAACATGTATTTTTCAAGTTCATAGTAAGATTAGATCCTTATCCCATAAATCTAACCTACATTGCCATACGAAAAATAAAAAAAGTAGCGTCACCATTGATCATATAATGCGGGTTAAAAAACATAGTTAAATATAAATTAGGTATTATTACAAACTTGCATATATTAATATTTGAAAAGAATTTCACAGAACTAGCGACTACGTTATAAGGCGGCTTAAAAAACATAGTTAAATCTAAAGTTAGGTATTATTACAAACTTGCATATATTAATATTTGAAGAGAATTTCACAGAACTAGCGACTACATATGACAAAGTAAGAAGCAGCTGTGCTAGCAACTTCGTGAGCCGGTGCCAGTTTTCCAAGCTTTTCTTCCAAGCAAGCTGCAGTAAAAATACCATCCAAATTTCAGGACACACAAATCTTAATATATACTAGGATGGGCCCGTGCTCCGCACACGAATTGTTTGTGTTATTATATACGTTGTTGTTTGAGCGCAAATATGTAAACATAAAGCAAGGGCATTTCTGGAATTTTATAAAGTCGTCGAGTAAATTAGTTCAACAAATTTCTTCATTAGTACTAGAAAAGAGAAGTATAGATAGAGATGTGCGTGTTTGTCTAGCATAAAGAATTGAAAAATGAAATTACATTTCTGCCAGTCTTGAACATAGCCTAAAATCTGCAAATCGACTATTATTTATTGTTCAAATATAATGTTTATGGGTTAAGAAGTGTTACTTGAAACTCAAATGGAAAAAAGCATTTTCAATCAATTAACATGGAGAAAGTGGACATCAACTTCTGCTTCAGACAAATAAATTTACCTGTTTGTTAAGCTTTAAACATATAAACAGGCATCTTTAATATATATTTTTTCATACCCAAATTTAACAAATATCATATATTCTTTTTGTTTAAAAGAAGAAAAATATCCACTGGAATACACATTCAAGTAGGTGATTGCAACGAAGAATAATTGTAGAAATAACTAATGCTACAAATTTGATTATCTCGACACTATCTCATCTCCAAAAAAGGAAGTGCCAGCGGATGATTCAAACAATCACAGGTTGCCATCGTGATTAGTCTGGAGTTGTATAACAAGATTTTTAGTGAAAATGACAAACTTTGATAAAAGATTTATCTCAAGGACACCAAGATTCATTTTTTGGCCGAAGGACAAACTTTGGGAAAAATTAGGCTAAAGGACAATGCTAGTTCTAACTAGCATTATATTTATTTTTTACACTATGCAAAATGCTAGTTTTATTCAATTTTTACACTATAAAAAATGCTAGTTTTAAGTAGCATTATCCTTCAGCTTAATTATTTTCAAAGTTTGTCCTTCAGCCTAAAAATGAAACTTGTTGTCCTTCAGGCTAATTTTTTTTCAAAGTTTGTCCTTATGCCTATTTTCCAGTTTTTATTAGTAAGGCCTTGTTAACTAAAGCTAATTCTATCAGTGTCAATGCATAATCCTCATTAATTAACATGCACTTAAATTTGGGACTTAATTGTACCAATGGTGAACTAAAAGGGGGACAAAATAATGGTTAAAACTTAAAAGAGATAAATCATTGATCATGTACTAACTAAAAACTTTAAAAGTAGCATATATTAGCAAAGTCAACGTGCGATAAGAATCATCTCTGGTAAAAAACAAATAAACAATTTAGGTAATCAAACATACCCTCAAATCCATGCCCAATTGATTTCCAATTAATTGCATTTTGACCGTCTGCAACATTTAGGCTCTCCAGATCATACCTAGTTGCTCCTTTTATACATACCAATCTTAATATGAAATCTATGAATCACTTGTTAAAGATCAGATGACATAGCTCATAAATTAAAAAGTTACTTTAGCCAAAAAAATAAATAAAGAGATAAGATTAACCACTCAAACGTTGTTAGCACTAAATGTAAATGAAAGAGTAAGAAATGACACATTTGATTCACATAAAAAATTAGTAAACTGAAAAAAGTTAAAGCATGGAAAACTTAGAATTTAATCGAGTGAAATACTATAATAAGAAAATTTTGAAACCAGCTAAAGATGTAGGCATATTCCATAAATTAAAGATTTAGGCCTATTCCATGAATCAAATGGAAAACCCATAAATGAGCCATTTTGAAAGAATGACTTCCTGTTTGATTACTAAACATGTCAATAACTAGTATAACTTTTTAATAAAAAGGTTTTAAAAAAATCAAAGATTGATTAAAAATCATTTTTTTTAAAGAGAACCAATGGAAGATCATAAATTTTTTTGTAAGCAAGTGTGGAAAAATGCTTAGGAACAAGCTTGAAATTATAGTTTGAATAGCAAAAGACTTTGTACAAAAAGATGAAGGAAGTTTTCCTATTTTTCCTTTTGATGTGGTCTTTTTATAACAGTCTAAATTTAACTTTCAGAAAACATCAATTGTTTGAAGAAGAAAAATCATAAAATTCCATAGAAAACGTTTTTCCCAACCTATAATTTGGAGATCTTTAGAGAGTTAAGCATCTTTCTGCCTACAATTTTCTTTATGAATCTTGATATTTCAATTGTGACACGTAGGAAATTGCATATCTCTACTACTAATAAAGAAAATTCGTTGAACTAATTTACTCAGTGTCTTTTTGAAATTCCAAAAATGTCATTGCTTTCCGTTTACATATTTGCACTCAAACAAATTATCAACGTGAATAATAACACAAACAGCCCGTGTGCGAAGCATGGGCCCATACTAGCAGTCTATAGTGGAAAAAGTGGTAGATAAAATCCAAATTTTTGAATAGCCTATATAATCCAAATACTTCTGTTAAACTATTAACAGAATAAATATCAATATCCTTTTCCGATAAAAAATTCTTTATTGGACATATTTATGAAAGCTAAACACTAATCCAAGATATCTTCCTGAGTGGCAACCACCAAGTACTAGTAATAACTGATTTAATAGATATGCTTATACAATGTAGATTGCATGTCAATAAGGAAGCTTCCTCTAAAGTTATGCAGAAAATTACACCAAGTTATCAAAAAGTAGCAAAAGACCACCCTTTACCTGTTTTAAAGATTAAATGCAAATATTTATTGAGAAAATAAAAATAATTTACCCATAATCATGTAACATTGTCTAAAAGGTTTGATATATCTCATATTACCTTAAGAGCCAGTGTTATAATCCAGATTTGACTAATATTATGCTATGGACTGAAATAAACTTTAGTGTTCTACATGATCAATTCAATTAACACATAAATTGAAAAAATAATGAGTGATGTGTTTAATTAAGGAAATTTGGTGTAACTAGCATGATCATTGATAGAATATATTTTACATATATTCTAGGCGTTAGAATATTTCCTGATATTACCTGCATTTATTCTCTGATATTTCCTGCATTTATTCTCTGATTTGACTTACTCTTTATTTGGAAAATATTTATTTAGTTACCTTTCTTTTAGCAAATCAGTTGATTTGACGATATTTTTATTTAGGAAGTATTTATTTAGTTACCTTTGTTTTAGCAAATCAATTGGCTAATTTGTAGCCAATCTTAACTCTTGTAAACTATATATATATATATATATATATATATATATATATATGATTGAAAGTGGAATACAATGGCAAGCAAATTGATTTCTAAATAGATTTCTTTCATGGTATCAGAGCTATTCTCCTTACCCTAGCGTCACCTATCTTCTTCTTCTATCTTTAATTCTTTTCTATGGCGGACTCATCTAAGTTTCATCCCGCACTCACCATCACTAATGTTAAATCTCTTATTCCCATAACATTAGACAATGAGCAAGCCATGTATCATTCTTGGGCTACTCTGTTTACCAATCTTGCTAGGGTTCATGATCTTTACGATCACTTGGTTCCAACAACGGAGGAGAACGCTATGACTGTCTATGTTCAGGCTAAGTCCGCTGATCCAGCACTTTAGAGGCGTTTGGATGCCGTTGTCTTGTAATGGATTTACAGCACCATTTCTTCCGATCATCTCCTCGCTATTCTCAGACGTAATGGCACGGCAGAGGGGGCATGGAACCGTCTTGAAGCTCTTTATCAGGACAACAAAGCCTCTTGGGCTACCCATCTCGAGGTGGGCTTTACAAATGCTGCTTTTGAGGCTTTCAACTCGATCGACAATTATTGTAATTATCTACAATCTTTGGTGGATAGGTTGGATGATGTTGATGCTCCGATGACAAATGGCCGTCTGGTTTTACATCTCACCGGGTCCTTACCAGAAGCATATAGTGGTACGGTGGACTATATACAAAATCAAGAGCCTTTTCCATCCTTTGATATTTGTCGTTCAAGGTTGAAAATGGCTGAGTGTACTATCAAGGCTCGTCAAGCTCGTGAAACTGGTGGTTCTGAGAGTCAGTCCAGTGGTGTTGCCGTGGTTTCCACTGATTCATCTACAAGCAACAAACGCAACAATAATAATAAAGGGAGGAACAATTTCAAAAACAATGGGAAGAAAAAGGTCCACCAAAGTACTAATGGGTCCAGTCCTAATCAGGCGCCATATCACCAGCACCAATGGCAGCCACGTCAGCAAGCCCCACCACCACAATGGCAGCAGCCTGGTTGGGGAGGGTGGACTATTCTTCCTTGCCCATTTCCCGCGTACTCTTGGCAGCCAAGGCCCAATCCAGCGGTCCAACGTCCCTCCTCTTCTGGATCAGATTTACTTGGGTCCAGACCTCAAGCTTTCAATGTTGTTGCTCCTCCTGCTCCTAGCTACATGCCCACCGACATTGAGGCCGCTATGCATGCTCTTTCGTTCTTTTAACCAGATGGAAACTACTACATGGATACTGGTGCTACAACTCACATGACGGCGGATGCAGGTATTCTCTCTTCTTATTTCAATTTAAGCAATAAGCATCATAACATTGTTGTTGGTAGTGGTCATTTAATTCCAATTATTGGTCACGGTCCCACTACATTGCCTCCACCTTATCCACCATTTACCCTAAACAATGTGTTACATGATCCTAGGCTCATTAAAAATCTGGTCTCTGTTCGTAAATTCACCACAAATAATACGGTTTCTATCTCTTTTGACCCTTTTGGTTTCTCTGTTAATGACTTACAGACCGGGAACAGACTAATGAGATGTGATAGCATTGAGGGATTATATCCACTTTTCTCCAACTCTCAAGCCATTTCCTCCGACAATCATTCTGCATTTACTGCTTTGCCTTCGAATATTTGGCACAATCGTTTAGGTCATCCTGGCGATGCTATTCTTAAGTCTCTTTGTAGTAAAAAGTTTATTGATTGTAATAAGGTTTGTAAGTCTTTTTGTTCTTCTTGTCCTCTTGGGAAACATTCTAAGCTATCTTTTTATGATTCAGTGTCATATACTTTTCTTCCGTTTGATATTATTCATAGTGATCTTTGGACTTCTCCTATTGTTAGTACTTCCGGCCATTGTTATTATGTTCTTTTTCTTGATGACTATAGCAAATTTTTGTGGACCTTTCCTATTGCAAAAAAATCTTAGGTCAAACAACTTTTCTTAGCGTTTCATGCTTTAGTCAAGACGCAATTTGAACGTAATATTAAGACTTTTCAGTGTGACAATGGTACGGAATACATTGATGGCATTTTTGAGGATTTTTTTGAGAAACTTTGTATGCTTTTCCGTCTCTCATGTCCTCATACATCTCCTCAAAACGGGAAGGCCGAAAGACACATAAAATCCATAAATAATATCATCCGGAATATTCGTGCTCATACATCTATGCCACTCTCCTTTTGGCATCATGCTCTCTCCATGGCTACATATCTTTTCAATATCCTTCCTTCCAAGGTATTGAATTACCAATCTCCCGCTCAAATTCTCTATCAAAGTGATCCGGATTATTCAGGTTTGCGTGTTTTTGGTTGCTTATGTTTTCCATTATTCCCCTCTTCTACTATTCATAAATTACAAGAAAGGTCGACTCCTTGTGCTTATTTAGGTCCGGCTCCTAATCATCGTGGCTCCAAATGCTATGACATGTCTAGTGGTAAAATCGTAATTTGTCGTCATGTTTGTTTTGTTGAAACAGAATTTCCATTCTCCAAACTCCACAAAACAAAACCTTCGAATTATGATTTTTTGAATGACAATATTAATCCTCAATTAATACATCATTTATCTCAAAATACCATACCATAAAATATGCAGCTTGACCCAACAACGCTGCCCAATGACTCGTCCTTTCTTCCTCAATCTAGGTCATAGTCTCACACAGGCCCAGATTCCACACCTCCCACTGTTGCTTACACTCGGTCCTCTATTTGCTCCTCTGGCCCATCCTCACTTCCCCACAGTCCAACCCTGTCTATGACCTCCCCCACTTTGACCATTCCTCACACCACCCCAATGCCTCCCAACCCCATTTCAACCCGCATGACCACTCGTGCATCAAATGGCATTTTTAAACCCAACCCCAAACACTCTTCTAATTACCATATTACCACCACTACAGATATTTCTTCTATTTCGAAAAATCCTGTTAGTACGCTTAGTGACCATAATTGGAAAAGTGCAATGTTGGATGAATTTAATGCTTTAATGGACATTAAGACTTGGGAATTGGTGCCTAGCTGCCTAATGTTAATGTTATTCGGTCTATGTGGATTTTTCATCATAAATATAAGTCTGACGGCTCTTTTGAGCGTTATAAAGCTCGTCTTGTAGGTAATGGAAATACACAGCAACAGGGCATTGATTGTGATGAAACGTTTAGCCCCGTGGTTAAACCGGTCACCATTAGAGCGGTTCTCAGCATTGCTCTTTCTAAATCTTGGCCCATTCATCAAATGGATGTCAAGAATGATTTCTTGCATGATCATCTCAATGAAGCAGTTTATATGCATCAACCCATGGGTTTTCGTAACAAAAATTATACGAATCATGTTTTCCTTTTGAAGAAATCTTTGTACGGAATTAAACAGGCTCCTTACTCTTGGTACCAAAGATTTGCTGATTTTGTTGCCACCATTTGGTTCTCTCATAGTACATCAGATCACTCTTTATTCATCTACAAGAATGGTTCTGATATTGCTTATATTCTGTTATATGTGGATGACATTATACTTACAGCTTCTTCTGATCGTCTTTGTAAGTATATTATGACTCTCTTAGCTTCTGAATTTGCTATGAAGGATCTAGGTCCTTTAAGTTTCTTTTTGGGTATTGCTGTCACTCGTCATGCACATGGTCTTTTCTTATCTCAGACATAGTATGCTGCAAAAATTGTTGAACGTGCCGGAATGTCTAACTGCAGTTCATGTCCTACTCCTGTTGACACTAAGTCCAAACTAAGTGCCACCACAGACACTCCTTATGATGATCCGACTAAGTATCATAGTCTTGCAGGTGCTCTTCAGTATCTTACATTCACTCGGCTAGACATTTCCTATGCCGTGCAGCAGATCTGCCTTCATATGCATGCCCCGACTAATGAGCATATGAAAGCTCTTAAGCGTATCATACGCTATCTCCAGGGTACCCTTTCTTTTGGTCTCCACTTGTACAAATCCAATACTAATCGTATTATCTCGTATAAAGGTGCAGATTGGGGTGGTTGTCATGACATTCGTCGTTCTACCTCTGGTTATTGTGTATTCCTTGGAGATAATTTGATTTCTTGGTCTTCGAAACGGCAACCTACTCTTTCCCATAGTAGTGCTGAAGCGGAGTACATGGGTGTTGCTAATGTTGTTTCTGATTCTTGTTGGATCAGAAATTTGCTTCTAGAGTTGCATTGTCCTATTCAAAAGGCTACTCTAGTTTACTGTGATAATGTGAGTGCTATATACTTATCCGGCAATCCTGTTCAGCATCAACGCGCTAAACACATTGAGATGGATATTCATTTCGTCCGCGAGAAAGTAGCTCGTGGTGAAGTGCCTATGCTTCATGTACCGTCCCGTTACCAAATTGCTGATATTTTTACAAAAGGGCTTCCGCGCGTATTATTTAATGATTTCAGGGACAGTCTAAGCATACGAGAACCTCCCGCTTCTACTGAGGGTGTGTGACAGAATATATTTTACATATATTCTAGGCATTAGAATATTTCTTGATATTACCTGCATTTATTCTTTGATATTTCCTGCATTTATTCTCTGATTTGACTTACTCCTTATTTGGGAAATATTTATTTAGTCATCTTTCTTTTAGCAAATCAGTTGATTTGACGATATTTTTATTTAGGAAGTATTTATTTAGTTACCTTTGTTTTAGCAAATCAATTGGCTAATTTGTAGCCTATCTTAACTCTTGTAAACCATATATATATATATATGACTGAAAGTGGAATACAATGGCAAGCAAATTGATTTCTAAATAGATTTCTTTCAATCATTTTTACTGGAAAATGTACTAGACCAACAAAAACCATAGTGATTTTGCTAGATTTTAGAGATTACCACCTCCTAGCCTCCTAAAGGATAAAAAATAATAACGAACCTGATCCCATCCAGGTAGCAAAATTAGTAAATTAAAATTGAAACATGCATATATGGAAAGTTCTGATACCTTCTGATTGAAGATGCGAATCTAAATCAGAAGTTGCCTGATGCAAACCCGCTATAGTAATTTCAACTGTAGACTTAAATCTGTGAGGAAAAAGTTAACCACTTTTAGAAATTATGGTTGGAGGAAGACTGAGAAATGGGGTTCTGAGTGTTTGAGATGTTAATTTATTTATGGATAATTGATTAAAATTGATAACCGGCAGCAACGTGCTTATGCGTGGATTTAAAGGTAATAGAATTTGCGTAGAATAAAGAAAAATAAAAAACGATGAACATCGGTATGGAGAGAAATGACGAACAGTCAGAGATAGCAAAAACTAAGGAGACATCCAGAGTTTGAAGAGTAAACAAAGCTGCGGACTGTTTTATTTTGACCAGTGACGTTAGACAAATCTGTTTGATTTGATAATTTATCTAAATTAGAGCGCTGTCTAATAATTTTTGTAAATTAAATCTCGGGGCGTGCATTCTTTTACATGCGACTATTATTCTCACACTTTTATTTAAAATTCGCACTCATTCATTATCAATTTTTAAAATGAATATTTTTTTCAAACATTAGATTAACAGACCGTTTTCACCATTAAATTACAGATTTTATTATTTTTCTAATAATATGCATTATGAATATGTAAAATCAAAAATACAAAATTCGTTTTAAAACCAAACATTGTCTTAATTTCTCAATCTCCAATGTGGTAGTCAACCAATGAAATATTGAGATAAGAGATCAATAGTTTAAATAGTAATTCTATTACAATCATCTCTGATTTGGATAGCAATCGTAAAATAATTCTCATTGACATACTCAAGTAAAGGTTATGTACAAACATAATTTTCCTAGGACTTCTAAAATATGTATTTTTCAAGTTCATAGTAAGATTAGTTCCTTATCCCACAAATCTAACCAACATTGCCTTACGGAAAATAAATAAAAATAGCATCACCATTGATCATATTGTGCGGGTTAAAAAACATAGTTACATATAAAGTTAGGTATTATTACAAACTTGCATATATTAATATTTGAAAAGAATTTCACAGAAGCAGCGACTACATTTTGACAAAGTCAGAAGCAATTGTGCCAGCAACTTCGTGAGCAGTGCTAGTTTTCCAAGCTTTTCTTCCTAGCAAGCCACAGTAAAAATACCATCCAAATTTCAGGACACACATATCTTAATATATATGTGCGTGTATGTATGTATGTGTGTGTTTTTCTATGGTAAAGAATTGGGAAATGAAATTACATATCTGCCAGTCTTGAACATAGTCTACAATCTGGTAGTTCCAATCAAAACGACTATTATTTATTGTTCAAATATAATGTTTATGCGTTAAGAATTGTTACTTGAAACTCAAAAGGAAAAAAAAGTATTTTTCGATCAATTAACATGGAGAAAAAGGACATCAACTTCTGCTTCAGACATATAAATTTACCAGTTTGTTAAGCTTTAAACATATAAACAGGCATCTTTAATATATATTTTTTCAGACAAATATTTAACAAATATCATATATTTTTTTTTTTTAAAAGAAGTAAAATATCCACTGGAATACACATTCAAGTAGGTTATTGCAATGAAGAATAATTGTAGAAATAACTATTGCTACAAATTTGATCATCTCGACATTATTTCATCTCCAAAAAAGGAAGTACCAGCTGATGATTCAAACAATCACAGATTGTCGTCATGATTAGTCTAGAGTTGTATTACAAGATTTTTAGTGGAGTAAAGCACAATTCTATATTAATTTTATTAGTAAGGCCTTGTTAACTAAACCTGATTTTATCAGTGGCAATGCACAATCCTCTTTAATTAACTTCACTTAAATTTGGGACTTAATTGTACCAATGGTGAAGTGCTAAGGGGGACGAAATAATGGCTAAAACTTAAAGGAGATAAATTGTTGATCATGTACTAACTTAAATATAACGACCCGGAATTTTCGATCACTAAAATTCCAGATAGATTACAAAATAAGAAAAGAGATAGAAGAAGAAACATAAAACCAAACTTAGAATCTCACATTCGCAGCGGATAAAATATAATATCAAATAATATTCTTTACACAAAGAAAGCTGTATCAGTCAATTACATTTTAATACATCAGAGTTACAACATTTCACAATCACTGGACATTTTAAACAACATGTCCCAAACAAACTACAATATATCATAGTGGAAACTCTCCATACGTTCCTACCATACAGCTCGCCTCTTGAGCTCCAAAACGTCCTTACCTGAAAAGCTGTAATACTCGGTCTGACCCGAGCATTACATCAAAGTAACACCAGAGTCAGGCTGGAAACCGGCGTGAGTAAAACCCATCTAACAAGAAAATACTAATGCAATATACTTATTTAGAACCCGAGGTAACTCGTATCAACTTACAAATTCATAATTTGTTATAGACAACGCTCATTTAACACATCAATCTCCAAGTACCAAACTTAGATTAAATGGTCTAATTCACTTAAATCATTTCATTCCAGCTTATTGTCTTCACATATCAAATCTATATAGAATTTTATAGATCACAAATCGAAGTGGTTTGGGATATGTACTAATACCCGACCCCGGTCTCTTCGAGTTTAATGCCATCTTAACCCAAATTATCCAAGTGAAAAACAATTCAACTTTAAATACAAGATGTCATTTCCCCAGCAATTCATCATTAATATATAACCACATTAAATTGTCCATCCGGATACATATCATATCACAAACATTTCATGCCATAGATATCAACCAATTCAAGGCATTTAACAACATTCAATCATTCATAAGATTGACTACTTCCAAAATTAATTTAATTTATCTTTAATTAATTAAATTTCTAACCTTTAATCACTTTAGATTACCCTTACTTAATATTAATTAATTACAAACCAGTTAATTAATCATCTTTTAATAATCCATCTTAAGTAATCACCATTGACTAATTATCCTTAAATTACAACAAGTAATTAACTCTTAATTAATTACACAAATTAACTATCTTATAATCACTTCATTGATCAATTATCCCTTAATTAATCATACACATTATTTAACTAATCCTTAATTAATTTCCCTAATTAATTTATTTCATTAATTCGAGATTTTCTAATCACCTTTCCTTAATTAATTATTCTTTTAATTAATTACTTTCATTAATTAACCTTAATTATCATCCCTTAATTATCCACCTTAGACAATTATCTTAATGTACTTATATTAATTAATCTCAAATCGCATAAGTAAATTAATAACTCTTAATTACTCACGACCTTAGTTGTAAAAATAAACAATTATCATAATTTATTTACTTAAATCTCATTTAATCCACACGTTGAAATTAATTTATACAAAGTCACTTGAATCTTTAAGGTTCAATACAATTACCCTTAGTTATCTACTTAACCACATTCTTATTTACTTAAGGATAAATTCCTTATCTTTATTAATTACTTATCCAACTTCATTTGAAAAACATTTCAAAATCAACTACTTAATTAAAATATATAATAGTTTTAATAACCTTTAAACATTTCTCCTAAATAAAAGCTATATAATATCTTTGTTCTAAACCCGATCACCTTATCTTTCTTAACTTTGAAAATAAGATTTGTTACCAGTTTAAGAAACTCGAGCCAGGGACCAAATTACATACAAAGCCTGAGCAAAAACACAAACTCTTTGCTTCGAGACAACCCTGAGTAACTTCGAGCACTTCCCGATACACAACCTTCTTCCCCAAGCTACAACTACCCAGTCACACATATGTGCACTGAAACATGGTGCATGTGCACCACCACATGATCCACCTTCGACCATCGCCCTATTGCAGACAAATCGCCGATCATCCAGACTAGAACTCTGATCACCCAGATCAGCGAAAAAGAACTGAACTCAAATTCGAGCCAAAAACCCAAAACTAGAACTAAACACTATCATCAACTCTTCCTCGTCGTCGATGATCTCCACCTCCAGAGCTCATGTCGCTCCTCCCAGAGACTCGCCACGACCCGTCTTACCTGTTTCCCCCATGCGATCAAGTCCAGTTCCCCATCGTCATCGAAACTCTGTCACAAACCTAGACCTTAAAACCAGTGCCCAAAACCCTAAATCTATTCCACGCCTACGCCTCAGTTAACATAAAATTCCTTATCCAATTTTCCCAAGATTCTTAATCTACTGGCCACCCCAATCCAAATTACGACCCCAAGTCATCGTCGATCAACGGCAAACACCCAAAAAGCCCAAAACATTCTCGATCATTCCAATGATTAAGAAAACTAAAAATCAAGCTATTACTTCTAAAATTCATCATTCACTATCACAAATCAGATAGGCTAATTGAAACAGAGAATCAAAACGATTTATTTTTGACCCAAATTGATTTTTTCCTGAGCTTTTCCACATTTGAATTAATTACTAATCATAAAATCCTGAAACTATTTCTAAAAATAAATTTAGGAAGTTATAACCATTTTCTTTTTAACGATCGAGATTTAAAAATGAATCTACGGAATGACATAAATTTTTGACAGGAAAATTAGGGACTATGAATAACACAGAGCATAGGTATGTATATACACACACAGAGGCATATTACAGTCAAATCAGATGTTTATTCATATACATATACTTACGTAAACTTCACTAATACAATCATTGATCATATGCAGTAAATTTTCAACCATATTAAAGTTTTAAAAGTTTTTGTTTACTCACCTGTTACTCAAAAACAGAGAAAGCTTGTTTTGATTTTAACCCATTTTTAAATTTTTACTGTAATCTTCCATTTTCCACAAAAATTTAAACTTAATTCATATAAATAAAATTTTAAAAACTTTATTTTGTTCAAAAAAACAACTTTTATTTGTATTCTTCAATCAAATAAGGATTACAAGAAGAGAAATTGATTTTTTTTCAATATTGCCTTGTTATAAAATAAACAAAGCGGATTTATCAACATGCACCCTAATATTCATTCATATCAACACATGCACCCAGCTTATATTCATATATATTCAATACATCATCATGCAAACAACTTTACATCCAACTTCCAAATTTCATTCATGCATTCAGATGTAAAATAAAAACAAAGTTGAGTTTACTCACCAGATTAATATGCGGAGACTAAAAATTTTGATGTTGCAAACTGGGAAACTTTAATATGCAGATTCTTGAAACTAAACTAGAATTGCTGGAAAACTAAAGTGCTATGTTAATTTGCTTTAAGCTTTGAATTGGATTTGCCTTTAAACTTTGAATTTGAAGTGTTCTTGTTAGCTGAGGTTGCAGATTTACAGATTTGAGGATTAACTTAGCTAGAAGATTTGACTTTTGCTTAGTATGGTAATAGATTTCAGGTTTGAGAATTTGTCCTTGCAGGTTTTCGATATTTAAGTTTCTTTGATTTCTTAGCATGGTTGCAGTTCTTTATTCTTAGCATGGTTGTAGTTCTTTGTTCTTAGCATTTTGGAAAGAAGATAGAAAAAAAAGAAATGAAGAGGAAGGTTTTTGTTTATATAAGTTTAAATTAGATTTTGAAAATAAAAGAAAAATAAAATAAAACTTGACACTTGTCATTTTGCTTATTTAGTTAGTTAATACATGTTAATAAGAATAATTATGAGTTAACACATGTAACTTTCATGCATAATTAGATTTTTGAATGTTTTATAAGGCTTTTATAATTAATTTTCTAATTTATAAATACATATATAAATAAATTCTTTAAAAAGAAAATAATGTAAACAATATATGTTCTAAATAAAATCATATAAAATATAATTTAAAACCAAAGCATAATTTAAGATATATATATCCTTTGAATTTCAAATTTAAATATTCAAAATCAAATTAAATTTCAAATCCAATTTAAAAATCAATTTAATATATACATATGTTTAAACAAATACCATTTCAACTTGTATAAAATAATTCCATTTAAATATATATATATATATATATCAATACATTAACATTATTGTTTTAAATTAACAATTTTGCCAATATAATTAATTTATAAAAGAGATCATCACTTTTAAATTTGTTTGAAAATAACAATTTCATCAATTTAAAATAATTTATAAAGGGAATTATCATATTTAATTTTACTTGAAATTTCCGGGACATCACATTCCTTTCCCCTTTGAATCTTTTCGTCCTCGAAAAGGAACGAAGCCAGAATTATTAAAATACTTAATATTAGTTAAATCACCTTTTGATCAATTTTAAAACACTTTAAAATCTATATAATATTGCCAAAATAGTTTTATAAATATACTTTTATAACTCGATGTTTCAACAAGTCCGTCCTCGTTCTTACAGAAATTCGGTCATACGTTGATCAGGCGTAGGACTGAAAATCTATAAGTACTTGGTAAACCCATTTCAACACCTAGTGAAAATACTTGGAAAATAATTTTATTGAAAATATAGAAAACATTTTGAAAATAGAGGAAACATCTTTGGTGAGAATGCTCTGGAAATCGTCACTCCCGTCCATGGTTGTAGTTACATCCTGGGTTACGTTGCCATCGCAGCAAAAGGCCATGTAAATGTAGGCACTCCGCGCCCTTTGATTACGCCATGGAACCCGCTACAGATCGCAGTTACATTTCAGGGTTGCGTTGCCACCACAGCAAAATTCCATATAACTGTAGGCATCAGCGCCCTCGATTTTCACTGCCAAAAAAATGAAAATTCTCCACCCCCACATAGGTCGCAGTCTACCGATGTAAAATCAAATGTAGACTTTTGGCTCTCAGCAGCACACACGACTTTCGCTATGTCACCATAGGTCGCAGTCTGCCGATATAAAATCAAACATAGACTGTTGGCTCTCAGCAGCACACACAACTTTCTTTATGATCTGCAGTAGATCGCAGTGACATCGAGTTAAACTATCGTCACATCATAACCCAAATGCCTCTGTAAGCATCAGCGCCCTCGACTTTCGCTACACACTACACATAATCCTCAGGAACTAGTTTTGTCCGGACTCCTCACAGGATTATCTTTAGAACCCTCCTTAGGGTTCAAGGCAGCACCACCTGTGGCACTCCTGAGAAGTTTATTTCAAGGGAGCGTCTTTTTCCCTAGAGCCAATCTCAAAACACTTTATACTATACTCTTATAGTATCTTTCAGATCATACCCTTTATGATTTTCATCAAAATCTTCTTTACACAAAATCGATTCCTAAAATCAATAATTCTCAAACTAGGCTTTCCAAATTCCAATATTGGTATTTCCCAAAAATCAAAAGCCTTTCCAAAATCCATAGGTTCCAAAAACCTTTCCTCCAAATCATTCTCATAAGATATATATAACCTTTAAAAACCTTTGAATCATTTCATACTTGTATAAATTTTCTTTTTATACTTCAAATACTTTTCAAAACCTTTCCTTCTGGCTATAGATTCAACAAGGGGAGATTTACCTTATATAACAAAGATATATAACTTCGTTTATTCCAAATCAAATATTAAAATTTGATTTCTCATTTCTTTTCTTCATAGAGTGACCTTTAGTCATAGAAATATCTGATTTCCATTTTACTTCATTGTATATTTCACAAAATATACTTTTCATTTCAAAAGTCATTTCACATTTCTTATCCACAAATTCCCAATATCAATTTCGTTCAAATCCGTACGATGTACACATATCATCCGTATGCTGTATTAATCTGATCGCTCACTCGATCACACAATTTCACTTTCGAACTATTATCGTCCACCTAACTTCCTAGTGCGGACTCAGATCTGGTTTCTTGATCAGAAATCATCATTCTCCTTACTTAGCCATAACTATGATATAGAATATCTAGAACCAATCAACAATCCATATCCAGGTTTTCCGTCGAAAATCGAGTGAAAAATCCAAACTCGGATCGATATAACTATCTCGAAATTCTGTGCTCGAATCTAGATCAAATCACTATGCGAATAGAATAATATACGTATATCCTACGTATCTATCTTTATTGATTATTAGACAAATCAATTCTTGTTTCTATTCACATTTCCGTTAATTCTTATTCACTTATTCACATTTGCTTAAATCCTGATTTGGATTATCACCTCAATTCTTATCTCAAATGGATATTTAACCATAAATAGTTTGCACTCTGACCAACTTAAATTTAGAATATAGCTTGAAAAGTTAAAAATACATAAGTAGTCGATAAATAGTTATTAGTTTGAAAAATAGCTGTGAAATAGTTAAGTAATTGTAAAATAGTTGGAAAATAGTCAAATAGTTATAGAAATTTTAAATAATTCCAAAATAGTCGTAAATTAGTAATTAGCTATAAAATAGTTGAAAAACAGTAATTAGTATAAAAAACAGTTGCAAAATAGTTAAATAATTCCAAAAGTAGTTATAAAATAAGTATAAGATAGTTTTATTTTGAAAAGAAAGGTTATATAGTAATAGCTTTGGAAAAATAGATTTAAGAAAAAATAATTTATCTAGAAAATAGTCCAGAGCCAAACTGTTCAACTTCCCAATCTCCATTTCCAATTAATTTCCCATTAATTCCAACTCAAGTTGAATTATCCTCAATTTCTTTTCTATATTCAATTCATATTCCATTTGAATTTGCTTATTCAACTTTAAGCACAATTTTAATTAATTCAAATCAAATTCAATTTGAGCTAATTCAATTCAAATTTCAAATTTAAACCATCCCGAATTATATAAATTCAAGTTAAATTTTTAAATGTTGATTTAATCCTTTAAATCAAATCAACTTATATCTTTAAACCATTTAATTCTGAATCCAAATTCCATTTTTAACCTATTTCAAAGTTCAAATAATAATTCAAATCGCTTTTAAGCAACTAAATCTTTGAAATTCAATTTATCATCAAATTTCAAATTTTGAAACCAAACCTTTGAAGTTTTAACTTAAACATTCAAATCTTAAGTCCAAAATGATACCATTTTATCATAATAATGGATATATTACCACACCCCATTTCTTCATTCATTTAAACAAATCCAATTTCAGCTTAAAGATTATTAATAACAACATGATGGTATCATTCAAATTATTTTAAAACATCCATCCATTTCAAATTTTCAGATCTCAAACCCAATTTGGGATCACATAAAACTCCCAATTCAAATTAACCATTTAACTTGCTAAGTTAAATCCTAATTTCATTTTGAAATTTCCAATTCAGGTTGCTTGTTAAATCATTTAACTTTCCCAAAGTTAAATTCAATTTACTTAATCCAGCCAACCTTACCAATTTGAATTCCCGCTTCAAATTTTAAAATTCTTTTCCACTTATAAGTTCAAAATTTATATCCCTTTGGGTTTTCACATCTCATTCCAAATAAATGTTTGAAACTCAACATTTAGAGTTTATCTCTATTCATCTTTGATATTATGTATATCCACACACACACACACACACACACACACACACACACACACACACACACACACACACACACATATATATATTAATTTCCTTTACACACTAGGTTATACTTCAAATTTTAAACCACCCTGGTATCAATTTAAAACAAATTCCTTTAAATTTTCAAACAACTCTTGTTTGAAATATGACCCTTTTATTCAAATACATTAAATAATATTCTGGACCCAGATTTAAAACTTCACAATTCAGAACATCTTCAATTCCAATTTATAAGTCATACTTACCTAAATGTTTTACTTTCTGTAACGATCCTGAATTTTGAACAAATTTAAATTGAAAATATTTAATTAATTTTAAATATTTGAATGATGATTTAAATTGAATTCTCAATATAACTAGGATATTGGTGATTAAATTTTTGAATTTAATCTATTTAAAGTTGAATAGAAATTTGAATTTAACTTTGAAGTTTGAAATTGAATATTGAAATTGTATTTTAAATTCAAACAAATGACTTGGAAAAAAAATAGTTTGGAGTTACGAATTTTATTTATGTAAACTTATAAATTGATGTTGAACTGTAAAACGTTTATAAGTTTATTTAAAGAAAAAGATTTATACAAAACAAATTTTATTTTAAAAATAAAAATAAAAATATGTATATATATATAATAAAATATATATATATATATATAAAAAAAGAAGTACACTGCCTTAATCTATGCCGTAACAATTGCCTTGTTCCACGCCCTAAATCACGCAAGAGACATTATCTCCTCTGCAAAATCACGTCTCCATCCCCTTCTTAAAACACGAACCCTTCCTCCATCATTTCATACGATAGAAAAAAAAAGAAAGAGAAAAAGAAAATTAATGGCGGCCGCGAGTTTTCGTTCGTTCTTCTCATTCGTTCCTCTTTGAAGCTAAGTTAGGGCTTGCGATCAATTGGGGGCTTCGACCTTGTTTCGATTGTGCTGTGCTCAGTACTCTTCGGCTGTTTCGATTTTGAAAGGTGAGTTCTTTGCTCACGATTGATTTTAATGAAAGTGTTTAAATTTGTTGAATTGAATGTTTTGGTTGCATGCTATGATTTGGGGGAAGGCTATTTGCTGTCACTTGCTCGATTTGCTTGAATTTAAACTGTTAAGAACAGATGCTACTTAAATGTTGTTTTAAATTTGATAAGAACAGATGCTATTGAATCTTTATTTATAAACTGATGAGGTTGCTGCATGTGATGGATGTGAATTTATCTATATTGTGATGGATGCATGCTTGTGTATATGTATATATGTGCCACCTCTGTTATGATATACAGTTTCAAGAAAAAAAAATTATAATACTGTGAGTAAAGTCAGAAATTAATCAAGAAATTTACAAGTTTATTAGTGGTAGATGTATGAACATATGCTTGCTGTTGGAAAAAAAATGCTCTTGCATGTTGACTTGAGTTTTGAAATTGTTGTCTCATTTTGAAAACAGTGCAGTCCCTTTGTTTTTGAGATATATGCATTTTGACTAGTTCACTTGCTCGTTTGTGTTGGCTCTGTTAGCTTTGAGTTCACTGATCAGTACACGTACATGTTGAGTCTCATGACTTTGTCTCTATTTTGACCCTTGATCATTTCATGTTGGCATTTACTCCACTTTGCATTTGTACATTGCTGTCATTTAAGTTGGTCACTGTTGCATTACTTGTGGCAGTTGCTATGTTCACCTGCACTGCTTCATGTTGAATTCATTTGAGTTGTTGCAATTTAGTTCAAGTTTCTCTGTAACTTCGCTTTTCGCCTTGCATTGACCATGGCTTTGCTTGGTGGTGCATTTTGTTGCGGCCTGTACATGTATTACTAGCTCTGGTTCATCTTTGTTGCTTCACCACAGTTTGCATTTGCCACACTTGTGTTCCCTGTTATCAACTGGCCCTGATTATGTTTTGACCCGAAGTGGTACTCGGGTGATTATGTTTTTGACTCGGAGCATAAGGTTTTAAAACTTGAAGTAAATGGTGGGGTATCTCGGGTTTATGGTGCAGGGTTTTATAACAGAGAAGTTGCAGTTTTCATGTTTAATGAAATTCATGTTTAAGTTGAAGACTTAATTCAAGTATGAAATTAAACTGAGTTCAAATAAGGTTTGAAGTTCAAAATTTTTAAAAATGGAACTTTTAAATTTAAACAAAGTTTTAAATTCTGTTTAAATCAAGAAATTTAAAAACTGTTTCAGGCTTTATAACAGAGAGTATTTGTAGTTTGAATTTTAAATAGAATTCATATTTTAAGGTGTAACCTGGATTTAAGTATTAATTAGAATTGAATTCAAGTGGAGTTCTGAGTTCAAGGTTTTGAAAATGAGATTTTTAAATTTAAACATAGTTTGAAATCAAGTTTAATAATAGTTCAGGTTTTAAAACCTGAGAATTTTGTTGCAGGTTTTTGAGTACTGTGTCTGGTTTCATTTTTGAAGTTGAATCTTGCTCCTTTGCTGTTTGGTCCCATGTTCATGTGTGTCTTGAATTTCTGGTACTATCACACTGGAATTGATTCAGTTGTACATTTGTTCATCAAGTCTCCCCTTTGCACTATCTTTTGTTGCTTTCATGTAGCTTGTATCATTTGTTTCCCTGCACTTGTTTCACTGTAATCGTACAGGCTTCACTGCCCTGTACGCGATCCGTGTTGCATGCCTGCTGCTGCAAGCTTGTTTGCTTCATGTTTTTGTTCAAGTTGGCACTAGTTTTGCCTTGAGCATTTTCTTTGCAGTGATTTGTCCGATTTGCGCTTGCACGCGTGTTGGCGAGGCAGTGCACATGTGTATTAATATACGTGTGTACTGCAGCCACACAGGATCGACAGTTTTTAAAATTTGAAGTTGTTAATAATGAAAATCCATAATAGATTTTAAATTGGTTCATTTGTTTCATCATCTCTGTGACCATTTTATTCAATTCATTGCAAATTTAATTACTTGAATTAAGATTAATCCTGACTCGAGTGTTTTGTGTTTTGCAATTAACGCTCGGGTCAGACCGAGTATTTTTACAGCTTGAAGATTTTCAGGCCGCGAAGTTAGAGAGAGAGGGGAAAGCACTCCACTAAAGTTTTTCAAGAAAATTTTTCTTGTACTTAATGAAAATAAATTGTTCCGCTGTATAAAAATTTAATGCATTGTACCAACTCTGTTATATGTATGCAAGAAAAATTCATTTATGAATAATATTATGATTATTCTGTGATTCTGTGGCTGATTCTGTTTAAACTCTATAAACTGACTAACAATCTGTCATTTTGAACGTTTCTAGTTGGTTTAATTACCGACTAGAGGCGGTCAGGGCGGCGGGTCGTTACACTTTCCTAAAACATTTCATTTTGCTTACTCATTGATACACATTTTATTATCAAACATAACAATCATTTATGATAATAACCAAGGAAACCAATTCATTATTATCTTATTCTAAAACTCTTCTCCAAATTTAAGATTTTAATTTCAATTTGAATCCATTTCAAACTTGTCTTTATTCAATTTCAGTTTGGTTGTATTTTATTACCACTTAATTTAATTCCAATAATTTAACAACCAATTACTTTAATAGTTATTAGAAAGAAATGTTGCTTTATATATCAAAATATATTCTTATATAAAATTATTTAAAATATTTATATAAGAAAATAACAAGTACGCTCTCATATATACACACACACACACACACACACATACACTCAACTCATCCTAGGGTACCATTGACCCTATCCTTAATGAGTAAACCCATCAGAGCCAAGGTTCTCGCTTAACCTCACCCTGATACCAAATGTAACGACCCGAAATTTCCGACCCCAAAAATTCCAGATAGATAAGAAAAGAAGAAAAGAGATGGAAGAAGAAACAGAAAACCAAACTCAGAATCTCACATTCGCAGCGGATAAAATGTAATATCAAATAATATTCTTTACACAAAGAAAGCTGTATCAATCAATTACATTTTAATACATCAGAGTTACAACATTTCACAATCACTGGACAATTTAAAAAACATGCCCAGATAAACTACAATATATCCCGGCGGAAACTCTCCATACGTTCCTGCCATCCAACTCGCCTCTTGAGCTCCAGAACGTCCTTACCTGAAAAGCTGTCATACTCGGTCTGACCCAAGCATTACATCAAAGTAGCACCCGGGTCAGGCTGGAAACCAGTGAGTAAAACCCATCTAACAATAAAATACTAATGCAATATACTTATTTAGAACCCAGGGTAACTCGTATCAATTTACAAATTCACAATTTGTTATGTACAACACTCATTTCACACATCAACTATAAGTACCAAACTTAGATTAAATGGTCCAATTCACTTAAATTATTCCATTGCAGTTTATTGTTTTCACATATCAAATCCATATAGAATTTTACAGATCACAAATCGAAGTGGTTTCGGATATATACTAATACCCGACCCCGGTCTCTTCGAGTTCAATGCCATCTTAACCCAAATTATCCAAGTGAAAAACAATTCAACTTTAAATACAAGATGTCACTTTTCCACAGCAATTCATCATCAATATATAACCACATTATCATTGTCCATCCGGATACGTATCATATCACAAACATTTCATGCCATAGATATCAACCAATTCAAGGCATTTAACAACATTCAATAATTCATAAGATTGATCACTTCCAAAATTAATTTAATTTATCTTTAATTAATTAAATTTTTAACCTTTAATCACTTTAGATTACCCTTAATTAACATTAATTAATTACAAACCAATTAATTAATCATCTTTTAATTATCCATCTTAATTAATCACCCTTGACTAATTATCCTTAAATTACAACTAGTAATTAACTCTTAATTAATTACACAAATTAACTATCTTATAATCACTTCATTGATCAATTATCCCTTAGTTAATCATACACGTTATTTAACTAATCCTTAATTAATTTCACTAATTAATTTATTTCATTAATTCGAGATTTTCTAATGTTCTTTTTTCAATTAATTACTCTTTTAATTAATTACTTTTATTAATTAACCTTAATTATCATCCCTTAATTATCCACCTTAGACAATTATCTTAATTTACTTATATTAATTAATTTCAAATCACATAAGTAAATTAATAAGTCAAATTACTTAAGACCTTAGTTGTAAAAACAAACAATTATCTTAATTTATTTACTTAAATCTTATTTAATCCACACGTTGAAATTAATTTATACAAAATCACTTGAATTTTTAAGGTTCAATACAATTACCCTTAGTTATCTGCTTAACCACATTCTTATTTACTTAAGGATAAATTCCTTATCTTCATTAATTACTTATCCAACTTCATTCGAAAAACATTTCAAAATCAATTATTTATATATAATTATTTTAATAACCCTTAAGCTTAAAGTTGTTTAAGCATTTCACTTAAATAAAAACTATATAATAACTTTGTTCTAAACCCGATCACCTTATCTTTCTTAACTTTGAACCTTTAAAATAAGATTTGTTGCCAGTTTAAGAAACTCGAGCCAGGGACCAAATTTTACATACAAAGCCTGAGCAAAAACACAAACTCCTTTGCTTTGAGACAACCCTAAGTAACGTCGAGCACTTCCCGAAACACAACCTTCTTCCCCAAGCAACAACTACCCGGTCACACATATGTGCACTGAAACATGGTGCACCTGCACCACTACATGATCCACCTTCGACCATCGCCCCATCGCAGACAAACCGCCGATCATCCTGAATAGAACTCTGATCACCCAGATCAGCGAAAAAGAGCTGAACTTAAATTCGAGCCAAAAACCCAAAACTAGAACTAAACATTATCATCAACTCTTCCTCGCCGTCGATGATCTCCACCTCTAGAGCTCATGTCACTCCTCCCAGAGACTCGCCATGACCCGTCTTACTTATTTTCCCCCATGCGATCAAGTACAGTTCCCCATTGTCATCGAAACTCTCTCGCAAACCCAGACCTTAAAACCAGTACCCAAAACCCTAAATCTATTCCATGCCTACGCCTTAGTTAACACAAAATTCCTAAAACCCTAAATCTATTCCATGCCTGTGCCTCAGTTAACAGAAAATTCCTTATCCAATTTTCCCAAGATTCTTAATCTACTGGCCACCCCCAAATCCAAATTTCGACCCCGAAGTAACCGCCGATCAACGACAAACACCCAAAAGGCCCAAAACATTCAACTCGATCATTCCAATGATGTAGAAAACTAAAAATCAAGCTATTACTTCTGAAATCATCATTCACTATCACAAATCAGATAGACTAATTGAAACAGAGAATCAAAATGATTTATTTTTGACCCAAATTGATTTTTTCCTAAGCTTTTCCACATTTGAATTAATTACTAATCATAAAATCCTGAAACTATTTTTTAAAACAAATTTAGGCAGTTATAACCATTTTCTTTTTAACGATCGACATTTAAAAATGAATCTATGGAATGATATAAATTTTTGAAAGGAAAACTGGGGACTGTGAATAAAACAGAACAGAGGTATATACATACAAACATAGAGGCATATTACAGTCAAATCAGATGTTTATTCATATACATATACTTATGCAAACTTCACTAATACAATCAATGATCACATGCAATAAAGTTTCAACCGTACTAAAGTTTTAAAAGGTTTTGTTTACTCATCTGTTTCTTAAAAACAGAGAAAGCTTGTTTTGATTTTAACCCATTTTTAAATTTTTACTGTAATCTTCCATTTTCCAGAAAAGTTTAAACTTAACTCATATAAATAAAATTTTAAAAACTTTATTATGTTCAAACAAAAAACTTTTTTTTGTATTCTTTAATCAAATAAGGATTACAAGAAGAGGAAATGATTTTTTTTCGATATTGCCCTTTTATAAAATAAACAGAGCAGATTTATCAATATGCATCCTAATATTCATTCATATCAACGTGTGCACCTAATTTATATTCATATATATTCAATACATCATCGTGCAAAGAACTTTACATCCAACTTCCAAATTTCATTCATGCATTCAGGTTTAAAATAAAAATAAAGTTGAGTTTACTCACTTGATTAATATGTAGAGACTAAAAATTTTGATGTTGCAAACTGGAAAACTTTAATCTGCAGATCCTTGAAACTAAACTAGAATTGCTGGAAAACTAAAATGCTATGTTGAGTTGCTTTAAGCTTTGAATTGGATTTGCCTTTAAACTTTGAATTTGAAGTGTTCTTGTTAGTCGAGGTTGCAGATTTACAGATTTGAGGATTAACTTGGCTAGAAGATTTGACTTTTGCTTAGTATGGGAATAGATTTCAGGTTTGAATATTTGTCCTTGTAGGTTTTTGGTATTTAAGTTTCTTTGATTTCTTAGCACGGTTGCAGTTCTTTGTTCTTAGCATTTTGGAAAGAAGATAGAAAAAAAAGAAATGAAGAGGAAGGTTTTTCTTTATATAAGTTTAAATTAGATTTATTAAAAATAAAGGAAAACTAAAATAAAAGTTGACACTTGTCATTTTCCTTATTTAGTTAGTTAACACATATTAATAAGAATAATTATGAGTTAACACATGTAACTTTCATGCATAATTAGATTTTTGAATGTTTTATAAAGCTTTTATAATTAATTTTCTAATTTATAAATACATATATAAATAAATTTCTTTAAAAAGAAAATAATGTAAACAATTTATGTTCTAAATAAAATCATATAAAATATAATTTAAAACCAAAGCATAATTTAGGATATATATATATATATATATATATATCCTTTGAATTTCAAATTTAAATATTCAAAATCAAATTAAATTTCAAATCCAATTTAAAAATCAATTTAATATATACATATATTTAAACAAATACCATTTCAACTTGTATAAAATAATTCCATTTAAAACCTATATATGTATATGTATCAATACATTAATATTATTATTTTAAATTAACAATTTTGCCAATTTAATTAATTTATAAAAGAGATTATCACTTTTAAATTTGTTTGAAAATAACAATTTCATCAATTTAAAATAATTTATGAAGGGAATTGTCACATTTAACTTTACTTGAAATTTCTGGGACATCACATTAAATTTTTAAAAGTAGCATATATTGGCAAAGTCAACATGTGATAAGAATTGTCTCTGGTAAAAAACGAATAACCATTTAGGTAATCAAGCATACCCTCAAATCTATGCCCAATTGATTTCCAATCAATTGAATTTTGACTGTCTGCAACATTTTGGCTCTCCAAATTATGCCTAGTTGCTCCTTTTGTATATACCTATCTTAATATGAAATCTATGATCATTTATTAAAGATCAGACGACATAAGCTACCGAAAGAAAATCAAGAAAATGTCTTCTTGCTCTAATCAGATATCAGCATCCCCATTCATCACGCCTAAGCCTCCTTTTCTTCTCGTCCATTCTTCTTCTTCTAACCCCAAAGAGGTGCAACCTCAATTCGACGGTGAAGGGTTCCAACTAGTTAGGAACCGCCGCATAAGAGAGAAACCCCCTCTTCAATCAAAATCATTGCAATTTCGCACCAAGAATTCATATTTCAATGGTTACAGAGAGCTAAGAATCAATTATAACAATCGCAATTCAAGGCAAGGCTCTCAAAACATGTCGAAAACTGCTACTGGTTCACAGAATAATCAAATTTACAGTGGTGCAGCAGCAAATCCGAGACAATTAATAAGCAAGCAAGGGAATTTCTCGCACAAGGTATCATCTTGGGCAGACTTGGTCAAAGAGGGAAGCCTCGGTCATGAATATACCTTGAAATATCAAGCACCTGTAGCCATTAACAACAAGAAAATGGTTATAATAAATGAAGGGGTCAGTAAGAGAACAAAGTCCAAATAAGGCTGCTCGGTGATAGCATATGTTTATGGTAATAGGCCCTTCTATCATCATTTTAAAACTTTTGTTCAAAGAACTTAGAATCCCATAGGTAATTTCAAAATTTTCACAAGAAATAATGCTTTCTTTATGATCACATTTAATGCAGAAAGTGATTGTGAAAAAACAGTCAATGGAGGTCCTTACTGTATTAATGGAAAACTGATCATTTTGAAAATATGGAACAATAAAATTGCTTTTGATAAATATCTACTAAACAAAATTCCAATCTGGATTCGTCTTTCAAAAATTAGTTTAAAACTATGGGACAGTGAAGCTTTTGGAGCAATAACAAGTATAGTAGGAACTCCTCTAAAGTTGGATGAAGAAACAACAAGAGAAATCAGATTAAGTTATGCTAGAATTGTTGTTGAAATCAATGCAAAATCCGATCTTCCTGAGGAAGCACATATTACAATGCATGATGGTGAAATCATAGTTCAGAAAATTGAATATGAGTAGATTCCTCCCAAGTGTTTAATTTATGAATGCTTTGGGTACAATACAGAAGGTTGTTCATCAAAAAAGGTATGAAAAGAGAAAACAAAAGACTCAAATGGCAATCAAGAAAAGGAGAATACAATGAACAACATCAAAAAACAAAGGAACAAAATCAAGAAACAATCAACACCGTTGAAAACAATTCTAAACTAATTTATAAGCAACAGGAGCCCACACTTATGAAACCCTAGAAAGGTCCCTTTCTGGCAAAATGATTTTTTTTTGTAAATATTAAAAACAAAAGATGTGTCTCCAAGCCTTTAGATACCTCCCAAGGGAAGGATTTACCAGATCAAGTTATGGTAGACAATAAAGAAGAAAATACAAATCATTTATAGCAAAATGTGAGCTTGTCAGGTGATATTATGGAAGTCAACATGAGCACTGAAGAAAAAATCAATTCTGCTAGGGATAATGAGCTCACAAATCAGAATGTTAATTCAAGCAGTTCACAACAAAATTTATCAAAAGACATGATCCAAAAAACCATAAAGCTCATCCCAAAACCTCTTACTCCAACAAAAAAGAATATTAAAGAAAAGAAGAAAAGCAAAATAAAAAATTACATGACATTATATCTCAAGAGAATGAAGGTAGTAGGGAAAAAGATGATTTTCAGGAAAAGTATATAATGAAAAATCCAAGGCGGGCAGAGCATCTAAAAATTCAAGCAAAAAATCACTTAATGTAAAGGGAATTATAGGCATAGAGTACATGGAGGAGAAGAAAGACAGAGAGAGCTTAGAGGAATTCAACCTCAGTCTTTCAATGTAGCAACAGAGATATCCTTTTGTGCACCCTATATTTCTTTATTTCTATTGATTATGTCAACTATTGCTTGGAACATTAGAGGGTTAAACTCTCCTGAAAGAAAATAAGATTTAAACAATCTAATTTATACAAATAAACCAAATATTGTTGGTATACTTGAGCACAAACTTGAGGATATTAACATACTTAATTTTCATGCTAGACATATCAAAGATTTGGGTTTAGCGAATAACAATATTATGGGGGGTAAGGGTAGAATTATGGTGCCGTGGGACCCTACTATCTGGAGTTTAAATCAACGCTTTTTAAATTTTCAATATATTCATTGTCAATTCACCATTAAGGGAGGATTTAAAATTAAAGTGACTTTTGTATATGCTTCAAATAGTGAAAAAATTAGAAATTCCCTTTGGAATGATCTTCAAGCTTTAAACAAAAACTTGAGCAAGCCTTGGATTATGTTGGGAGACTTTAATACAATTTTGCACTCTTTTGAAAAAAGGGATGGTATTCCATTTCCCTTTAGAAAATTGGAGTTTCTTAATAATTTTTTCCTTAAAACAAGTCTTATTGAACCTTACATTTTTGGAAATAAATTTACATGGAAATCTGGTGAATTTAGAAATATTCATTGCAAGCTTGATTGGACCTTAGTTAATCATAATTTTGCAAAATCATTTTTGAATTTTCAATGTTCTACTCTTCCTCAGGCTACTAGTGACCACACTCCAATTCATATTCTTTTCTCTGGTTATCAACCTTATAGAAATACTATCCCATTTAGATTTGTCAATGGTTGGTCTTTAGAAAAAGATTATATGGATACGATGATAAATGGTAATATCTCCTCCAACCATTGCTTAGCCCAATATAAATTCAAACTTTTTTTAAAAAAATACAAAAGAAAATCTGAAACTCTGGAACAAAAACAGAAAAAGGGATGACATTAATCTAATTAGAAAAGAATGTGAGTCTCTCTAAAACATTATTGATATAGATAGCTTAGACCATTCTATTGTTAATCAATTTTTCGAGAGCGAGGACAAAGTAAGTAAAAGTTTGCATGTGCAAGCTATCAGCATGAGGCAGAAAGCCAAGGTGGATTGGCTTACTAATGGAGATGAGGTTATCAAGTTTTTCTATGCCAAGATGTCTAGTAGAAAGAAAATTAATGACATAGGAAAACTGCTAGACAAAAATGGGAATATCTTAAATGACATTTCATAATTAGAGCAGTTAGCTGTCAATTATTTTTCTGATTTGTATAACACTGATGAAGAAGGAGTTCCCAAATTTTGAAACAAAATTTATTCTTAAAGATAGCAGTAAAGGCATTCTTCTTACTCCGGTTGTTTTGAAAGATATTTAAACATTTTTTTAATTCTAAAGTTGATAAACGTCCTGGCCCTGATGAGTTTGGAGCTAAATTTTGCAATGTTCATTGGGATGATATTAAATATAAAAAATTTGATGTTGTAAATGAATTTTTTTCTACTTGGAAGCTTTTGAAAAGCTTAATTCATACTTTTATCACTCTTGTTCCTAAAGTTAAAATTCCTTCAAGGTTAGGTGATTACAGACCTATATCTTGCTGTAATTTTATATACAAAATTATTGCTAATATTCCGAGTAACAGAACAAAAAATTTCTAAAATACTTGATTTTTGAAAATCAATGTGCATTTATCCTTGGTAGATTTATTATTGAAAATACCCTTTTGGCACATGAAATCATAGATACTTTAACGGAGGTTGCAAAAATAAAGTATGTATCAAAATTGATATTCGCAAAGCTTTTGACAAGATCAATACATCTTTTATCATTTACATGATGAGATAATTGGGTTTTCATGAAATTTTTTGCAATCCATTTAAAGAATGTATTGAAACTGCTTCTTTTCCAATCTTAATTAATGGACCACCATGTGGTTTTATTAATAGTAATAGAGGTATCATGCAAGGAGACTCTCTTTCCCCCTACTCATTCACAATTGCTATGGAATGTTTAACTCTTCAAATGGAGATTGAGAAAATTAAAGGCAATCTTAAACCAGTTAATAGAAACTTGCCTAGTATCACTCATTTATTATATGCTGATGACTTGCTTTTGTTTATGAATGCAGACTCTAAAAGTGCTCATACCATATGAAAATTTTTTGAATACTTAAAAGAATATGCAGGTCATCAAATCAATGAGAGTAAAAACAATGCTTATTTTAGCAAAAAATGTGAGAACAAAGGGGAATTTCTTAACATACTTAAAACTCTGGAAGGTCAACTGCCAGTTAAATACTTAGAACTTCCTCTTAGTACAAATCAGTTAACAGACAAAGACTGCCCAAGGCTTTTTAACATCATTCAAGATAAATTAGAAAGCTGGTCCAGCAGACTCTTATATATCGCTGAAAGATTAGAACTCACACACACTGTCATCATGGCTATCATAATGTATTGGATTAAGATTCACAATATTCCAGAAACAGCCATTCATAAAATTGAAAAAATGTGTGCCAATTTCATATGGAAAGGAAAATATCATAAAGTCTTATGGGATACATTCTACAAATCAAAAAAGGTTGGAGCCTTAGGGTTAAGAAATATCAAGGATTTAAAAAGAAGCCTGCAATATGAAACTCTTTTGGGGATTTGTAGAGGGAAAATCATTATGGTCCAAGTGGATGAAAAGTAAATATGTTAAAAACAAAAAATTTTGGACCATACCAGCAGAAATCCACAACTCAAACTCATGGAAAAGCATCTTAAAATGCAAAAATATTAGTATCAAATTATTGGATAGAAGCTTTAAAGACTGTAAAAACACCAACCTTTGGTTTGATCCTTGGATCAATGAAAGTCATTAGTTAGCTTATTAGGATGGAACAATCTCTTACATTTTGGTGGTGCTAATTTAAAAGTAGATTATATCATTCAAAATCACATTTGGAATGCAAATTTTCATCCAGTAACTTCAATTTTTAAAAGAACTATAGAAAGCATTGATATTGATTCAAATATGGCTGAAAATTGCTAGAGATGGAAACCCTCAAAGAAAGGTAAATTTTCCTTTGAATCTACTTGGCATTATATAAAAAGTTTTGAAACTGAAATGGATTGACATTCTGTTATTTGGGTTAAGGCTAACTGCCCAAAACTGGCACATTGTGTCTACTTTTCTCTATTGAATAAACTGCCAACCAGAGATAGTTGCAACAAATGGAGTAAAAATAATAAGTTAAAATGTCTGCTTTGCAAGAATGATACTTAAACAGCATAACATTTATTTTTTGATTGGAATTTTTCAAGAGATATCTAGTTTATTGCCAAAAACAAGCTCAAATTGAGTCAAAAAAAATTCTAAATCAAAGCATCAAAGAATGTATTCATCACATTCGACAAAGTTTCAAAACCAAATTAAAAGAATTCAATAAGGATAGCATCATGTTAACTATTGCCATTTATTATATGTGGAAAGAAAGGAATGCTCGACTGCATCCAAAAAAAGAAATAGATGCCATTCAAATTTGGAAATGCATTGAATCAGACTTTCAAATTTTAATCCACAAAGATAGCAGAAATAGTAATTACCCACATCAACTATTTTTAGATAATAATAACCAAGATGATTTCGAAACAAGAATGGAATCATACTTATAGAATGGGAAGCTCAATTATGATATTTCCCATTGCAATTATCTCCAGACTAATAATCATTGAACTTCGTCTTTGGGGAATAATACCAACAACTTCAACATTTCATATACTGGAGGCGGTTATTCCATATCCAATACCAGAAGAAACTCCTACAGGGGAAGAAAACAGGACTTCAATATAAATTATACTCCTATTAAATATAATCAGACTAATTTTTCTAATTTTTCTAATTATACCTCACCTGATATTGGCAGGAACTAACGCTCAACAAGTAACGAGACATTGAAGCTGAAGTTTCCATTGATTCAAAACAAATCAAAGCAGTTAGATCACTATTCGCAAAGGATTGGCAATAATCACTACATCAATAAGCTTAATGGCAATATTTATCACTTATCTATGTAGGAAAAGGGTGAAAGCAGTAAAATATCCAACAAAGTGGAATGCGAGATGGCTAATGATGTCGAAAGTAGCAAGCTTTACTGCAATTTTGACCTTCCAAATGAATCAAAAGTTCAAAACAACTGTAAAAGCAGCAACTGGTGCCCCGAAGGTTGCGACTTTGTCAATAATAGTGAAGATCCGAAGAAAAACAGCACTTTTAATGGCAAATTGAGAGAGCTGCAAGTAACTAAATACAGATTCAATAATTTGATCAACACATTTTCCATGAAAAGTACCGATAATAACCATAAAGAGGCCATGAAGTTTTAAGAACCGCCATAACAAGAGTTCGCTTAAGGCGGTTCGCCTTCTTTGATTTTTTTTGCTATGTTAGGTGAAGGCGTTTTGTTTGCCCTAGACATTTTAGGGTTTTTGTTGTAGTGTTGTGGCATCGAGTTTAGTTTTTGCTACCCGACATTACTTCTTTTGTAAACTTTTGGGCTGGATCCATTTACCAATCTTTCAAAAAAAGATCAGATGACATAGCTCATAAATTAGAAAGTTACTTTAGCCAAAAAAATGATAAAGAGATTAGATTACCACTCAAATGTTGTTAGCACTAAATGTAAATGAAAGATTAGGATATTACACATTGATTCACATAAAAAATAAGTAAACTAAAAAAAGTTAAAGCATGGAAAAGTTAGAATTTAATCGAATGAAAAATTATAATAAGAAAATTTCGAAACCAGTTAAAGATGTAGGCATATTCCATAAATAAAGATTTAGGTATATTCCATGAATCAAAGGGAAAAGCCATAAATGATCCATTTTAAAAGAATGACTTCCTGTTGGATTAGTTATCATGTTAATAACTCATATAACTTTTTAATAAAAAGGTTAAAAAAAATCAAAGATTGATTAAAAATCATTTGTTTTAAAAATAAATAATAGAAGATCATAAATTTTTTTGCAACCAAGCGTGGAAAAATGCTTAGGAACAAGCATGAAATTATTGTTTGAAAAGCAAAAGACTTTGTACAAAAAGATGAAGGAAATTTTCCTTTTTCCCTTTTGATGTGGTCTTTTATAACAATCTAAATTAAACTTTCAGAAAACATCAATAGTTTGAAAAAATCATAAAATTCCATAGATAACGTATTTTCCTAACCCATAATTTAGAGATATTTAGAGAGTCAACGATTTTTCTGCCTACAATTTTCTTTATGAATCTTGATATTTCAATTGTGACACGTAGGAATTTGCATGTAGTCTATAATGGGAAAGGTGGTATATAAATCCAAATTTTTGAATAGCCTATAATCCAAATATTTCTATTAAACTATTAATAGAATAAATATCAATATCCTTTTTCGATAAAAAATTCTTTATCAAACATATTTATGAAAGCTAAAACACTAATCCAAGATATGTGCATGAGTGCCAACCACCAAGTACAAGCAATAAACTGATTTAATAGATATGCTTATACAATGTAGATTGCCAGTCAATAAGGAAGCTTCCTCTGAAGTTATGCAAAAAATTATACCAAGTTATCAAAAGGTAGTAAAATATCATCCTTTATCTATTTTAAAGATTAAATGCGAATATTTATTGAGAAACTAAAAATAACTTACCCATGATCATGTAATATTGTCTAAAAGGTTTGATATATCTCATATTACCTTAAGAGCCAGTGTTATAATCCAGATTTGACTAATATTATGCTATGGACTGAAATAAACTATAGTGTTCTAACATTATCAAATTAGTTAACACATAAACTGAAAAAATGAGTAATGTGTTTAATTAAGGAAATTTGGTGTAACTAGCATAATCATTTTTATTGAAAATGTACTGAACCAACAAAAGCCATAGTGATTTTGCTAGGTTTTAGAGATTACCACCTCCTAGCCTTCTAAAAGGATAAAAAATAATAACTGTAATGAACCAAATTTTCGACCATAAAAAATCGACACTAATACGTCCATTGTATTACATGCCGAACATTCAAGTGCTGGAAACATAAATCTGTTACGGTGAAAGAAGAAGGTAGAAGATAAGAGAAAACTAAACAACATAAAATCTCACAACGCAGACGAATAATATATATTGTAATAAAGATCTTTACAAAGAGGAAATTTCTTTATTCATATATACAATATCAGAGTACATTAACTTATCCTAAACTTTTGGAAAATTATAAAACTGTCCTTACATTGACCAATTATACAGACTCTATAGTACATCAGAAGTAAAATACGTGAATACGTCTTGGCCGTTCAACTCTTATCCAGCTTCGAAGTATCCTGCTAAACCTAGTAGAAAATGCTCGGTCTGACCCGAGCATTACATGGAATAATGCTCGGGTGAGTAACAACCAAATGATTTCTACATTCGAAAGCTTTTCAAAACAAAGGGTATCTCATAAGACCACACTGCACATAAACACGGACGATTTTTACCTTATGTTAACCAAAACATTTTATATCAAGATCCATTGATATTATCATAGTGTCTAGTTTTTAAGTAAATAGAGGAAATAGCTAAAATGCTTGCATCTCGCATTTCAACACTAGGCTCTACAATCAAAATTGTAAGGCATATATTGGAGATTGGATTCCAATGATGGCAAGGTAAGGGACTACCTTCCGATGGTACACCTCTTGAAAATGCACTTACGCTAACACAAAGTCGACTGCCCCTTTGACATGGCATACTGGATTAACCCGTCACCTTGACACCGAGCTAGTCCTTATACTACCACGGTGTTTGCATGCAAACCAACTTTGAAAGTAACATCTAGAATGGGGTGACTGCTCCTAATGGTAGCTAACCACACAACTCTGCTGCATGCCCTATTTTTGTCTATCCTCCCGGTTGTGAAGCTTGAGGCTACACTTTACCTTCTTTCTCTTAGCAGACCATCTTAGAATGCTAAACTGGCCTCCAAGCATCAATATAATGCCAGCATTCACCCATACAAGTTTGTTCTGGGTCTGAATGAAACCGAAGGAACTAACTCTACTGCATCCATTTTTGAATCACCCTCAAGATTAGTAGTAGTACCCCTTGCACTTCAAAGAACATCGTCTTCAATCATCTTCAAGATGTCTTCCACTCAAACGTACATGTTGGTTCAAAGTTTTTTTCGGATATAGATCCGATCCTGATATCTCCTTACCAACAACCAATAACTTCTGGTTGACTCGTTCCCAGTTCTTATGGAAGTAAGTTTTCGAGTCTTTATCGGGGAACTTGAATTTACATTCATACTTCCTAAGTCAAGTTGGCTCAAACTTGATAATCGGTTATTTATCTATCAAATAAACAAAAAACAAACAATCCCATTTGAGATTTATTTATCCACATCAACCACTAAGCCTCAAAACATATCTTTGTTTAGTAAATCTCTTTCAAAAGCATTCATATACTTATCTTTCTGACATAAGTCTATTCACGAAACATCTGTAAGATTTCCTATTACCAAATCTCTAAAAAGGATTTAACTACATTATTTAAATTGGTGAAAATGATAACTCTAAGCACTATTCCTTCGGTGTTAAGTGTGGAACAGATATCTCATACCACCATTTTTAAAAGGTCATCCTCGAGAAACCCAACCTCAAATTCTTGTTTTATTTATCATAAATAAATCCTTTAATAACTTCTCTTTATCTGTGAAATCCTCTTTGCATTGACCCAAACCCATTTACAAACATTTATCAACTTCCATACTCATTTATGAACTCTTTATAGTTATTCAAACTAGGTTATATAAGTTCTTTACAAACTTCCAAATCTTATATAAAACTTCCCTTTGTAGACATTCAAATCCATTTATAAAATCTTTGTATAAACATTTAAAACCATTTCTAAAACTCCTTTTATGAATACCCAAAATCATTTATAGAACTTCTCAAACCAACTTTCAAATCATTCTTTAAATATCTTGTTCAGAATAGAATAACTTTAAAGATCATTTCAAAAGAAAATGAATATTTACCTTACAAAACCAAACAGAGGCTCAACAACTATAATGGATCATTAAATTTGGTTTAACTTATATAAGTTATATCATAGATACTGCAAAACATCAGATATGTAAGGGATTCACGCATAACATACAATCAATCATAGGCAGATGTCCAGGTTATAAATATAGGTAAATCCATAATCGAGTGAACAATGTACATATTGAAGTCTCTCTCTCTCTCTCTCTATATATATATATATATATATGATGAAGTTATCATGACCCGCTTATTGAAATTAACTTTCTTATTTCTATCATGTTACCGATATTCGGCATTTGCACTAAACACAAGTCACTTACTTCCCATAAAACGTGTCAACGTTTTATAATCACTACTTTAATTCATTTGGCTACTTAATGGTCCAGACGAGAGATCTTTTGATTTAAAATCAATTAACTTGCAATGAAGATTGATTTTAAAATATAACCGATTAAGTTTAAAAATAGTTGTGAAAAGATTAAAATATTTTTAGTTATCTTAAACCATATGTATATCTTAACTAAATCAAGATTAATTCATAATTAAACTTTAATTAACTTAATGGACTTGGTTAGGTCCTAATTAACTTCCTAATGTATCTTAGTTAAGGTTAAATCAATTCATTATTAGCTAAACCCTAATTAATAAAAAATTAATTGAAAATCACTTAATCAAATAATAATTAATTAACTAGTTAACTTAACTAAATAATAATGAATCATTAAATTACTTCTTTACTTCATTAATCACTAACTAAAACTTTATAAATCAATAATTAATCATTAACATTTTCTATGTATTATTTAACCCTTAATTACTTACTTAATACTAATTAGGTCTAATTACTTTCAAATAAATAAATTATTAAATTATCCAAACTTAACTTTTTTAACATTATCAATCAATTTCGAAAACATTTGCAAAAAAATTCACGAGAAATCGCTTTAAAATCGACAATTTCGTCAAACTATGTCCATAGCGACTATCGCTATGAGCACAGTTCGTTTAAACATATTTAAGTGAAAACACTTTCTTATTCTTTCCTATTTCATGTTTAGAAACATAAATTTTAAAGTTTTTGAGACTTAGAAACAAAGATAGAAACTTTGAAACAATTTTCAAACTTTAGAACAAAAACATAGTTTTTGATTTCGATGGATATCACATCCGTCGCAACACACAAAGTTGTTAACTATGTTTCAAATTAACATACTTTGGTTCTTAGACCACAACCATACATCCATACTACCATAATTTTAACATCATAATGAAACACATATACAAACATAAGGTTATGTGCTTACTAACTCGACAACATCACATTTAAATCCTAAATTCAACACTAACGCAAACATCCATTAAATCATCATCGACCGACATAATAACCATTAAATTTTATAATTATTTTATCACCATAATAACATATTATAGTAAAGCCAAAAACCTTTCTAAAATTAAACAGTTTACTCACTGAAACTCCGTAAACATAAAGCGAACTTTGACCAGCCCTAAAAAACAACACCCGACTTTGAAGAGCGAAGATTTTCCCAGGGTTTTGGACTTCAGATGAGCCCAGCTTGGTGGTGTAAGGTGAGTGTGGGCTTGGTTTTTAGGAAGTGAAGGTTTGTACAACTTGTAGAGGTTTTGTAATAGCGAAAAGAAGCGATTTCGAGCTAAAGAAGTGAATTTTTTAAAACCTTTTGAAACTTTGGAGGCCAAGGATTTTTTTGCAGACATAGTTTAGAAAATGAAGAAGAGAATGTAAATAAAAATGAGTGTCTTAAGATTTGGAGAAAATTACTAAATCATCCTTTGAATAAAATAACATAACATGTCATTATTATGTAAGGTCCTATCCCACTTACGCCCCCCCCCCCCTCTCTCTAGTCACATCCATCATTCCCCCTCTTATTCCATCCTTAAGATATGATGATTATGATATAGAAATAAGAAGAGATAATAAGTACTTTATATATAAAAGTGTATTTGTGTGTATATATATGTTTTATATTTTAAAAAAACACACGACTTATCTCATCACTTCCTAACCATATTTAACTTAAGATAAAACCTAATTAAGTATATTAGTATATGGTTAATTATCTCTTATATATATGTATATAGGATGCATAAAGACGAACAACGTTCTCGATAACTTCTCAGTGTCGAAGGGTCGAAATTCCGAAAAACGTTCTTCGATCACATTTTCTATTTTCTACGTACTATCTATTTTGGTAAACAAATTTTAAATACTCTGTTACCATTATTATTAAATAATTAAAATAGGATTAGTTTTAAATAAAACCCATCTATTATTTATTTAAACTTAACTTAAATTTTCGAAGAAATATATAAAACCGATGATATGAACTGTCGATGTCATAAATACATTTTTTCAAAAAACAAAATAAATTATTTTATTTCATAGTCTTATTTGAAAACATATATAAGTTTATGTAAACAGAGCCATGCATGATTCTTATTTTTTAAAAGCAGTTTTATCGATAAAATGATTTTCAGTTATTTTATGGATATTTTCGCCAGGACGATATTTAATAATTATCAATATTTTTACCTAGGTAATTTGTTCACAATATTTTTTCCAACCAAAATAACAATTATTATTTATCACTTAAAACATGATTATTTCTTACCTTTAAACCCATATTTAAATATTTTTAAAAATAAATATAATTTATCCAAGTGATAAGTGTAACGACCCGCTATTTCGAACCATTCAAATCGACAATAATCCACACATATAAAACTTGAATTAGTAAAAAAACATATTGTTAATCTATAATCGACAAAACATAGCATATACAGTAAATAATTAATCACATAATCACAGACATGGAGTTTTACAACAATAAGCAACGGAATAGATAAATAGTTCTTCATGAAGCTGCTGCAGAACATCAAAGTCAAAAGCAAAATACAACATAAATTCCAAATACATAGAAGTTTCTAATATATAAGACACGACAAGTCTGGACATAAACAACTGGAAATAACTGAAATAATTGAAATCTGAATAGATAAAAGATAGGTCTCCAAGTAATGCTCTAAGCTTCAAAGGTGAGTCTCAAACGCTGTGATACTCAAGCTGACCCGAGCATAAAGCAAAACACAAAACACTCGAGTCAGGTTTAACATTCTTATGCAAGTAAAACAACTTAAGTGAAATGTTCAAGTAAAATGCAATATAACTTAAAGGATGTTTGAGATTCCACCCTTTAAGGATCCGTTAAACTATCTACATATATAGTATAATATGCTACATGTATAATGTCTAAAGTAAAGTAAAATATTAAAATAGAATTAAGGCGTTACCCATAACTCCCTTAACATATTTTTATATAAATGCCTTAGTCTATACAGTACTGTAAACTCCACTAAACCGATGGCCTATCAAGGAGTACTCCATAGATACGACACAATCTAAACTCGTAATAGGCATGATAAGGCATATTACAAGGCACGCGAGGCAATGCCTAGGGTAGGATGCTAACGTCTTGCAGAATGCAGCTGGTGGTAACGCATAACAGCTACTACCACCCCCCTTGAGACACTCTCCCATAATCAAAGGTGCACCCAATCAAATCACAAAGTACTAGATATAGTTTTGAAGAAGAACGCTAGATCGGAGATGCGACCTCACTTGGTCTAGGTATAGTTCATGTTTTAGTCATATCAAGCTAATCCGAGAGAGTCAGGGCGACGTTCATACCTTATACAGAATCGTTCGTCAAACCATCCTACTTCGTTATGGATTCTCCAGCAAGTGCACAGTTGTTAAAGTGGTTTTCTATTGGCAGAGAGTATGATGATATCCGATCCCGGTCTCTTTAACAACCAAACGCTTGTTTCACACCGTGGTCATTTAAAAAAATAACTTTACAAACATTTAAATAAAATTTCAAATCACAAAATTTAATCCAATTAAATATTCAACTTCAATTTTTATTTTATTTTAAAATATTCACTTAATCACTTTTTATAAACGTTCAAATAAAATTTCAAATTACAAATTCAAGTCAAATTAAATATTAAATTTCAATTTTATTTAAATTTGAAATATTCATTTATCACCATTAATTAAATTAAATTATAAATTTATACCTTTCAGAATCTCAAAATCAATAAGTTTCAAATCAACTCTTATTAAAATTCAATTCTTAAACAAATTCAATTTCAATTTATCTTTCCAACCTTAATTTATTAAAGTTATTATAAAATCTACTTTTAAAGTATTAATATAAATTTCAAATAAATATTTAAACATATATATATATATATATATCAAATTAAATTTTATTAAATTAGTTATTATTAAATTAAATCTTATTTATTAAATATATTTTATTTTGTATTAAAATTTAATTTATATATTTTAAAAATAAAAAATTATAAGTAAAATCTTATAATTTACATTTTTTTAAAACTTAACTTATAAATTTTAAAATGTCCAAAATATATATTTAAAAATCTAAATTTATACACATATTAAAATTAGAATAAAAACTTTATATTATTTTCAAAATCAAAACACATATATTTTCTTTTCGAATTTTGGAAATCATTTAAAAAAATTGACCAAGCGTGTCTGTATATAGTTTTCTATCCTATGGTCCAGTGATACAAATATTTATCATTTCAATCCGCAATAATTTATATATTTACGGGTTTATATCATTTGAACCCACAATCCCAAAATTTCAAAATCAATAAAATCATTTGGGTTTATCATTTCAACCCATAAAGATTTTCCTTAATCTATAAGATCGTTCGGGTATGTATCATTTCAACCCATAGGGATTTCCTAAACTAACAAGGAACTTGCAGACTGAGAACAATAAAATAATAACTTAAAATGACATAGCATATCAAATGACAAATATGATCATAATTAACAATTTAAATATAACATATATACCAACAGGTTATGGTGCCATATGTCAATTAACATAGATAAACAAATGCAAGTAATAACATATCATATTAAACAATTTAATTACTAATCAATTAAATTTTAACACATTTTAATCATCATTTCATGTGAAATAAATTTTCTAAACATTAGAATGTAAATCGTGAGTGATCACTCACCTTACGAGGCTACGAAGGCGATGATGAAATAATGGAGCAAAGCGGTGATCTACAATAAATCAAATCCAAGATTGAAGAAAAATCATTTCCAACAACACAAATAAACAACCAAGCTTTTGAAAGAAAAATCCAAAGCATGATGAATTTGAATCGATGAATGTGTATATATATATATGTGTATTATATATATATTTTACTTTTTTTAGAGAAGGAGAAGGTTTTGACCGAAAGTGGGACACTGCTTGGTTCAGGCGTGGTCAGAGGATGGGTTCAGCCTTAGAGTGGGTTGGTAGGGGCTCAGTTCTGGGTTCGGCTAAGGATGGGCGATGAGCCGAAGGGTTTTGGAGTCTTGATTTTACATCGGTTTGATTATGATAAGCTATATAAAATATTCTGTGCATACTAATCATTTTTGCGGGAGATTTGTTGCAGATTTATATTCAGAGTTTTGAAGCTGATTATGTTATATCTGGAGTCTTTATTTCATTTAGAATTTTGTTAAAATCTCTCCTGAATTGATATTTATATAACTTTATATACACACATGTACGAACATGCACACTTGGCTGAATTCATATGGCTGAATACATTCATTCAGCCGGCTGAATGCTGAAACAAAAATATTATTTCACAATATCCAATCGCCTGAATGAATATATTCAAATGGCTGAATTAGGCTAGAAATAGCCTAAAACCTTGTTGTTTGCGTTTTTAATTTGATTCAGATGGCTGAATTAGTTTATTCAGAAGGTTGAATATTCCCAATTGTTATTTTCATCAATAGACGCTTCTCTTCATTGAAGAATACCATCTTCAAAATTAACGGTTTCACCTGTTCTTTTCAATATATTTTTGTCATCTATGGTTGCAACCTTTTACACTCTGTAAATAGATTTCAGAATTCAACAAACGATTCATCGAAAACTATTTTTATATTCTTGAATTCTTATCTATTCTCTAGTTTTCGAATTGCACTCAAATTGCTTACATTCTCTGATCACTGTTCACTCTATCGTCCATAATTCTCAAGCACATTACACTATACATCATAAAGGAGAAGTTTATAGGAAGAACATACTTAATTGACTTATCAGTGCTATTTAAAGAGCACACTACAGTCAGATACTTTTGTTGTTTTTAAAGAAGTCCTATTCGGTTGCTCAGGCGGTAGAAGTCCTATCCAGTTGCTTAGGCGGTAGAAGTCCTATTAGGTTACTCAGACGGTGTACTCCTCCGGGTTAAACGAGCATTGCTAGTTTTAAATCCTAAAGGAGTCAGGGATTGGACATAGAACGGGAGTTCGAATCAGTATAAAAATCTCTGATGTTATTTACTTTTCTTCTTTTATTATTTACTTACTTATTTCATACAAGTAGTTTTTCCATATTACACGATCCTTTAAGCATAGTCACTTTCATTTGGTATCAGAGTAGTGGTCATCATATAACCGTAACATAGTTATCTGAAATTGTCATCATGTGGAAAATAAAAACAACACTGTTGCTAACTCTACCTTCGTAGAAGGCCAATCTACTACACGGTCACCACTGTTTAACGGAATTAACTATAAATATTAAGCCACTAGAATGAGAATCTATATACAAGCAATTAGTTATGAAACCTGGAACATTATGCAATATGAATATATTATTCCTACTACTAAATATTCAACATGGTCTAACACACAAAAAGTAGATGCCACTGCAAATGCTAAAGCTATGAATATGTTATATTGTGCATTAGACAAACATGAGTTTAATAGAATAAGCATGTGTAAGACTGCTCACGAAATTTGGCATACTCTTAAAGTTACACATGAAGGTACCAACAAAGTCAAACCAAGTAAAATTTCTATGCTCAAAAATCAGTTTCATAATTTTAAAATGAAATAAGATGAGATTATAAATGAAATGTACTCTAGAGTTCAAGACATATATCATTCTTTGATAGCATTAGGAGAAACTTACACAGATTTTGAATTATTTCAAAAATCCTCAACTCACTAATGGATGAGTGGGAACGAAAAGTCTTAGAAATTGAAGAAGCTAACGACATTTCGACCATAAAACCATAAGAGTTGATTGGCAATCTAATGTCTTATGAAGTTAATCTCCAGGCATAACGAGTACAAGCTCAAGATAAGAAAAATATAACATTTCAGGCAGAAAAAAATAAATCAGATTCAGATGAAGAAGAATGGCGTTCATTGCTAAAAATTCCAAAAAGTTTTTGAAATTTAGAAAGAGCATCAAGTTTAGATATAACAAGAACAACTCCACCAACAATAATAACACGAACAAACTATCAACATCTGCTCTAGAATGTTATGAATGTCATAAGAAAGGTCACATCAAGAAAGACTGTCCTAAGAAAAAGAAAGACAAGTATAAGCATAAGAAAGGCAGATTCAAGAAGAAAGCTTTGTCAGTCACATGGGACGATATAGAATCATCCCCATCATCAGAAAGTGACTCAGACAATGATTTAGAACAAGCCAATGTTTGCTTTATGGCTACAAAAGACAAGGTAAGTGAAAACTTTCAATGATCTTTTGGAAATTAATTCAGAATAACTTGACAAATTAAAGGCATAAATAGAAAGTACAAAGAAACCCTCGAAAAAGTGAATAGAATTGAAATCGAAGTAGAATGTTAAGAGATGAAAAGATAATTTTGGAAGAAGAACTTCAAGTTACTCAAGAATCTTGTTCTAATATGTCATCTCAACTTTCTCTGCTATGTTAAGAGGTAGAAACTCATAAACAAAAGAATGATGCTTTATTAATTGAAAATCATAATCATAAATCAAATATCAAGATTTTAGAGTTAGATAACTATAGCCTTAAAACAAAATTAAAAGACATCACTAAAAATGTTTCTAATTTTAATAAAGGTAGAGAAACTCTTTCAAAAATTGTAGAAAATTCTCAAATTGTTTCAAATAAAGAGGACTAGGATATAAACAGACTTCTAAAATTATTCCAAAGAATTCTTCGTATTAAAATAAAAATGAAATAGCTAGGTCTAAAAATTCCAATTTTACTACTTCAATTAGAATTTGGGTTTCTAAAACTAATAATTCTTCAATAAGAAACAAGTATATAAAGTCTTTTATAAAAAAAAGTTCGTAAAAAAAAGATTTGTGTTCAAAAGGAACTCTGAACCCTCTTGGGTTTGGCTTACTAAGATCTAACTCTTAGGACCCAAAATAAATGGTGGTTACCAATGTTAATTCTATATTTTGCAAGTACCATTCAAAAAAAGAGGAAAATGGATATTGGACAGTGGTTGCTCAAAACACATGGCAGGAAATAAAGAGATGCTAACAAACATTAATTATTCAAGTGGATATTCTGTCGCATTTGGAGAAATTTTCAAAGGATATATCATCGGTAAAGGCGATGTGAGTAATAACGGTATATCTAATTTACCTCTTATTACAGATGTTTTATTAGTTAAAAATTTGAAACACAACTTACTTAGTATTAGCCAATTGTGTGACAAAGGATTCAACATTTCTTTTTCTAAAAGTAAGTGTAATATTTTTTATCAACACAAGAATCTTATTTTTGAAGGCTTTAGAGATAAAATATTTATGTCTTAAATATGAATATAAATTATAATACAAATATGTGTCTAATAGCCAAAGAAAAAGATCCATGGTTATGGCACAAAAGATTTTGTCATATTAATTTCAAAACTATTAATAAATTATTTAAAAATGATTTGGTAAAAGGTTTACCAAAAATGAACTTTAAACTAAGCAATATTTGTGATGCTTGTCAATTAGGAAAACTATCAAAATCATCTTTTAAATCAAAGAAAAATATTTCTATTATACAACCATTAGAAATATTACATTAAGATCTTTTTGATCCAACTCAAATTCAACTTATAAATCATAGTAAATATGTATTTGTTATAGTAGAAGATTTTTCAAGATTCACATAGACTATTTTCTTAAAAATAAAAGTGATACTTTTAAAAAATTTAAGAATTTTGCAAAAAGAATTCAAAATCTCAAAAATTTAAAAATTAAAAATATTAGAAGTGGTCATGGAGGTGAATTTGAAAATGAAGCATTTGAACATTTTGGTAATAAAAAGGGAATTTACCATAATTTTTCTTTTCCTACGACACCACCACAAAATGGTGTTGTAGAAAGGAAAAATTGAACATTACAGGAATGTACAAGAACTTTGTTAAATGGAAACACGTTACCAAAACATTTCTGGGCAAAAACTGTAGCAACTGCTTGCTAAGTTCTAAATCGTGTCTCTATTTGGCCTTTAACAAAACACACTCCATACGAACTGTTTCATCATAGAAAACCAAACATTTCTTATTTTAAAACTTTTGGTTCAAAATGTTTTATCCAAAATACAAAAGATCACCTTGGAAAATTCGATCCAAAATCCGATGAAGGAATCTTCATAGGATACTCAGATCGAAGCAAAGCTTATTGAATTTTCATTAAAAGAACAAAAACTGTTGAAGAAACACTTCATGTTTCATTCGACGAAAATTTCAATTTTAGTAAAATTTTTGAGGTTACTCCTAAGACAGTCACAAATATGGTTACTCGAAATAATTTTGAGGAAGATGAAGATTTTTCTAATAACATTGAACAAAATGAAAACATTGATCATAACGAAAGTGAATTAAGATCTCCTCCTAGGATTTAACGTGACCACCCAGTAGAAAATGTCATTGGAGAAATTGATTCACATGTTAAAACTAGAAATCAACTTAATCAAATGGGCCATGTAGCTTTTGTTTTTAAAATCAAACCCAAAAATGCAAAAGAAGCATTTACTGATGACTATTGGATTATAGCTATGTAAGAAGAGCTAAACCAATTTGAACGAAACGAAGTTTGGAAACTAGTTCCTAGACCAAGTGATCAAACAGTCATTGATACTAAATGGGTCTTAAGAAATAAAACAGATGAACAAGGTAATATAATTAGGAATGAAGCTAGATTAGTCGCACAAGGATATAAACAAGAAGAAGGAATTGACTACGAAGAAACATTTTCTCTAGTTGCACGACTTGAAGCAATACGTATCTTACTGGCCTTTGCATGTTTTCATAATTTCAAATTTTATCAAATGGATGTTAAAAGTGCTTTCTAAAATAGTTATATAAAAGAAAATGTTTTTGTTGAACACCTCCTTTATTTACGCATGAAAAATTTCCAGACCACGTCTATAAACTTAAAAAGGCTTTACACGGACTAAAACAAGCACCTCGTGCTTGGTGTGATTGTCTTAAGAGCTATCTTGTAACGTCCCACCTTTTTGCACGTTTAAATCGACGATAAACCACACATGTCAGACTTAAACATACAGAAGGGTGGATTATTATGGGGTACATAAGAAAAAGTAGAGAAAGAAAAAGAACAAAACAGAATCTTGCAACTAAACGATAAACTGTAATAATCAAATATACAGTTCATGAAGTTGTTTTACAAAATATTCGATTTTACTTATACAATACATATCAGAGTTACACATACCAGAGAAAAATAAATAATGCGGAGGAACAGTATGAATGTAGTGGAATACTATAATAAATAATAATAATAAATCTTCGTCTTCGTCCTCAAGAATTAAGGTCTTCAAAATCTTGAAATGCTCAGGCTGACCCGAGCGAATTGAAAAGACAAAACACTCGAGTTAGAGCTAAACGATCTTATGTAAGTTAAATCAACAATAAATAATATGAGTGGAACGGCGTCAGCTATGTTTATGAGATTTGATGTCTCCTATCCAGTGTCTAACGTGAGTGCAGTAATTTAAGAGATGCTCGGGATTCACATCTCCTAAGAATCCGTTAAACAATTTACTATGTAGTAATATTTCGCTATTATAATAGTGTCTAATAGTAAAATAAACCTACTTTTAAATAGCGTTAAGGAGTGACCCAATATTCCCTTTAACACGTAATAGTGCCAATAGTCTATACAGTACCGTAATACCTTCTGATCGGGAAGCTACCAGAGGATACTCCATAGGTACGAAACAAATCAAACTCGTACAATGCGCGCTAGGGTAGGTGACACGGCACAACTAGGCAATGCCAGGGTAGATATACCAATTACGCCTTCGGGTCGGTAGTAACGCGTAGCACGCAGCTACCGCTCACCTCGAGCCACACCCCCGAATCGAAAATCAAAAGTGGCCACTGAATCAATCCAAAGTCAGAGTATAATATCAAAGGGATGCGTCCGATAAAAGGGGCTACCTTCTTAACCCGACAATCGTTCTTGTTTTAGCCACCTTATGCCAACTCATGGGAGTCGGTTCCACGTATTTACCTCAAAGGAAACACCGTCACCATCCTACTTCATTCTGGAATCTCCACCGCGTACATGGTTGTTAAAGTGGTCTTCGGAGTTGGCAGAGAGTATGACAACTCCGATCTCGGTCTCTTCAACAGCCAAACGTTATTATAACGCCGCGGTCATTTCAAAATAATTTACACTTCAAAACTAGAATATAATATCCATTCGAACTATATAATACGATATCATTTCCGTTTGTAAAAACTCAAATCAACATGATATCATTTTTATTTCAAAATATATCCTTTTCCCAAAATCATAGTACTTTCAACTCTATATACCTTGAACCCCATAGCTTTGAAATATGACTTCGAATAATTAAATGGTTTAAATATTAAATTACTTTATATAATAAAATAGCTTTTTAAAATTTCACAAATAAATTCCAAATACCTATTTGAACCTCCAATTAAACCATTTCAATTTTCATATAATTCAAAGCTTCAAATATTCCACCATTTCAAAACTGATTCTTTGATAATTCCATATATATCAAATTTAATTACTATTATTTAGATTTGAAATGTCTACTTAATAAATCCAATATAATTTAAGTAAACTTTTTACTTCAACAACTGGATATCCTTTCAATTTATTTAACTTGATATATTCATTTAAATCAACTTGATATTCATTTAAATCACTCTAAACAATAATCAATTTATAAAAATCATACCCTTTAAAATTCTAAATTTTATTAAATTCCAAATAAATTCCACATTCATTCTTCCAACCTTATTCTCATTTAAGCCATTATAAACTCCCGAAATTTAATTTAAATAAATGCTTAATCATATTTTATCTTAATAAAATCAAACTTAATTATTAACTTCTTTTATACTTCAAATCAACTTTATACATAGTTTAAAACCCAGCATTTAACTATATATAAAATAACATTTATAAAATATCCAAATCATTATCTCATAAAACCATATATTTCTTTACAAAACCATATAAAATCATTTCAAAATATTTTTATATATAGACCACGGTGTTTGTATATAATTTTATACCCTATGGTCAGGTGATACAGATATTTATCATTTCAATCCGTAATTTAAAATAAAATTACGGTTATATTCATTTCAAACCGCAATCTTGAATGGAATAAAGTGCATAACAAATTTGCAGTTTAAAACAATATAAAATACAAAATCTATTCATCCAATATAATTATCCATTTATTACAACCATCATCCAATTTAGACAACAACATCAATATAGAGCATATAGTAAATAATAGATAATTTCTGACAGTTTATATTCAATAATAAATTAAACAAACTATCTAACTGGCAGTTTATATGCAATAATAAATTAAATAAAAATTTAATTTAGTAAATTAAATTTAACTGAGATGATGACTAAAAATATGCAAAACAATCATAAATAAATTTCAAATCACATCATATATCCATTTAACACACATAAGAAATTTTACAAGTTGTGAGTGGGTTAAAACACTCACCTTTTGAATTTAAATTGAATTTAAACCCAAAGTTTGAATTGTCTCCGAATTCATCCAAACCAGCGCCGTAATGTCCGGAATTCCAATAGGAACCTAGCGGAGAAAACCGCGCGTAAAAGCAACCTTGTATGTAAAAGTTATGCTGATTAGAAATTTTAGAAATTAAAATTCAATTTAAGTAAAGTAAATTAAATAAAATAAACCCAAACCCTTGCCTCGTCATCACTACACGTGCTCTGAACAGTAGCTCACCCAAAACTTTAACCTAAAATCGCGTCGTCCACACGCAGGGACAAACGACAGCCGCCGTCGTTCGACGTCCCCTCCCACGCCGCTACATGCTACGTCGACGCGCCACCAAGCCGAAGCCACTCTCCTCCACATACCCGGCCCCACTAGCCCTGCTCGACCCCGAAAATAGGGCCGGTCGCCACCCAAAAATGCATAAATTTGAATTTTCACCGTCGATCTGGCTGATGGTTCGACGAACGGCTCACGCTGATGCGCTCCACTCGCCACTCTCCACGACCCCATAACTTCAATTTGACGATCAGCTGAGTTTCATTGTCGAGCTATGAACGGTAGAGGATAAACCTTCAATTTCTGGCCACCCACAAACTCAGATTGGGAAACGGACTACAGATCTGAGATGCGTACATCAAGAGCTTCGATATATAATTTTTCTGAATTTTTTTGAGAAGTTTGAAATTTTGGCTTTGGATTTGATTTGGAATTTCAATTGGATCTGAAATTTTATTGTCTGCCATTGAAACAAGGAGGTGAAGAGGAATTGTACGCATAGACAAATGAGATATAGAGATAGGCTAGGGTTTATAACAGGGTATATATAGGCAAGGTTGAAATAGTATAGATGAACCCGATTTATAAACGCGCTGAACGATGAATGGCCCGAAACGTCCGTTCTGACTCCGGAACGAAATTGAGTCAACCCGTATATCAAAATAGATGTTTTTAAATATTTTAAAAAAGATGGAACAAGCTTCAAGTCCAAATTCCATCGTATGAAGAAGTTATGCTAAAATCAAATATTTTCAAATTGATTTCAATTTCATTGATTTCAAGGCGTTTCGAGTTCGTACGATCAAACGACAAGCCCTTTCTCTATGAAACTTGAAATCCTACAATAATTCAACGATACGGATCCGATGAAACTGGTTTCGTCGAAATATGAGTCAGTGGCCAAAATGGCTATTTTTACATAAATTAAATAATTTAATAATTAATTAATAAAATCCAATTTTTAATTTCCATTCTATAATTGACAATTTTTATCACTTTTATATTTATTTATCGTTTACACTAATCTAAACATATTTAACTGTCAATTTAAAATTGATTAATTCCTCAATTTCATTAAATTCAACAATTATAAATTTAATTTTCAATAATTCAATTAAGTTTACTTTCCATTTATTATTCTATCAATTTTATCTTATGGTATAATTATCATGATTTATATCTTAGTGCGTTAAACATTTCCAATTTCATCTTATTTCAACTAACGTAGTAATTAATCTCATTAATTTGCAAAATTTGATTGCCAATTCTGTTTAATAGACTAATTAAATATGTAACACATAATAATTGATTCCATTAACTTTTTATTTCATTTATAAGTTTATTGCTTATAACAAATGTTACCATTAGTTTCATAACACTAATTCATTCCATTTCCATTCATTATACATTTTTTTATTAGTAAGTCCACATTTTAAATTATTAATTTACCATTTATATCCCATTATAAATTAATGCACACATAATTAAGATTTTAATCAAATTAATCATTTCATCTTGGTTCCATTCTTTTATTACATCAACTATTACTTTATGAATAAAATTAGCATTTCTTATTCATTTTGTTACATTCACAGTCTCCGTTATTGTCTTAAACTTGCAAATGTAACATTAAAGTTCATTTAATTCTAATTGATTCCCCAATTTAATTTAGGGGCATTTCACCAAAATGACAAACTTTGCAGTCCAATTAGTTTCTAGGACACATATTCAAAGAAATTACTTTCAAGGCCAAAGTCAGCAGTCCAATTACTTTCAAGGACATAATTTCGTAGGTTTTTAGGCCCTAGAAACTAATTATTTCAGTTGTGTGTCCTATAAACTAATTTCACTTGCTAAACAGGCCCTTGTGGCAAATTTCCACTTTAATTTAATAGACCAATAAAACGGGTAACTTATAACAATCGTTATCATAACTTTTAATTACACATATGAATTTACTATTCACAAACAAATGTTACAATTCATATATAATATTGATTTTATTCAATTACCATTACTATCTATTATCTCATTAATTGATTCAAATTTACATCCACTGCCGTATATTAATTTTGTAACCAGGTTATAACATTTACATTAATTCCGTTAATTTAAATTAAATTCCCATCTTTACACTATGCCTATTATTACTCTATAAGCTAGATACCATTGTTTACCTTTCATTTACATTTATTTTTCTTAGATTAATCTATTACCAAATATTTCTGTTTACAATCAATTATAACCCAAATATTTGTTTCAATCAATTGGGTTTGCATTGAATTAATCATTTATATATTAACTTGCATTATCATTCTTACATTTCACTCCCGTTATTAATTCATTATTGTCTTAAATTGAAATTTTGATTACCAATTTCATTTAACACTCTAAATAAATAAATAACATATATTAGTTGTCACCTATTTACTTTTCTTACATTTAAAAGTTTATTACCTACCATTAACACTGTATTATTTCATTAATTCAATAATTACACTTGTTTTACTCATATTCCTATTATAACTAAGTCATAACATTTAAATTATTTTATTTAATTGGCATTTCATCCAAATTCATTAATTATTAACTTTAATTAACCCTGTTATGTTTCCACTTAGTTATTTTCATTATTATATCATAACTTTTATTAATAATTCACAATTTTTTTCTATTTTCATCAATATTAAATTTCAAATATCTTATTAAATTAACAATTTTAATTATTGAAAATTCATGGATTGTTACATATCTAATAGATTGTGGTTTTGAAATTGGAAAGGTTGATCAAACTCTTTTCATTAAAAGAACTAAAAAGGATATTTCAGTTATTCAAAATTATGTTGATGATATTATTTTTGGATCTACAAATGAAAAGCTATGTCTGGAATTTTCAAAGATAACGACCAAAGAATTTAAAATGTCACATATGGGAGAACTGTCTTATTTTCTTGGATTACAGATTAAAAAAATAGAAAATGGAATTTTTATTAATCAAGAAAAATATTGTAATAAACTAATTAAACGATTTAATATGGAAAATACGTATGCTAAACCAACTCCAATGAGCACAACAGTTCTTCTCGATAGAGATGAAGATGGAAAAAGTGTTGACCAAAAATTATATCGAAGTATAATTGGTTCATTACTTTATCCAACAACTAGTAGACCTGACATAATGATGAGTGTTTGTTTGTGTGCTCGATTTCAAGTAAATCCTAAAGAATCATATATGCGAGCAGTAAAACGCATATTGCGTTATCTAAGAAAAACCAAAGATTTTGGACTTTTCTGTTCGAAAGAATGCCCTTTTAAGTTAGTTTCATATAGTGATGCTGATATTGGAGAATGTCGAACAAATCGATAAAGTACAAGTGGAACTTGTCACTTCATTGGACAATCTTTAGTCTCTTGGTTAGCAAGAAACAAAATTGTGTTTCACTTTCAATGTGAAGCAGAATATATTTATGCTGCTTTAGCTTGTTGTCAAGTCATTTATATGCAACAAACACTTCAAGATTTTGGTGTTAACTTATCTAAATCAACAATTTTCTGTGATAAAACTAATGTTATAAACTTATCCAAAAATCCCATAAATCACTCACGAACTAAACACATTGACATACGTCATCATTTTCTTCGTAATAATATTGGAAAGGATTTTGTCAGACTGGAATTTGTGTCCTTTGAAAATCAATTGGCTGATATATTTTCAAAACCTTTAAATGAAAATGTATTTATAAAATTAAGAGGATAATTAGGAATTGTATGGATAAAGGATTTATAAGTTTTTTTTAAAAAAAAGAGGGTCTTCCGACACTTGAACTCGGGATCTCTTACTTAGTAGTCAATTGTTCTACCACTACTCTACTTTGTCTTTTTATAAAACTTTAGTTGGTTTGTATTTTTTTATTTACCTTACATTCATTTTTTTTCATCCAATTTTTTCTCTGGCTATGATAATCTTAACCACAAAATTCCTTCTATTTATATATGTTTCTACTCATATATATATATATATATATATATATATATATATATATATATATATATCTACTATTTTTTCTTCTTTTTGGATTAGCTTTCGAATAAAAATTTAAGTTTCGAATACTTTTCTCGAAATGTTGTCTCAACATAATTAAGAATCCTTTGATCTTTCTTATACTTCTTCTTCGGGATCGGTGAATTTACCAACTCCAACACCGATTTATGAACCGGTTCCGATTGTTCCCCCTTCCATACATACTGGTTATACTCCACCTATTTAAAAATCGAGACAGTCTCTAATCTTTAGTTCACCATATACAAAAGAGAAAATAGATAATATTCATCACTACCAATGGGAAACACTAGAATTACAGCGCGGACTGTACGATGAACAAAAGTTAATGCCGAGCGATTAAGCTTTTTGGAACAAGTCACGTTAAAATTCTGTGGTTCTTCCCCTAAAATCACAGTTCATCAACCGTCTCCTGTTCGTTCTCCAAATCATCACAATCCTTGAAAACCATCACCACAGCGTCCACTATTATCTCCAAATTCTTGAGAATGCGGCAATAGATGGTCACCACTTCGACCATTTCAAGAGAACACAAAAATAGAAGAAGATGCATATCACACTCCAAGCTCTTCTTCCAAATCTTTTTAAAAAAATTTAGGATATTGTTAATATGCTATTTTTCTTTTCTGATTGTTCGAAAATTGAATTATTCAAAATATTTATTCATATATATTGTTTACCATAAACAATAAGCTGATATAAGTTTCTATACAAATTCAGCCGGCTATTTTTTATAGAGTAGACAGCTGAATATTATGGGAAGAACAATTTATCCCCAGGTTCAGACAGTTGAATCAAACAAAACAGGCGTCTGAATTAGGTCAAAAATGAACTATTTCTTTGCGGGTCGAAACTCAGAACAATTCAGACGGCTGATATAAATTATTCAGCCGGCTGAATTCCATCTGAGTCAATTTTTGAACCTGCCTCTATTTTTTCCCTTTCACTTTTTCCCTTACTTTTTACCTACTATATATTCACCTTTTCATTTCTCACCCATTCATTTCAAAACCCCAGCCACCATCTTCAAGCTTTTCAAACTTTTATCTTCCCTTTTTACTCTCTAATGGCACCAAGATCCAAACGCACTAAAGAATCAACCTCCGGACCATCCTAAGATCAGATTCGATAATGACTATGGAATGATGTTGAAATTTCCCGGTACAATTCTATGAAGAACTCCAATATCTTTAAAGGAGCCTTCATGAAATTTCAAGATTTTGCGGCCTATCGAATTAGAGAATTGGCGGAGCAATTCCAATATAATAGTATAATAGGTAAGCTCAAAATAATGCCAAAATTAATCATTTTTTATCAAATTCTTTCTTGCTAATTTGAATTTAGATCACCATAATCCTCAAAATCGGCAAGATTGTGTTTGGTTAATAATTTGTGGCATTAAAATTTTCTTGCCTTTACAAAGACTGGGTAATATTCTAGATGCCCCTATCAAGGAATTGATATTGATGATATTGAAGTTGATATGGATCATCGAGACGATGTTTCACATTATTTCTTGTCCGATCAACTTACAAATTTGAGTACTTTAAAGTCTACCTTCTTAAGGCCATAATCACGCCTCATTCACCGTGCATTTATTTGTTCTCTACAACCAAGAACGGGGAGTTATGAAAAGGTTTATAAAAGAGATTTCCAAGCTCTTTACTCAATCTACTCCAACAAACAAGTGAGTTGGGGCAAAATTATTTTTGATGATTTCAAGACATCACAATCCAAAAAAATATAAGGCCATCCATTATGGTGCTTATATTATGCATATCCTTCTCAACGTCGGCATTCCAATGCCCGACTTTGATTTTCCAAGTATTAGTGAGTTAGGCGCAAAAACTTAAGGATTGATGGGTCTTCCTCACCGGCCTCCTCCACAACAAATCATCTCCTTTCAACAATGGTCTCAAAATGTTCAACAAGGTACTTCACAACCTCATGACACTAGTATTGCTTCCTCTTCTCATACTCAACATGAAGAAGAAGAAGAGGATGATGATTCAATTCAAGTAATTGTCCCGGATACTTCCTCCAAACAAGCTATTATCACTCTCTCCCAGAATCAATCGAAACTTCATCGAGAAATTAAGTCTCTTGAAAGGAAAATGGAAAGAAAATTCAACTCGATCAAAGGTTTTCTAAATAAAATATGGGAAAAAAATTTCTTGTTCCGGTTCTACATCCACCGAAGCATACAACCCATCCCCATTTCAGTGGTCTTCTTCTAGTTCAAGTTCTTATAATGATAATCCTTCTCTCTCGAGCCAATTTCAGTTATGGTTGTTTTAATTATGTTTGTTTTAACTATGATTGTCAAGTTGTATGAATATTTTATGCTATCTCAATTAAACGTTATATATATTGCTTTTCTTTTCTTACAATAAAATTCTTCTTGCATTATTTTCTTTCTTTTTGTCGATGACAAAGGGGGAGAAAGTTAATTAAATAATTGTGCATATTGACAAGGGGAGTAACAATGTTTATATTATTGATTTATAGTTGTCATCATCAAAAAAGAATAGAATGTTAGAATCTCGAGTTTACATCGTTTTGATTATGACAAGCTACATAAAATATTCTGTGTATACTAATCATTTTTACAGGAGATTTGTTGCATATTCATATTCAGAGTTTTGAAGCTGATTATGCTGTATCTAGAGTCTTTATTTCATTTAGAATTTTGTTAAAATCTCTCTTGAATTGATATTTATATAAACTTATATACACAACATGCACAGCTGGCTGAATTCAGATGGCAGAATACATCATTCAGTCGGCTGAATGCTGAAACAAAAACACTGTTTCACAATATTCAGACGTCTGAATGAATATATTCAGACGGGTGAATAAGGCCAGAAATAATCTAGAACCTTGCTGTTTGCATTTTTAATTTGATTCAGACGGCTGAATTAGTCTATTCAGACGGCTGAATATTCCCAACTGCTATTTTCATGAATAGATGCTTCTCTTCATCGAAGAGTAACGTCTTCAAAATAAACGGTTGCACCTTTTCTTTTCAATATAATTTTTGATCTAGTGTTGCAACCTTTTACACTCTATAAATAGATTTCAGAATTCAGCAAACGATTCACCGAAAACTATTTTAATATTCTTGAGTTCTTATCTATTCCCTAGTTTTCAAATTGCACTCAAATTGCTTACATTCTCTGATCATTGACCACTCTATCTTCCATAATTCTCAAGCACATTACACCATATATCATAAAGGAGAAGATTATAGGAAGATTGAACTTAATTGACTTATTAGTGCTATTCAAAGAGCACACTACGCTCAGAAACTTTTGTTATTTGTAAAGAAGTATGTTCGGTTTCTTAAGTGGTAGAAGTACTATTCAGTTGCTTATGTGGTAGAAGTCCTGTTCGATTGCTCAGGCCGTGTAAACCTATTCCTCTGGGTTAAGCGAGGTTGCTAGTTTTAAATCCAGAAGGAGTCTGCGACTGGACGTAGAACGGGAGTTTAAACCAGTATAAAAATCTCTGGTGTCATTTACTTTTCTTCTTTTACTATTTACTTATTTATTATGCACAATTAGTTTTTCCATATTACACGATCCTATAACACAGTCACTTTCAAAGGGTTGATGGCTAGAGAGGTTAAAGAAACAAGGCTGACTGGAGGGCTCGTGATGCGACGTGGGTGTTCAGTATTTGACTGAGACAGTTGCTGGGTAGGTTGGGTGATCGGTTTAAGTGGGGCGGAGGCCAAAGAGGAGTGGGCTGCTCGAGTAAGGTGGAGGGCTGAGTCTAGTAATGAGTGCAAGGTGCTGCTACATGGCAAGGAGGAGACGAAACTAGTTAGGTGAACTGTCGGGATGGAGTGAATGAGGGTTAGGCTCGATGGCGGATAGGCTGTTGAGGGAGGGCTGAAGCAAGGCGGAGCAACAATCGAAAGAGAGGAGGTGGGTTCGGATGGGAGTGACGCTGGTCGAAGGGGGGCCTGAGTGCATGGAGATGGGTGTCAGAATGCAGTAGAGTGGGAAAGGTTGAGGAGGAACGAGGCATGGCTGCGAAGTCGAGGGAGAGTGGGAAGGAGGCCGGAGCACAGGGTGTGGTGGAAGGCTGGAGTGCGGTGGATTCGATAGAGGTTGGCAAGAAGGCGGAGGAAGGTTATTCGGGTTAGCTGTGGCGTGGAAGAGCAAGAGTTGTGTAACGATCCCAATATTTGAGTCAAAATTTAAATTGATAATTTATATAAATTTTTTTATTAAATTGTGGATTTATTTGAATTTTTCAAATTTAATAAGATATATACTTATTTATTTTAAAATTTGAATTTGAAAACTCAAAATAAATATTTTAAATAGAATTAGATTATAAATATAATTTTGATTTGTAAATTCAAAATGTATTGAAAATGAATTGGGTTCAAAAGTTATACTTTGAAAAATAATATGTATGATTATTTATTAAATGTATAAATTGTGTTTTATTTCATTTTCTTTAAAAGGTAATAAAAAGTATAAAATAAGATGTAAAAAGAGATCAATATTCTTTCTTTTTAAATTCTATACCTAAACTAAGTATAGTTAGTAAAAATATAACATAAATACTTAAGTAAACAAGGGCTAAAACATAGTTTGTATGTAAATTAAGTAATTTATAATGAGGTAAGGGTTTAAACAAAGTTTTAAGTTAATTTTAAACAAGGGTTTAGACATAAAAGTACTCACATTTAACAAGTGTAAGATAATAATAAAAGACCATTACAAGTGTTAACATGTTTTAACAAGTGGCAAACAAATTTACTTTTAATTTAAAAAAATCATGAAAATATGAATAAGAAAAGAAATTGATAAATCAGGTTATTCTCAAACCTGAGAAAAGTTTCTACAAACCAAAACAATTTCTTCATATTAATACTTGAACAAATTTACGGTCATATCAAATCTAATTTTTCAATCTGAAAACAAATTGAAGGCTATGGAAATCGAAGATCAGATTCAACTCTAAGTTCTACATCATGACATCTTAAAATTGAAGCATGCCTGTATCAAAATCAAGCAAACCCGAGCAACAGGAGATCAGGCAAAACAAAATCAGAAAGGAAATTAGATTCAAGTTTAAATGCAAAGTTCAGGCAACCTGAAACAAACCCAGAAAGTATTAAAGCTAAACAAGATCAATTTCAGCTTTGAATCAAAATGTAAATCTCCAATTTTCAAACTTTCGGGCCTATAATCTCAAATATATAAAGTGAGCAAAATTCCTTTAAATCTGCTTCTGTGTTCCGATGGTGTGTTTGACAGTTGAATGTGTCATGGAAATATTGTTTAGTATGCCTGCATGTCTAATACACACACACACTCTCTCTCTCTGATATGCATATCTATGTGAATATGTTAAGCCTGTTTTTGAGTTACAGGTTTTCAAATCAAATTCAAGAAAATTCAAGACTTCATTAAACAATCTCTGATGAACTTTAGTAGCTGAACAAATTATGTTTGTTGAAAACATAAATTAGAATCTAAAAATAGTTAAAGTACTATTTGTTTATAAATTATCTGGGAATGAAGAAAGACGGTGAAAATGTGAAATACATCAAATTATCGATTGAAATAATTCATCGTTTCTGGTGTATAATCCATTTTATTATCAGGAAACATGAATTTTAAAAAAGTTAAATCATAAATTTTGTTTGGGATTGAGGGAGAAATTGGTAGTTGATCGAATTTGTGAATTTCGAGTTTTGCTGATGATCGACGAAGAATTTTGGATCGGGATTAATGGTGAAGCTGGCTTGGGTGTTGAAGATTGGGGGAAAAATAGTTAATAATTTTTATGATGATCTAAGCGGCGTGGGTTCAATGAACTAGGGTTTAAGCCCTATATTTTGTCAATTGGGTTCGCAAAGGAATGGCATCGTCGACATTGCACCAAGTTCGATCGCACCCAAGGGAAAAACTTCATGGGTAAGTGGTGAGGCGGTGGGCACGGCGGCATGGTCGCACATGATCGATGATGATCAGACGAGAAGGTTTTGTTGTTCGAGTTGGGTTCTAGTGTCCATCGAGTGGGTCTATTTTGATTCCGATCGAGATAGGCAGAGCTAGTTGGTCGTGAAGCTTGGAAGGGTTGCCGTCGACTTGGCGATGTGGTCGTGGTTGATCGGAGAGCTTCGACTGGCCGTGCATGTGAATGCATATCACTGTGTATCAGTGGTGATTTTTTTTTGGGAAGAAGCAAATGTCTCGGGTGTGAGCTCGAGATTTTGATCAAGTGGCTCGAAGAAAAGATGGGAAGGATGATACTCGAAGACAAGCTTGGGATTTTCAATAGTTTGGCTCGGGTAGAATTTTTGGTTAAGTAGCAGGCGCTAAAATTTTAAATAGAACCGTGTTTCAAGTTTTAAAACAAAGGAATTGGATTTTACTAATGCTTCTAAGTTTAAAGACAAGGTAAAAACTGTTGAGTCAAGATTTTTATAGATTTTTGATTTCTGACAAAGGGATAAGCCGTGATCGACAAGACAAAGAGATATCGACAAAAAGAAGTTATTCGTTAGAGAGTCACAAAGAGCTCCATATGTTAGAGGTTGATTATTTGGTATGTTAGTAATGTTATTTATGTTAAAATCTATCCTCAAATAATCTTATACCTTAAATCTTTGAATATATATATATATATATATATATATATATACACATATATATATATATATATATATGAATGAGTGCACATTAACTGTGCAATCTGGGCTAAACCGGTCGACTGGTTAATAAAAGGCAGTCGACCGTTTCTGCCCAGAATGCACAATTAACGTGCACAAGTGAACATAACCTATATATATTCAAATTCCTTTCCACTGGTCCTTTTTAACCTGTCGACCATTTTCAAACATAAAGCAACCTTTCGTATAGACACTTCCTTTTCTTCAACGGTTGCTTCTCTTTCTCTTCACCAATGATCATGACCTTTGTTTGTACCTTTTCATAAAGGGTTACTACTGTTTATTTCTTATATAAACATCATGAAATCATTATTCCAATTAACCAATTTTCTTATTCTAATCTCTACTCTATTGATCTCTATCTTATACTCTCAAGTGCTAAAATTGCTCATACTCTATTATATATCGTTTTGAATCCTGAAATTTGTTTAACATTCTTTTGATTCAATACGATATCCACTTCCAAATCTTCATATATACAAATATTCTATTTGAGGATAAGATTATAGGAAGTTTGTACTACAAGTGACAAAATAGTGTTAGCAAGAACACATACCGTCAACAAACAATTATTTTCATCTTTGTTGAAGTCCTCGGTGTTGTAAGAGGCAAGTGTTGAAGTCCTCAGTGTATTAGAGGCGTGAAATCCCGCTCGTCTGCTCGGGTGTTGTAAACCTGTTCCTCCGGGTGAAGCGAGGTAGTTGGTAGTGAAAATCTAGATAGAAGTCTGGGACTGGACGTAGGACGGTGCTCTGAACCAGTATAAAAATCTCTGGTGTGCTTTTTCTATTTTACTGAATTTTCTATTATCTATGATTAGTCATATTCTTGTGTGTTATACATCATATTACACGATCCGTGTGTACTATATTAGCACGTACATAATTTTCATTTGGTATCAGAGCTCGGTTATCATATAACCGTAACACGGTTATTTGGTATAATCTTGTAATATGGCAAATAACGCAAGTATTAGCACTCAAAACACCACTTACACGGAAGGTCAATCGACACAAAGACCTCCATTTTTCAATGGTCTTAACTATAGCTATTGGGCAACACGTATGTCATTCTTTATGCAATCAAACAGTTATGATGCCTGGAATGCTACTCAAAATGAAATAGTGAATCCAAAAACTGATTATTCAGAATGGACAGCGGTTGAGAAAATGGCAGCAGCCGTAAATGCAAAAGCAATAAATATGTTGTTTTGTGCATTAGACCAAAATGAATATAACCGTGTTAGTATATGCACTACTGCATATCAAATTTGGCAAACGCTGAAAACCACTCATGAAGGTACTAACAAGGTTAAACAAGCCAAAATAGCCATGCTGAAAAGTCAATTTCAAAATTTCAAAATGAAACCAAATGAGACAATCAATGATATGTATTCACGTTTTCAAACTATCTACCATGCACTTATTATCTTAGGACAAAGGTATTCTGATTTTGATGTTGTTTCAACAGTCTTACATTCTTTGACTAGTGAATGGGAAGGAAAAGTATTAGCAATTGAAGAAGCTAATGACCTTTCCGTCATGAAGCCAGATGAATTGATAGGAAATCTAATGTCCTATGAAGCTAACTTGCAGACTAGAAAGGAACAAAAAGAAGAAAAGAAGAACGTGACATTCCATGCTGAAAAAGACGAAAATGAATCAGAGTCTAAAGATGAAGATCTGGCATTTATAGCAAAAGGTTTCAAAAAATTCCTAAAACAGCGAAAAGCCAGTCGTTATAACAGAAAGAAATCTGGATCAAATAAACCAACATCATCCGCTATAGAATGCTTCAACTGTCACAAAAAGGGGCACATGCACAAGGATTGTCCGGAGCAAAAGAAGAAGTCAGAAAATGACAAGTTAAAATATAAGAAGGGCAAATCAAAGAAACGAGCATTCCCGGTAACGTGGGATGATACAGACTCATCAGAAAGTGATAATGATATGGAAGATGAACAAGCAAATGTCTGTTTCATGGCAACAGAAGATGAGGTACAAATTCCTACATTTGATGAAGTACTTGATATTAATGCTGAATTGATAGTCAAATATAAAGACATAAAACGACAGCTAAAAGAAGCCAAAGCAGATTTGAGTAGAGCAGAATTTGAACGAGATATGTTAAAAGACGAGAAGAAAATATTAGAAGAAGAACTTGAAAAACTTCAAGCATCATCATCTAATATTGACTCTCAATTATCTCTTTTGAGTCAAGAAATTGAAACTCAAAAGGAGAAAAATGATGCTCTCACTATTAAAAATCATGAGCTTAAGGAAAAATTCAAAATTCTGGACCTAGAAAAGGCTAGTTTACAAACTAAGTTAGATAACATTACTCAAAATGTTTCTAACTGTAACAAAGGACGAGAAAATTTGACAAAAATCATTGAAAGTTCACAATCTGTTTCAAATAAACAAGGTTTGGGATATAAGAAACAAGAAATCAAGAAACATCTTGGTAATGAAAGGAAGATTGAAGCTAAGAAAAATCTTAGTTTATTGTATTCCAAACCAAAACCGGTTGTGAAATTTCAGAAGAAAAATGTCAAGACTATCAAAATATGGGTTCCTAAAACAAATAACAATTTGATTAGGAACAAATATATTCAGTATTTCATGAATACTATGCATCTTAATACAAATTATATATATAAAGGGGATACCGGACCCGTATGGGTTTGGACTCCTAAGACCTAACTCTTAGGACCCCATAAAAAGTGGGTACCATGGCCTTAATTTTTTTTCTTTTCAGGTCCCACTTAAGAATAGAGGAAAGTGGACATTGGACAGTGGTTGCTCAAAGCACATGACTGGAGACAAAAGCTTATTGACAAATATTACATACTCAGATGGTGGCTCCGTCACTTTTGGAGATAATTCAAAAGGATAAATCATCGGCAAAGGCGATGTGAGCAATTGCGGTACATCTAACTTACCTCTCATTACTAATTTCATGCTAGTTAGAAATTTGAAACACAATTTACTTAGTATTAGTCAGTTATGTGACAAGGGTTTTACAATTTCCTTTTCGGATAATAAGTGTAGTATTTTAGATAAAGACCATAATTTAGCTTTCGAAGGATATAGAGACAGAAATATATATATTCTGAATATGAATATTAATCATAATTCAGATATGTGTCTTGTGGCTAATGATAATGATCCATGGCTATGGCACAAACGCTTCTGTCATATAAACTTCAGAACTATTGACAGGCTAGCCAAAAACGATCTAGTTAGAAGACTACCCAAAATAAGTTTTAAGGTTAACAACATCTGTGACGCATGTCAATTAGGAAAATTAACCAAATCATCTTTTAAATCCAAGAAAGTCATATCAACATTACAACCACTTGAGTTACTACATATGGATTTATTTGGACCTACTAGGGTTCAGTCAATAAATCACAGTCGATATGTGCTTGTAATTGTTGATGATTTCTCCCGTTACACATGGACAATTTTCTTAAAAAACAAAAGCGACACTTTCGATCATTTCAAATCCTTCGTCAAAAGAATTCAAAAATCAAAAGGGATTAAAGTTAAAAATATAAGAAGTGATCATGGCGGAGAGTTTGAAAATAATGAATTTGAACATTTTTGTACAAAGAAAGGTATATATCATAATTTTTCATTTCCCAGAACTCCACAAAAAAATGGAGTTGTAGAACGGAAGAACCGAACTTTACAATAATGTGCAAGAACATTATTGAATGGAACCACCTTACCAAAACATTTCTGGGCAGAAGCCATCGCAACTGCCTGTTATGTTTTAAATCGTGTGTCCATAAGACCTCTTACCAAGAATACCCCTTATGAATTATTTAACAAAAGAAAGCCTAAAATCTTATACTTCAAAGTTTTTGGTTCCAAATGCTTTATTTTAAATACGAAAGACCAGCTTGGCAAATTTGATCCAAAAGCCGATGAAGGAATATTTGTCGGTTATTCGGAATGAAGCAAGGCCTATCGTATATTTAATAAACAAACCAAAACTATTGAAGAATCACTTCATGTCTCTTTTGATGAATTCTACCAGCATCCTCAAAATATATCAGATGATGACGAAACAATAGTCACTGATAATCCAATCATCACAAATGTTGATTCTGACTCGGAAATAATTATTGAGAATATTCCTCAAATATGTCAGTTACAATCACCACCAAGGATATTAAGAGACCATCCGGCCCAAAATATAATTGGTGAAGTAACATCACATGTCAGAACAAGAAGTCAACTCAACTAAATGGGTCATGTCGCTTTTCTCACAAATATTGAACCTAAGAATCCAAAAGAAGCTGCTACAGACGATTACTGGATCATTGCCATGTAGGAAGAACTAAATCAGTTCGAGCGCAATGACGTTTGGGAACTTGTTCCAAGACCAACTGATCAGTCAGTTATTGGTACTAAATGGGTCTATAAAAATAAGGCTGACGAACAAGGAAATATCACCAAAAACAAAGCAAGATTAGTAGCACAAGGGTATAATCAGGAAGAAGGTATCGATTATGAAGAAACTTTTGCACCAGTTGCTCGACTAGAAGCTATTAGAATCCTATTATCTTTTGCTTATCACCACAATTTCTAACTTTATCAGATGGATGTTAAAAGTGCTTTTCTCAATGGATTTATCGAAGAGACTGTATATGTCGAACAACCTCCTTTGTTCGTACATGAAAAATATCCTGACCATGTGTTCAAACTTAAGAAAGCTCTGTATGGTTTAAAACAAGCACCTCGTGCTTGGTATGAACGACTACGTAGCTATCTTATTAACTCAGGATTTCAAATAGGAAAAGTCGATCAAACTTTGTTTATCACACATTCTCAAAAGGATATTCTAGTTATTCAGATATATGTAGACGATGTCATCTTTGGTTCAACAAACGATAAACTCTGCAAGGAATTTGCAAATATTATGACCAAAGAATTCGAAATGTCTCATATGGGAGAACTGTCATATTTTCTTGGACTTCAAATCAAACAACTTCCGAATGGTATCTTTATTAATCAAGAAAAATACTGTGGAAATCTTATCAAACGCTTCGGGTTAAATAACACACCTGGTAAACCTACTCCTATGAGCACAACTACACATCTTGAAAAAGATAAAAATGGTAAGAATGTTGACCAGAAACTATATCGAAGCATGATTGGTTCTCTTCTTTATCTTACAGCAAGTCGTCCAGATATAATGATGAGTGTTTGTCTATGTGCACGCTTTCAAGCAGATCCAAAGGAATCACATCTACGAGCAGTGAAACGTATAATTCATTATCTTAATAATACCAAAGATTTCGGTCTTTTTTATCCAAAAGAATGTCCATTTGAATTAGTATCATATAGTGATGCTGATTTTGGAGGCTCTCGAACGGATAGAAAGAGTACAAGTGGTACGTGCCATTTTATTGGAAAATCACTTGTCTCTTGGTTTAGTAAGTAACAAAATTGTGTTTCACTATCAACATGTGAAGCTGAATATATATCAGTGGCTCTCGCTTGTACACAAGTAATATACATGCAACAAACACTTCAAGATTTTGATATTCATTTATCAAATTCTATTATATACCATGATAACACAAGTGCTATAAATCTTTCTAAGAATCCAGTGAATCACTCCAGAACCAAACACATTGATATCCGTCATCATTTTCTCAGAGACAATATTGAAAAAGGAAATATATGTCTCGAATATGTCCAAACTGATAGTCAACTAGTGGACATTTTTACTAAGCCTCTACTTGAGTCCAGTTTCATTAAATTTCGTAGAGAACTCGGTTTAATTTCTAGAAAAGAACTTGATAAGTAATCACTAATGTTATATTCTTAAGTTCTTTTCGGATTTTTTTTTGCTATTGCTATATTAAGAAATTGAATATGAGCTTCTAATTTTTTTTCTACGGCCAAGTTTGCATGACAATTCCACAAGGTTATATATAGGAATTTTTCTATATAAGCTTGACAAAAATATTGTTTTTATCACTTCCTATCTGAGCCTAAAAGTTTATATATATAGTTCATTATGGCACATATTTGTGATGAGTGTGCTCAAAAGTCCCATTATTCGGTCACAAGTTCTGAGCCAGAAGAATATTACTCTCTTGAAACTCCAAAACTCAAATCAAAGTGTCATCACCAATGCATTCATACTCCTGGCAATACGCCAACTTCGAAACGAGCAAACAAGGTGTTGTTTTGTACACCCCGTACCAGAGAGAAGATCAATGAGATTCATCATTATCAAAAACATCAAATCGATCTTCAAAGACAGCTACATTATGAGCAACAACTAACTTCGGAACGACTATCTCTTCTGGAAAGAATGGTATCATTCTTTTGTGGTTCAAACAAACATGGCGTATACGAGCCAATGCCTCATGCACCTTCATCCTCTAGAAGCCCAAATTCATGGGATAAAAACTATGCTCAGAATGAAGGAGCGAAAGAAAAATGGTCTCCATGGAAACCACGCATTACCGATGTCAAAGAAGAGACTTCCGACCATAATTCCTCTACCTCTTATTAAATTTGTTTCAATATTATGATTGTATTATCGTATTTGTATATATATCATGTTTTGAATAAACTCAATATTATATGGACCGTTAACATTCAGAAATTCAAGCAAGAAGAAGGAAAAAATACTCACCTGTCGACCGGCCAGAAACCACCAGTCGACCGTTTTTGCTTCTGTAAGAAAACGGTCGACCGATGATTTCAGGGCGGTCAACCGGTTTCGAGCTGTTTTGTTTTTTAAAGGCACATACGGTTATTCATTCACTCCATCTCTTCTTTTTTTTCAACAAACTCTCATAACTCCATCTCTTCATTTTTTTCCACAAACTCTCATAACCCTAGAACTAAATTCTTCTACCAATCTCACCTAAAATGGCTCCTCCACAAAAGAAATTAAAGCAAGCTTCTACCTCCGAAACTCAACCAATCGATCTCTCTGTCAGGAAGTGGCTTGTGGATCCAATCGCAGCCAAAAGGTGGAATGAGATGAAGGATTTTACAATCCATTCAGGTTCTTTTGTTAATTTCTCAGATTTCTCTAGTTATCGTATTCTTGGCTTAGCAAAGGATGCCGACATTGAAAACCTAACTGACTTCGATCAAAACAATGTGAAAATTAACCATGTAATGATCAAGTTATTCTATGCTAACCTAAATTTAGAGAAAAACAAGCCAGAGAATCCTAATTATTGTCTTTGGTCCGTTGTTTGTGGAAAAGAAGTGTTTATCTCATGTGATAGGATGGCAACCGTTCTTAGTTCTTCATTTATCGGTGAAAAATTCTCAAGTAATTTTTGCAATGTTCATGTCCGTAATCAAATTAGCCATCAATTTATTGAAGATGACAAGGATAGCACTAAGTCTATTGGTTTATGGCCTTCTGCAAGAATTATTCATCATACTCTTATGCACTCTCTATTACCAAGAATAGGAAATTTTGATGTCGTCTATAAAGAAAATTTCAAGGCATTATACTCAATCTATGGGGGTATTCGTATAAATTGGATTGGTATGATCTTTGATGAGATCTTGAAAGTGAATGATTGCTCTAGGCCACACTTGTTCTATAACGAGTATATTATGCGTCTCTTGCTTGATTGTGGCATTGACCCTCCCAAGTCTTCAATTTCCAAACCAAAAGTCATCAACAAAGCATCGATTAAAAGAATGAAGCTTCCCGCTCCATACTTTAATATTATGCCTTTTGAACAATGGAAAGAACAAGGACATAAAGAAGCTTCATCACGATCATCCCGCCCTAAACCTGAGGAAGTTAAACTTTTACGACCATCTTCCTCAACAAAAGAATCACTTGACACTATTGCTCGAAATCAATTCCTTCTCAAAGCATGACTTAAGCGCATGAATACAAAAATGGATAAACGCTTTAACAAACTTAAGTCTTTCTTTGTTTCTATATGAGAAGCAATATCATGTGGTGGATCATCTTCATCAATGCAAGCTCCAGACCTTGGCAAGCGCCCAGCTCCTCCTACTTTTGCTTGGACATCTTCGGAGGAGGGTACAAGCTCGGGAACTAGTCGTGAACGTGGACACGGAAAATCTCAGCTTGTTGAAGAAGAAGGAGAAGAAGAAGAAGAGGGTGAGACGGAGTCAGATTAAGTCTCTTTTAGTTTATTTTTTGCGTTCTTATGACTTTAGTATTTGCTTTAAAAAAATTATCTGGCACTTGTACTAAATAGTGTCGTGTTTTAATTCGTACTAGACTTGTGTGTATTATCATCTTGTGTGAATGTTACTCTTGATTTATGGTAGTAAATTTATGTTGCTTATAATCTCATTTACATCCTCCATTTAACAACTCCTTTTCGTCGATGACAAAGGGGGAGAAAATTATGTTAACAGTATATATGCAGGACACAATCTCAGGGGGATATCACATACAGGGGGAGATTCATAACTATGTTGTCATCAATCAAAAAGGGGGAGAATGTTGAGTCAAGATTTTTATAGAGTTTTGATTTCTGACAAAGGGATAAGCCGTGATCGACAAGACAAAGGGATATCGACAAAAAGAAGTTATTCATTAAAGAGTCACAAAGAGCTCCATATGTTAGAGGTTGATTATTTGGTATGTTAGTAATGTTATTTATGTTAAAATCTATCCTCAAATAATCTTATACCTTAAATCTTTGAATATATATATATATATATATATATATATATATATATATATATGAATGGGTGCACATTAACTGTGCAATCTGGGCTAAACCGGTCGACTGGTTAATAAAAGGCAGTCGGCCGTTTCTGCCCAGAATGCACAATTAACGTGCACAAGTGAACATAACCTATATATATTCAAATTCCTTTCCACTGGTCCTTTTTAACCTGTCGACCATTTTAAAACATAAAGCAACCTTCCCTATAGACACTTCCTTTTCTTCAACGGTTGCTTCTCTTTCTCTTCACCAATGATCATGACCTTTATTTGTACCTTTTCACAAAGGGTTACAACTGTTTATTTCTTATATAAACATCATGAAATCATTATTCCAATTAACCAATTTTCTTATTCTAATCTCTACTCTATTGATCTCTATCTTATACTCTCAAGCGCTCAAATTGCTCATGCTCTATCATATATCGTTTTGAATCCTGAAATTTGTTTAACATTCTTTTGATTCAATACGATATCCACTTCCTAATCTTCATATATACGGATATTCTATTTGAGGATAAGATTATAGGAAGTTTGTACTACAAGTGACAAAATAGTGTTAGCAAGAACACATACCGTCAACAAACAATTATTTTCATCTTTGTTGAAGTCCTCGGTGTTGTAAGAGGCAAGTGTTGAAGTCCTCGGTGTTGTAAGAGGCAAGTGTTGAAGTCCTCAGTGTATTAGAGGCGTGAAATCCCGTTCGTCTGCTCGGGTGTTGTAAACCTGTTCCTCCGGGTGAAGCGAGGTAGTTGGTAGTGAAAATCCAGATAGAAGTCTGGGACTGGACGTAAGACGGTGCTCCGAACCAGTATAAAAATCTATGGTGTGCTTTTTCTATTTTACTGAATTTTCTATTATCCGTGATTAGTCATATTCTTGTGTGTTATACATAATATTACACGATCTGTGTGTACTATATTAGCACGTACACGATTTTCAAAAACAAGTTGTGAAGATATGGGAATTAATTAGTTTTCACTAATTAATATTTAACAAAGTTATAAAATATATTTAAAGATAAAATTATGTTGATTTAAGCTTAAAGTTAATAAAGAAGTAATTAAGTTTTTTTTAAATTATTTTAAATCAATAAAGAGGTTAAAGAATTAATCAAAAAAGGTGTTTTTGAATCGTTAATTGATTTAAATTTCTTAAGTTAAATTTTGAGTTAATGATAATTAATTTCAAAGATGGTTAATTAAAGATTTTAATGATAAGTAGTGATTAATGAAAAGATAATTACTTATGGGTGTTTGGATAATTAAGAATAATTAATTAAATGATAATAAATTAATGGTTAATTAATTAATTAAGGATTAATTAATGATTTATTGATAAAGGTGATTAAGAATTAATTAATTAATAACTAAGGAAAAATAAATAATTAATTAAGAACTGTATAACTTAAAGGTTATAATAAATTGGCTAATGATAATTAATTCCAAATTGTTTTGCAAAGAATTTAATTAAGTATGAAATTAAGATAAGTGGATTATCTTAAAGTTAATTAAGGTTTTAGGAAATTAAAGACTAACTAATTAATGATTAAAGTTGATAAATCAAGTGATTAAACAATAATTAATTTAAAGAATAATTAATTAATGTGATTAATTAATTGAGGTAATTAATTTGAGAATAATTAATTAAGTAAAGGTTGATTAATTAATGAAAGTGATTAGGGATAATCACCTGTTGTAATTAATTAAGATTAATTTACTAAATGGAAATTAATTAAGGGTTAACTAATTTATTGATTGATTAATTAAGGGTTAATTAACTAATGTATTTAAGAATAATCAATCAAAGAATAATTAATTGATTAAAGGTTAATTATTCAATAATTAAAGGTTGTTGATTCATTAACTAAGAATGATTAATTAATAATTAAAGAATAATTAATTAGAATGGGTTGTGATTAATGAATGATTAATTAACCAAGATTAGTAGTTTATTCATAAGTAATTTATCTTATTTACATTAATCAAATAATTGATTTATCTTACTTATGGATGTTTGGATGCCATTGAATGTTGAATTATTTGGTATCTCTGTCGTGTGATGCTTTGTGATATGAATAGGAATGAATGTAATTTATTTTATCTGTGATGAATTATATTATTTATCTATGAATTTCTGAATGGAAGATAAGCGTTATAGATTATACCGCTTATCGATATTGATATGATTGAATCTGTGATGATTGGTGATGTTGCATTATTGTGTAAAACCCCTGGGCCACACTCATACATACACAAATATGGATTGCACGAGGAAATTGGTTAAGTCATAGATTTTGGAAAATGGTTTTAGAGATTGAATTTTTGAATTCAAATAGTTTTGGAAATAGACTTGGGTTAAATGTGAAAAGCTTTGAAAAGAAGTTTTAAAAAGATACAAGTTATTTTGAATAACTTGATAAAGTTTTGAAATTTAAATAATTTGATTTAAATTTGAATTCAACATTTGAAATTGAATTCTTTGTTTGGAAATTATGGTTTAAAAAGGTTACATAATTTAGAAATGTGTTTTTAAACCACATTAAAAGCATTGTTTTGGAAAATTTGAATCTAACCCAAGTTTTATACTTGAAGGGCTTTAACTCATGCAACTGTAATTGGGTTTTTCCAAAACAAAAACTACTTGTTTTCAAATAATAAATAGCTTTCATATTTAGAAAGGATTTCTAATTTGTGTTGAAAGTTTTCAAGTTTGAAATGGAATAGAAATAGTTTTGAAAGCTATGAATTAATCTTTGTGAAAAATTGTTGAACCTTGTTTTGAAATTTAAGCGGATCTTAAAGGTATATCCTTTGCATTAAAGATTTGAAATGAAATTGTTTTGAAAACTATAAATGCATCTTTGTGAAATATTTGGTGGAATTCATTTTCAAACAAAAGAGGATCTCAAAGATAGATCTTTTGTTTAAATATTGTAAATGAATCTTTGTGAAAGATTAATGAACTTTGTGAAGTGAATCTTTTTGTTTAAAAGATTAAATTTAACCATTTAAAAGAAAAGTTTTAGGCAATAAGTTGTGACTTAACAGAGATCCCAATATCCATATGTTTTAAAATATTGCGCTCACTATTCGGTTTAGCTGGGAGAGGACTTTGTGTCATATAACCCATTTCGAATAGTGATACGACGAAATGGATTGCATTTGAAGACCGGTGGTGAAGACCCATTGTCTTCAAGAACGATAGGATAACCTGTCGAATGACTTTGTACTGAGTTGCTCCGGTATAGAGATCTCCATATGTGATGAGGAGTTCGATCGGAATTGTGGATACCCGTATTGCAAGGGCTTCTTCCTTTATTGGACGAAGTGCCTTCGGTTCCATTCAAACCCGGAATGGACTTTTATGGTTATATGCCTGACATTACACTTTGAGATATAAAACTGATCTCTTTTAAATACATTTATGTTTGGCGACGGAGAATTTATTCTCTTAGCTTAAAACCCTTCTCTGAGACGTACGAGCTTAGAGGTAATGTAGTTGATCGTTATCAGTGATATACTCCCAATTTGGTAGTGTGGTATGCTGAGTGCTGTTGTGTGTTGTTGATCATTTGTTGATCAAAGCATGGCTTTTGTTAAAGCGTAGCTTTGTGGACGAGACTGCATCAGGACCTCACACCCCGGAAATGGTCGAAACAGGAAAGATGCGGCAAGGTTATGTGGGTCGCGCCCTTTAGGGTGTGTCATTCCTTTCTGGAAAAGGGTGGTATCATGGTATGGAGCCCAGATATTGGTCACTGCAAATTTATTACTTTGTGATTGCTTTGTGGTTGTTGGTGTAGAGGTACCTCGGATAAAGGTCGCAAACGACCGAGGGATAGCATGCTCGAGTAGTAGTTACCTAGTTACAAAGGTAACCCGGCCTTGTGTTGGCAGAGAGCCGGGTAGGTTCTCGGGACGTCCCTCCATAGGCGTACCCATGTGGCAGTAAGAAGTTCCTTAGCCTGACCATTTGTTGGAAATCCAATCTCCAATACGCGCCTTGTACGGTTTTAGTTGTAGAACCTGCCATTTACTTATGGTGGTCACCACTGTTTAGATGGTAGCTATAGTAGGCATAGTTTGAAATGTCTATGCTAGCTAAGATTAATATTATACTTGCAAATGTTTTCTACTATGCATTAATAATAATATCAAAAGGATTTTGCATATCAAGCATGTTTGACTATCATAAGAGGAAATCTCCACCAATTTTACGTTTGCATTATGTGTACGGTGGGAGGCCTTATGGTAGTTTCATTTTCCAAAAAGCATTGCGGATTTCAAGTTTAAAATATTTTGTTATTTGTTTTAAAGATAAAATGGTTTTTGTTTGCTCATATTAGTCCGATGACTGGCCTGGAGTTTATTGTTCCCTTTCCAAACTCTGGGTGCCCACAATTTTCCACACGGGCAGTCTAGAGTTGGAATTTTCAGATAGTAGATGTAGATTCGATAGTCTTCTACGGTCTTTGGATGTCTGAGTCCTACTTGATTGGTGATTCGAGCTTTTGGTCCAAGCTATCTTCGGTTTGGAGCTTTGGGGCATTTGAGATGGAGTTGTAGATTTTGGATTCACTCTTTATCGAAGATCACATTGGAGTTATTTCTCCCATTGTCATCTTTTCCGCTGTTGTCATTGTCTCTGATATTGTTGTATTATATTGTATCGGGTATTGTATTCATTTTTGTATCAATGATATTATTATCTTTTCCTTCCGCTATGTTGTTATACTTAATGTGTTATAAGCTCCGGCGAACCAGATTTGGCGTTTAAATCTGTGGCTTTTGAATATAGATGACGTGTTCGGTGCCGATTTTCGAAGGTCGAGTCAGGGTCGTTTCATTTGGTATCAGAGCTGAAGGTTGAAATTTAGCTCAGGAGTATAACACATTAGGTAACTCATTAAAGATAGGCTGAAGTTTACCTTAGAATGAATATATCCCTATGATATCCGTCCGTATGCCTCAATAAATTCTCTAACTATCCATTGATAGTGAGTATGAGTGCAAGAAGAGGACGACAAAGGGGATACGGAAGTACCACTACAAATGGTCAATACCCAGCAACAACGGAAATAATCTTTTCCTATCAAATCTCTTTTGATCACCATTCAATTTCAATTCTTTGATTTCTTCGTGGCAGCTTGAGGGAGAAGCTTTGGGGTGATGGTGACCCCACGAATCGAGTAGATAAGTTCTTATTTCGTATTCTGATTATCAGTTTCTCTATCAGCTTTTCGTTTTTAACTCTAATAAATTTGAAAATTTATTTGAAATAAATTGGTTAATAAAATATAAATTTAAAGTTGATTTTGTATTAATAAAACGAATTCGGTTAAAACCAAATTTGAAATTCTATTGTAATTTCTTATGAGAGTCAAAATCCGATGAGGGACAAGTTGGTGTAAATTTTGGGGTATTCTGACCTGAGTTTGATATCCATACCTAGTGTTTGAGAATTATGGAAGATTAAATCCATATATCTATTGTCCGGGTCTCGATATATTCTACGAACGATTAGTTATCCCTTCAAACTAATCAATGCCCCTGCATATTTCGTAGACTGGATGACCCGAGTATCCTATGTAGTATTGAATGAGTCTGTTCTCACAATTATTTGTGATATTCTAATTTGGTAAGCCAAGTGCAGAATGGATATCTCATTTTGATCTAGAAACTGTTTCTCTATCTTTGTAATTTGTTGGTCTCCCTACTTGCAAATTTTGAGGACGAAATTTTCTTAAGGGGGTGAATCTGTAACGATCCCAATATTTTGAGTCAAAATTTAAATTGATAATTTATATAAATTTTTGGATTATATTGTGGATTTATTTGAATTTTTCAAATTTAATAAGATATATACTTTGTGATAACCCGGATTTTTGAACATCTGTAAATTTGGTAATTAACTGATTTTAAACTATTAAGATACAGATTTCATTTGATTAAAACAAATGAAATTTGATAAATAAGGATATCTGGATATTATATAAATGATTAAACTATAATAAATACTATATTATAAATATCAGGATAAATATGTATTTGATAATAACTTATCATAATTATTGAAAGTTGACAATAGTAATTTAATAATCTTCTTTTATAATAATTAAATTGGGCAAAATCTATCTTTTCAAAATTTATAAAAATGATTTATTCTAATTGTAATATACAGTATATAAGTATAAAAACAAGGTTTGATAAAAAGCTTTCGTACATATATATATTAATAAAATTTTGGGTTAAAACATAAAGAGGACATATTAAAATCACTAATTCATGCATATTTACAAATGTAAAGGATTTAGTATACATTTAAACATGTGTAACATTATAAATATAAGGTGGATATAATATAAAAATTTTATTTACATATTTACATAAATTTTTGAATAATTAATAAGTGTAAACATTTAAAGTATGCATTGTGCATTTGTAAGCTAAAGATTCCATGTTGGGACAAGTGACATTTATATCTTTAATTTGGGAAATTTATACAATTAATGTATTAGGGAACAAGGCTGAAATAGATATTCATTTTTCAAAAACCAGTCATTCTCTTCTTCTCCAAAAAAAATCTAAAAAAAGTGATGAATGGAAATAAATTAAAGCATGGATCAAGCAGCAAATTCAACACCAAAGTAAAGCAAACTGCAGACCTTCATCAATCAAAGCAAAATTTAGATCTGTAAGCAAATCCAAAACCAGTGAATCAAATCAAAATCGGCTAGCAACCTGGAAACAAATTCATTCAACAGTCAATTGATTCAAGTTCAAAAATCTGGAAGTCAGTAGGCAAATCACATTAGGCAACTTCAGATTCTACTAAGTATAGATAAGGAATCAAGTCCAGTTTTAAAGTTTTCAAAAATAAATGCAGCCTTCTCTGTTCACAGCAGGTGAGTAAACAGAGCCATAATATGTTTTTTTTTTTTAAATTTCTATTGCATGCAGAAAAAATGTGAAGTAAATTTGTGATAAATGGTTTGCATGTGGACAATGTGAGTAAACAAAAACCTTTAGAACTTCAAATAAGGTTGTAAGTGTAGATGCATAATTATAGCAGTGAGGATTACATAAGTACTTGAATATGAATGCATGAATGTACTTATGATTGTTTGTGAAATGCCTATGCATGTTCATGTATATACCTGTTCTGTACATTTCAGGCACGAAATCCTTAAAGATTTTTTTTTTCCCAAACATTCAAACTTAAGTTATGATTTTTATATGAAGTATGATTATTGCAGGATAATGTAAATCCTAAAAATAGTTTAGAGTATTTTAACATAGAAATTAGTTCCGGAATATGAAATACTAGTGAAAATCGATTATAATTCAAAAAACCAATATTCATAATTCTATAATTTGTTCCCATAAACAGATTAGCATTATGAAACGACGATTTTTAATACAAATTCCATGATTTTTAATATTGAATCCGCTGAGAATTTTGTAATTTGTTGATTTCGCAAATTTCTTCAATTACTGACGATCGGTATGATGTTGATGGTCGGGTCTTGGACTGAAGATGACTTGTGTGTCATAGATGTTGGGAAAATTGGCGAAGAAAATTCTAGATGATCGAGGTGGATTGACGAGGCATGTTTAGGGTTTGGATCGTGTTCTGGTCAAACTGTTTCATTGGGAACTGTGATATCAATAGGAAACTGGTCTCGATCGGACATTCGAATATCGAAGTGAGGAGACAAGACGAAGGAGTGGCCGGAGTCTTGTGGCCACCGGTGGTCTGCGGTGGCAGTACGAGTGGATTTCGTGGTACTATTTTTTTCTGATGTGTGCGAGATCGCTCGATTTGAATTTCAGAGTCGATCGAAGGTTTTGGGTGGTGGAACACTAGGGCAGGCGACTTGCGAGTACACTCGATGATGACTAGAGATTGTCGGCATGGTTGTGTATGTGCATGGTGCACATACATTTCTGTGGTCATTCGTTTAAGAGAGGAAGAAGCAAGAAGGCGAGTTTCGATTCGCAAGGATGGTTCGTGGTTTGAGATTTTGATCGGAGTATTGATCATTGGTGAGTGAAGCTTTAAATTGATTCTTGGAATAATTCGAAGGTGGTGGATTGAGTGGATTGGGAAGATGCCTGGTAGAAGGGAGGGGGTTAGAAGAAGACGGAGCTTTATTTATTTTATTTTATTTGTTTTGTTTCATTTCGTGTTTGATGTTTCCGATTTCGGGTTTGTTCCAATATGTTCTCGATTGGGACTTCGGTCCATTTTGTTTCCGTTTGGACTGAGCATAGTTGAGTGCTGGTTGTGTTGTTGGGTCGTGGGCTTCGGTCCAGTAAGCTTTGTTTTAATTGAAAGCTAGATTTTGTTTATAAAAGAAATTTGGATTTTTGAAGTATATAAAAAAAGAAGAAGAAGAAGAATCGATTTACTTTCCAAAGTTTTTAACGAGCATGTTTTTTTTTTATGATTTGTTTATTCAAGAATTTCATATAGTCAAAGGAATTTGAGGAAAATGAATAAACTTGATTTATTAATATAATTAATTTAGAAGAGACTAAATTTGTTGAAGGTTAATTACTTAGAGATTTTAATAAAGGTAATTACTAAACATCATTAATTCAGAAGGGTAATTACAAGGGTAATTACCTGATGTGATTTAATCAATATGAGTAATTATAAGATAATTATTTTGAGAAATTATTTAAGGATCAATGTATTTAATGTGGATGGGTAAAGGCGAATTAATTTGTGTGATTAATGAAGAGTTAATTACTTATTGTAATTAAAGGATAATTAATCAAGGGTGATTAATTAGATATGGATAATTAATAGATAATTAATTAATTTGTTTATAACTAATTATTGTTAAGTGAGCAAGTTTTAAAGATGATTAAAGTAATTAATTTAATTTATCTAAATTAATTAGAAATGGTGTGATTAATTAATCTTGCTTTTGAATGATTGAATGACGTTAAATGCCTTGAATTGGATGATATCTCTGATAAGAAATGATTTGTGATATGATATATTTGGGTGGACATTAACAATGTAGATATCTATCAATGACGAGTTACTATTTAGAAGTGGAATTGTATTCCACTTGAATAACTTGGGTTAAGGTGGCATTGGATCCGAAGAGACCGGGGTCGGGTATTTATAAATGCCCGAAATCACTTCGATTCTTTACAGATTGAAATGTGAAATCAATAATCTGGAATGATTCAAGTGAATTGGACCATTAAATCTAAATTTTTGGTGCTTAAAAATTGATGTGTAAAATGAGTGACGTCTCTAACAAATTGTGAATTTGTAAATTGATATGAGTTACCCTGGGTTTTATTTAAATATCATACTGAAGTATTCCTTGTTAGATGAGTTTACTCTAGTTTTCAGCCTGATCCAGGTGTTACTTTGATGTAATGCTCGGGTCAGACCGAGTATTACAGATTTTCAGGTAAGGCCGTTCTGGAGCTCAGGAGGCGAGCTGGAGAGCAGGAACGTATGGAGAGTTTATGCAGTGATATATCATAGTATCTGAAACAGATTGATTTATCTGTCATGTGTTTGTAAATATGTTGTAACTCTGATATATATATTAAAGTGTAATTTGACAAGTACAGTTTTCCTTTGTATAACTATTATTTATTTAATATTATATTTTGATCCGCTGCAAATGTGAGATTCTGTGTTGTGTTCTGTTTCTTTCTTCTACCTCTTTCTTGTTTTTCTAACTATCTGGAAATTTCGGGATTGAAAATTTCCAGGTCGTTACATACTTATTTATTTTAAAATTTGAATATGAAAACTCAAAATAAATAGTTTAAATAGAATTAGATTATAAATATAATTTTGATTTGGAAATTCAAAATGTATTGAAAATGAATTGGATTCAAAAGTTATACTTTAAAAAATAATATGTATGATTATTTATTAAATGTATAAATTGTGTTTTAATTCATTTTCTTTAAAAAATTATAAAAGGTATAAATAATATGTAAGAAGAGACCAATATTCTTTCTTTTTAAATTCTATACTTGAACTAAGTATAATTAGTAAAAATAAAACATAAATACTTAAATAAACAAGGGCTAAAACATAGTTTGTATGTAAATTAAGTAATTTATAATGAGGTAAGGGTTTAAACAAAGTTTTAAGTTAATTTTAAACAAGGGTTTAGACATAAAAATGCTCACATTTAACAAGTGTAAGATAATAATAAAAGACCATTACAAGTGTTAACAAGTGGCAAACAAATTTAATTTTAATTTAAAAAAATCATGAAAACATGAATAAGAAAAAAATTGCTAAATCGGGTTATTCTCAAACCTGAGAAAAGTTTCTACAAACCAAAACTATTTATTCATATTAAAACTTGATCAAATTTAAGGTCATCTCAGATCTAAATTTTCGATTTGAAAACAAATTGAAGACTGTGGAAATCAAAGTCAGATTCAACTCTAAGTTCAAACATCATGGCATCCTAAAATTTGAAGCATGCCTGTAACAAAATAAAGCAAACCTGAGCAACAGCAGATCAGGCAAAACAAAATTTGAAACCAAACTGGATTCAAGCTTAAATGCAAAGTTCAGGCAACCTGGAACAAACCCAGAAAGTATTAAAACAAAACAAGATCAATTTCAGCTTTGAATCAAAATGCAAATCTCCAATTTTCAAACTTCCAGGCCTGTGCTCTCAAATATATTAGGTGAGCAAAATTCCCTTAAATCTGCTTCTGTGTTCTGATGGTGTGTTTGACAGTTGAATGTGTCATGGAAATATTATTTATTACGCCTGCATGTCAAATATATATACATATATATACATATACATATATACATATATATATATACATATACATACATACATATATATACACACACACACTCTGATAGGCATATCTGTGTGAATATGTTAAGCCTGTTTTTGAGTTACAGGTTTTCAAAACAAATTCAACAAAACTCAAGACAGCATTAAACAATCTCTGATGAATTTTAGTAGCTGAACAAATTATGTTTGCTGAAAACATAAATTAGAATCTAAAAATAGTTAAAGTATTGTTTGTTTATAAATTATCTGGGAATGAAGAAAGGCAGTGAAAATGTGAAATACATCGAATTATCAATTGAAATAATTCATCGTTTCAGGTGTATAATCCATTTTATTATTAGGAAACATGAATTTTAAAAAAGTTAAATCATAAATTTTGTTTGGAATTGAGGGAGATATTGGTAGTTGACCGAATTTGGGAATTTCGAGTTTCGCTGATGATCGATAAAGAATTTTAGATCCGGATTAATGGTGAAGATGGCTTGTGTGTTGAAGATTGGGGGAAAAATAGTTAACAATTTTTCTGATGAACTAAGCGGCGTGATGAACTAGGGTTTAAGCCCTGTATTTGTCAATTGGGTTCGCAAAGCAATGGCGTCGTCGACATTGCACCGAGTTCGATCGCATCCAAGGGAAAAACTTCGTGGGTGAGTGGCGAGGCGGTGGGCACGCCGGCATGGTCGCACATGATCGGTGATGATCATATGAGAGGGTTTTGTTGTTCGAGTTGGGTTCCAGTGTCTATCGAGTGGCTCGGTTTTGATTTCGATCGAGATAGGCGAAGCTGGGTGGTCGTGAAGCTTGGAAGGGTTGCCATCGACTTGGCGATGTGTTCGTGGTTGATCGGAGGAGCACCGATTGGCCGTGCACGTGAATGCATATCACTATGTATCCGTGTTGAATTTTTTTTAGGGAAGAAGCAAATGTCGTGGGTGTGAGCTCGAGATTTTGATCAAGTGGCTCGAAGAAAAGATGGGAAGGATGATACTCGAAGACAAGCTCGGGATTTCAATAGTTTGGCTCGGGTAGAATTTTCGATTAAGTAGCAGGCATTAATTTTTTTAAAAGAACTGCTTTCAGGTTTTAAAACAAAGTAATTGGATTTTACCAATGTTTCTAAGTTTAAAGACATGATAAAAACAAGTTGTGAAGATATGGGAATTAATTAGTTTCACTAATTAATATTTAACAAAGTTATAAAATATATTTAAAGATAAAATTGTATTGATTTAAGCTTAAAGTTAATAAAGAAGCAATTAAGTTTTATTTAAAATTATTTTAAATCAATAAAGAGGTTAAAGAATTAGTCAAAAGAAGTGTTTTTGAATCATTAATTGATTTAAATTTCTTAAGTTAAATTTTGAGTTAATGATAATTAGTTTCAAAGATGGTTAATTACAGATTTTTAATGATAAGTAAGTGATTAATGAAAAGATAATTACTTATGGGTGTTTGGATAATCAAGAATAATTAATTAAATGATAATAAATTAATGGTTAATCAGTTAATTAATTAAGGATTAATTATTGATTTATTGATAAAGGTGATTAAGAGTTAATTAATTAATAATTAAGGATAAATAGTTAATTAATTAAGAACTAAATAACTTAAAGGTTTAAAATAAATTAGCTAATGATAAATAATTCCAAATTGTTTTGCAAAGAATTAAATTAAGTAAGTAATTAAGACAAGTGGATTATCTTAAAGTTAATTTAGGTGTTGGGAAATTAAAGAGTAATTAATTAATGATTAAAGTTGATAAATCAAGTGACTAAACAATAATTAATTTAAAGAATAATTAATTAATGTGATTAATTAATTAAGGTGATTAATTTGAGAATAATTAATTAAGTAAAGGTTAATTAATTAATGAAAGTGATTAGGTATAATCACCTATTGTAATTAATTAAGATTAATTAATTAAATGGAAATTAATTAAGGGTTAATTAATTTATTGATTAATTAATTAAGGATAATTAATTAAGGGTTAATTAATTAATGTAATTAAGAATAATCAATCAAAGAATAATTAAATGATTAACGGTTAATTATTCAATAATTATAGGTTGTTGATTCATTAACTAAGGATGATTAATTAATAATTAAAGAATTATTAAAGGATAATTAATTAGAATGGTTTGTGATTAATAAATGATTAAATAACCAAGATTAGTAGTTTATTCATACGTAATTAATCTGATTTACATTAATCAAATAATTGATTTGTCTTACTTATGGATGTTTGGATGCCATTGAATGTTGAATTATTTGATATCTCTGCTGTATGATGCTTTGTGATATGAATAGAGCTATGATGAATGTAATTTATTTTATCTGTGATGAATTATATTATTTATCTGTGAATTTGTGAATGGAAGATAAGCGTTATAGACTGTACCGCTTATCGATATTGGTATGATTGAATCTGTGATGATTGGTGATGTTGTACTATTGTGTAAAACCCCTGCACCACACTCATACACACACAAATATGGATTGCACGAGGAAATTGGTTAAGTCATAGATTTTTGAAAATGGCTTTAAAGATTGAATTTTTGAATTTAAATGGTTTTGGAAATGGACTTGGGTTAAATGTGAAAAGCTTTTGAAAAGAAGTTTTAAAAAGATACAAGTTATTTTGAATAACTTGATAAAGTTTTGAAATTTAAATACTTTGATTTAAATTTGAATTCAAGATTTGAAATTGAATTTTGGAAATTATGGTTTAAAAAGGTTACATAATTTAGAAATGTGTTTTTAAACCACTTTAAAAGCATTGTTTTGGAAATTTTGAATCTAACCCAAGTTTTATATTTGAATCTGCGGCATTTGAATATAGATGACGTATTCGGTGCCGATTTTTGAAGGTCGAGTCAGGGTCGTTTCAAGTTGAAGGCGGAGGGATGGCTTGCAGTAGCAGGTAAAGGATGAAGGTGATGCTGCCCGAAAATGGGAAGGTGGGAGGACGAATTGAGTATGGCAAATATATATAGCTTTAGTTATATAAATTATATATTTTTTCTCTCAGAACGAAACAAAAGAAGGGAGAGAGAAAGAATGCAAGCCAATGGAAGTATGCAGCATATAAAAGTAGCCGTAGGGAATAACCAAAAGCAGCAATTGAATTTTGAAAACATTAATAGCTAATGACTATTGGTTTCTCTCGTTGGATAAATGAATGGACACAGGGAAACCAAAAGACTCAAAATGAGTACCCATACGACTTACCGTTTTGCAGATTTCGCAGCGTACCGAACGTTGAAATACACAAATGCATATACAATGGAGATCAGCATGATGAGACGAACAAAATGGTACACAGATATGAGTGTCATGACCCTTCTATCAAAACTCAATTTTCGCTGCAAACTGCTGTTATATCGCCGAAAATAAGATAAACGGGGCTAGAGCAGTCCAAATTTGGCAAAATAAAATATGACGTCTCACGCAGAAAATGATTTACATTTTCTTATATAAAAAAATTTTGATTTCAAAAATATTTTATTTTTGGCAAGTTTATATGTTTTAAATTTTAAATTGAAATTTCACAACCAAAACGAACTTACATGTTTTCAGATAAAAATCTGCCACTTGCATGCTGAAATAGATGCATACTAAATATCAAATTTTCAATGCTAAATTTAATTGTTTATTTTCATGGAGAATTTTAGTTAATTGCTAAATCGTTAATACTTTCAAGTCGTTACACTCTACCCCACTCCAAAGTTTCATCCCTGAGAAGGAACGAGATAGTAGAATAGAAGCCAATAGAAATATAAGATAGATTCAAAATACATAGTACTAGATACCACAATTAATTTAAGACCATATAAATTTCATTTTCGAGTGCGAACATTATACATCTCAATACTTATTAACATCCATTTATTGTTATCATTCTAATTAACTCACTTTTAATGAATTTACATTCCTATCCAATTCACCTTATTTACTTCTTAATTGATTAACATTTACTTAATGTTATTCATCTCGTTAATCATTCAATGGACTTATATTCAATTCATTCGCTTTTAATTGATTTATATTCAACTAATTTGGTTTCAATCCATTTTTATTCAATTAATCAATATTCATTGTATTTATAGTTGGTTCATTTCAATTCAATGTATTTTCGTTCCATTCATTTACTTTCAATTTTTTAACATCCGTTGCAAATTTTTTTCATACTAACTTATTCTATTCAATGAATTCTCATTCAATTAACTTCCATTCTATTATGTCCAGGTAAATTACATTCAATTATTAAGGTCCATTGTGTTCACCCTATTCCTTTATATTCCTTTACAATCTTATTTATTATCCATTTTCACATTCAATTTTATTTATGTTCATTTATTTTATTTCATTCACATAATATATTTCCTTTAATGAAAATATCACTTAATTAAACCTTCAACAAATTTATTTAAGTTTAATATTAACATTTCATATTTTTTCTTATCCAAAATGTTTACCCCCATTCGTATTTTGGTTTTTACTTCCGATTTTCTCAAGTTTCGAGTTATATAACTTACATATTCCAAATTTCTTACATCTCTACTTAATTAGATTGTCATTCAAAATTAATTTACATTCACCTTTTCTTTATAACTTAAGTTCATTTTTTCCTCAAAACAAAATTTGTTTTATTTAACTCATTTATTTAATCCATTTGACTTCACTTAAGTTAATTCCATTTCAAAATTCAATTTCAACTATTCTTTGTAATTTACTTTTGTATCGCAAACGGTTTACAAAAGTATGAATTTATTTATTTCCTGTTTAATTTCTTAAGTTCATATTTATTTATTTAAATAGCATACTATTTTTTTATTCAGTTTATTTCACTTAACATATCTTGCAATATAGATTAAGTGTATAAACATTTGTTATAACCACTCAAATTTTATTTATAAATTCCCTTAACAAAATTTTATTTTTGGACATTTAATTACTTACATTTATATTGTATACTATTCAATTACATGTTCTCATTAAATTCAAACTTTTTCCAGTTAAGTTTTATTAACGTTTCCGAATGTAATTGAGCACTATATAAATTTACTTTTTATTTAAAATATTTCTATTAAGCGAAATTTAGTTTGAACATTTTTATTACTTTAGTTTTCTCTTGTATAACCTTCAATTACATATTCACATTACATTTTAACTTTTTGAATATTTCAAGTAAGTTATATATGCTTTAGAATGCAATTGAGTATTATACAAATTAATATTATCCTAGTTCAACTATTTCAAGTTGTTCCAATTTCATTTCGCATTTTAGAGACTCCAATTATTCAAAAAAAATGCTTCATTATAATAATTGAAAACCATCACTTAACATAAAACTTAAGTGTTAAATTTCCAGTTTCACTTCAAACCATTTTGAAATATATATATATATATATATATATATATATATATATATATTGTACGTCAAATCATACTCAAGAAATTCAAATAAAATCCGTTTTCCAAAAAAAAGTATAACAAAGCAACTAAGTAGTCTCCCCACTTTGAGACTTGAATATGAATGTCGATGGTGTTGCAGTCATCATCGAAATTATTTTTCAATGGCATAAGAGGAGCATACAGACTTACTTCTTTTACAATTCCTTGAAAACAATTTCCATTCGAAAATACTTTCAAATAATTTTGTTTCAAAACTTTGGAAACCAAATTTTGAAAAGCATCGAAAATTAAATTCTCAAATCTTTAATTTAAATTCATTTCATTTGCAAATCATATTTATAAACCATGTTTATAAAATTTCATCTCTTTATAACATATAACAATAGTTAACGGTTTAGGAATGTTGGCAAAACAATAAATGATTATCTAGTACTATCATTTCTAACAACCAATTCATTTAACTATCTAATTTCAGAAAATTATACTTTTATATATAAAATATAATCATACATAAAATTATTTCATTTACCAATTTTGAAAACAATATTGTGTCAGTTTGCTATGTTCAAGTGTTTTGGAATTCCTATCGATAGCGCTAGCTAGACGAATCGATCGAAACTCAAAATCCGAACTTAACAACTCAAATAACACAATATAAAACATTTTTATATCAATTACAAGTACACTCCCTTGTAGGATGATTCAAGAATAGATTTTAGAACAAGGATAGAGATTCAAATTTGGAGAGACCCTAATCAAAGAGAATTCTAACTAAGAAGATAGGCTCAAAAGGAAGATAAAATAATTAAATTTCAAAAGCGAAAAAATGGATAGGCTTACATTAATCATGGCGATCTTAACCAGGTCAACTGAGACTCCATTTTCAAAAACAATGTGTCCAAGGAATCAGAATTCATCCCCTCAGAAATGGCATTTAGATAATCTGGCTTTCAACTGATGACTCCTAAGAGTTTGCAGCACATAGCCCAAATGTGACTCATGTTCTTTCTCAGACTTAGAAAAGATAAGAATATCATCAACGAAAACTGGGATAAACTTGTTGAAAACATCAAGGAAAACGCGATTCATGAGATCGATGAAGAAGTTAGGAGCATTGGTTAATCCAAAGGGAATGACTAACCATTCATAGAAACCATTCTCTGTTGGAAAAGCTGACTTGGGAATGCTCTCCTCGGCTACACGAAGCTGTTGAAAACTGGTAGCGAGATCAAGCTGAGATAATACATTGGCTCCGTAGAGCTGATCGAAGTTATTAAGAGTAAGCTTGTTCAGCTCTCTATAATCAACACACATCCTCAAAGAACCATTAGATTTGGTGACAAAGACCATAGCTGCTCCCCATCTAGAAAAACTCTGCTTAATCAAACCTTTAGAAAACAGGTTTTCAATCTGCTTCTTTAACTCGACATTCTCCCTAGGTGCCATCCGTTTGGAAGAAGGAACAATAGGTCGAGCTCTAGGAATTAGATCGATGCGAAATTAAATTTCCCGCTTAGGAGTTAAAAAAATGACTTCACCAATAACATTATGATAATCTCTAACTATCGGGGTGGAGTCAAAATCACTAGGTTGAGCATCAAGTGAAAAGATAAGACTGCCTTCATAATCCAGAGGTATTCGACATTCTATCACAAGAGAATTACCCTGGTCGTGTACTAAAGAAACGGTTTGGACTTTGCAAGAAATAACAACATTATAACGCTTTAACCAATCACCTCCAAGTAAGATATCAATGCAAAAAACCGAGGACATAGAAATCTCCAGTGAATCGACACCTATTGTAAATGAATTCCACCCCTTTACAAATCATACTAAGGTTGGCAAGACCGCTGATGGGATTAGTCACACACAAAGATGAAGTTGCCAATTGAGGTTGCATGATGTGCTCAAATTAATTACAGAGATCAGTAGAAATAAAGCTATAGGATGTTTCGGTATCAAAAAGGACACGAACAGAAAATCATGAAAAGTAAAGGTGCCTTGAAGAGTACCTTGGGTATCACTGACAGAAGGAGGATAGTAGAAGGGGTCATGGCAAAGACTCCAAATGTCTTGCCTCGCTGCTAGGTGGGACAAGAACGAGTTTTAGAACAAAGGTAAAGTTCCAAAATTCAAAAGAAAATCCTAATCAAAGAGGATCCTAACAAAGAATTTCAAGCTCGAATGAAGATGATTCTATGATTAATTCTACTCATTCTAGGTGTCAAGACCCGTTTTTCCGTACCGTTTGAATCAACAATAACCACACGTGTCCAACTCAAATTGCACAAAAATAGGGAACATGAAGGGTAATAAAGAAAAGTAGACAGAGCAGAGTCTCACACGAATGGAATAACATCTAATATTGAACAAATATTTTACAGCGGAGAACTTTTAAAATACAATATCAGAGTCTAACCTAACTTCAGCTTGAACAATTATAAAACCTGCCCTTACAGATGCTGACAAACATCAAACAAAATACACTAAGCAAAGCGGATAACAGCATATCTCCACACGTCGATGAATATCTCAAGCTCTCATTTGGAAACTCCAACTGCCTTCGACTATCCTGAAACTACTCGGATCTGGCCCGAGTATTGAAAATACCCGGATCAGGCTTGATAAACCAACGTGAGAAAAAATCGATAATAAATGCAGTGTCATATATCAGCTTTTGGATAAAATTATTGGAAATAAAGAGTATCTCATAAGACCACGCCCATACATAAACACGGACGGGTTTTTACCTTATGATAACTAAAACACTTTTATATCTCAAAACATTTGATATTATTTCTAATGACATCTCTTTGAAAACACTTGCAAATAAACTTATTAATCTTAGCCGAAATTGTTACCATTATTAAATTCCAGCATACTAGGCTCTATAAACAAAACCTAAGGTTCTTATTGGAGAATGGATTTCCATACAAATGACCAGGCACAGGATCTACCTTCCGAAATGGGTACACCTCTAGATGGACGTCCCGAGAAACCATCACAAAGCTCCTCTACCAACACAAGACGACCCACCTCTTAACTAGATGGTACCGAATATGTCATCCCCTGGTTGTTACCGACCTTTAACCGAGCACTCGTTTTCCATGCACCACATTAATTAACATCCCGAACGTCATAGCGGGAAGAAATATATCTAGAAGGGGATGACCATACCCTAATTGGGAATGACCCACTTAGCCTTGCTACATCTAATCCTGTTTCGGTCATTTCCGGTTTGATGAGGCTTGAGGTCACGAATACCTTTTCACAAAGCACATATCACATCTTTGAATGCCACATTGTCGTTTCCGTTTAACTACTAATTGCCTTCCACAAAAATACAACCCTTGCGCTCGTATGTCTCAAGGAGGGTGTTAAGCTAAGAGAAGTTGCCTTCTTCGCCACCACTGATGTACGTTTGTAAAAACCAATGTACGTAATCTTTAGAAATGCAATGTCAGACAAACGTCCATACAAGTTGTCCAGGAATAGGACAAACCGAAGGCACTTTCCTCGGCCATTACTAGGAGAGAAGCCCTTGCAATCCGCAAAATCTCCATCACGAAGAGACCACTGCTATATATAACTCTATAATGGGTGCGACCCCGAGCAAATCAACAAGCAGTCCTCACGCTATAAAGATCCACGGTCTTCAACAATCATCGTCTTCAACATGTCTTCACGTTCGAACATATACATTGGTTCAAAGTGGTTTGCGGATAGGAATTACCCAAATCCGACTCCGGTTCCTTCGAAATCCAATATGATAAAAGTGAATATGAGTATACAAGATTTATTAAGTCTCTTTTCACTTTAATTATTTTCGGATGATTTCGAAATCTCTTTCTTTTCACTTAGGATAATTCTAAGTTATTCATTCTTTTGCTTTGGAAAATATTTCAAATTTTCTTACTTAACTTTCAATCAAATCCTTTAACTTTTAGGCGGGTCAAAAACAATGTTATTTAAGACATCGTTTACGATAAACCCTAAATCAATCTTAACAAACATTTTTATAGAAAGCATTCATTTTTGGAGATTGCTTAAATTTTGGATAATATCAATCTTCTTTTAATTTGGAGAACTTAACAGAATCTTTTTTTATTTAAGAGCATCCGGGCTTTCCTTTCGATCTGTTCCACCCCTCGCCTAAGAAAAGAAAACATAGGCCAGGTAAGTTCAGGGCACTGGTTGCTCCATTCCTAACCTTAATTAAACACCTTGTTTTATCTTCGCAGATCTCACAGGCGGGACAAATGTACTAGTCGTTTTCGCATACTCAGATTTTCAACTTTATTTTGGAATTGCTTATAAATATCCCAAATTATCTTTCAAAACGCTTAATTATCCTATTTAAAACATTCACAATTGATTCTGGGAAACGTCGTTATATTTAAACTCATATTTCAAAAGTTATAGAATTCGCAGCAGAAAAGTGCCGCGGAAAGTGCTATATAAGTTTATTTGAATTAAACAACTTTAAACAATTTAAAATTCATATTTTCCAATCCAAATCTCTGTTAAATCATTTAAGTAGATTTATCAAATTTATTCCATATTTTTCATAATTAAAAACGTTCATTTAAACAGATTTCCTGTTATGGTCACTAAACTACACTAGCGCGATTTTTCTAGAAAATTGATTTGGACTTAATTCAAAATCTACAAGACGAAATCTTGATTTTCTTTCTTCGTTTAGAAGATATGGATATTATAGTCCGGAATTTTCTTATCTCAAAGAATTCCGAGCTATATTCCACTCTACACATTTATTTGAACTTTCGGCGAGAAATCGCGAACTACCTTTGCACGACGCGTCTGGTTTTAACTTATTTTTCAATATTTGAAATAATCTATTCCAATTGGATTTTAATACTTATAAAATCATTACAAATAATTTTAAATCAATATTTTCACTTTTTAAAGCTTTTAAAATGTATTTTTCACTATTACCATATTATAATATTATTATATTTCCATTATTTTAATATTAAATTTTAAATTCAAATTTTAACTCAATTTCAATTCTACTCTCAAATTAAACACATTTAAAACTTAGATTTCAAATCCAACTTCAATTTAAACTTCCATTCAATCTCAAACTAAACTTTACCTTTTTAAAATTGATTTCAATTTCAATTTCACTATTCATCTTAATTTCAGTTTCTAATTAGCTATCCTTTTCAAATCCGTTTCACTTCAAATTTAAAATTCTCTTTCATTTTAACTTTAATTTCACTTCTAAATGAAAAGAGACTTATTTTTCCACAATATCTCATATTACTAAAATATGGTCTTTTTAAATAAAGGGAATACTAAATTAATAAGAATTTGATGTCCAAATTATCATAACAACCATACAACCATCATATAACACTAACATTTTCAATACGGTAAATGTCATAACATTACTACGGATTATCCAACATATTCAAACAATCAATTAAACATCCATATCATCAAATAGTGATTATCTAACATAACAATTAAGCATGATAATCAATATAATTCAAAAAGCGATGAGAATTTCTCACCTTCATATCCACTCCGTCAAACTTTTAACGTAAGAATTCCGTCTCTCTCTAACGTGCTATTTCTAACGTCTCGCCTTTTTCCATTTCCTTTTCGAACGCTTTTGGTTTCCTTTTCTTTTTCTTTTTTCTTCTTTTGTTTTTTTTATATGGAAGAGATGGTGTACGCCCTTAGTGTGGAGGAGGGTTTGGAGTATGTAGGCTTGGGTTTTGGTGAGGTGGTGCTCGGGTTTGGAGTGTTTGGGCTCGGCTTGGGCTAAGGTGTGCTCGGCCTTAGGCTTTGGTGGTGGGCCGTGGGGTGTAGGGGTGAGGAAGAGGTGGGTAGGTGGTGGTTTGGTTTGGTTTTGGTGGTGTAAAGTGATGATTTTGGAGGTAGAAGGAAGAATGAAGGTGGAAGAGAGATTGGATGCCATGAAAATGAAGGTGAAGAAGAAGGAGAAAGTGAAAAAGAAGGTAGAGAATGAAATGTGAGAAAGTGGAAGGTATGGATGCTTATTTATTTTTGAGCTTTGGATGATAAATGACTAAAATACCCTTCTCTACTTTTTGACTTTTTTATTTACTTTTTTACCCTTGATTTGATCTTTGCTTAATGGAGAAGAATGGTTTAATTTGAATTTGTACTTATGAAATGATGTTTGGATTTGATTTATGTACTTATGAAATGATTTTGCCTCTTTTTCTTACACTTGAAAAGTGTTAATTAATCATTTTGCTCCTTTTATATGCCTACACATCATATCTTATTAATGTGATTTGAATTTGTGAAATGATTACTCTCTTTTCTTTCTTAAATTTGTGTTTTAAAGGGAAAACTTTTGCATTGATTTGACTAGCATAAATGGTAGAATGATGGTTATGGAAAAGTTTGTTAAGAGGTAAAGAGGTGTCACCTTCTTATGGTTTGTAGTTGTTAAATCATTTATTTTTTCTCCTTTCCCATGTATAAGCATAACATCTCATTAATGAGATGAGAAGTAAGGTAATGATGTTGTTTTATAAAAGTTTTAATTATTTTTTAATATGTCAAATCATACTATTCACTTTTTATACATTTATTTAAACTTTCAAAAGTAAACTTCTTTTGCCTTTTAGTGCTAAATGTAAAGTGTTTAATAGTTTGAAAACTTGTATTTATAAGTAAGAAAATGTATCAAGTTGCAACAACTTGTCGACAACTTGTTTTGGTTAAAATCGGCGTTTTTGACGACAAATTTTACAGTCAAAATTTGACGTTTTTATTAAGCTATATATTGAAGTAAATCAAATTTTAAAATGAACTTTTTACTTCTTTAAATAAATTAAAACAATTCTCTTTATATTTTAAAATCATATTTAATTAATATCAAAATCACTAATTTTACAGTGTATATAAAACTGACAAATGCGACGAATTTTGGTTATTTTTGTAAAACGATTATTAACAAACTTTTAAATCTTTTAACATACTTTTATTATCTTTATTAGATATTTTAAATAAGATTTATCTTTTTAAATAAATATTTAAATTCATTTATTTAAGCCTTTATTTATTATTAACAAAACTTAACTTTTGTCGATTTGTTCTAAAATCCAAATTTATACTTTTTAATTTATTATCTATAAGAATAAATAATTTATTTATTATATATAACATTTTTATTTAAGATTTAAACTTCTTTTTAAATTTAAATCGAGCAAAATCTCTCATTTTTGAAGTAGCGAAATTACGGGTCGTTATGTTCTCCCCTACTTAAAAGCATTTCATCCTCGAAATGAAATCAAAGACAAAGGAATCTATCCCATACTCATCTCCTCAAATAATTTGACTTATTTCTACTGATGATAGAAAAGAAGAAGGTCGATATCATAACAACACTAAAAAAGATGATGCCAAACATACATATAGAGATTCCTCATACTAACCTGAGTATCTATCTCATACTTAAGGTTGTATATACATACATCAAGTCAAACTTCCATCCTAGTGCATACTACACACTTAAGATAGAATATACAACAACCAAACAATACTATACATCCAAAAACAACCATACTGATACTAATGTATACATCCACATAACTCATCCTCTGTCCTGAGCATGTTTTATACCCGAGGTCTATATATATACATACCAAGACATCGGTCTAACCACTATATCTTAGTGCCTACTATTTGAGATAACTATCCAACTAGTAGAAAGATCCAACACATCATACTATATGTGATATTTGATTCGATCTATTGTTTAAGTCCACAACTTTACCTTCGAACTAGTATCGATCCTTCGATTTTCTAGTGCGCACTTTGATCAGACTTCTTGATCACAAACTTTCGCTTTTCTTGCATAGCTCTCAACTATGATAGAAAACTCGAGTACATAATCATAAACTCTCATCGATGTTCGCCGTCAAGAATCGAGTGGTAAATCCTTTCTCGGATTGGTGTAAACACCTCAAAGTTCTGTACTTAAACTTTAGATCAAAATTTATGTGCCAAAATGATCTACGTTTAACTTATGCACTTATCCACATTCATCTTTACCGAACACATTTCTTTAAAATTTCTATTAATCCAAGTTTATTTCACAACCATTGCTTTCTTCTAAATACATTATTACTTAAGCATACAGATATGACTTAAACTTGTATAATATACCTTTACTTTCTAAGAGTATATATACATATCCCTAATCTTCAAATCGTCATTACTTCAATTAGGGTGTTCAACCAATGTAGAATTCTACTATTATCTCAAACTAATAAGTTATAAAACTTAATTCTTAGTTTTATTTATCCAAGGTTTTCATTTAACTGATATTATTTATCCAATCCATATATTAATAAGGCAACTTTACTAAGTGTACATCATTTTTCTTAACTTATTTACCTATTCATTTTCTAAATCAAATTTCTTAATCTTAAATCCATCAAATGCCTTATAGTCATATTGTGAAACTTAATTCACATGGTATTTGTTATTTAAACATTTTCATCCAACAATCAAACTACTAGCCATATTATTCAAAAATATCCAATTCTAATCTTACTTCATTTTGAACTACAAATGTTACCCTAAACGTATCGCTAATTCAAATTTTTATATTAGGATGATTTTTCTTATATCTTTTGTTCCTAAATTTCATTTTGATTTTAAACCTAATCAAAGTGTCTAAATTTCAAATTACCTTATTTCCTTTATAAGTTATAGAACTTATACTTTTATATTATATTTAGAAGAAAAAATAAGTCCCAACTTAGGTTTACCCTTTTTCCTATCTTATGGACAAGATTTTTTTTATTCTAAGTATGAATTTTTGCTTTACTTTCTCCAATTACACTTCTAGCTTCAATATTATCATCAAATATCTTATAATCAAATCGTGAATTTTACTTCACAAGATATTTGTGCTTAGCTTTTAAATCCATCCATTATGATAATCACTTAATCATTATTATTTCTTAATACTACATATCTAAGGGTATATGATTAAAGTTATAAATTCTAGCTTTCAACTAATTGATTCTATATGGAATATCTTATAGTAAAATTGTGCAATTCTAATCACAAGATATTCATATTTTAGTTTCACTAAGCTAAATTACAATCAATCCTTAATTTCTAACCCAAAGCGTAATAATATCTCTTTTAATATTTATAATATAAACCCAAGGTAAAATTATTTCATTTACCAATTTCTTTAAAACAAAATCATTTTTATAAAATTTACAAATATGCGCTCGTATATATAATACCCTCATAACTCATTCTAGGGTGTTACTAGCCCTATCTCTAATGAGTTACTCATCATAGGATATTACTAATCCTATCTTTGATGAGACTTACCCCTATCATGCTTCGGTTTTCGCTCAACCAAAAGCTTTGATACCAAATGTCGCGACCGTTTTCCCTTACCGTTTGAATCGACAATAACCACACGTGTCCAACTCAAATAGCACGAAAATACGGAACATGAAGGGTAATAAAGAAAAGTAGACAGAACAGAGTCTCACGCGAAAGGAATAACATATAATATTGAACAAATATTTTACAGCGGAAAACTTTTAAAATACAATATCAGAATCTAACCTAACTTCAGCTTGGACAGTTATAAAACCTGCCCTTACAAATGCTGACAAACATCAAACAAAATACACTAAGCAAAGCGGATAGCAGCATATCTCCATACGTCGATGAATATCTCCAGCTCTCCTCTGGAAATTCCAACTGTCTTCGACTATCCTAAAACTACTCGGATCTGACCCGAGTATTGAAAATACTCGGATCAAGCTTGATAAACCAACGTGAGAAAAATTCAATAGTAAATGACAGTGTCATATATTATCTTTTGGATAAAATTCTTGGAAATAAAGAGTATCTCATAAGACCACGCCCACACATAAACACGGACGGGTTTTTACCTTATGATAACTAAAACACTTTTATATCTCAAAACATTTTCTATTATTTCTAATGACATCTCTTTGAAAACATTTGCAAATAAACTTATTAATCTTAGCTGAAATTGTTACCATTATTAAATTCCAGCATACTAGGCTCTACAAACAAAACCGTAGGTTCTTATTGGAGAATGGATTTCCATACAAATGACCAGACGCAGGATCTACCTTCCAAAATGGGTACACCTCTAGATGGATGTCCCGAGAAACCATCACAAAGCTCCTCTACCAACACAATACTAGCCCACCTCTTAACTAGATGGTACCGAATATGTCATCCCCCGGTCGTTACCGACCTTTAACTGAGCGCTCGTTTTCCATACACCACATTAATTAACATCCTGAACGTCATAGCGGGAAGAAATATATCTAGAAGGGGATGATCATACCTAATTGGGAATGACCCACTTACCCTTGCTGCATCTAATCCTGTTTCGGTCATTTCCGATTTGATGAGGCTTGAGGTCACGATTACCTTTTCACAAAGCACATATCACATCTTTGAATGCCACATTGCCGTTTCCGTTTAACTACTAATTGCCTTCCACAAAAATACAACCCTTGAGCTCGTATGTCTCAAGGAGGGATTAAGCTAAGAGAAGTTGCATTTTCCGCCACTACTGATGTACGTTTGTAAAAACCAATGTACGTAATCTTTAGAAATGCAATGTCAGACAAACGTCCATACAAGTTGTCCAGGAATAAGACAAACCGAAGGCACTTTCCTCGGCCATTACTAGGCGAGAAGCCCTTGCAATCCGCAAAATCTCCATCACGAGGAGACCACTGCTATATATAACTCTATAATGGGTGCGACCCCGAGAAAATCGACAAGCAGTCCTCACGCTCTAAAGGTTCACGGTCTTCAATAATCATCGTCTTCAACATGTCTTCACGTTCGAACGTATATTGGTTCGAAGTGGTTTTCGGATAGGAATTACCCAAATCCGACTCCGGTTCCTTCGAAATCCAATATGATAAAAGTGAATATGAGTATACAAGATTTATTAAGTCTCTTTTCACTTTAATTCTTTTCGGATGATTTCGAAATCTCTTTCTTTTCACTTAGGATAATTCTAAGTTATTCATTCTTTTGCTTTGGAAAATATTTCAAATTTTCTTACTTAACTTTCAATCAAATCCATAAACATTTAGGCGGGTCAAAAACAATGTTATTTAAGAAATCGTTTACGATAAACCCTAAATCATTCTTAACAAACATTTTTATAGCAAAAATTCATTTTTCGAGATTGCTTAAATTTTGGATAATACCAATCTTCTTTTAATTTGGAGAACTTAACAGAATCATTTTTTATTTAAGAGCATTTGGGCTTTCCTTTCGATCTGTTCCACCCCTCGCTTAAGAAAAGAAAACATAGGCCAGGTAAGTTCATGGCACTGGTTGCTCCATTCTTAACCTTAGTTAAACACCTTGTTTTACCTTCCCAGATCTCACAGGCGGGACAAATATACTAGTCGTTTCCGCATACTCAGATTTTCAACTTTATTTTGAAATTGCTTATAAATATCCAAATTATCTTTCAAAATGCTTAATTATCCTTTTTAAAACATTCACAATTGATTCTAGGAAACGTCGTTACATTTAAACTCATATTCCAAAAGTTATAGAATTCGCAGCAGAAAAGTGCTACGGAAAGTGCTATATAAGTTTATTTCAATTAAGCAACTTTTAAACAATTGAAAATTCGTATTTTCCAATCCAAATCTCTTTTAAATCATTTATATAGATTTATCAAATTTATTCCATATTTTTCCATAGTTAAAACCATTCATTTAAACAGATTTCCTGTTATGGTCACTAAACTGCACTAGCGCGATTTTTCTAGAAAATTGATTTGGACTTAATTCAAAAATCTACAAGATGAAATCTTGATTTTCTTACTTCGTTTAGAAGATATGGATATAATAGTTCGGAATTTTCTTATCTCGAAGAATTCCGAGCTATATTCCACTCTACACATTTATTTGAACTTTTCGACGCGAAATCGTGAACTACCATTGTACGACGCATCTGGTTTTAACTTATTTTTCAATATTTGAAATAATCTATTCCAATTGGATTTTAACACTTATAAAATCATTTTAAATCAATATTTTCACTTTTTAAGGCTTTTAAAATGTATTTTTTTACTATTACCATATTATAATATTATTATATTCCCATTATTTTAATATTAAATTTTAAATTCCAACTTTAAATCAATTTCAATTCTAATCTCAAATTAAACACATTTAAAACTTAGATTTCAAATCCAACTTCAATTTAAACTTCCCTTCAATCTCAAATTAAACTTTACTTTTTCAACATTAATTTCAATTTCATTATTCATCTTAATTTCAATTTCTAATTAACTATACTTTTCAAATCCGTTTCACTTCATATTTCAAATTCTCTTTCATTTTAACTTTAATTTCACTTCTAAATGAAAAGAGACTTATTTTTCCACAATATCTCATATTACTAAAATGTGGTCTTTTTAAATAAAGCGATTACTAAATTAATAAGAATTTGATGTCCAAATTATCATAACAACCATACAACAATCATATAACACTAACATTTTCAATACGGTGAATGTCAAAACATTACTTCGGATTATCCAACATATTCAAACAATCAATTAAACATTCGTATCATCAAATAGTGATTATCTAACATAACAATTAAGCATGATAATCAATATAATTCAAAAAGCGGTGAGAATTTTTCACCTTCATATCCACTCCGTCAAACTTTTAACGTAAGAATTTCATCTCTCGCTAACGTGTTATTTCCGACTTCTCGCCATTTGCCGTTTCCTTTCCGAACGCTTTTATTTTCCTTTTCTTTTTCTTTTTTCTTCTTTTTTTTATATGGAAGAGATGGTGTACGCCCTTAGTGTGGAGGAGGGTTTGGGGTGTGTAGGCTTAGGTTTTGGTGAGGTGGTGCTCGGGTTTGGAGTGTTTGGGCTCGGCTTGGGCTAAGGTGTGATCGGCCTTGGGTTTTGGTGGTGGGTCGTGGGGTGTAGGGGTGAGGAGGAGGTGGGTAGGTGGTAGTTTGGTTTGGTCTTGGTGGTGTAAGGTGATGGTTTTGGAGGTAAAAGGAAGAATGAAAGTGGAAGAGAGGTTGGATGCCATGGAAATGAAGGTGAAGAAGAGGAGAAAGTGAAGAAGAATGTAGAGAATGAAATGTGAGAAAACGGAAGGTATGGATGCTTATTTATATTTGAGCATTGGATGACAAATGACTAAAATACCCTTCTCCACTTTTTGACTTTTTTATTTACTTTTTTCCCTTGATTTGATCTTTGCTTAATGGAGAAGAAATGGTTTGATTTGAATTTGTACTTATGAAATGATGTTTGGATTTGATTTATGTACTTATGAAATGATTTTGCCTCTTTTTCTTACACTTGAAAATGTTAATTGATCATTTTACTCCTTTTCTATGCCTACAAATCATATCTCATTAATGTGATTTGAATTTGTGAAATGATTAACTCTATTTTCTTTCTTAAAGTTTGTGTTTTAAAGGGAAGACTTTTGCATTGATTTGACTAGCATAAATGGTGGAAATGATGGTTATGGAAAAGTGCGTTAAGAGGTAAAGAGGTGTCATCTTCTTATGGTTTGTAGTTGTTAAATCATTTATTTTTGCTCCTTTCCCATGTATAAGCATAACATCTCATTAATAAAATGAGAAGTAAGGTAATGATGTTGTTTTATAAAAGTTTTAGGTATTTTTAAATATGTCAAATCATACTTTTCACTTTTTATACATTTATTTAAACTTTTCAAAAGTAAACTCCTTTTGTCTTTTAGTGCTAAATGTAAAGTGTTTAAATAGTTTGTAAACTTGTATTTATAAGTTAGAAAATGTATCAAGTTGCAACAACTTGTCGACAACTTGTTTTGGTTAAAAACGGCGTTTTTGACGACAAATTTTACAGTCAAAATTTGACGTTTTTATTAAGCTATTTATTGAAGTAAATCAAATTTTAAAATGAATTTTTTACTTATTTAAATAAATTAAAAAAAGTCTCTTTATATTTTAAAATTGTATTTAATTAATATCAAAATCTCTAATTTTACGGTGCATGTAAAACTGCCAAAATGTGACAAAATTTGGTTATTTTTGTAAAACGAGTATTAACAAACTTTTAAATCTTTTAACATACTTTTAAATCTTTTAACATACTTTTATTATCTTTATTAGATGTTTTAAATAAGATTTATCTTTTTAAATAAATATCTAAATCCATTTATTTAAGCCTTTATTTATTATTAACAAAACTTAACTTTTGTCGATTTGTTCTAAAATCCAAATTTTCACTTTTTAATCTATTATCTATAAGAATAAATAATTTATTTATTATATATAACATTTTTATTTAAGATTTAAACTCCTTTTTAAATTTAAATCGAGCGAAATCTCTCATTTTCGAAGTAGCGAAATTACGGGTCGTTACACTAGGGTACAATTACCCTACCTCGAATTAATTTTTACTCCATAAGCTAAGTTTTGCCTAAACCAAAGCTCTACTACCAACTATACTGACCCGCTATTTTGAACCATTCAAATAGACAATAATCCACACATGTCAAACTTGAATTGCTCAAAACAGCAGGTTGTTAATTTATAATTGGCAAAACTTTGCATATACAATAAATAAATCAACTAAAAAATCACAGACATGGAGTTTTACAACAATAAGCAGTGGAATTGATAAATAGTAGTTCATGAAGATACTACAGAACATCAAAGTCAAAAGAAAATACAATATAAATCCCAAATATATAGAAGTCTCTAATACATACACAAATGACAAGTCTGACATAAACAACTGGAAATAACTGAACTAACTAAAAGCTGAATATGTAAAAGATAGATCTCTAAGCAAAGCTCCAAGCTCCAAAGGTGAGTCTCAAACGCTGTGATACTCAGCCTGACTTGAGCATAAAGCAAAACACAAAACACTCGAGTTAGGATTAACATTCTTATGCAAGTAAATCTACTCAAGTGAAATGTCCAAGTGAAATGCAATATAACTTAAAGGATGTTTGGGATTCCACCCTTTAAGGATCCATTAAGCTATCTACATACATAGTATAATATGCTACAAAGATAATGTCCACAGTAAAGTAAAATATTAAAATAGGGTTAAAGCATTACCCATATCCCCGTTAACACATTTTTATATAAATGTCGTAGTCTATACAATACTGTAAACTATGCCAAACCGGTGGGCTATCGAGGAGCACTCTATAGGTGCGACACAAACAAAACTCGTAATGGGCGCGATAAGGCATATGACATGGCATGCGAGGCAATGCCTAGGGTAGGATATACCATTTTGCAGAGCCGACCTAGTGGTAACGCATAGCAGCCACTACCTCCCACCTCGAGACACACTCCCATAATCAAAGGTGCACCCAATCAAATCACAAAGTAATGGATATGGTTTCGAAGAAGCATGCTCGATCGGTGGTGCGACCTCACTTTGCCTAGGTATAGCTCATGTAGTTATATCATGCTGATTCGAGGGGGTCAGGGCTGCGTTAATACCTCATATAGAATTGTTTGCCAAACCATCCTACTTCGTTCTAGATTCTCCTCACGTGCACAGTTGTTAAAGTGGTTTTCAGTATTGGCAAAGAGAATGACAATATTTGATCCCAGTCTCTTTAACAACCAAACGCTTATTTCACAACGTGATCATTTTATAAAAATCACTTAATAAATATTTAAATAAAATCTCAAATCACAAAATTTAATCCAACTAAATATTCTATTTCAATTTTTATTTTATTTTATTTGAAAATATTTAATTAATCACTTTTTATAAACATTTAAATAAAATTTGAAATTACAAATTTAAATCAAGATTAAATATTAAATTTCAGTTTTATTTAAATTTAAAAATATTCATTTAATCACCTTTGATTAAATTAAATTATAAAATCATACCTTTCAGAATCTCAAAATCAATAAGTTTCAAGTCAATTCTTATTAAAATTCAATTCTTAAACAAATTAAATTTCAAATCAATTTCAATTTATATTTCCAACTTTAATTTATTAAAGTTATTACTAGGTATATTTTTAAAATATTAATATAAATTTCAAATAAATATTTAAGCATGTATATATCTATAAAATGAAATTTTATAAAATTAATTTTTATTATATTAATTATCATAAAATTAAATCTTATTTATTAAATATATTTTATTTTCGATTAAAATTTAATTTATATATTTTAAAAATAATAATGTTATAAGTAAGATTTTATGATTCACAATTTTCAAAAGTTAACTTATAAATTTTAAAATTTCCAAAATAAATAATTTAAAAATCTAAATTTATACACGTATTAAAATCAAAATAAAACCTTTATATTATATTTTAAAATCAAAACACATATATTTTCTTTTCAAATTTTTGGAAATCATTTAAAAATATAGACCAACGGTGTCTATATATAGTTTTCTATCCTATGGTCAAGTGATATAGATATTTATTATTTCAATCCGCAATAATTTAGATATCTACGAGTATAGATCATTTCAACCCGCAATCCCAAAACTTCTAAATCAATAAAATTGCTTGGGTTTATTATTTCAACCTATAACTATTTTTCATAATCTATAAGATCGTTCGGATATGTATCATTTCAACCCATAAAGATTTCCTAAACTGACAGGGAACTTGCAGTGTGAGAACAATAAAATAATAATATAAAATGACATGGCATATCAAATGGAAAATATGATCATAATTAAAAATTTGAATATAATATATATACTAACAGGTTATGGTGTCATATGTCAATTAACATAGACAAACAAATGCAAATAATAACATATCATATTTAACAATTTAATCACTTATCGATTAAATTTTAACAACACATTACAATCATCATTTCATGTGAAATAAATTTTCTAAACATAAGAATGTTAATCGTGAGTAACCACTCACCTTTTAAGGCAATGAAGGTGAAGATGAAATAATGGAGCAAAGCAGAGATCTATAACATATCAAATCCAAGATCGAAGCAGAACCAATTCCAACAACACGAATCAAAAACCAAGCTTTTGAAAGAAAACTCCAGAGCAAAATCCAAAGCACGATGAACTTTAATTGATGATATACATATGTACATACATACATACATACATACATGCATACATACATATATATATATTATTTTTTAGAGAAGGAGAAGGCTGCGACCAAAAGCAGGACAGTGCTTGGTTCAGGCGTGGTTAGAGGCTAGGTTCGGCCTTAGAGTGGGTCGATAGGAGCTTAGTTGTTATGCTTAGAAGGGGGGGAGATGGGCCGGAGGGTTGATGACTAGAGTGGTCGGAGATAAAAGGCTGACTGGAGGGGTCGTTATGCGGCATAGGTGTTCGGTGATTGACTATGGCAGTTGCTGGGTAGGATGGGTTATCGGTTTGAGTGGGCCGAAAGCCTGAGGGGATTGGGCTACTCGAGAAAGGTGGAGGGTTGAATCTGGTTGTGGGCGCAAGGTGCTGCTACTTGGCAAGAAGGAGAGGAAACTCGCTGGGTGAACAGTCGGGGTTGAGTGGATGCGGGTCAGGCTCGATGGCGAATGGGCTGTTGAGGAAAGGCCGGAGCAAGGCGAAGCAACAGTCGAAAGAGGGGAGGTGGGTTTTTATGGGAGTGAGGCTGGTTGGAGTTGAAGATTGAGTGCGTGGAGATGGATGTTGGAAGGCCATGGTGTAGGCAAGGTTGAGGCGGAACGAGGCTTCACTGCGAAGTCGAGGGAGAGTGGGAAGGAGCGTGGAGCACAGGGTGTGGCTGAAGGTTGGAGTGCGGTGGATCCGATGGAGGTTGGCAAGAAGGCTGAGGAAGGTGATTTGGGTTAGCTGTGGCGCAGATGAGCAAGGGTTGACGGCAGAGGGATGGCTTGCAGTAACGGGTAAAGGACGAAGGTGATGCTGCCCGAAAATGGAAAGGCAGGAGGATGAACCGACTAAGGCAAATATATATATATATATATAGCTTTAGTTATATAAAATTTTCTTCTCTTGGAACGAAACAAAAGAAGGGAGAGAGAAAGAATGCAAGCCAAAGGAAGTATGCAGTATATAAAAGCAACCGGTGGGAATAACTCAAAGTCAACCATTGAATTCTCCCGTTGGATAAATGAATGGACATAGGAAAACCAAAAGGCTTAAAATAGGTACCGATATAGCTAACCATTTTGTAGATAAACTGGGCTAGAACAGTCCATTTGGTGAAACAAAATATGATGTCTCACTCAGAAAATGATATAAATTTTTCTTATCTAAAAATATTCAAATTTCAAAAATATTTTATTTCTAGCAAATTTAATTATTTTAAATTTTAAATTGAAATTTCACAACCAATAATGCTTACAAATTTTTAGATGAAAATCTTCCACTTGCTATACTAAAATAGACGCATACCAAATATCAAATTTTCATTACTAAATTTAATTATTTATTTTCATGAAAATTTTTAGTTAATTACATTATTTAAATTGTTAAAATTTTTGGTTCGTTACAATAAGTTTGCTGGTCCTTACAATAACAAACCTGATCTACAGCAACTCCATCCAGGTAGCAAAAATAGTAAATTAAAATTGAAACATGCATATCGGGAAAGTTCAAATACGTTCTGATTGAAGATGCGAATCCAAATCAAAAGTTGCCTTATGCGAACCCGCTACAGTAATTTCAATTGTAGACTTAAATCTGTGAGAAAAAATTAACCACTTTAAAAATTATAGTTGGAGGAAGATTGAGAAATGGGTTTTGAGTGTTTGAGATGTTAATTTTTTTCTAGATAAATGATTAAAATCGATAATTGGTAGCAAACATGTTCATGCGTGGGTTTAGTGGTAACAGAATTTGTACAGAATAAAGAAAATAAAAAACGATGAACAGAGATACGAAGAGAAATAAGGAAATCTGAAGAGTCAAAGATAACAAAAATTAAGGAGACGGTCGGAGTTTGAAGAGAAAACAAAGCAAGGAAATAGGGTTAAATATTTTGGCTTCAGACTATTTTATTTTGACCAGTGACAGTAGAAAAACTTCCCCGACGGTCTGTTTGATAATTTATGTAAATTAGGTCCTTGTCGAATAATTTAAAATTAGGTGTCTGCACATGCATTCCTTTACACATGACTGTTATTCTTACACTCTTATTCAAAATCCGCACTCATTAATTATCGATCTTTAAAATGAAATAACTATTTTCTAGAAATATCTGATTAACAAATCGTTTTCACCATTAAATTATAAATTTTATTATCTTTCTAGTGAAATGCATTATAAATATGTAAAAATCAAAATTTCAAAACTCGTTTATTTAAAATTCTAATTTTAAAAAAATTCCATCATTATAATGGAGTTAAAACCTACATTATAGTACTATAATGAAGTTTTTGAAAGAAATATTTCATATAAAATATTATCTTAAATTGATTGCCTCTACGAAAGGGTATCCAAGTGGGTGACGACCCCTTAGGTGGGGTTGCTGTCCCACCGATGGCGTTCGACCCGACCGATCAGGTCATTGGGGTCCGGGTGCAGCGCTGTAACAGGCCGAAGTTTTAACAAATATTTTTCACTTTTAATTATAAAACTTTGGGGTTTATTATATACAAATCTAAAATTTTAAAATTGATTAAAACATTTTCCAAATTTTTAATTAAAGGACAAGAGTTCTGAAATTTTAACTTTGGTAGAGATAACTCTAATTGGAATTTTTAAAATTTTTTAATTTCTAAATCTTTTATATAAGAATTATATATGTACAAGATTTATTGCGAGGATGTTTACTTATATTGGTAATAACATTTATTTCCCTTTTTGATCTTTTTAAAATGAATTATATATTTTAAAATTTAGTAATAAATTTCTTAGAAAATGGTAAATAAATCCGAAGAATATAAACAAATTCTATTTTAGTTGAGTAATAACTTTCACAATTTACAGTGTATTAGTAAACTATTGAATTACGCATTTAAAGGGCGCGTTATTTGATGGGATAAATAACGTATAAGAAAACGTATAAAATTTAAATCCGTTATTTTCTTTTTATTTTGGACTTAAATTTTGCGTCTATGGTGCGCTTTTCAAAAATATATACCTTAACTGAAAATGGTTAAATAAATCAGTAAACGTGCATATTCGAGGAGGAGGGAAGCATATCCGTTTCAATTTTTCCTTTAACCGTGACTGGCTATTTACCTTTTAAAAAAAAGATATCCAATATCTCTTTTTACTGCAACTATTTATTTAGTATAAAATCTTTCATTAAAGTAACGTTCAAATCTTATCTTTTTGTCGTTTCCTCCAATATCAACGCTAGTTTCTTCTCATTATTAAACACGTTCGCAAATTTGTCTAAATTCCATTTCCGTTCAAAGACAAATATATTCACTTCCCTTTTCTCTTCAGTTTTAAATAGAACGTTATCCATAAATTTTATTACCGTTTCATAGCAAGATCATCTCTTGCCGTTACTTTACTTAATTCACTCAGCCTATTTAAGGATATAAATCACGCACCCGTTGAAAAGAGATCATATACTTCTTTAACGTCTATCCTCTATTGCCAAAACAATCAACGCAAAGTAAAATTTCAAAAAAAAATGTAAACGAAACATGCTTTAATTAAGGAATAAAATTGGAAATTTATAGTGTATAAATGAACTGGGTAATTACGCGTTTAAAGGGCGCGTAAATTGAGGGAATAAATACCGTGTGTATATATTAGAAAACGTATAAAATTTAAGTCCGTTATTTTCGTTATATCTTGGACATAAATTATTGTGTCTGTTGTACGCATTTTTATTATATTCACTTTCCTTCTGATTTAATAGAAGCGTTATCCACAATAATTTATAACCGTTCACATTCTAATTTTTGTCGTGCACGTTTAAAGGAGAAAATTCAACCGTGCCTTGCCTTTCTTCCATTTGTTTGATTCGTATATAATCGTTTGACTCTTCCAGAGAGCTGTTTAATTTCTTTTAAAACTTGATTGAAATCCCTAGGAGTTTCCACTTTCCCTTGCGTAATTTAGTTGCCGATTTTAATTCATTGACGTTTCAAAATAATAAATATATCTCTCACCTCAATCAACATTTACACGTTCACACCTAAAATTTTCCATTTCCATTTAAAGCTAATTGATTTCTTTCCTTTTCCCTTCACTAAAAATAAATCGAGTTGCCTGTTTAAAAAATTTTGGATTAACATTTCGTGCTTTCTAAAATCACGCAAATCTCCTCTGGAAAAAAAATCAATACCCTCTGCATATATTTGTTTCCAGTCCTTGCCGTTTTTCCTTATATTGCGCAATCTCATTTTCTCTTATATAACCCACACCTTCTTTTCATTTCTCACCAAAATTTTCGACTTTCATCTTCCTGGTTTTGTGCACGAGCTTCAGTAAATTCAGGTACATAGCTGCATCCCTTCTTCCTTCTTATTTTCCTCTTTTTTTTTAGTTTTTCTCTATTTCCTATTGTTTGTTCCACAGTGCTCGGCTACTCCGCCACCACCCTCCGCTCCTTATTCTGTCACCGACCTCACACCATGAACCATCCCGTTATTTTGTGCTGGCCAACGTTTGAACAAAAAGAAAAAAAGGAAAAACAATGCATGCGCCACCTTTTGACATCAGCCTATAGGACTAAATCTCGAGTGCATGCACGTATATAGGCTTGAGCCACCTAAGTTTAACCCTGCCTTAATTTGTTTCAAATGTTTGCGTTTCAGGCTTTGAATATATATATATATATATATATATATATATATATATATATATATATATATAATAGGGAAGAGAGCCGCATCATTTTGCATTTTTGCTCCTGCATGATTGGGTCGTTAGCCACTGACTTAGCATGCTACAGCATGCGTTTAGTTATATATATATATATATATATATATATATATATATATATATGGAGAAGTAAATTATGCGTACATGTCAGGAATGAATATATGAGCAAGCATAGTGTTGTGTTGTCCAACTAAAGACTTGGTTGAAATTACCCTTTTGCATTTCTGAAGTAGAAAATGTGCGCCACTTGTAACTTGTGTAACCAGTCCTCTATGCCATGACGTGAAGTCTCAGGAGCGCATGCATTCGAGTTTTGAAATTTGGCAAGGGTCGTGCCTTTTTATAAAAAGAAAGAAAAAATTATTATAATAAGAGGGTGAATAGAATAGTAGGGAGCCACCTGTGCATGTGAGTAGAACATCATGAGCATTAGCTTGTTAGGATATATAGTGAATATAGATAGGTAGATACATGCATGAATAACAGTCTTTATGCACTATGAACAGATCCATATAAAGTATTGTATACTAAGAATAATTATGAAGTATAAATACGTAAAACACATGTTGCACTTAGTAATAAAAAAAAGAAAAAAAAAAGAAAAAAAAAGAAAAAGAAAAATAAATAAATAATAATAAATAAATAAATATTGCATGCGCCACCTTTATGTATCATTGCCGTAAATTGCATTGTTGCCCACATAAGATTTGCCACCTTTTTATTAACACGTCATAATATTCTGTAAAAGGGGTAAAAAAATATAGAGTATAAAATTTATTTTGTAAATTTTGATTTGGAAAAATTAAATGGGCAGGCTGAGCTTTTGTTTTAATGGGTCAAGTCGTGTGGTGAGTGGTCGAGCCATTGTGTCAATTTCCTTTAATTCAATCTTGTTTCAAATTTGTTGTGTTCGTGATAAGATTCGAATACTTAGTTTTATTAATTACTTTGTTCAAGATTTGAATCAAGTCGTTGCATCCACTAAAATTGATCGTGCCTTCTGTACTCTTCTTTCGGGGTAGATATCGTTGTTTGAATAAATTCTGCGGTTTCGAAAAGGTGAGAATTCTCACCTGACAAACGTACTTATATATCTGTAAATTAATAACAAGTGTAATTGTAGCATGATTTTATTTCATTTATTTGACTGTAATATAAATTGATGATGTTAAAAATCCTGTTATTAACCCCACATATCATCAGTTATATTATATACTGTTTTATTTATGCTGTTACACTATTTATATAATTACTGTTTATCACACTGCAAGTTCCCTATAGTATAGAGTCATTACGGGCTGAAATGATAGGCCTGAACGATATTTATTTATTTAGTTTATTATATAACTTGGGATTGCAGGTTCGAAATGATAGAACCCAGATTTATTTTGTAAATTACGGATTGAAATGATATATTATCCGTATCACTTGACCTAGGTTAGAAAATATTATACAGACCCGTGGTTATATATATATATATATATATATATATATATATATTCTGGAAATATTTAAATATTTTAAAAAAAATCTATAATGTTATTACACTTTGTTTAAAGTGGATTTAAATGATTTTTATAAGTATAGTGATATTTTTCAAGTTAAATATGTAAATAAATAAATGTTAAAAATTTAAAGTATAAATTCATTTTGAAATTTTTGATTTGTAAAATAAAATGGAATTCTAGTTAAGAAATAAAATATGATGTTTTGGTAAAATTTGAATATAAGAAAATAAATAAAGAATAAGTTGGCTATGAATTAAATAGTTAAATAAAGTGAATACTTAAAATGGAAGTTGGAATATAGCTAGATTTAGAAATGTAAAGTGGTTTATGATAAAAAGGGTAAGTTAAGAAATTAAATAGAAATTTAGTGGTAATTGAACTTAATTGTAAGAAAATGCATAGAAATTTCACATTAAATTTTAATAAGTAAATATAAAGGAGTTAGATATATATTTGCAAAATCTACTTTATAAAAATCATAAATTATTGAGTAATTTAGATGATTATTTAAAATTTATGATTTCATAAGTCAAAATATAGGCATATATTTTGCTAAAATTATATTTAATTTACTCAACCCTGTTGTAAAGGATAGTCCGCACTTTGCAAGTGCTGAAATTGATACAAATGAACTAAAGTTCAATCTTTGGGATTTATATGGGATTTTGAATTATACTTCACTTTTAAATAATTCCAAGTATAGTATTTTATCGAAACATAAAACTATTTTGGATTTATAACCACGGGTAATAATAACGATTCGTTGGCAAAGAGACCGGGATCGGATATGGGCATACTCTCTGTCGATACCGAAAACCACTTTGACAACCGTGTACGCGGTGGAGATTTCAAAATGAAGTAGGATGGTGGAGACGTTTCCTTTGAGGTAAATACGTGGACCCGACTCCCGTGAGTTGGCATAAGGTGGCTAAAACATGAATGATTGACGGATTAATGAGGTAGCACCTCTGATCGAACGCACTTCTTCATATGCCATGCTATTACTTTTGTGATTGTTTTGGTGCGCACCTTTGATTTAGGAGTGTTGTTCGAGATGGGCGGTAGTTGCGCGCTACGCGTTACCACCGGTCCGGAAGCGTAATTGGTATATATACCCTGGCATTGCCTAGTTGTGCCGTGTCACCTACTATAGCGAGCCTTGTACGAGTTTGGTTTTCTCCCGTAGCCTGTGTGGTATCTTCTGGTGGCTTCCCGATCAGAAGGGACTATGATATTGGATGGACTACTGGGACTATTACGTGTTAAGGGCTATATGGGTAACCCCTTAACGCTATTTAAAAGTAAGTTTACTTTACTATATAATAGCGAAAATATTACTACATAGTAAATAGTTTAACGGATCCTTAGAGGATGGACGGTCACAAGCATCTTTTAAGTTACTTGCTTTATATTACAGTACACTTGAATTAGCTTACACTGTAAAGTAAGTTTACTTTACTATATAATAACGAAAATATTACTACATAGTAAATAGTTTAACGGATCCTTAGAGGATGGACGGTCCCAAGCATCCTTTAAGTTACTTGCTTTATATTACAGTACACTTGAATTAGCTTACACTGTATAAGTATGTATGTCCTGACTCGAGTGTTTATGTTTTATTTTATGCTTGGGTCAGCCTGAGTTTCAGTTCAGACTTCACCTCCAGAGCTAGGACTTCAGCAGATCATCTCTTTTCAAGCTGCCGTCAAGTTTCTGTTCAGTTCTTATTTTAGCCTTTGAAATCAAGATAATTTAATATTGAGAGTTTCTGTGGAGATTTCAAACTATATTTGGTTTAAGACTATGTACTTTATACTTATTTTGAGACTATTGATAGTGGCTTCATGAACCACTAAGTTATTTTTAAATTCCGCTGCGAGTATTCTGATCCTGTGTCTGTGATTCTGTGATTATTTATTTACTATATATTCTGAGATTTGACAAATTTTATTTACAACACGGAATTTTGAACAATTCAAGTCCGACATGCGTGGATGCGAATGGTCGAAAATACCGGGTCGTTACAAGCGCCCCGTCTGAAAATGGTATATTTCATTTACCGTTGGAATTTAATTTAGTTTTAACTACATATGTGTTATGCAGTTAAAAACAGCTGCTATTAAATGCAGTTTTTAACTCCATGTCACATATGAAGTAAAAATGCACTTAAATGATGCAATTTTTAACTGCATAAGGGAAACATATAGGTTTTTAACTGCATTACCATATTGCAGTTATAACGCATTACCATAATGTAGTTGAAAAATTAATTTTACAACAGCTTTTATAATTGCATTATCATAATGCAGTTATAACTGCATTAGAGTAATGCAGTTATAACTGCATTTTAAATGCGTTATTCAAATGCAGTTTTTAACTACATTATGGCAATGCGGTTATAACGGCATTACCATAATGCAGTTAAAATTGCATTTTTCACTAGCTTCATTTCAGTCAATCCATCCTACATTCCAAGGTAATACGTATATGTACATATATGTATTAAAGTGTGTACAAATATTTGTCACACAATAAGTGACACCAATTTCTATTGTTCTTCATGCTTTTGGATTACTAATCAATGCACACACCTGTGAAGATGATATGAACATACAAATTATATATTGGATTCAATATTTATTTGAAAATTATAATTTTACTGTAATTTTTATATGCGGTTTTTAACTGTATTTGCAAATGCAGTTAAAAAATGCTAAGTAATTTTTTTTAAGGTATCGACGGTGGATGACACTGAAAATTTTATTAAATTTGTGATTTAGCAGTGAAAATATTTTTAAATCCGATTAATCTACAAAAAATATCACATTTCAAAGATTGAAATTAAATAAGTTGACATATAATCAATCTGCTGCGACGATCAGAAGCATGCATAATACCCATCATCCACAACTACAAACCAAACACCACCGAATTTGCTAAAGAAACATTCGACAATAAAAGAGTGAGTCATCACTTCACTAGAACAGTATGGGTGGATGTGCCTCGCCTCATTGATGTAAAAAAAGGTCAGGAACTTGGTCAAAAGAAGACCGTTCACACTGTTTTGGGTGATCAAAACATTAAACAAAGATGTAGAGGAAGAAAGGGTACTGCTAGTCCTTCATGTCATTAAGAAAAAGCTCGAACTTGGAACTATGCACATCATGTACTACCCCATGAAGTCTAAAGATAAAATAGTCATAAGCATATCCGAGATGAGATATGTGACTGGTCAAACTTTATATAGTTTTGCAAGTTCAAAGAAGTTGAGTGTGAAGAAGCTTGGGAGGTGATTAAGGAAGGAAAAGAGATCAAGAACGACTCGGACATATATGAAGAGATTGGAAAAGAGATGTTGTGCAAAATGGAGAGGTGGGAATCCATGATTTGGATGATGAGCATATTGCTGCCAAGAAATATGGAGGTGGCATACTGGAAGATGATGGCCGAGAGCCAGTTTTGGAGAGTCCCCTGCCATGAAGATAAACTTTTGAGGCTCTTGATGAGGTTCAGTTATGATTTCAGTCTATCGGAATTAGAAATTCGAGCCATTGATATATTTGGAAAGGGAGCTTATTTCTTTTTCTACAGACAACTTGTATATTTAACTACGATGATTTGTCACATTTTTTTCTTTTTTTTAATAATTAAAAAATTAATAGATCGTATATATGGCCGAAAGTATATAAAACATAACACCACCCGACCCAACCTCCATAACATGATATAACCTTAACCTAGAGAGCGCTTTTAGCATCTTATGGCTTTGAACACATGACCTCTAGAATGTCTGTCTAAAGCACAATACCTATAAGCACTTAGTAAAATCATGGTTAACTCATCAGTTTCTACTCCAGCTTGACTTGGGGAAGCATTTAGTTCAATGGGAAGCAGTCAACAACAGTTTACACTCGGTTTTGTATCAAATGTAACTTGAGATGATGTCGTTGTTATGCAAGAAGCCTAAACATGCAAATGCTTGACCATTTAAAAATTTCAACGAAGTCAAAAATTGCATGCTCAATTCATTCAGAGTATGACCATATATCATGCAATCGAGGAGCAATACAAGCTACAACTTCATAGTTTCACTTGAACATCAAGCAAACTAGAGCAGACTTGACAATTCAGAATTATAGCCAGAACATCCATTCCAGCTTGCAAAACTTGTTTAGAACAAGGCTCGTGCATGTTGATCAGTGAAGGCAATGTATAGCTGCTCGCTCTTCTAGTCTGATCAGTCTTGATCACTATGTTTTGCACAAAAATTGGATGGTGGAAAAATTGCAGCAAGTACTTGGTGTGATTGATCAAAAATGGAAAAGTTCATGCCATTTGTTGGTAAAATTAATGCAGCAACGATAACTAAAGAGGTGGGTGACAGAGAAAAAGTTAGAGGAGAAATCCTTACTTTATTAATGTTGATTGAAAACTTCAAAACATTCATAAAAGGTAAGACAAATCTTGTCCATTTAAAAAAAAACATGCACGTGAACCAAAAAAACTTCAATTACTACATAAAAATAGGAACACCATCAAAACAACTTCTCCTTGAATCATGCTAAACACATGAACAAGTTATACACGCCTGGATAATCTGCATCAATTTTTATCACTCCCCTTGATGCAAAACTTCCTACATTAATACTTAATCTGAACTTAACAGATTTAGGATATGACAGAGCCTTTGTAAATCCATCTGCTACTTGCTTATTTGTTGAACAATACTTCATTGTTATTACATCTTCAGCTATAAGTCCCAAATAAAATGATGTCGGATCTCTATATGCTTAGTTCTACCATGAAAAACAGGATTTTTACCATCGAGATTGTGTACATATTATCACCGTAAATTTTAGTTGTTGCTCGCTGAATGTGGTGCAGGTCTTCCATTATTCTATGCATCCAAATAGCTTGACAAGCTATCGGCGATGCCACAATGTATTCAGCTTCTGAAGATGATAACGAAACCGTCGACTGCTTCTTTGAACTCCATGTTACATCATCTGAACCAAAGACAAACACATACCCACTTGTGCTTTTTCTATCATCGATAAAACCATCCCAGTCACTATCTGTATATCCACTCAGCTTCATATTAGGAATATGTTCATACCAAATGTCATAGTCAATTGTTGCATGGATGTACCGAAGAATGCGCTTTGCAGCTCCTAGATGATGCATAGAGGGACGATGCATAAACCTGTATGCCAAACTGATAGGGAATATGATATTTGAACGAGAATGAGATAGGTACAGCAAACCACCAACCAATCTTTGAAAATAAGTTCCATCTGCCTTTGCAGTCTTGTCTTCCATTGTCAACTTCTCATATGTATTAATAGGAGTCATTGTTATCTTGCAATTAAGCATATTGAACTTCTTCAATAAGTCAATAGCATACTTCTCCTGATTAATAATGACTCCTTCTATTGTTTGCTTAACTTGGAGACCAAGAAAATAATGCAGCAACTCCAAGTCTGACATCTCAAATTCACACATCATACTTTCCTTAAAAGCTTTTATAAGAACACAAGATGATCCAATATATATCATATCGTCCACATAAACACAAACAATCAAAATTTCTGCAAAAAATTACCTTTTAATGTATAATTTAGGCTCACTTGCTGCGCTGAAACCCATTTTTACAGAGATATGAATCAAGTCGGCTATACCAAGCTCTAGGGGTTTGTTTCGGCCCATAAAGAGCCTTGTGCAGCTTATATATTTTATCCTTGCTTCCATCAAGAACAAAACTTTGTGGTTGTTCGACATACACTTTCTCCTTTAAATAACCATTAAGGAAAGCTGATTTAACGTCAAACTGGAATACATTCCATTTATTATGTGCCGCTATCCCCAGAATAATTCTTACAGTCTTAAATCTTGAAACTGGAGAAAATGTATCCAAAAAATAAACACCTTGTCTTTGCACATATCCTTTTGCAACTAGTCTCGCTTTACACTTCTTCAAATTACCAGCTGCATTGTATTTTACTTTATATATCCACCTTACACCGATTGCATTTTTCCCTTGTGGTAAGTCAATGAGTTCCCACGTGTTGTTCCTTTTAATTGCATTGATCTCCTCCTTCATCGATTGCTTCCAGATCTCTTGTTTCACGGCTTCTTCATAACTTGCAGGTTCATAAACAATAAGAGCAAAGCAAGTAGTTTGATAAATATCTCTAAATGATCGAAAATTTCATGGTGGAGATGAATCACTATCTGTAGTAGACCTAATGTCTACATTTTATGGGGTTTGTTCTCCTGTAGAAACACTATCTGAAGGACATGAAAATGAAGAGGGTTGAGGTGAATGAGTGACATCATCCACTGGTGTTGCATCAGTTTCATCTATAATCAATGGTATCTGCTTATTATGTTCTTCCTAATACCAAAAACTATTTTCATCAATTACAGCATCTCGACGAATGATCAGCTTCTTAGTTTTAGGATTATATAAACGATACCCCCTACTTTCTTCGTTGTACCCTACTAATATACATTTTTCGCTTTTTTTATCAAGCTTAGAACATTCAGTTGAGTCAATAAAAGAATATGCAATGCTGCCAAATTTTTTAGATGACTTACATTTTTGTTCCACCAAGCTTCGTAGGGAGTCATGTTTTCAACCACTTTCATCGGAGATATATTGAAAAGAAACACAGATGTAGCGACTGCTTCATCCCGGAAATTATTTGGCAACTTTTTCTCTTGTAGCATGCTTCTTGCCATCTCTACCATAGTACGGTTCTTTCTTTCAGCAATGTCATTTTGCTCTAGGGTTAATCTAACTATTATTTGCCTCTGAATCCCATTTTTGTTACAAAAATTAGTGAATTCAACTGATAAGAATTCCCCCCTCTATCTATGCGAAGAACTTTTAAAACATGTTCACTTTGCTTTGAACTGTTGAAACTTTTCGTAAGCTTCAGATTTATAACAGAGAAAATATACCTAACTTATACGAGTATAATAGTCAGTAAAGAGCAAAAAATATCTACTGTTGTTTAGAGACAAGGTTTTTGTTGGCCCTCATATATTGGCATGTGCAAGTTCAAGAGGCATCTTAGATCTCCAAACTTTTCCGATTGGGAATGATACGCGGGGTTGCTTCCCATAAATACGGCCTTCACAAACATCATATGGAATCTTAATATAAGGCAAACTGAAACCATGTTCTTTCTACTCAATAGTTGCAGGCTGTTGAAATGCAAGTGTCCATAACATAGATGCCAAAGCTTTGAATTTTCTTTGGACTGAATAGCTAAATCGAATTGATCATCAAAACATGAAATATTAAGTGGAAACATCCTTTGATCTGTCATGTGAATTCTAATAAGAGGGATATCAAAATCCTCTTAATCTCGCATATACAACCATCAAATAAAACTGAAAAATCTCTTGCTTCATGGCTTCTTCATAACTTGCAGGTTCAGAAACAATAAGAGCAAAGCAAGTAGTTTGATAAATATCTCTTAATGATCGAAACTTTCGTGGCGGAGATGAATGACTATCTGCAGTAGACCCAATGTCAACATTTTATGGGGTTTGTTCTCTAATAGAAACACTATCTGAAGGATAGGGCAATGAAGAGGGTTGAGGTAAATGAGTGACATCATCAACTGGTGTTGCATCAGTTTCATCTATAACTAATGGTATCTGCTTATTATGTTCTTCTTCCCAATACCAAAAACTATTTTCATCAATTACAGCATCTCGACGAATGATTAGCTTCTTAGTTTTAGGATTACATAAACGATACCCCTTACCTTCTTCGTTGTACCCTACTAATATACATTTTTCGCTTTTTTTAGCAAGCTTGGAATATTCAGTAGAGTCAATAAAAGAATATGCAATGCTACCAAATTTTTTAAATGACTTACATTTTTGTTCCACCAAGCTTCGTAGGGAGTCATGTTTTGACCACTTTCATCGGAGATATATTGAGAAGAAACACGGATGTAGCGACTGCTTCATCCCGGAAATCATTTGGCAACTTTTTCTCTTGTAGCATGCTTCTTGCCATCTTTACCACAGTCTGGTTCTTTCTTTCAGCAATGTCATTTTGCTCTAGGGTTTTTCTAACTGTTATTTGCCTCTGAATCCCATTTTTGTTACAGAAATTAGTGAATTCAACTGATAAGAATTCTCCCCCTCTATCTATGCGAAGAACTTTTAAAACTTGTCCACTTTGCTTTTCAACTAAAGCTTTGAACTGTTGAAACTTTTCGTAAGCTTCAGATTTATAAGAGAGAAAATACACCTAACTCATACGAGTATAATAGTCAACAAAGAGCAAAAAATATCTACTGTTGTTTAGAGATAAGGTCTTTGTTGGCCCTCATATATTGGCATGTGCAAGTTCAAGAGGCATCTTAGATCTCCAAGCTTTTCCAATTGGGAATGATAAGCGGTTTTGCTCCCCATAAATACAGCCTTCAAAAACATCATATGGACAATCAATATAAGGCAATTGAAACCACGTTCTTTCTACTCAATAGTTGCAGGCCGTTGAAATGCAAGTGTCCATAACATAGATGCCAAAGCTTTGAATTTTCTTTGGACTGAATAGCTAAAGCAAATTGATCATAAAACATGAAATATTACGTGGGAACATCCTTTGATCTGCCATGTCAATTCTAATAAGAGGGATATCAGAATCCTCTTAATCTCGCATATACAACCATCAAATAAAACTGAAAAACCTCTTTGCACCAACTGACCAACACTTAACAAGTTATGAGCCAAACTAGGAATGTAATAAGAAAATGAATAAAATTTTCATTACCTGATTCAGCTTTTACAGCCGTCGTCCTCTTTCCTTCAATTTTTACTATTTTATCATCGCCAACTCTTACTTGCAACTTAATAGATTCATCGATGTCGCGAAAAAGACTTTTCTCTCCTGTCATGTAGTTACTGCATCCACTGTCAAGAAGCCATATGTCATTTGAGTTTTCAGCAACAACGATACTAGTAAGAAACAAGTTGTCACCTGCTTTTTCTTCCGTAAAATTAACGCATTGTTGTTGCTTCTTTGGACAACATGTCCATATTGCTTACGAGAATAACGTTGTATTCCTTTGAACTTTTGAACATTGCGTGCATTTTGGATGCTTTTATCTCCATATTGATTTCCTCTTCCTCTCTGTCATGTACTATTGTCGACACTGCTTCTTCCCCGGCCCCTTCCACGACCATGAAAATCACTTTTGCCTCGGCCACAACCTGGAATTATTTTGTCAAAAAAACTTTCTTTATTTGTTCCACCTTTGACTGAAATGCAGTTTCAGTGGTTTTCTCCGTTGATCTATTCATCCTTTCTTCATGAGCTAAAGGTGAACTCATAAGCCCATTTAAAGAATATGTAGCTAAACTTTTAGACTCTTCGATGGCTATTACTACATGATCAAACTTTGGGGATAGACTCCCCAAATTTTTTTACAACTTATTGATCAGAAATGCTTTCTTCAAAAGTTTTCATATGATTAACAATCACCATAACTTTAGAAATGAAATCATGAAATCATATTTCATTATCAGATTGTCATAATTTAATTGCTTAATATTTATTCTCATATTTATTTATTTATTATTTAAGGGGTGTTATAGGCTTTTCCTTATAAGAATTTCATCCTTGAAATTATAATTGAGAGTTAAATATATTTTTATTTCCTTATACGTTTTCGATGACATAAGCATACACTCTTACGAATGTGTAACAATCCAATGCACAAGCCAACCACAGTATCATAAACATACATGATTTATGAAAAAACATAGCAAATACAAGATACAAGCTAATCTAAATAAAAAAGTTGCAAAAGTCCTTGTGACATTATCCTCCATTTCTACAATAATCTTGGTCCTCGCTTCAATGGACACGCGCAATTTTCGTCATCTTATTCCGATGCTCCTTTACATCTTAATCTATAATCCGAATGAGCTTTCTTGCATAGGTCATGTTTGGTTCGACAACAAATTCTTTCATAGCTCTCGGAACCAAAACATCTTTAGGGTCTCGAACACACTTCTTTAGTTGTGATACACGAAACACATTGGTGTCAACTTTTCGAACCTTCCAAACCATAGTGCCTCTCAGTGGCGACGCTTTAACAAAGATATGACCCCCTAGACCAGTTTCTAAATCCTTCCAACTTCTATTGGCATCACTTCTGTCTTGATTGGGCATCTTTCATTCTTTGTCGAATCAACTCAATCTTCACCGAAGATTCTCTTACATAATCGATCTTAGAATAAGTCTATCCCCAGTCTTGCACCAACTCACTAGCGACTTACAAGGCCTTCCATACAAGCCTCGATATATTCCATTCCAATATTAGACTGGAAATTATTATTGTATGAAATCTCCACTAAGTGCGAATGATCTTTCTAAGATCTACCGAAGTCTAATACACACTATCTCAGCAAATCTGTCAATGCTCGGTTGGCTCTTTCTCTCTAATCGTCTATCTACCGATGGCAAGTAGTAATCATACACAATTACGAACCTTAAGCACTCTGTAGGCTTCGTCAAAAATAAGTGACGAACTACGGAACTCGGTCACTGGCTACAGTAATTTGAACAACATGAAGTCTAACTATAGTCTTAACATATATCTCGGCTAATTCGGCTATCGTCCTCATAGACTTGAATGAAATTTGCACTCTTATATTATATTATATATGTAATGGCTACTTGATCCTTTTGATGTGCAAATAAACTATTCAATGCATCATATTAAAGCAATCGCCTATTACCAAAAAAAATTCTATGTATCTATAATGAAATGAATTAGCTATGAAGCAACAAACAAAGATAAGGTAGAAACAATCTTGTTTTAAGCTCCTATCCAACTATGGGAAAAAATTTCTATGTACACATCCATCGGACATGCATACCTATTGGTATAAATAAATACAAACAATCATTCCTATTTCATGTATCCTCTTTCCTAAGTCAGAAGTACATTCACCTTTCGCTAACTTAACCCTTTCTCCATATGCTTTCATTTAATAAAAGAACATCCTACCTTTATCCTTTGCTCGTTGTATTCACATCTACCAACATCATTTTCAATACACACACACCCTCAGATCCCTTTTCAGTCCCCTCCACCACCACCTGAAGCTCATCATACCTTAATTCTAGATCCTAACTTCAGCACTAACCCTTAATTTGCAATTACATATTTTTGGTTTTAGTTCCTAACATCGTGTATCCAATGTCTTCGTTCAACTATAAAGCTACTCCTGCAACCATCATGCACTCATCGAAGGTCCTCAGGCTCTTATTTCTTCCAAAACCCTATTTCACCAACAAATGGATATAAAAATCCCCTTGGTTTTTATTCCATTTTAACAAAAATTCCCTTTTCCATTTTTTTCTACCTTCTATCATGATCCTAATTTGCCTTGGAACCAGTCCTATTCTAAAGCATGTTTGATTTTTACATACCAAGATTCAAACCAAAACGCTATGAATTTATTGGTATCAAGGTTTAATTTTTGGTATGATCAGGAAATAGGGCATCTAATTCAAAGTTCATTATATTTTCACATTTTTGGAAGCAAGAAGGGTTTTAGAAATTTGAAGGAAGCATTAGAATTTTCAATGAATAAGATTCAAAGAGTTTTATATTGTTCAAATCATATTTTTCGAGAAAAATTTGGAGGCTCGAGGCTGAAATGGGGACTTTTAGTTAAAGGGCTTAAGCACCATAACATGTTAGTTTCTAGGTCTACGTCTCAAAAAACAAGTTTCAAGAACATAAAATGAAATTGTTATCCCTCTGTTCAATAAAAGAACATTGTTTTCGTTCTTCTCTCATTCCGACGTTCCAAAAGTAAGACATCGTTTGTATTAAATGCTAAAACCTGAAAGTTGAACGTGTAGGATCGATTTCATCCTAGGGGGTGAATAGGGTGACAGTATTAATTATAAAAATTAACTGCGGAAGCTTATAAATAATTTCAACACGGATCACAGAACAATAACAGCATAGAAAAATAGCAGAATAATATAATGCAGAAATAGAACGACACAGAATTTACCCAGCTTCGGAAAAACCCTGCCTACCTGTTGCCTCCAAGGTTTCTACTAGAAATTAGATAGTCAGACCCTTACACACGTAAACTCGCGACACCCGCTATCGACTAAACCTAACTCTACGCTCAAAACCCTGCCACAGCTCAGCCACTGAGTTGTGAATTCTCAAACTACGCCACGTAGTTTGTCCCTTAGTCACACGACTAGAAATTACAACGGTCTATAGGAAAAATACAAATTAAAAATAATTTAAAGTTAAAATAACCCTAATTAAAAATTAAAATCCGTTATAATTAAAAAGGAAAAGCCCTTGTAATTAATAGAAGCCGGCCCCTTTTATAATTTGGCCCGTTCCTTTCTTCTTATGTTAATGGCGGCTTTATGTCTTTGCAAATTAGGGCTTCGTTCCGTGCTCTTAAATTAGGGCTTTTGATTAATCTTCAAAGCACCGCCTATGTTGATCAATTAGTGGATATTTGCTTGTTTGATTTGTCGATCGTTCGAGTTCCACTCAGCTGCTTCGATGTTGATCGAGTTCGATTGATGACTGGTATGTAATTTATTCCTTTTCTTTTCTGGTTTGACGCTTGCTTGAACTCGATGCATTGAAATTGCCGATGATGAATGGAATTTATACGATTCCAATTCCTAATTTTTCGTTCGTCTGGAGTTGTTTGAATTTGTCAATTGATATCACTTGGCCATTGATTTTCGTATGGATGATGGTGATTTTTCTGACTTGTTCATAATCGTATATTTCCTGTGTTACTTGGTTCGCACGGCTTTGAATTGCTATCGTGGTCATCATGGTTTCGAATTTGACTTGTTCATATTGAGTACAATTCGTTGTTCACGGCTTCACCTTAATTTTTTGATATTACCAGATTTTGACACTTCGGCATTAACTTGTTTATGTGATTCCATGACTTAATATTGTCTTCGACCCTTGACTTCTGATAGCACCGGCTTTGATTCGACTGTTAAACTTATCTGGAGCATTGTTCATTTTTGATTTTGTATTGTTTTGTTACTTCGAGTTGTTACTGCAATATTAGTTTGGTTGTAATTGATTTGCACTGCTGTTCCTTCACGGCTTTGGGTTGCACTGATTTTCATTGTGTAGCCTGGTTCATTGTTTCATTTGGTATGTTGTTGCATTGCATCATGTGTATACATACATTCATGTATGTATATAGGTGTATGTCTGCATTCATCTTTTCCACTGTGTATTTGCATGCATCCCACTGATCATATGTTACTGTCTACTTGCATCCTCATGTATCTACATGTCGACTTTTGTTGTTGATCTTTGGTGTTGCTGTTGCACTTGCATTGTGCCATGCTGATTCATATTGTACTCTCTGTTTTGAGTCACTTCCATACTTGGTCGTACTGTCCACTGAGTTTGCTTTGGTTTCATGTTATAGTTGTGGTCTGGTTGTTGCTTGATGAAGAGGCTGAACCTGTTAGCCGAGCTTGCATACTTTGATCTTCTACATGCCTGTAGTGTTTCTTAGCTCATGTGTGTAAATGTTTGCGCACTTGTTATCTTCACTTGCTTATTTGTTCATCATGTAGTCTTGGTTGAACTGGTTCATCTGGTTACAGACACAGTTCTGGTTACAGGTTGCGTAGCTTCAAGTCAGGTTCCATTTATGGCTTCACTTTGGTATTGTTGTATTATAGTTGCTAGTTTCCTCGAGTGTATACTATGATCTGCCATGCTTCTGTTTTATGTACCTTGTACTTGAGCATTACCGAGTCTTTGCCTAGTACTGTCCAGTTGAGTTCAATGTATATTGATTGTGATCTTGATTCATTGTGTCTTTGATGTTTTCCCATATTTCTGGTGCATTCATTGGTCTATTGCATATTTCACATGCTTGACCCTTGCACATGCTCTTTGATACATGTTTGAATTGACTCTGTCATTTGCTTAGTGTATTAGTTTGCACTGTGCATTGGTTTGGACTTGCAGTTTGAGTTGCAGACTTCATGTTGCCTTGACTTTGGTTGATACATTGAGTTGAGTAGTGACTTGACCTTTGCATTTTGTTTATTTTTCGAAATTTCACCTGAGTTGAATCCAGCTTGAAGCTCGGATTTGACCTTGTGCTGAAAGTTGTGACATTTATTTTATTGCACTTGAGTTGAATCCGATAATTTGGGTTTGACCTGTGCTCAGCTGTCCCTGTAAATCAATCAAGTGTATATTTCGATGTGCACGGCCTTATGGCATATACAGTGATACACTGTGTATGTCACAAGCTGTTCGTGTATGATGAATTCAAATTTAAATGATGACGAACAACCCAAATAACTGAGGCAAATATTATTTTCAAAAATTCACATTTTATTTTATACTGCAAAAATATTTTCTTTTCAATTTTACTACGTCAATATTTATATTTGCAGATTGCTCAGATGCTGGATTCAATTTGGAATGAAGTTGAAGATAAATACGATTGTGAATGATATGTAGTGAGGTCAACTATAAATGTAAAATTGTGATGTGATTGAATTTGTATCAAAGTTGTATATGTATAGCGAGAGCTTGAATTTGTACTATTCAAAATTGTAATAAATATTTGTTTGAATAAAATTTCTGTTTGAATTCAAATTCTATGTTATTTAATTTTATTCAGCAAATATTCATTTAATCTGTGAAAAATGAAATAGTACATTACCAAATACATTTACACGAATATATATATGTTTATTATCATCAAACAAAAATCATATAATCGCATATTCAACAGAACGTTGAATGTTGAAAGCTGGATTTGTTGTTTGTTTAGCTTTAAAATCCTCGAATTAGTACTCACAGTTATTAAAACAAATATAGTTGGGCAATATTACCCTCATATGAATATTTTTTGTGCTTTATAAATAATCAAATGAAATGTCATAATTTTTTCCTATCATAAACGATTTCAAATTAAACAGTTGTAAATGAATTTATTGTGAAGTAAAAATATAAGCAATAAAGCAAGAATGTGAAAGTTATATTTTAATAGCACTTCAATGCCTAAAAGTAGGAAAATAAGTGGGGGGAAAAAATCAAATTCTCAATTGTTTTTTTATTTACATTCCAAAGCTAGTTGATTGAAATTTAATGTTAAATCTCTAGCTATTTCATGCATCTTTTATCTTCTAAAAGAGAGAAATCATTCGGGAAAATAAATGTCAATTGATTATATCCTTAAGGAGGGTAATTTGATAAACTAAGTGCTATGTACAATTAGAACTTTTAAAATGTAATTTTCTATCCTTCATCCAAAATTGATGAATAAACCCATTTCTTCTGAATGCTTCTTTCTATCAAATTGCTTACAATATCCTAAACACTGAATTATATTTCATTCAGAACTCAGCCAAACTTTTTGGAAACAAACTGTTGCACTTGAAAATGACACAACTCTCCAAATTAGATAAATTCAAATCCAATAAGCAAAAATAAATACAAGCATTTTTTATAGTGGTTTGGCAAATGCTTCATCAACTTTAATCTTATTATTTGATTGGTTCTCTTAGGAGTACAATGAATACCACTCAAAGCAGACGACAATCTAGTAAATCTCGGATTTGGGAGTATTGGAAAGAAGAAGAAAGAAAAGAATCCAAGTGTCAAAAGTCCTTTCATAGTTATAGGTAGCTTGCTATTTATAGGCAAATTTGTTGCAAACTCTTCATAAAAGTTTAAAAACGTCACAACTTCAAGATCCAAATATTCAGGTACGACGACCGAGTCATCCAGCACAGTCTCCAAGTAGAAAATCAACTCGGTACCGACCACTTCTAGTCGGTACCGATCTGATTTTTTCATCATTCTTCAAGTTTTTCTCCATGTCTTAGCTCTCCTCATCGACCTCTCTCCAAATTAACTCTCCATTTCAGGCCGATGGTCGTGAAAAATAGTCGAAACCAACCTGAATTAGGTTGTTCCAATTAAAGTATTACATCCAAAGCTCATTTTCTCTTCATGTCTAGGTTCCTTTCATATTGTCATTTCAAATCTCAGAATCAAATCGATGCTAGTGAAATTAGGTCGGCACTGATGTGATTTGGCTCTACAGAATTTCGTCAAATTTCTTGAATTTATCTATATCCTCATTCTAGATAATTCTAATTATGTCTGTGAAAATCTTGTCAATAGCAACCTAAATCAGGTTGGTACCAATCTAATTTGCATTTTCAAAACTTGGCAAATCTTTGGTTTCTTCAGTCTTGAAACCTTCAAAGCTCCTCGACTCATTCCTTCATCAGTTTGCAGTCCATTTCTTCCGTTTCAATCCGTTCTAAAACGATGGAAAATTTGGTTATAACATTTGCCCCCAAAGTACGCTTTATAAATGTAAGGTGTGCTTTGCTCAAGAACAACCTTCAGCAGTAGCGATCAACCATTAGCGATCGAGCTCTCCGGCTATCATCGATCTAAGTTATGGTAAATCATCTCGTTGTTTCGGATTCACCTGCAAAAACCAAAGGTCATTCTAAATGCACTACAACAATTTTTTTTGCGATGCAAATACCTACGACGGAAAAAAAAATCGCAAAAAATTAATGTTTACAACGCTTCTTTATGGCGCTGGTAGTATTTGTAGTAAATGAACATAATCATAAATTCCTATCATTTACGGCTGTATTATGCATTGCAATTAAACATATAAATTAAAATAATAAAATTTAACCATAATTCTACACATTTACTACATATATTAAGCATCCCGAAAGAAATTGATCTTGCAACATTTTGTTTCTATTGTTACTCTCAACAACGACACAACTTTACGTCGTCAACACTAGCGATTCTTTCTTATGTTGCAAATGTTACTAAAGTAGGAACACCTTCTTGTCATTAAAAAGTGTTTTTGAAGTTTGTTTCATTTTATCAATATCATCTTGTACCTTAAGAGTTTTATGTTTATTGGTATAATTTTGTGATTAGTAAAACATACGAGTTATTTAATAAATTGAATTTTGCTTGCACTTCCATCGAAGTATGCAACACATATGATAGAAAATTTCTTTTTCGTATATCTCATGAACATTGCTTAAGAACAATTTAAAACAACTGATATTATCCATGTAAGTTGAAAATGTTGTAACTTAATCAGTTATTCTATTTTCTTTTTGCGTTTCTAAAAAAAGTTTAAATGTGTAAAAAAAAGCCATGGAAAAAGAAGGTAGGAAGGGGGTGTGGTGTGGCTTTTTTAGCAACAAATTTCCCAACTCAGAATAGCAAGTTATTCCTAAATCATATGACTGTTTATTCATTCATCTGTCTTGGTATGTACCTATGGCTTTTCACTGAACATCAGCCACTAGGGTTTCTTCTTGCTCTCAAAATTGATGATTAAAGTTTCTTCTTCCACTCAAAATCGACGACCGATTATTTCTTCTGTCCGAGTTAGTTCTTCAATCGGTTTTCCTACTGAGGTAAAATTTCATTTATGTTTCTCATCAATTTTTAGTTCTCCTTACATTTTAATTTTTTTATTTCTATGGAGCAAAAGATGAAATATCAAAGAATCAAACTCATTATAACAGATGTTATTACCTACAAGATTTTTGATTAATGTTGATTCATGTACCTAGATTTTATATATGCTTTCCAACCGATTGCTCCTGTTAATCAGTGGCCAAAGATGATTAGAATCACCCTTGATAATGGAGGGATGGCCAAAAAAGTTTTTAACATGATAAAATTTTGAATAAATTTCGGAATCTTTCGAAAATAAAATCTTTATATTTGTTGTAGCTCAAAATAAATCAATTAGGAGTTGCAAAAATACTAATAACAAAATCATACAAACACACTTTTTTTGAGAATTAATAATTTGGGTTTAAGAGTGAGGAATTTAACATGAAAATCTCCTTTATTAAAGAAAGATTACAGTCATTTCCAGATACTCATGCAAATAAAAAAAAACTTTGTTTAGTTAATTGTTTGATTCTTCTCTCTATCAAAAGCCTTTGTTGTGTGTTCAATTTGTTAATAGACATGAAAAAGAAAGTACCCTATTACTCCATAGTTTATGACATTTAATTATTTAGTTAAAACAATATAGTCAACCAAATTATGAATAATTAATAGGACTAGATAAATTAGAATTTTTGGTTGTTAAATGATAGCATGCATTGCCACATATTGTACGAGGTAATAACCATTTGGAACTTGAAAATGTCGATATAATTTCACATTCGTTGCTATTATGGTTGCTTTTTGTTAAGCATTAGTTCTTTACATATCATAAAAAGTGTTATGTTTTACTTGAAATTTTTCTTTAATTGGTAATTATATTTGGATATCTTCTAGTTTATAATCCTAACTTTAGATGCTCATTAGTTATTTCTGTTTTTTTCAGTTATGGCTCTAGGTATTTGACAATGTTGTACTTGATCTCATTCACAATTGTTGTTATGCACAAAGAGCAATAAAATGCACATTCTGCAGCAATCCTTCGTAAGGGACACAACCTGCTACCATCCCCAACTCAACATCGCCATGGATACAAGTGGGCCAAAGCGGCCACGTTAGGAAAACAATATTTCGCAGATGAGATTATTGATTGATTTGTTTGTGGACTTAACATATCAACCTTTTCCACTTGTAGATAATCGACTAGTTTAAAACCTGATATATCAGTTTATTCCTTTTCAAAGGCTTAACTGACAAGTAGAAAACTAAACGTTTGTAACAGAATTTTAGTTTTTTATTTTAAACTTCATTAATAATAGGATGTACACAAACCTTTAAAATTTCAATTTTCGAGATAGAATCAACAGATATGTTTGCTTAGAGATTTATATATCAAATTCATTTTCATTTTCATTTTATTCACTTCTTATTCTTTGGTGATTTTCACTATGCTACTTTTTACATTCAAATTTTAAATTTGTCATTTTTATTCTTTGAGATTTATTAATTTTTGAAGAACATTTGAGATTTTTAAAATATCTCAAAGATTTGAAATTTGGGTCCTCTCTTAGTTTTTTTGTCGAGTTTCTAAATTTTTAAATGTATTTGAAATATGGAATCTATTTGGAATTTTAAGTTATTTTCAGTTCATATTAAAAATACTCTCAATCAGTTGATTTATCATTATATTTAGATGTTTGGACTTTTTAGCCTTCAAATAGTTGATCATTTCCAAAGTAATGGTTAGTTTCTAATAAATTATCAAAATTTTAAGAAATTTTTTAAAAAATAATTTTGAACTTCTGTTACTTTCCAAAAAAATTATGAATCGTTTAACTTTTCTTTACTAGTTTTCCTTCAAATGAATAAATTTAAAATTAAGTACTTGAAAACACAACTTCATAAATTCGTACAACTTTAAGATATAGTTTGTATTACAAATATTAATGGATATGTAAGATATGTAAATAAAATGGTAAAATAAGTCATTTGATCAACATTTTCATAAGCTTTTCTTTTTCTTTTTTTTCTTCTTAGCAAAACTAAGCGGGGTTAATCCCCTACCAGTTTATTGCACAAACAATAAATAAAGTGAATATGGTCCGTAACATGCTACGAAACATAAAGAGGAGAAATAGAAGAATAAAAAGAGAAAAACAGGGAAATGGATCAAAAAGAAGCAAAGGTATTTAAACCCATGCAGTAATGAGACCTTCACCATAATCATAGGTGTCGTTCCTTATCACCTTATCCCAAAGGCAATCGCATGCCTGATTTCATTCCAAATGACAACTTCAGATTTGCCGTGACCATTGAAAATCCTGTCATTTCTGTGCTTCCAAGTTACATAAACAAATTTCTTAAGGATCGGTAACAACATCAGACTTTCACCATCTTTCCACCCAGTAGGTTTATATATGTTACACCACTCTATGTTGCTAACTCTGAAGGTGTTAGCACTGCCAAGCAGGAGTATCAGTCTGGCAAAGGTGGGGAATATAAATTTTCAATTGAAATAAATGTGTGCTAGATTCAACTTCCATAAACTTGCAATTCTATTATAAGTTCACATATAAAAATTAAGCAAACAAAGCAATAAAATAACTCTTTTAATGTAGTATATTTCAACCTATTTTTTCTACTATGGTAAAAACTACATTACTTGTCTAAAAAATCTATAATGATAAGCAATTAAAATAAAATATTGTGTTGGTAAATTTGCGGTTCGAGACGATGGAGATAGCGATGAAACTGTACTACGGACTTGAAGGATCTAGGAGTAGATTCTTTTAGACGATAGTTCAACCCACCACGTACAATCGGGTATCGAACTATAGCCTCAGGATTCAATCAAGCCCTCAAACAGTGTAATCGGATTCAAGAATTGTACGGTTCTTGATCGGACCAAGAACACCTTGTATATAATCTTTGAATTGATGCAAGTAGCAAGAAACCGAATGAAGAAAGAAGAAGTATAGATTAGCAACGTTTCTGGTCTGCAACGCCTGAGGGACGTTACAAAAACTGAGTAGAGAACTGTTTTGCAACAGTTTCTGGACGTTGCTAATTTATGGAAGAAGAAGCTTTCGTAACAGAGAAAAGCGTTACGAAACCCGCTAGGAGAAAAAAGTGATTTGCAACAGCCCTGGGTGTTGCTATTTATAGGCAACGAATGGATGCTTCCATTCGTTAACAGCCGCGTCCGTAACCGTTTGAACGTTGCGCCCATATCCGTTCGTTTGAACGGATCTGACCGTTTGCTTGCGTCTCCCGCCAAAACTATTCGAACAGTTCTGGGTCCTTAACGGGCCGAACTTGGCTTATTTACTGTTTGCAGATCCGGTCCAAAATTATATCGTATGGACCCGGCCCGGCCCGGCACGGTCGGTCGGACGGCGGCGGCGCGCGCGTGTGGAGACGGTGCATGGTCTCCCTCCTCACAACGGAGCAAGCTTTGGGTGCCCAAAGGGCCCAACCCTTCATTTGAGAAACATCTACATAAATATAGACTTTCTTCCTCTTTCCTATGGTGTGGGACAATAGTTTCCCTCCTTCTTCTTCTTTCCTTCAAAACAAAACTAGAGGCCAAATGTTGAAAATATCCAACATTCTCTCCCTATTTTCAAGATTGGATAATTACAACAATTTAATTTAAAAACGGAATGACTGCATCACTTGAGTGATTGCCTACGTACCCAAGTGGGATCAAGCCTAACGTAGTTCAGGGACAAGAATTTGCATCATCGTGAAAACCAACACATATATGATAGGTATCTTTTGGATTTGAACTTTCACTTAGTGTAAACCATTCAAAACCTTATCGAGATTCTATGGTGAACGAATCTTGAACCAAGTATCCTTAATGATAAAACCGGAACAATCACACATGTTGATTTTCTTAAGTAAAGTGTTCTGTATTGCGATCACGTTAGTGGCCATGTGCTTTTAATCCTGGATTCATGAGTCTACTTTAGAAAGCGGTCTTACTTTCTTAGGAAACGGCCTGATTTCCGTACTCATATAGGTATGTCTCTTAAGGTGTTTCTGCGATACACCTTTTAATTTTCTAGACTTATTAAGGATCTATTATCCATCCTTTGTTCTTGCAGAATCCAACACTAAATACTATGGGAGTTTTTGATTTAGTGTTCCATAATCGTTCTCTTAATTTGTTGGTACCCATTGAACTTTGTCTATCCATTTCAAGACATAAGTTGGGTTTCTGTTAAGGACGATCAAACTTCATTCACAGACCTTAGTCCCATCTCCTTTGATTTTATAGAAACCATTGCCTTTGGAAGACTCTTAGTAAGAGGATCAGCCAAGTTTTTCTTTTTTTCTATATAGTCAACAGTTATTACTCCTCGTTTGAGTAATTGTCTTATCATCTGATGTCTTAGACTCACGTGTCTAGACTTTTCATTATATGTCTTATTAGAGACATTATATATCGTAACCTGATTATCACAATTAATCAAGACTGCTGGAGATGGCTTCTTCCATAGTGGAATTTCTATTAATAAATTTCTAAGTCATTCTGCCTCCTTACATGCATCTGCTAATGCAATTAATTCTGATAACATAGTTGAGTCAGATATGCAAGTTTGTTTCTTGGAACCCCAAGATACCGCTGCACCCCCTAATGTAAAGATCCATCCAGTTGTAGACTTGGATTTGGATTCTACATTGTTCCAAGTTGCGTCACTATACCCTTCTATAACAGCAGGATATCCTTTATAAGATAAACCATAGTCAATGGTTCCTTTTAGATACGCTAGAACTCTGGAAATAGCTTTCCAATGTTCGTAACCTGGATTACTCGTAAATCGACATAGCACACTAATGGCATGTGCAATGTCAGGTCTGGTGCAATGCATAGCATACATAAGACTCCCAATAACACTAGAGTACTCAAGTTGAGAAATGTTACGTCCAGTGTTCTTTAGTAATTTAATACTAGGATCTAGAGGAGTTGGGGCCGGTTTGTCATTATAATGACCATACTTCTTAAGGAACATCTCAATATAGTGAGATTGGGTTAGTAATAACTCCCCCTCTTTCCTTATGATTTTAATTCCTAGAATTACGTCAGCCTCACCTAGATCTTTCATATCAAACTTAGAGGATAGAAACCTTTTAGTTTCATTTACACATGATATATTAGAACCAAATATTAGCATGTCATCAACGTATAAACATATTATAACATCGCCGGTATTATCCGATTTGCTATAAATACATTTATCAGCATTATTAACAATGAAGCCATATGACAATGCTATCTTATCAAACTTCTCATGCCATTGCATAGGAGCTTGTTTCAGGCCATAAAGAGATTTTACCAATTTGCAAACTTTCTTTTCTTGACCAGGGGTTTTAAAACCTTCTGGTTGTTCCATATATATCTCTTCCTCTAAATCTCCATTTAGAAAAGCGGTCTTTACATCCATTTGATGTACGACCAATTTATGAGTGGATGCAAGTGCTATTAAACAACGTATAGAAGAAATGCGAGCAACAGGAGCATAAGTATCGAAGTAATCTACTTCGTGTCTTTGCTTATATCCCTTAGCAACTAATCTGGCTTTAAACTTATCAATGGATCCATTTGTATTCAATTTTTTTCTTGAATATCCATTTACATCCTATTGGTTTAGCACCAGGAGGTAAATCAGTAAAAACCCAGGTTTGGTTAGACAATATGGAGTTCATTTCATCATTGATAGCATCTTTCCAAAAAATGGAATCTCTGGAATTCATAGCTTTAGAATAAGTCTTAGGATCATCATCGACGTTCATTACCTATCTAGTTACATTAAGGACTTCGTCCTTACTACCTTCTATAAGATATGTTATGAAGTCAGGACCATAGTCCTTCTCAATTCTCGCTCTTTTACTTCTCCTTTGTTCAGTACTATGATCAGGTACTGATACATCCTTGTTGTTTTGAGCAGGAGTATACTCATCGTCATTGACATCATTAGTCGTATCAGGACTAGATGATCTCAATGGAATCTCAACAGTTTGATTTTCAAAAAATTCTACATCTACCGATTCTATAATATCTAGGTGTCAAGCATTAAGAATCTATAAGTTATACTGGCAAGGGAATAACCTATAAAAGCACATTTAAAAGCTCTATTTCCTAACTTTGGTCGTTTGAGGTCTGGTTTTCTAACATATGCTAAACAACCCCAAACTTTTAATCTATTTAAATTAGGTTTTCTATTAAACCATAATTCATAAGGGGAAATATTATTCTTTTTAAGTGGTACTCTATTTAAAATATAACAAGCAGATAACATAGCATCTCCCCACAAATTATTAGGTAAATTAGAACTAATAAGCATGGCATTAACCATCTCTACTAAAGTTCTATTTTTTCTTTCAGCGATACCATTTTGTTGTGGTGTATAAGGGGCAGTGCATTGGTGAATTAAACCATGTTGTTTACAAAACAACGTGAACTCATTTGAGAAATATTCACCACCACGATCTGAATGTAATACTTTAATTTTAACTCCTAATTGTGTTTCAACTTCGGCTTTGTAAATCTTAAATTTATCAAAGGCTTCATCTTTTGTTTTCATTAGATAAACATAATCATATCTAGTATAATCATCAATAAATGTGATATAGTATTGGTTACCACCATAGGTGATATGACCTTTTAGGTCACCCACATCACTATATACCAAATCAAGCAAACCGGTTTTCCTTTCTACGGATTTAAAAGATTTTCGGTGTATTTTTGCTTGAACACAAATTTCACATTTAGAGATAGAATTGAAATCACAATCAGAAATTAATCCTAACTTATGCATATTTTTAAGGGAATTATAATTAACATGTGCTAACCTACTATGTCATAAGCTAACTGAATCAACAATATAAACTAAGGAATTCTTTATTAGATTCAACTTAATCATGCCGTTACAAGAGTATTCCTGTCCAATGAATTTGCCGTTCTTGGACAACACTAACTTATCAGACTCATACACCATCTTGAATCCTCCTTTGTTAAAAAGGTATCCAGATATCAAATTCTTACAAATGTCTGGTACATAAAATACATTGACTAAAGTAAGAACTTTCCCAGAGGTGAGTGGTAGTTCTATAGTGCCCTTTCCCATGACTTTACTCGGAACCTTGTTCGCTCCAGTAACTTCGTTCGCTTCTCCATTTTCTTCGTAGGTCTTGAATAGACTACGGTCTTTGCAAATATGAATGGTTGCTCCTGTATCAAGCCACCAATCATTATCTATGCCACTAACGGAGTTTGCCTCTTGTACTACAGCCACAAGCGAGTCTTCGACCATATTCACTTTTTGTTGTTTCTTTCGCAGACGGCAGTCTCGGGCATAATGGCCGGGCTTGTTACAGAAATAACAAGCGCCTTTCTTTTTGTTGTTCTTGGGATGACTTTTCTTCTTAAACTGTGTCTCATTCTTAGGCTTTAACTTGTCAGTTATTTCGACATTATTAATCTTCGTATGAGACTCAGTTTGCGGATTATCATCTAGTTCGCGTTTATGAGAGTCTTCTTCTATATGAAGATGACGCTGTAAACCATCTAAATCATAATCCGTTTCCGCATGTTTTAATTTTTTCTTATAATCATTCCAAGAGTGAGAAAGTCGAGAAATTATGACCCCAACAACAAAAGATTCAGGGAGATCGATACTAGCATCTTTAAGTTGATTTACCAAAAGTAAGATTTCACTTACTTGTCACACTATGGACTTATTGGCGATCATTTTGAAATCCATAAAATTACAAATAAGAAATTTCTTATTACTTGCCTCGGATATACGGTATTTGCTCTCTAGTGCAGTCCAAAGTGCTTTAACAGTTTCCAGGCTTCGATGTGCGTTGTACACAGAAGTTGACAATGCATTCAGGATGTGCCCTCTACATAGGAAGTCGTCTTCTTTGCGTTTGACACGTTTCAGTTTCAGCGCAGCATCGTCCTTGTCAGTTTCTTCTGGAATCTCCTCCAATCCGTCTTCCAATATATAGAACAACTTGACGGTGATCAAGAAGAACTTCATTGTCTCTTGCCAACGAGTGAAGTTATCCCCGTCAAACCGCTCCAATCGAGTCAAATGTTGATTCATCACTTGCAACGCGCTCGAACCTTCCATGGTTGAAGAATATCGTCTAAAAAATTGTTGGTAAATTTGCGGTTCGAGACGATGGAGATAGCGATGAAACTGTACTACGGACTTGAAGGATCTAGGAGTAGATTCTTTTAGACGATAGTTCAACCCACCACGTACAATCAGGTATCGAACTATAGCCTTCAGAATTCAATCAAGCCCTCAAACAGTGTAATCGGATTCAAGAATTGTACGATTCTTGATCCGACCAAGAACACCTTGTATATAATCTTTGAATTGATGCAAGTAGCAAGAAACCGAATGAAGAAAGAAGAAGTATAGATTAGCAACGTTTCTGGTCTGCAACGGCTGAGGGACGTTACAAAAATTGAGTAGAGAACTGTTTTGCAACAGTTTCTGGACGTTGCTAATTTATGGAAGAAGAAGCTTTCGTAACAGAGAAAAGCGTTACGAAACCCGCTAGGAGAAAAAAGTGATTTGCAACAGCCCTGGGTGTTGCTATTTATAGGCAACGAATGGATGCTTCCATTCGTTAACAGCCGTGTCCGTAACCGTTTGAACGTTGCGCCCGTATCCGTTCGTTTGAACGGATCTGACCGTTTGCTTGCGTCTCCCGCCAAAACTATTCGAACAGTTCTGCGTCCTTAACGGGCCGAACTTGGCTTATTTACTGTTTGCAGATCCGGTCCAAAATTATATCGTATGGACCCGAACCGGCCCGGCCCGACACGTCGGACGGCGGCGGCGTCGCGCGCGTGTGTGGAGACGGTGCATGGTCTCCCTCCTCACAACGGAGCAAGCTTTGGGTGCCCAAAGGGCCCAACCCTTCATTTGAGAAACATCTATATAAATATAGACTTGCTTCCTCTTTCTTATGGTGTGGAACAATAGTTTCCCTCCTTCTTCTTCTTTCCTTCAAAACATAACTAGAGGCCAAATGTTGAAAATATCCAACATATTGTATTATGAACACTAATGCATATGTGAAATATGTAAATAAAACACTAAAATAAGTCATTTGATTAACATTGCCATAAATTTGTGATGCTATTATAAGTTTTCATATACAAGTTAAGCAATTTATCTTTTGGTATAGTATATCCAACTATAACTAATTTATCTTTTTCTTTCTTCATCATCACACCCAAATCAAATTTTAGCTTCGAAACCTTATTACTGGTAGCATCCAAACCATCATTTTTCCTATTTTATCTTTGATAAATTAATCTTTTAAGCTTGGTGTATTACTTGCTGCTCTCCTAGACCATCAAAACATCATTTTTCTAAATATATTACTAAATTTACTTTTTTCTACCTACTAGCTTTTAATTTTGTGGTGGGCTATATCCTTGTCGAGCTTACTCTTAGATCAGCCTTTGATCATCCATAAAATACTACTCTTGCTATGACTTTGTGCAATTCAACTACAAATGTGGTTGAAAAAGTTGCAGCTCTAATTATGGTTGCCGAAACCTTGTTAAAGTCCACGATTACGTTCTTGCTGAATTATATAAGAAACCATCTCATGATTTCATGATAAAAAATTTGTGATTCTTGTTGTTTGAATATCGAAGTTCTTTTCAGTAACTTATATTTCTATCTAGAAAAAATGGATTAGAGGGTTTCATGCACTTTTTCACTTCTTTCTTCCCAAGATTTTGGGTTGCCATGATTATAGTTAGAAATTGTCGTCGTTTATGCTAATCCGAGACTTGATTATACAGATATAGTGTGTAAAAATAGAACCACTGATTCTTTATACGATATGCACCACGTGTCAGATTAAACAAGACAATTATAATGGTATATTTGTCCATATTAGAAATATGTTACACTAAATAAATATGTGCAAGCTTCCATACTATATTATAGGTAGGAATATATGGCTAGGAATGTAAGAGAAGCATTTTTGGGACGAATTCTATTTTTTGTGGCAAAAAAAGCATTGCAAAAGGTCAATTTTGTTGTAGTGACAATTATAGCTAAGAACTTTAGTCCTTGTTTACGTGTTAGTCATAAATCATAGTCGAACCGTTTTCATCTTAAGTTATCACATCATGTATCAAAATCATCCTGCGTTCATTCAGGATTTATCAATTCTAGTCCAGTCACACGGCATTCAGATCCTAAGGTCAAGTCAATGTCTATTCTAGGGTCCAATCTCTTCAAATCATTTAACATCCAATCAAGGATTCGATATTTCCAGATCATTTAACATCCAGTGTAAGGTTCGATCTCTCCAGATCGTATAACATCCGATGCAGAGTTCGATCTCTTCGGATCCTTATTCTGTCCAATCAGCTTGCTCTCAGGCAAGGGCACTGAACACTTAAGCAATTTCATCCACTTACTTTTCGATAGGGGACTTACATTCGTACAAACTCAATCACTTGCCCTCCAACGAGGGGACTTACACCATATGGTCATCGACCTGTCTCTCCAGACAGAACTACCATGTTCAATCAATATTAGTCATTTGGTTTTCAAGTATCAAATATCTAAATCAAAGCCACAAACGAATATCCTAAACATTCATCTCAGACATCCAACTCAAAGCGTGCCTAGAGACCAATTAGGATCCCGTACATGTGTAGGTGGCCCGGGGTTATTATTTTCTTGTTTCTTCAAAAAAGAAATCAAAACGATTCTCGTCCATCCCAACCGTGGAATTACCAATCTCAACCTAGATCTGTAGTTGTGTCTTACTGTATTCGACATAGACGATGGCTACTTCGGCTGCACCATTGAAGTTTGATTCTTTACATACCGTTATGGCTGGGTACTCCGAACTAGCTCTTCTATCAAACCACTAAGGTTTCTGCACTCGATCTTGAAAATGTAAAAAAATTTAAACTTTTTCTCCTAGTCCGTAAGCTCTCTCTTAGTTAGCTTTCGATAGGGGATCTGCTCCTGGTATCGAGATAAATCATCTAGGAGTTTCGGTTAGATCGGTATAAGAAGAAAATTTTTGTTCCCTCCTTTGTTGTTTAGTCCTCCAAACTTGTCCTCGGCTTTTCACTTTTCTTTATCTCCACCAAATCCTACTTCGAACAATCCTCCGTCATCCATAACATTAACCTCGACATTATTAGCTTCAACATCATCTTGATGCAAATATCTTTCGTCTTCATGATAAACTCTGTAAGACCCATCAGTGGATCAATTTCTAGTGCAACTTTGAATTCGGTCTCGCTCGCGACTCCAAATATTAACACCATTAGAACTATCAATGGATCCAACTTATCGGTTGTAGTGGCTGCCGTTTAAAATATTGTCATATAAATTTTCAAGTTCTCTTCGGCCTTTTGCTTCACGCTTGAAAGCATCGTCACATTCTTGGATCAAAAGACATGAACTCTGAATTATCTCAAGCATTTGTCTACCTATCTGATCCACGTACTTAAGGACTCGTTCTCTAACTGCCTGAACCACATAACAACCAACTCGTTGAGTATAACAAGAAGCATCGTCCCGTTACCTCTTCAGATGCATCCAACGCCTCCATATGTTAGATGTATCTCATCAGATGCACGGTTGGGTATGTCCTTCCATTGTATAGTTCCAATGTCTGTAGCTTGAAATCAGGTGGATTCCTCACATATCAGATGTTAGGGGAAAATAGATTTCTATTCACATCCTCCAGCCTTTGGTCTACCGGTCTACCTTTCACTATTCTTCTGATTATCTTAGCAATTCGGTCATTGTCGTCTAATGGAAATCTTTGATCCATAGCTATATTTTTCCCCTTGTTCCTGCGGGAAAAAATTGGCACATACTCTTCTAGTTGCATGTTTTCATTCTAATCTGCAAGTCTAGCTTCATTCTGCCACTATTCCTAGGGGGAATTATGGCACATATTGCTTTGGTTGGGCATCCGTGTTCCTCTTTGTGTTTCTGACTCCAACACCATTTGCTTCCGACATCTCAGCTCACCCCAAGCTCAAAGCAACACTGCCCCTAAGTAAATTCATCTTGGAACTGACCTAATTCAAATCGGTACTGACCTATTCTGGCTGTAGGGGCATTGTTCAGTTTGCTTAACTCCAACTTCTGATGCTCTTGCATTGGTTTCTGGTCTTGGTTTTGAATTCCAACTACTCTAGCTATTCTTTGTTAGTCCAACCTTCTTAAAAGTCCACTTAGCATCTTCTCTGTTAACAAGCTATTATTCTGTCCTACATCTCTTTCATCGTTCTCTCAATCTCTTCTCTAGCCACGTAGACGGATGGATTTGAACTTGAGAATACATCCACTTAGAAAATAGATTTGATTTTAGAAGAAAACAAATAAGAGATTGGAGAAGGAAAAAACGATTTTTTTCATATAAGAAGATAACTTTATTTCTAAATTTATTACAAAAGTTCATTTTTTCATTTACTTCATTTCTTTTCTCTTACATCTCAAATGAGTGAACTTGCCTTCAAGTTCACATCTCTAATAAACAGTGAAGATTCAATCAATCTAATGGTTCTTCATAAATATCCCATAAATATTCTCTCTTACAATTTCAAATATATTATTCTATATACTCTAGACTCTAGATATTTTCTATATGGAAAGTTCTATATTAAAAAAAATCAAATTTATTTTCAACACCCTCTTGTAAACTTGATTTTGTAGTACCTAGTAATGCTTGAAATCTTTGTATTTCACGTGCTTCGGTAGGAATAGAGATATTATCTAAACTTTCATTGCGTTGATCTTATCAAACGTCGATCTTAAATGCAAGTTCACGAATTCTTTTTTTATTACTCTTTCATTTCCTTCTTCATAATTACAATAGAAATATTCAAAAATTTAGCGTTTTAATGAACCATATATTTTATCTTTACTTTCTTTCAAAGCTTTGAATAATTCGTGTCTTGAATACTTGTTCCACAATCTCTTCCTTCTTTTTCTTTTCCTTTTCTTCATAAGCTTGCTATGAATCGAGAAGTTCCTCTATTGCCATGGACTTCTCTCTTCGATGATGGCGACAATATGTTCGAACTTCTCACCTTTTCTTTTTGGGTTAGTAGCAACCGTTAAAACTCTTGAGATGTAATCAGAGATAAGTTCACATTATTTCACATGCACAGTTTCAAACTCTCATCTTAAAGTTTGGAGACGTGCTTTTTTGACTTAATCAACTCCTTTGTAAAATGTTCGAAGTTTTTACCATGCTTCTTTGGTTGACTTTGATACTGAAAATTTCTCAAAAATATCGTCATCATCTAATGCTTGATAGATTAGACGGAGAGCCTTCTTGTCTCACATTCTTGAGTCTTTCGGACTATCCTTTTGAGTTTGGGGTAGACTATCTTTATTCTCTTATTCGGTGTAGTCTTTCTCGACTATCTCTCATACCTCCTGTGCTACAAGAAGGGTCATCATCCTTAAACTCCAATTGTCTCTTAGTGTGCATTGGGACTTGTAAGGTAACACCGCTATTAGCCATCTTTATATGAAGGATCTTCAAGCTCCAATACTATTTTGCTGAAAGTTTTCTTCAATAACAAATAGATTCGATTTTAGAAGAAGGTGGATAATAGGTTGAAGAAGAAGAAAAAAGATTTTTTCACGTGAGAATAAAAACTTTATTACAGAAGTTCATTTTTATCTCTTACAACATTTCTTTTCTCTTACATCCTAAATGGATGAATCCACCTCTATCTATAAGAGTTTACATATCTAATAAATGATGAAGCTTCACTTAATCTAATGGTTCTCCATAAATAACTCCTAAATATTCTCATACAATTTCAAACATATTATTCTATATATTATTCTAGATCCTAGATATTTTCTATATGGAAAAATCGAGACTAATTGGTGGCATGGTTGTAAACTTCTCAAGACTTCAAAAATTCAACACAAGACTTCAAACTTTCCTCTCAACAAAGCAATCTAAGCTCAACAATACACGGCTATGCTTGTCTCGGCTCACACTAACTCGGCAACGAGTTAACGATTCAAGTAAGGTCGGCTCCAACTTGTCTCGGCCTTGACACTTCACGGCTTGGCTTCACACTTACTCCAAAACCCTCCAAAAATTGGCGCGCAAACACCAATTCAAAATCCAAACAAAGTCCAACTCCTCGATCCAAAATGAAATGGATCAAAACACTCCAAACTTGATGCAACTTCAATATGAACACGATGAATTCCTTCAAACTTCAAAAACTTCAAAACTTGGCTCCAAAAATCAACTTAGCTATGATTGGCTAAGCATGGCTCTGATACCAATAAATGACTCAGCGGATTAATCAAACAAACTTCAATCAATGAAATGTAGCAATCGGTGAGTTGAAGATACCAAAAATGCCCAAGTTCGTTGATCCAAAGATACCGAACTCTAGCTATCTCAAACACGTTGATAGCGCACTATACCGTGTTTAAAGATCTACGATTCTTCGCACGTTGATCTAGCGCACTAGATTCCGTGAATCGGCTTCTACGATCGTTGAATCGAGCGCACTCGATTAACCGAAAGAGGAGATAGGAGATTACACTCAACTACCAATTGGTATGAAAGCACAAAGCTAACAAAAGAGAATTTTATTCAAAAAAAATCAATCCCCCAAAAATGTACAACACACGCGTATTTATAGGTGTTACAACCCAACACAACACATTAACACCTAACTCTTAGGTCGGCAGGCGACTTACGACTTAACTAAGTCGGTACCGACTTATACAATGGCGACTCAAGCTTTTACAACACAGCACAATGTAACGACTCAAAACCTGGCCGACTTAACCAAGTACGACCTACTTACAACATACGACTCAACGTAATTACATACAGGACCGACTCAACATTTAAGTCGCACACAACTTAGTATCATACATCTCACAACACCCATAGGTCGGTAACGACCTACAATACAACACGACTCAACTGTATGACGACTTATAGATGCTGCCACTTATCAGTACCGACTCATCTTAAGTCGTAGCTTGTTAGCCCGGCGCAACTGTCTCGCTGATCTCCCTTAGCTCGCACCTTTCCCACTCCTGCTTCCTTAGGTCGGAGACGACCCAATATACCTCTGTTAGGTCGGTGACGACTCAATGCTTTGTTAAGTCGGCTTCCCTTTCCCCTTGGCTTGTGAACTCGTGGCCTTTCTTCCATAGCTCGTAACTCGTCATCCTTGACCCTGTTAACTCGGAAACGACTTAAGGCCTCTTTATTAGCTTGTGAACAACCTTTGTTAAGTCGTGAGTGACTTATTCTTCTCAAACGACTTAAAGTTACTTCATTAACTCGTGAATGGTTTAACTTCTGGACTTCTATAGGTCGTGCTACATCATCCTCCCCTGGTTGAGAAAAATTCGACCTCGAATTTGTAAATTCTTCCTCAACCATCTCACCCCCATGATATGGAATTAAATGTTTAACGTTAAAAACATCAGAAGTATAAACATCATCTGGTAACTTTAATCGATAAGCATTCTCATTAATTTTCTTCAAAACTTCAACTGGACCAATTTTTCGCGCCTTCAACTTGTTATAAGCACCCACCGGAAAACGATCCTTTGTCAATACGGCATAAACCAAATCACCTTCCTTAAATTCAACATTTCGACGTTTCAAATCTGCAGACTTCTTATACTTCTCATTCGATTTCTCCAATCGTTCCCGAACGATTTTATGACATTCAGTCAGCTCATCAACAAAATCAGCAGCTCGTTTAACTGTTCTCTTTGACTGTGGTACAACTGCTAAATCCAACGGCCCCCTGGGTAAATTTGAATAAACAATCTGAAACGGACTGAATCCTGTGCTTCGATTTACTGCATGATTATGAGCAAATTCTGCCTGGCATAGCTTCATGTCCCAACTTCTCAAATTATCTTGTACAAGACAACGCAACAAATTTCCCAATGACCTGTTAACAACTTCTGTCTGCCCATCAGTTTGCGGATGATAAGCACTACTAAATTTCAGTTTCGTTCCCACCATCTTCCACAAACTCAACCAAAAGTGACTCAGAAAACGAGTATCTCGATCAGAGACAATTGATTCTGGTAAACCATGAAGTCGATAAATCTCCTTGAAAAATAACTGTGCCACTCGAACTGCATCTGCTGTCTTTTTGCAAGCAACAAAATGTGCCATCTTCGAAAACCTGTCCACCACAACAAATATCGAATCATTTCCCCTTTGAGTTCGCGGCAAACCCAAAACGAAATCCATGCTAATATCAACCCATGGCTTAGACGGTACAGGTAATGGCATATACAACCCTGCATTTGTTGCTGCTCCCTTTGAAACTTGGCAAATATGACATCTCTCCACGAATCTTTCAACCTCTTTTCTCATCGATGGCCAAAAGTAAGACTGTGAAATCAACTGTAAAGTACGATCACGGCCTACATGCCCTTCCTCGTGTAACTCCTTGACAATTTTCAATCTCAAGCTACAGTCTGGAATACACAAACGATTCCCTTTAAACAGAAAACCATCAACCAATATGAATTCATCGGTACTCCCATCCTTCACTTTCTCAACATATTTCACAAAGTAAGGATCTCCTTCAATAATTTCTGGCAACATTTCAAACCCGGTCACTTCAACCTTCATTGTTGTTAACAAATGACTCCTCCTACTTAAAGCATCAGCTACTCGATTTGTCACCCCAGATTTGTGCTTAACGACAAAAGTAAACTGCTGTAAATAAGAAATCCATGATGCATGTCTCGCTGAAATTTTATCCTGTCCCTGTAAATGTTTCAAAGCTTCGTGATCAGTGTACAGAACAAATTCCTTCTGAAATAAGTAATGTCTCCAATGCTTAACAGCCTGAATAACAGCATAAAATTCAACGTCATATGTACTGTATCTCATCCTTGCTCCTGACAGTTTCTCACTAAAATAAGCAACTGGCTTTCCATTCTGGCTCAGAACTCCTCCAATACCAACCTTCGAAGCATCAGTATGCAATTCAAACAACAACTGAAAATTAGGTAGAACAAGAATTGGTGCAGACGTTAACAATTCCTTGATCTTCTCAAAGGCAACCCCCGCTTCCTCTGACCACACAAACTGTTTACCCTTCATGCAATCAGTCACTGGAGCCATCACGCTACTGAAGTGTGGAATGAATCTTCGGTAGAATGACGCTAGCCCATGAAAACTTCGCACTTCTGTAATTGTCTTTGGCTGTGGCCAATTCCTGACTGCCTCAACTTTACTCTGGTCAACTTGAATACCTTTTTTTGAAACAACATAACCCAGGAATAAAACACTAGGTGTCATAAACACACATTTCTTTGTAGCAGCATAAAATTGTTCTTCACGAAGAATAAGCAACACTTCCCTCAAATGTAGAACATGCTCCTCCGTACTCCTGCTATAAATCAGAATATCATCGAAATAAACCACGACGAACTTCCCAATGAATGGCCTAAAAATTTGATTCATCACCCGCATGAATGTACTAGGTGCATTTGACAATCCAAATGGCATAACCAACCATTCGTACAACCCCTCTCTAGTTTTGAAAGCTGTCTTCCATTCGTCTCCAGGTCTGATACGAATTTGATGATAACCACTCTTCAAATCAATCTTTGAAAATATAGTTGCCCCACTCAATTGATCCAACAAATCATCCAACCTCGGCATAGGAAATCTGTAACGAACAGTGATCTTATTCAAAGCTCTACTATCTGTGCACATCCTCCATGTTCCGTCTTTCTTTGGTACTAACAATGCTGGCACGGCACAAGGACTTAAACTTTCCTGAACACGTCCCTGTTCCAACAACTCTTCCACCTGCCTTCGTAATTCCTCATGTTCCTTAGGACTCATACGGTAATGTGGTCGATGTGGTAACACTGCTCCTGGAACAAGATCAATTTGATGCTGAATGTCTCTAAGTGGCGGTAACTCCTTTGGCAACTCCTCTGGAAAGACATCTTCAAATTCTTTCAAAACTGGCTTTGCTTCTTCCGGAATTTCAACCTCTTCACTACTCTCTCGCCCAATCAACAAAAATACTTCCGGTTCTTCTTCAACTTCTTTAACAAACTCCTTCAAAGTCAACAGAGTTTTCAATTCTTCAATCTCTTCTAGCTTGCTCTCCTTCTGCTGTTGTTTCTTAGGAACCAAAGTGATTTTAGTACCCTCGAACATGAAACTGTAACTGTTGGCACGTCCATCATGTTGTACTGCTCTATCGAATTGCCATGGTCTGCCCAACAATAAGTGACAAACATCCATATCTACGACATCACACCAAATTTCATCTTTGTACTTTTTCCCAATAGAAAAATTCACACAAGCTCTTCGACACACTTTTACTTCACCTCCCTTCCTTAACCATGCTAGCTTGTATGGTTTAGGATGCTTTTCAGTCTTCAAGTTCAATTTCTTCACAGCCTCTGTAGAAATAATATTATCACAACTTCCCGCATCAATAACAAACTTGCAGACTTTTCCCAGAATAGTGCATGTCGACTGAAAAATATTGCTTCTCAACCAACTACAATCCTCTTCTTGCTTTGGTGTAAGACAACTTCTCCTCATCATAAGATTACAACCTTCATCTCCCGACACTTCTTCTTCCTCCTCAACATAAGGTACATTTGAATACTCTGCCTCCTCACCATCATCTGCCTCAACCTCTGCAACCATGGTTCTCTTCTTCGGCTTCGGACATTCGTTGCTTTTGTGACCCAACTCCTGACAATTATAACATTTGAAAACACTGCTAGCCTTTGCCTTCTCAGTCTCCTTCACCACTGGCTTTGAAACAGGTTTAGGAACATTAGAACTTCCACCAACACCCCTTGCTTGATTATTGGAATTAGTAAACACACCACCTCCACGCCTTCCTTGTTTCTCCCAAGCCAACGCTTTCTGATGTGCCTCTGCAACTGATCTAGGATCAAACATATTAACCATATCCTGGATCTGCATTCTCAATCCCCCAATGAATCTAGCAGTTAGCTGTTCCTCTGTTTCCATAATATCATTTCTGGCGATGAGTTGGTAAAATTCATCAGCATAATCACTAACAGATTTTGTCCCTTGCCTCAGATTCTGCAACCTTTGGTACATAAGTGACTGATAATTGTAAGGTAAGAAAGTAGATCTCATCAACTTCTTCATCTTATCCCACGATTCTATCTTTGACTTTCCCATTCTCTCCCTAGTAAGTTTAGTTTGTTGCCACCACGCCAAAGCTCTCCCCCTCAACTTAGTAGCAACCAACTTCACCCTTCGATTCTCCGGCACCTCCTTGAAATCAAAGATTTCCTCCACATTAGATAACCAATCTAAAAACTCCTCAGCAACCATCCCGCCTTTAAACTCCGGAATCTCCATCTTCATACCCGATTCCCAACGTCGATCATCATCAATAACCCGATACTGACGTTGTCCCTGATCTCTGTCTCTGTAATAAACACTTCCTCTTTCACCGTCAAACTCATCCTCAAAGTCAGGTGTATAGCGTTGTCGATCTCGTCTTCCAACATCTCTAACACCACTTCTACTACCAACATCCCTTCTATCGTGATCATCAACATTCCTCCTACTTCGATTGTCAACACTTCTATGCTCTTGACTTTCTCTTCTCTCCCGTTCCGAATGTGATGAAACTCTACTATTTCCACGGTTTGATTCAGGTGAAATTCTCCTTCTATCCTGACTCATATCAATCATTAATTTCTCCAATTTACCAATGCCTTCATCAAATTTCTCATTAATACGTTGTTCCATAAGCTCGGCTTCTTCTCTACGATACAAAGCTTCAACGTTTTGATGACGATTAGCTCTCCTTGGTGGCATGGTTGTAAACTTCTCAAGACTTCAAAAATTCAACACAAGACTTCAAACTTTCCTCTCAACAAAGCAATCTAAGCTCAACAATACACGGCTATGCTTGTCTCGGCTCACACTAACTCGGCAACGAGTTAACGATTCAAGTAAGGTCGGCTCCAACTTGTCTCGGCCTTGACACTTCACGGCTTGGCTTCACACTTACTCCAAAACCCTCCAAAAATTGGCGCGCAAACACCAATTCAAAATCCAAACAAAGTCCAACTCCTCGATCCAAAATGAAATGGATCAAAACACTCCAAACTTGATGCAACTTCAATATGAACACGATGAATTCCTTCAAACTTCAAAAACTTCAAAACTTGGCTCCAAAAATCAACTTAGCTATGATTGGCTAAGCATGGCTCTGATACCAATAAATGACTCAACGGATTAATCAAACAAACTTCAATCAATGAAATGTGGCAATCGGTGAGTTGAAGATACCAAAAATGCCCAAGTTCGTTGATCCAAAGATACCGAACTCTAGCTATCTCAAACACGTTGATAGCGCACTATACCGTGTTTAAAGATCTACGATTCTTCGCACGTTGATCTAGCGCACTAGATTCCGTGAATCGGCTTCTACGATCGTTGAATCGAGCGCACTCGATTAACCGAAAGAGGAGATAGGAGATTACACTCAACTACCAATTGGTATGAAAGCACAAAGCTAACAAAAGAGAATTTTATTCAAAAAAAATCAATCCCCCAAAAATGTACAACACACGCGTATTTATAGGTGTTACAACCCAACACAACACATTAACACCTAACTCTTAGGTCGGCAGGCGACTTACGACTTAACTAAGTCGGTACCGACTTATACAATGGCGACTCAAGCTTTTACAACACAGCACAATGTAACGACTCAAAACCTGGCCGACTTAACCAAGTACGACCTACTTACAACATACGACTCAACGTAATTACATACAGGACCGACTCAACATTTAAGTCGCACACAACTTAGTATCATACATCTCACAACACCCATAGGTCGGTAACGACCTACAATACAACACGACTCAACTGTATGACGACTTATAGATGCTGCCACTTATCAGTACCGACTCATCTTAAGTCGTAGCTTGTTAGCCCGGCGCAACTGTCTCGCTGATCTCCCTTAGCTCGCACCTTTCCCACTCCTGCTTCCTTAGGTCGGAGACGACCCAATATACCTCTGTTAGGTCGGTGACGACTCAATGCTTTGTTAAGTCGGCTTCCCTTTCCCCTTGGCTTGTGAACTCGTGGCCTTTCTTCCATAGCTCGTAACTCGTCATCCTTGACCCTGTTAACTCGGAAACGACTTAAGGCCTCTTTATTAGCTTGTGAACAACCTTTGTTAAGTCGTGAGTGACTTATGCTTCTCAAACGACTTAAAGTTACTTCATTAACTCGTGAATGGTTTAACTTCTGGACTTCTATAGGTCGTGCTACATCATTTAGACATTTATTATCATACCATGTGATTTTTGGAATCTAATAAATTTAGTTGTATTTGTATCGTCAGATAGTTCCATTGCACATAAGTAAACTATTATCAAGTATAAACCGACAAATCTTAACTAATGACGAACATGACTATCACAAAACTGAAAAAGAAAGAATAAACATATTTGTGAATAATCTATCATATGAAATAATAGTTGTAATTTATCAAATAAAACTTCATCTTTTTTTTTAGATAATAGATTTTCGCTTGTTAAATACTTGTACATCAAATGATAAATGATTAATTTGATGATATAAATTTTATTTCTTTTGTTAATAATGGATTAAAAATATTAAATGCATTTGGAAATAATAACATTTATCATATTACACGTATTTATTTCATTAGTCATATAAATAAATAAAATATTTAGCACTTCTTAACTAAGATGAATACATCAACATAAAATCATTTAGATTTTTGATATTTAGTAATTTTAATATAAATAGGCAAAATTAAGTGAGTCTTAGCACTGCATTACGATTCATCAAAATAATCCAAAGCTTTTAGCTTTTTAATAATAATATATTACATTTAATTAGAAAACTTGTATTCTTTTTCACTAATTATATACTTCATCACATTAAAAAAAAAATTTGAACTTTTGTTAACAAAACATGAATATAAGGACATAAAATAATTTACCATTTTGTCAAAAAACTAATTAAATAATTTTCAATATAAACTAAAAGGAAGTAGCTAAAACTTAGCACTGGACTAAAATTCATCAAAACATTTCAGTAAAATTCATTACAACTAAAAAACATAAATGAGATCATAAAAAGCTATTTATGCAACGATAATATATGCTTTATGTTGCACATTCCCCAACTTATCGAAAAAGTAGATATAGTTATGTATCATCTTTATACCACATGGTGAGGCTATAAATGCCAATTTGAATAGCTATTCAAGCTTTTGAATGATGATTGTATCTAGTAAAATCAAATCCATTTTCTCCTTGTACCTAAACCAAGATTTAAAAAATGTGTATGCGGCTCTAATGTAGTTAGCAAGGGCTCCTAACTCCATAGTAGAGGGAGAGGGTTTGATCCTTGACAGCCGCATTTAATGGGTTGTTATTTAAGAGGGCATGCAATAATCCATTAATTATACAAATGCTTCGGATCAAAAAGTGCCTCTGTGAGAGCTAGAATTAAAAAGGCGTGGGACTATGGTGGACTAATCTACAACCACAGCCTATGAAAGCAGGTTTAAAAAGGAAGATCGTAAAAAGGCCTATGAAGATCAAATTTTGTGAAGTGCACAGTGAAAAATATGGAGCACCTTAATGGATTTTTTTAAGTTTGTGTGCATGTACGATTTATGCATGTACACATAAATATGATAAATAGCTTGCTTGCCTCAAGGGCAAGGTTTCTCACATAGACTTCCATATTGCATGTTTTTTCTAATGCATCACCACTTGCATTTGTGCACATCTTCCATTGATCAATTCGCAACATTCGTCCAAGCTTTGACCATAATTAGCACTAACTCTCTTTTCTAGTTTATCATAAGAATAAATATTTCTTGAAAATAAAATTCAGTTTACCATTTTTCCATTAAAAATTGATATTCAATATTCTTTGAAAAATTGAATTGTTGTTGTATATAAAAAATAAGAAGTTATTACTTCAAAAGAAAAGATATAACCATTTATCAAAAATGTTATCTCTATTATATTATATATTATCTTTTATCTTATGATTTATCTTTTAAGTTTTATCCTTTTGATTTTAGAGATAAGTAATTATAAAGTTATACAACTTCCATCTTTTATAACTTCAAATAGAAGTATAATGAGGATTCTGTTTGGAGGGCTTCTAAAATCAAAACACAAAAGGCGTGTTTGGTTTGAAAACTAGCTTCAGATTTTGCATTTTCAGTACGTATCCCAAAAGGCATCGGACGTAAAGAGGGTGTAGAAAATCCAAACCATTGAAAATGGAGTTGAACAAAAGAGAGAAGGGGAAGAGAATATCAACAATTCATTAACTACTAAAAATAGTTTTGTATGTTCGCTCAAAAAATAATAATTTGTTTATCCAAAAATAATATTTTTGAGTGAATATTCGATTTCATAAGCTGATTATTTCTTTTCATAATATCCTCTATAGTTATGAGATAAGGAAGCTCTGTACGCTTACAATGCAATCTCTCCCCCACTTAATACATAGAAAAAATCCATATGAACCTATCTTTTTAGCATAAACAATATACGTATCCGATTAAAATTTTAAAGAGTGCCTAAAAGTATCTATAGAAGTTCAAATGTAAATGATAACCACTTACATCTTTTTATCCAAAAATATTCTTTTTGGTCAGTTTATATGAATAATAAATTATTTTGTCCTTTTATACAAAATTGTAATCTTTTTTGCATTATGTAGTGAAATATTTTGTTCTTTGTAGATAAAATAGTATGGATTTGTATCTTTTTTATGTAAAATGGAATGTTCTTATGTCTTTTTACATAAAATGAAAAAAAATCTACCTCGCTAGAATAAATTGTTTTATTTTTAACAAAATGATAAATTCTCTTACCTTATGATAACTAAGAAACATTTATACAAAACGATAAATGAAAATAGACTTTTATAAAAGAATTGAATTAAATAGTGTATTCACAACTGGAATTTAGCCATAAGAACCATGAATATGTTATTTTTTTTGCGAAAAGGTTATTGTTTTTATTATTTCTAAAAGTTCGGTGTACTTCTAAATACTAGTTAATTTTTCTATCTTTTCAAGAGAAGGATGTTTTATCCATTAAAAAAATATAATAACAAAATATTTTATCAAACTACAACTATGAATCCTTCAAAAATATAAAGTTTTAATTTTTTCTAGAAAAAACCAAGATATTTTATATCCTTGTTAACAAAATGTTATATGTTTTTCTTTATATGGAAAGCAATAGAATAATAATATATCAAGGGAGATGTGAAGCTACTGCGATTCAATATTCCAACCAACTTTTCCAAATATAACAGAACTACATCAGAAGAGGATTAATGATCACAAGTATCTTTTGATAATAATCTTTACAAGATTGTGTTTGGTTGTGAAAATTCAACAAACAATTGGGATGAATACTGGACAAAGTGTCATTTTAATAACATCGCAATGAGAGCTGAAAACGGAAATTTGAGCATAATCAAACATTAATCTAATGAAGAGAAATCTTTTGCATCCGTTATCTGGAAAGTATGATTTAGGAAATCTACTAAATATATCATATCAATAACAAAAAAGAATAATTGTTACCTTCTAAAACGTTACAATCCTGAGTCAATTCATAACATCAAATAAAAAGTGAAATTTCCTGAAATTGTGTACCTAGAGTTTAAATCGCACTACTTGAGCTTCCTAAGGTTTAAATCACACTACTTGAGCTTCCTAAGGTTGAAATCGCACGAGTAGCTTAGGATTCAAATCGAACTAGCTGACTACCATCTTGGAGCAATTACGAGCTGAGCTCGAATACTTGAGAGAAAAATGATAAGAATCCACAAGAAGAACACAAAAGAATCATGAAAGATTATTTTGATCTAGAAAAAGAAAGAGAGAGAAAAAGAGATGGGTAATTAGGGCATTTTAAAAATACATTTTGTCCTGAAAACCGATTGAAATGTACAGTGAAGTGCCTAAATAAAATGAAAGGTATCTTGGTGTCTTCGAACATTAAGATTTGGAACTATTGTCCTAAAAACAAATTCAGATCTATGAAAAGGTGCTGCAATCTATTTTCGGGGAGAAATTCTATTACTCGCACAATACTTAAAAGTACACGCCTACTAAAGTTAATAAATTTATTTTACCATGTTACCGTCGTCAAATTAAAAATTCATCAAAAGTTATTGCTTCTTTCCTTTATTATGTTTTGCGATAATTGAAAGAAATATGGTTCTCTTTCCTAGAGACGGAGCCAGAATTTTATTATGACCTGGGCTAAGTAAAAGAGACGAAAGAAATGAAAAATAAAGCTAAATAATATGAAAAACTGCAACAACTAATTTTTAATCATGTCTAGTGAAAGCTTACAAAAACATGAGACATTCATGTATATTTCATGCATGACTTAGATAAATACAAAAGGTAAACACGCTAATCTAGACAAGTTGTACCCTACGCTCTTTACGTGAGTTGAAATCACAAACTACCGAATCCAAATCAATATCTTCAGCTAGTTCCCTTTCTATGTTGATAATCATGCAATCCTCAAGAAAATCATCACCCATTTTGTTACGTAGAATACTTTTAACATTTTTCATAGCTGAAAAAGCTCGCTCCGTCGTTGCCGTGGAAACCGGAAGAGTTAAAATAAGACGAATCAATCGATCAACCAAATAATAAATGTATTTCTTTCTTGTCTCAAATAATTGTTTGCACAACTCAGAGATAGTTGATAGATTTTGGAAACTTGGATGAGATGGAATATCAAGCTCATAATGTTGTAGTTGACACTTTAATATATGTATCTCTTGGAATGTGAAATCTTGCGGGTAATACTTCTCCGCTAGAATGCAAATGTCATCAATTTTTAACGATCTATAAGAATCTCTTGGATCCAAAGCAGTGCTAAGGATTAGTAGCTCCATTGCTCCTTCAGAGAATCTAGTGTTCAACTCAACTATTTGAAAATCAATAGCAGCATTAAAGATGCCAATATGATAATGATGGAGAACATTAATATCATCATGTTGTTGACAAGAGCGAGATGTGCCAATTTTGTAAGACATATTCATATCTGGTATGTCGATGAAACATTTCTTACAAAATTCTTGCACTTTCTTAAAGAAAGCAAGCCAACCTTTGTCTCTTAGCTTTTGAAGGAGTGTTTTTGTAGTGGTAACAAGATTCATAGCATTTATAATATCTTGTGCTTTTAGTTGAAGAGATTTACAAAGCACATCCGTGATACTTAATATCTCATTCAACAAATGAAGAATGAAAACAAACTCAAATGAAGTCATAGCGAGGTAGGCACCTTTTGCTTCAGCACGTTTATTTGGTTTCATGTCTTGACTTTCCCATATGTTCTTAATTATATCACAGGAAGGAGAAAAGAGATCAATTAAACTACTTACGGAACTCAAATGAGAGCTCCAACGGGTAGCTCCAGCTCGTTGTAATGTCTTAAGTTGGTTAGCTCCACGACCTGTTTCAATTTCACCAAGTGCTACTTTATTAGCAATCTCTGCTACTTGACTTGATTGTAATTCACTATGACGCTTAGGAGAAGCATCAACAAGATTAACAATAATACCCAATTTTGAAAAGAATAACCAAATATCTTGAACATCTTTTGAAGCAGAAACCAATGCAAGTTGTAATTGATGGGCAAAACAATGTATATAATATACATATGGGCATTCCTTTAGGAATAATGCTTGCAAACCATTCCATGCTCCTCTCATGTTGCTTGCACCATCATATCCTTGTCCTCTTATTTTATTAATTCCAAGGTTATAAAGAGAAAGAACTTTTGATATTTCATTCTTTAAAGTCAATGATGTGGTGTCTTCAACACTAACAATCCCAAAGAAACGTTCTTGAACTAAACCACCATTATTAACAAATCTTAGGACAATAGTCATTTGCTCTTTGGTAGAAGTGTCTTGTGCTTCATCAACCAAAATACAAAAATTTCCATCTCCAATTTCTTCTCGAATTTTATTTCTTATTTTATCACCTAAAATGGTTAAAATTTCCTTTTGAATAGTGGGTGAAGTATACTTTGCATTTCCCGGAGCATTTTTCAAAACCACTTTAGATATATCTTCACTACATTTTGCCGAGTGCTTTATCATCTCAATAAAGTTTCCACGATTTTTAGATTCAAGAGATTCATCATTACCTCTAAAAGAGCATGATTGCAAAGCAAGCCATCGGGCGCATTCAATAGATGTTTTAAGACGTAGTTGATTTCTCTCAACCATTTCTTTTGATTGTGCATCAAATACTCTTTTGATATGCAAAGAAGGATTCATTAAATCATCTGCGGCCTTAACGGCACACAAATGGGATGAACCCAACCCTCCTACATGTTGCAAAAATGCACAATTAACTCCTCCCACTCTTTTCCAACTTTGAAACCCATCAACTGTAAATGATGCACGTGTTGGTGGATTACTTTCAAATAAGAAACAATATAAACAAAAGACCATATTGCAATCAACCGAATATTCAATCCATGGATATTTTTTAAACAAACTACTTTGAAACCGGCGTAGTTGTTTTCCATCTTTTGTTGGTGGATAAATGTCAAGAAGTGGTCGAAATGGTCCCAATCTAAGATATTTTCTCCGAATTTCATCTCTATCATGTACATGTTCTTTCCATATTTGTTGACGCCTCCCCGGATCTCTTGTAAAATGATCTCCGTCATTATCAACTATGATTCTTTGCATTTTGCAAGGACGTTGTTCAGTGGAGCTTGAAGAAGTTTTATTTTTTGGATCCAAAGTGTTATCTCCTTTTAACTTGTAAAACGACAACAAAGTTTTGCTAGACTTTGAGTCTGACATTACGTAAAAAAAATACCCAAGTTACATGAGTTTTTTTAAAAATAAATGAAACACATTAATTTTTGGTTTCTAACAATTATGTCGTCTTGTTCTTTATGATTAATTATACATCCATATAGCTTGACGTAATCCTAGGTCATGCTTCACAATATCCTCAATTTTTTGAACTTTAAGAATGTAGTTCATTTGTCGCATCCAAGTTATCTAAGTCCAAATTTAACGGAGTTGAAAATAATGTTCCACTAACATCTGACTTATTTGTGTAGAATGAGAACAAATTTTATGTTGTTCTTTTAGACATAGCTTCAAACAATAATAGATACAATTGATTAATAGCTGATCCATTTATCTAATTTAAATGCATTAAAAATAAAATGATTAGGAATGAAAAAAAAATTGCAATAATGTTTTGTTATTTTTATCAAATTAGCAAAATCCTTAATTGATGGTAAAACAACATACAGTAAAACAAAATGCCCAATTAGTTTTACCAAATTTATACTAAAGCAACTTGCAGTAGAAGCATGTTCAAAATTACAGACAAATGTGCTAGATCATTAATTAGGTTATGTTTAGGGACGAGTAGAAGCAGTAATCTATTTCAGCAGTAGAAGCACTGAAGCAGTAGTCTATTTCAGTATCTAAACATAGCTCAAGCAAATTACACACAAACTTTTCTATTTCAAACCAAAAAAAGAAAAGACAGTATTAGTAATCAACTCACTAATGAACAAAGGCAAAGCAACAGTCGGCTAGGGCTTGCAGTCGTAGAACAGCAGTCGGTACTTTCGCAAAAGTGATGAGCGATGTCGTGATTGGATAAGGAGCGGCCAATTGAAGTCTTGAAGAGGTGATTTGATTTCGTCCGTGTCTTTTATTTTCAATTTTTGAAGTTTCAAAGTGCTGCTGTACGTATAGGGTAATTGCCTAATTGGAGAAGAGGCTGTGGTAGTAAATTTCTCTTTTTTTGGGCTGGGCTGTAGCCCAGGTAATATAATGCATAGGTCCGTCCCTGCTCTTTCCTAAACAATACTCTTATGATAGCTTTCAGTAGCGCTGAATAAAGCAAAAAGCGTTTAAGCTATATTTTCCTATGATTTCCATAAAATCTAGTGCAATGCAAGCTACGATTTTATAAAAACCAAGCAAGCTGCAAGTTAGAAATTAAACAATATTAAATTTGGACGATTCAAATATATTCCAAATACCAAAGGAAGAAGATATATTAATTGATTCATGCAATCAATCAAAATATGGAAAATAAATAAGAAAGATAATCAATTAAAGAAGATATATTAATTGATTTAAGCAACCAATCAAATATCAATATATGTGAAAAGCATAATAGAGAGAATCAATTAATTGATTTAAATCCCTAATTGATTTTATGGTATCAACAAAGAAGAATAAGATGTATGAAGATTCAAACAAGCAGGGAATAAACTCGAAAACAAGTACAATTATGTTTAACTTGTGTTGAAATCAAATTAAGTAAATCTGAAAGGATTTCAACCTTATCTCCTAAGCAATCTTCATCCTCTATATATATATATATATATATATATATATGAAGACATTAGTTCATTTATTTAAATAAAGAAGTTCTCCACAAAAGATCTTCAAGAAGATCCATACTTCTATATCTATTTTAGGGTGAGTGAAATTTATTGAGCGGCTTGTATTCTTTTCATATTGTTGTACTCCCTCTTGAAGTTAAAAAATAATAAATGTTGTTGGATCAAAAGAGACAAACCTAGTTGAATCTCGTTATATCGGTATGTTCTTTCTTTTCTTTGTTTGTAACTTGTCCTTTGGTTTTATTTTTATTCTCTTTATTGGTTTGAAATTGTTAAGGTTGCGAACATATTAGATTATTAGGTGTGCTGCTTTCGATACCCAAAACTCTGACTTTGCTCCAAGGATTGGTATCAGAGCTTGTTGTTTTGTTTGATGATTATTTCAGCTATGTCCAATTCTAGAAAGAGTAGCATTGGTGGAAACTCTACAAATTATTGAGTCGTTAGATTTAATGGAAAGGAAGATTTTGACATATGTAAGATGGAAGAGATGTAGAAGAAAGAGATGACTTTTAAGGTTGCCACGGATCCAGGGAAACTAAAGAGATTAAAGCCCAAAAAACTGAGGAATTGAAGGATGATGTTTTTACTACCATCCAGCTTAGCCTCTGATGAAGTTCTTAAAGAGTTTGCTCATACGAAACTGCTAAAGAATTATGTGATGCTCTTCATAGAAAGTTCTATGACAAATCTCTCAACTTTATTCGTTCAAGATGAAGCATAGAACCGATGTATTAGCTCACATGGTTGCCTAAACACACTTGTGATGAATCTTCGAGTAGCTGAAGTGAAAATTGAGAATGAAGCTCAAGCTATCAGTCATTTACGTTCATTGTCTATGGATAACACCTTTGTCAACACTATGATCACTTGACACTCTACTGTTTGCTTAGAGAATGTGAGGACAAATTTGCATGACGAGATGTTAAGAGGAAAGTTAGCAAAGATGAGCATGGAGAATGATTCTGACGGCCTTATTGCGCAAAGAGGAAGAAGAAAGAGTAGACCCAAATATGATGGAAATAGCAACAAGTTAAGACCACAGTCAACGGAAGCTTCGAAGGGAGTTTGTCATTATTGTAGAAACATCAAATTTCGAGAATGATCCTAACGCTTTTACCGATTCTGCCTCTTCTACGAAGAGTACTATTTGGGTTATTGACTTTGAAGCATCATATTATATAACTCCTGATATGCACACTTTTTCCACTTATCGTCAGTTTGATGGAGAAAAGGTTCTCATGGGCAATAATGCTTCTTGTCTTATGGTATTAAAATGGTGAAAGTCGGGATGTTTGATTGTGTTTGTATTTTGTGTGATGTCAGGCATATGCTTGATTTGAGGCGTAGTTTGATCTATGTTGGGTCGTCGTGTAATTTTGGCTTAAATGTAATAGAAAATGATCCATTGAAAACTGCAAATGGCTCATGGATAGTGATGAAAGAAGTAAAATCTGAAAATCTATATTTACTGAAGGGTACCACTATTGTTGTTCAGACTTCTTCAATTGTTGATTCTGATTCTACCATATTGTAGCATTTTTGTATGGGACACATTGACGAGCACGGTTTTGAGGTGTTGAGAAAGCGAGTTTTGATTCATACATTCATCATTTAAAACTAGGCTTTTGTGAGGGATGCGTACCTAAAAAGTAGACGAATTTTTTTTCGACATTTTAGAGCATAAGTCCAAAGATGCTTTGAAGTATGTTCATACTGATGTATGGGGCCCCACACCATGCATATCTATTGGAGGAGCCATGTATTTTGTTTCATTTGATGATTTTTCGAGAAAAGTATGGGTATACTTTATGAAGTCTGAGTATGAAACTTTTGATGAGTTTCAGAATTTGAAAAGAAACTAAAGGTTCTTCATTTAGATAATGGTGGTGAATTCACTTCTAAAAAATTCACCAAATTTTGTGAAAATCAAAATGCACTACGCTACACCAGGCGACTATTAGTCAAATGGGGTTAGAGAGAGTATGAAGCATACATTATTAGAAAAAACTCGCTGCTTACGTCAGATTGCTAGATTGAAGAGATTTTGGATAGGAATGAACAAGAGCCTATTTCATATTTCTTAGAGTGTTTGATTGTTCAGCTTATATGCATGAAAGCAAAAGAAAGTTAGACTCAAGATCGCGCAAGTGCATTTTTTTGGCTATAGAAGAGGAATTGAGGGTTATAGACTACGACGTCCGACCATCCAGAAGATTGATACTTTTGATGAGAAGGCTATATTGAAGGTGGAGCTTTCTCCTATTTCATATTCCTTCCTCATAATGTTTGATTGTTCAGATTATGTGCATAAGAGCAAAAGAAAGTTGGACTCAAGTACGAGTAAGCAAATTTTTCTTGGCTATATGAGAGGAGTTTAGGGTTAAAGATTATAATGTCCTGCTACCCAAAGATTGATATTTCTGATTAGAATGTTATATTGAAGGTGGATCTTTCTCCGTCAGTTAATGATGATGTTGAGAGGACAAATTCAAAATACTGGACATCAAGTAGATTATTAGACTTTATACAAGTAAAAATAGTGTTTTCGATGACACCGTGGTTGATAAAGAGAGGAAAAAGAATCAACCTCAAGATAGAGCTCAAATTCAGACTCGACCAATCAGAGAGAAGAAAGAAATCTAGACGACTTGATGAATTTGTGGGATTGAATATTGAAGACATTGACTTTGATGACGTGATAACATATACATTAAGCATAGTTCATGATGAGCCCAGAGACTATAGAGATACATGTCATAACTTCATCTTCTTGTAATGCTAATAAACGTTAAGATGTTTTCAGAGATCTCAATGGCAATATATATGCAATAAGATAAAGGCTAACTAATAATGCCACTAAATAAAAAAGCAGATCAAACGTCCAAAAAAATAATGCAATGGAAAAACAAAATGCTACATAGTAGCATTAGAAAAACGTTATAGTATAGAATAGATGCTAATAAGAATACAAATATAGCATGATATACGATGCTATTATAGATCATTTTTTCATAGCGTTATTCATACTACTATGATATATATTACATACCTACTACAACACGTCATTAAATGGCATTTCTAAATACGTTATAATATATCTTTTTTGAAATGCTATTAGAAATGTGTTCTTTGATAGGGTTTATCCACCCATATTATAACATGTCGTTTTACATTGTTTGTAAAAATGGTATTAAAGGATTTATAGTGTTTCTGAAATGTCATAAAAAAGTCTGATTGTTACAATTGCAGAGGACATTCATTAAAAGGTATGAAAAAATTTTAACGTTCAAGATTAGATGGTTATGGTAAGCACAAAAGTATCCCTTATTGGAATTGAACTAGATGTTCTAAATACTTTATTCAAGTTATGAACACTTATTGCGAATAAACAACCTTTTAACAGTCTAGTCACTTGTTTTATTCTTATTAAAAACCATTTATTGAAGAAAAAAGAACCCTTAGTTTACTGGATATTTTTTGTAAATTATGATATTATCCATCTTAATCAATATAGGATTGGATACATTTTTTGGCACTATTAAATGTAATAAACATCACATAGTCAATTCATACAAATACCAAACAATTTATAAAACATCTTGTCTAACATAAAATAATAAACATTCCACATAGTTTCAATTTTTGTTATAATCAGTACAACAATCAAACTCTTTAATAGCGTTTATGAAACGGTATTAAAACCTTTAATAGCCTTTTTACAGAAATTGTAAAACGACATGTTATAATATGTCTTGTTGATACTATCGCTTCAATAGAAACGCTATCAAAAAACAATTTAATTACATTTAAAATGATATAATAGCAAAAATTTCAGTTAATTACGCTGTAAAAACTAATAAAATTCCCAGGTTGTTGCAATTGAATTTTAATATCAGATGTATATAAGTATATATATTTGTTCATTTTAAATGTAGTTCACATATTTTGGGAAAGCATGCACGCAGTAGTAGCATCCCTTTTGAAGAAGAAAAAGCATGCACGTATTTGTTGTACATGTATATTGGTTTATATATGTATTTTTATAATGTGAAGATGTATTACTTTGTTAAATTTAGAATTCTTAATTTTATGTTTAAAATTTTGTAATAGTCAATTGAGTTTAAATATATATATATATATATATATGTTTATATATCAGTTCATATATACAAGTTTACTTGAGTTTGGTTTCCAAAAATATATACCTATATATAGATTTTATTTTATAAGAGGTAAAATTTAAAATATTGATTTTATGGAAATAATATATATATATATATATATATATATTATGTTTCCATCACATTGATTGATTTTTCTCATTGATTCCTGCCTATCAGTTCTGTTCATCGAATTCGTGTCAATCTAGCTTTGTTTTGGAATTCACATCTGGATTCGTAACTCAACTCATTCATCGTTGAATCTCTCTAGCCTCGAAAGGTGAGAAATCACTCACGATTAATGTTCTTATATTTAAATTTGATTTCAATTGAAACGACAATTGAAGTATGTTGTTGTTAGTTAGTTACATTGCTGTATATATGTCGTTATCTGTATCTGTTTACCTATGATATCTGACACCAGTTTATGTTATTTATATTGATTATACATGCCTGTTATATTATTATCGTATCTGTTATCACTCTGCAAGTTCCATATTAGTATAGAATCACTATGGGTTGAAATGATACATACCCGAACGATCTGAGAATAGGATAAAATCGTTGTGGGTTGAAATGATAGACCCAAGCGATTTTCATTGTATTGAATTTGGGTTGCGGGTTGAAATGATATATACCCATATATATTTAAATTGCGGATTGAAATGATAAATATCTGTATCACTTGACCATAGGATAGAAAATTATATACAGACACTGTCCTGGTCTATATATACATAAATATTTTGAAATGATTTCTATGGTTTGGAAAGAAATATATGGTTTAATAAATATTGATTTCCAAATATTATATACATAAATATATTTTACAAAGTTTAAATTCTTGATTTCAAATTTATATGTTTCGAAAATCTTAAAATTTTAAGTTGGTTTTGAAATTATAAATTTTAAGAATTATATTTAAATAAAATCGATTTGAAACTCCTTGGATATTGAAAATTTAAGGATAAGATTTATAACTTGATTTTGGTTTAAGACGGTTTAAAATGAATATTTCAAGTTGAGTTTTATTTAAAAGATATTGAATTTATTTAGTAAATATTTCTAAATACTAAATAATGGTAAATTGAATTAAGACATATATGAAATTATCAAATTTAGTTTTGAAATTATATAATATTTAAAGCTTTGAAATATATTGAAATTGAAATGGTTTATTTTGTAGTTCAAATCTGTATTTGCAATCGATGAAATTTGATATGGTTTATTGAGAACTGAATTGAGTTGAAATTTATGAATTAAGATTTGATTTAAATTGAATTTTGGGATTCAAATTGATTTGAATCAATTTGTGAAGCTTGAGGAAAGTATTTTTAAATCATATTTAAAGCTATTTTATATTTTACTATATCAATTATTTTAATATAAATCATTTTAATATAAATTATTTTTAATATAAACTATTTTAATATAAACTATTTTAACTTATAACTCTTTTATATAAACTATTTTACTTTATAAACTATTTTATTATATATATTATTTTAATATCTAAACTGTTTAAGTGGTGGAAGCTATGTTTTCATAGTTATGAATTTCAAAGTGTTTCATTTCGAAAGTGTTATAACTTTGGAAGTGTTATGATTTTGGAAATGGATATATTTGAAATGGAAATGATATCGTATTTGGTTTTGAAATGGAAATTGTTAATACTCTAGGTATTGATTTTGATGACAACAACCACATAAATATTACTACTAACGTATCTTCGAGTTATGCAGTCATATCAGATATATTATGGAGACATTTACAGAGATAAACAAGAATACAGTGGAAGCAAATGAATTATAGAAGAAGGTTAATCAAAGCAATTGAAGAACAAAACCCAATTAGAGAAGAATGTTGAAGCATAAAGGTGTTTGAAGTGATGAGGAGTTGGTTGAACCTTAGAATATCTTGTTAAAGATCTCATGGCAATTATACTTGAAGATTATCAACCATTGACCTCAACCGAATCACAAAAATCCACAAATATAAGGTAATTTGACATGCTGAAAATTTGCAACACTTATTAGTATTGCTGTTCATTTTGCAACATGTCGACATGGTGGGTAGGGGGATGTCGATATACTAGCAGTTTTTCCGAATTTCGAATGAAGGGACATTTCCCTCCACCTCTTCACCAAAAGACACGTCTCTTCAACCACTATATAAAGGCCTCTGAAAACGAATTTTAACATCAAGAATTCTTATTTTCTCTTACTCCTTCTTCTCCAAACATTTGCAAAAGAAATCCATTGCATACTCTTCAAATCTCCTTGCAAATCGATACTATTTCACTCCAATTCTTCACCGTTTTGCAAGCCACACAATATCAGAGAGTTGTACGTTAATTCACATCATTCTCTCTCTGATTTCATCCTATTCCTCAAAGAATTCAAATATATATTGCCGTTGGAGGTCTATAGGATCATTGTATCGAATCTGCAAGAATCTATGAATATACAACCACCTGCCATAGTTTGTTGTTGGTGATAAAGAGAAGGTGTTCTTGTAGCCTGTAAAATCAAGAGGGCGTGTCTTGTAGCCCATGAAACCAAGAATGTAAAGGTGTTCTTGCCACGCGTGGAAAGCAAGCGATTATAGTGGAATTCTGCACGATAGAGTGCAGGACTGGATGTAGGATTGGTTAATCCGAACCAGTATAAAAATCCGTGTGTTATTTACATTACTGCATTTTACTTTATTACTTACTTATTCTCTGATTACTTCTTTATGTTTGCAATTCGAGCAAATACAGTTTTATATTCATAAGTAAGTAGTTAATACACAATTCACCACTTCTAGTGTCTGAATAGCCTTAAGATACAACATTGAGTTATAGCCACCCCAGTTTGTAACATTTGGTATCAGAGCATTGGTTTTCAAAAATTCATAACTTGGTTTTTGAAAAGTATAAATGGCTAATGACACTAGTAACACATTTTTTAACACTTTTGTAGAAGGGAAATCTGCTACTAGACCCCCTCTATTTGATGGCAGTAGTTATGCATATTGGGCTTGTAGGATGAAATGTTATTTATAGTCTAATGGTTTAGATATTTGGAACATCACCCAAATAGAATACATGGAGCCTTAAACTGAATATTCAAAATGGACACTAGACCAAAATACACAAGCAATGAACATTTTATTTTGCTCCTTAAATAGAAATGAATTTAATCGAGTGTCTATTTGTAATTCTGCATATGAAATTTGGAGAACTCTACAAGTCACATGAAGGCACCAATAAAGTAAAACAAACAAAGATATCTATGCTAACTAACCAATTTCAACTCTTTCAAATGAAACCAAATGAGTCTATCTCTGATATGTATTCTAGATTTCAAGATAGTACATGCCTTAATATCATTGGAAAAGAAAATTACTGAAGAAGACCAAGTCAGAAAGATCCTGAATTCACTTCCTAGTGGATGGGATCAGAAGACTCTGGCAATTGAAGAATCCAATGATATTAGTATTATGAAAATAGAAGATTTAATTGGTATCCTAATGTTTTATGAAGTAAAGTTGCAGATTAGAAAAGAGAATCAGGCAAATGAGAAGAAATCACTAGCACTCAATACTATGATCGACAAAGATGAACCAGATGATGATGCTATTGATGATGATATCGAGTTTATGACCAAGAAGTTCAAGAAATTCTTGAAGTATTGGATAACAAACAAACTTCAAAAAACTAACAACAATAATTCTAGAAATGGAAATGTTGTTAAGTGTTTCGAATGCGATAAACCCGGTCATTTGAAAAGAGACTGTCCCAAACTGATGAAATCAAAGTCAAACACTTTCAATAAGGAGAGAAAATAGGCATTCAATGCAAAATGGGATGATTCAGATATATCATCAAGTGATAGTGATTCAGAAACAGAAAATGCCAACACTACAACAAAACAGTCTTTTTACAACGGGCAATGCCCGTTGTAATATGGTTTTCGCAACGGGCATGTGCCCATTGTAATAGGCCTCGTTGTAATAGATCCACCACATTTTACAACGGGCAAAGCACGTTGTAAAAACCGTTGCAGTATACCTTTTTACAACGGTTTATGACCGTTGTAATAGACTATAATACAATGGCCATAACCCGTTTCAGTATATCTTTTTACAACGGGTTATGACCGTTGTAATAGACTATAATACAACGGTCATAACCCGTTGCAGTATATTTTTTTACAACGGGTTATGACCGTTGCAATAGACTATAATACAACGGCCATAACCCGTTGCAGTATATCTTTTGTGCCATATACCCATATTCTAGCTCCAGTTTCCTAATTGATAAATTTAGCACAATTTTAGGCAAATATATAATATCTGCATATGCCAAGTTTCACAATATAGATAAATGCAGCAGAAATAATACCATCACATTATTCAATCCAATAACTTGCATGTTCAAAAAATACAAAAGGTATATATTCAACATTGTTTAAATGATTCAAGTCACAGGAACATGCATACAAAAGGGCAGAACCCATTGCACAAGGCTCTCCTCTATGCAAAGGTTTAGAAGGCTTATCTTTGAGAACAAACCCGTCCTTAGAAAGTGCCGCTAAGTTGCCCAAGAATGAAATTTATAGCTTTTAGGTCCCAGTAATAAACCAATAAAATTATATCCAGGATATGCTTTTATCTGCAAATTTGTCAGCAAAACGGGCTAAGATATAGCTAAAGAAAAATTACAGGAAGAATATAATATAATTTTTGTTCAATTAATTTTCTTCAGAAAAGTGAATGAAAGACGGAGTAACAAGGAATGAATTCGTCAAAAGATAAATGCCACAAACAGGACTTCTGTAATATAATATAATATAATCAACAATTATGCGAACATAAATTTGTTGTTGAACATCTATGGCAAATGCATACAGATGTGTATATTATAATACTATCAAATAGTTCTAAAATTACTTAACACGGCTAGAGAAATAAAGCGATGAAGAAACTAGCTAGAAATGTCGCTTTGTTAGTGTGAACTTACTGGAATTAAAACTCTCTCTTCCTTTAGCAATGGTTTGTAATCAGGTGGTGCCTTGAAACTAGGATTCAAACGTAAAATTTCACCTAGGAAAATACACATAAATAGAGGAATTAAAGAAACTTCAAAATAAAAATCATAACACGAAAAAATTAGGCGATTGATAAAAGTTAAGAGATTGACAAATAAACTTTTTGTTCTATTTCCTCCGACCACTCACGCTGACCTTTTACAATAAATACCTGTATTTAAAAATATGGAAAGGAGAGCGGGAGTGGCGAAGAGGAGAAAATTTATCATCATCAAAACTATACTAACCAATCAACTCTCTTTTTTCAAGCTCTAGAAGCTGAAGTCTCTTGGCCTGCAAATTTTGTGTTAAGATATTAGAATCACGTGTGGCTTGTTTATGATCAATGTTGTACAAGAAATGTAATTGTTCTTTTTTTTATATCGAACAAATAAGAATTAGTCGTTTTTCTTAATTCTTTCTTGAATATCATGTCACTGATGTCTTCTTGACTTGAACTAGCCCTCTCTGTTATTCTGGGACTAACCATACTTCTTTCAAATTGTCTGATAATATTATAGAAGTATATTAAGATATACATTCCAAATGTTCAGGATGTATATAGATTAAATAAGTTTATGAGCCAATTTAAGTATAAACTGATCGAATAGGTCCATGGATACGTTAGCATAGGCAATATGAAAATGTGTGTATGAAAAGAAATAGAAGTCTTCCTACACCAAAAAAATTATTTTATGAAATAAAACTCGTGGTGCTATATTTTCCAATCATTATATCAACTATCAAGATAAACTCTTTCTTCTTCTTCTTTAAAAGAGAGAAAGAAAGAAAAAGTAGCAATGGTACATGCAGCTCAAACCAACATGAGATAGCCTGAAAATGATTAGCGAACCAAAACAAAATATAAACCTTTGATTTAGTTCTCTCTTTACCAATAGACTAACAGCATATAGACTCAAATAGTTTGACTCTCTAATTAAGAAATAATAGTTATATTCATGTGGTTTTGCATGTGATCAATGAACCGCAGTCTGCTCCTACTTATAATAGAAACCTGTACATACGCATAAAAGTACAAATGTTTAATTGCAATATTAAAAGAGGAAATGCCGGAATCAACAAGTTAGATACCAATTTTTATTTTGATTATATAACTGAACCATGAAACATATATAAAACTCATCAGTTACATGTTCTTACATAACTTTTCTCTACTTTAATTGTTTTCTCTGAGACAAAATTGGAAACCTGTCTATGGTACATATAACTTATAGGTTTTAAAAGATGATCTAAACACAGCCCTATTTAGATCTACGATGGACAGGTGCTAATCATGTACAGATAATATAATATATAATCACAAACATTCAATTAAGGTATAGATAACAGGGTGTGTATATGTATTGAATACCTTATACTGTTGTTTTGGGTAAGAGGTAGTTGAGGAGGGTACATTAATCTGCCAAGTAAATTTTGCATTCTTGAGTGCTGCAAATAGTACAGGCTATTCCTTTCCTGGGTGAATGTCTTTGAAACCATATTTCCTCTTCTAATAATTATCCAGGGAAGAGAATGCTGTAAATGTAAAAATAATTTTGGAATAAAATTAAATTCATTGTTGAAACATTTCCATGCATAAAAAAAAATATCTGCTAAGCAAAAAGTATCGGCTATTTTCTGAGTTGACTGTAACATAGAGTATATATAGTTATATACATAGTTAAATTATTCGTTGTCTATATTTTAGTACTTAGGATATAACTGTTTAGGAGATTATATTGTGAAACAAATTCAGCCAATATTCGTTATACTGTATAGTCTGTATTTATGGTATCATGCAATATTCTAAAGTACTTATCTTTATTTCACATATTCTACTAACCGAACTATTAATAAACATTAATAGTTTTAGTGTATACACTAAAACTGTATAGCCATAAATCAGAATACAATTGAAAAAAAATATAACTGGATAATAAAAATAAAAAATCAGGCGATATTCGTTATACTATATACACATATACGGTCCAGTTTCTTCTATGAAAAATTGAGATAAAGGGATAATATAAGGAGATGTGACTTTTGTGAGTGCTTCATTCGGTAACAACTATAGACTATTTTGACAAAAATACAAACATAGGTTAGCCAACAATGGGGCAAAAGTCAGAGTTTCAGTACAGTACATAAAAAACGAAAATAGTTTAAAACTTACCAACCGATGGCGAAGCTCTCTTGCAAGTTTCTCGAGCAAAGGGCCTGGTGGTAGCTCTGTAAAAAGCATATTAAATAAAATAATTTTTATCAATTCATCATTTATACAAAGCGCAAACTACATTCTGGACAGTTCTTAAAATTATTGAAATCGGGTATTTTTAAGCATAAATTTTGTAGCATATATTCTAGCTATATATTGGTATGTTTAGGTGACTTTTTGTATTAGCCAAATAGTTGTTCAGGCAATATAGGCTGCCTCAATATATTCACAAATTTGCTGATGTCAACAAAAGAGAAGTTTGTCAGCTGAAAGGTGTGACCTTGTGTAAAAATTCATACTAGAAAGTCAAAAGTTTTTCTGTCCAGAAAAAAGCTCATATAAACTGGACACTGTTTATAAACTCCTAAGAAAGGTGTACGCAACCAACAACACATACTTTACACAACCAACAACACATACTTTTTAGGTTATTTTAACGGAATTATGTTGCCATTAAGATTCAACTCTTGCACCTCTTATTGAGCTTCTATATGTTTTGGCTGATAGATCAATGTACTACCCTATGGAGTGTAACTCGCTGGATTATTGAATGGTGAATATAAAATTCTATTTTCTAACTTATAGGATGAATATACACGTGGCATATCCAATCTAAGCTTATCAAACAAAAGCAATATGAGAACTGGGTTTTGTTATGTCAACACACAGAGATTATATATATATATATATACAATATAGTAAAAAGGGTGATGTTACCATTTTATCATCTCATCTGCTTTTCCAATCTGCTCCATTATCTCATAATTAAATATAGTATCAAATATTAAATATCTTTATAGCTTCAGTAAGCAGTGACCATTGTGAACATATTTAAGTTTTTATTTTGTACATAGGAACGTGAGTTTAAAATATGGAAATCCAAGTAAATCAAAGCTCAAAACTTTTAATCGTTAGATGAACATGAGAATCATACTATTAACACAAGCCAAGATATATTAAAGATGTGATCAGAACCAAATACTTTGTAATATTTACTAAAGAAAATCCCCAAGTATACTCACCAAAAATTGATTGGAGGGCATAGCCCTTAATCAAACCAGACTGCACTGGATTGCGCTTCTAACACCAAACCATACCAAATCGTTTAGCCTTACTCCGGTCTCGCTCCAGGTTGCGCAACTTCTCCCTATGTTCTAAAGCTCTCGCCTCACCTTCCGTCTGCCTCAGCTCCAACCTAATCTTATTCTCCCATTGTCAGCCGTGTCGTTCTCCCTTATTCTACTTTTTTTAAGATGCGGTGAATTGATTTAGGTTAAAAAATAATGGGCGATTACTGTCAGCACCCGGATTCTTGCTGCAGGCCACCCGCGATTTATTTTTTCCACCATGGTCGGCGAACAACTGTAGCTAGAAGGACTCTCACGGTGATTGGCCGCAGATCATGGTGACCGCTACACAGATATTTGTGGTAACAGAAGATTGAAGGGATGCATGGAAGGTTGTTGGAGTTCGATTAGGCGAAAAATTGGAATTAGGTTTGGATGTGGAATTGGGAGCGATTTTATTTTAAGTTGGATTTGGAATCGAGGAGGATGGTACGAAAAAGAACAATGGTTAAAATTTAGGAAGGGTGGAAAATAAATTTGCCTGGAGCTAAATTTTTTAGTTTGGAGCCAAAATTTTGAGTTTGGAGCTTAAATAAAACTTGTAATACTTTGTGCGATACAAAGTTTTAATACATTCGCAATAAATTTTGATTTCTAAATTTAATGAAAATATTAATTATTCAATATTTTAATTATTTAATATTAATTATAATTGAAATCAATCAGTAATTATTAAATATTACTTCTTATTTATTAGTTATTAATTATTACTTCTTAATTATAATTGAATATTAATTAATTATTATTTAATATTAGTTACTTCTAAATTTTATGGATCTTTTTTAATTTTAGAAAAAATTTATTTCTATATTATTAAACTATAGTAAATTATTTAATATTAATTATTAAAATTGTAAATTACTTAAATATTAAACATAAATTACAAAATATCAATTATTAATTGTTAATTATTAATTATTTGATATTAATATGTATATATTATTAATTTTTAATAGTAAATATTAATCATAAATTGTTAATATTTATTATTAATAATAAATTATTATATATTTAATATTAATTACTCGATATTACTTACTAATAATTGGAAAGTAAAATTAAGCCCGTTGGAATACTGATTATGTATAACAATTAGTAATTAGTGATTATTTAATAATAATCATTAATTATTATAAGTTATAAATGATTAATATAATATTTTTAGTGATTAACTATTAAATATGAATAAATAATATAATATTATTAATGGTTAGTAATTAGTAATATAATATTATAATTAGTAATTAGTAACATATGATTAATATAATATTATTGATGAATAATTATTAAATATTAATAAATAATAAATTTTAATTTTAAGAAAGCATTGTAATTATTAATTATTGGTTGTCAAAAATTGGAAACAAACATTTATTACAACGGGCATTTTAGGCCCGTTGTAAAATTGGCACCTATTACAACGGGCATTTCTAGCCCGTTGTGAAATTGGGACATCTTACAACGGGCATTTTGGGACCGTTGTAAAATTGGTATCTATTACAACGGGCCTTTTGTGAACGTTGTAAAATTGACATCTATTACAACGGGAATGAAAGGACCGTTGTAATAGCATTTTATTACAACGGGCAGTCATTGCCCGTTGTAAAAAAGGCGTTGTATAGGGCATCTATCACAACGGGCCTGAATGGACCGTTGTAATAGCCTACTATTACAACGGGCAACCAATGCCCGTTGTAAAAAGGGTGTTGTAATAGAGTATTTTTGTTGTAGTGCAACATGTGCTTCATGGCAAAGGATGACCAGGTATGGAATTTTAATAAAGAAATTACTAATGTTTTGAATGATATGAATCAAGGATACAAAATACTTAGGAAAGAGTACAACAATAGTTTGGCAGAGATAGATTAAAAATATTTAGTGAAAGGTTAACTGAAGAAAAACAATGTCTAAAAGATGAAATTGAAAGACTTAATGGGTATAATGATGAAAAGGATTTGACACTTGGAAGTATTGAAAAACTAAAAAGTGAAAATGAATCCTTAAAATTAGAAAATCTTTCAATAAAGTCACATATCACTGATCTGAATGACAAAATAACATCTCTAGACAATGTTATTCTTAACAGTAATAAGGATTTTGACAAAATGAAAACCGATATTGATAAATTTAACAAAGGGAAGGATAATCTAGAAAAATTATTATCTGCATCTAAAAACACTAGGAATAAACATGGACTTGGATACAGCCCTAAGGCTAAATCAAAGAAAAATAGTATTCAAAATACTAAGTTTGTTAAGGCTATCAAGTTCAAACCAAAACCTAGGAAATTAAAGTTAAAACCTCCAAATAGGTTCATTAATATATGGGTTCCAAAAAGTTTGGATGATAATGAAAAAGAAAAATATATTGATAATTTTATTAATAAGGTTCATTCATCTAATGATTATTTTTTGAGAGGACATACAAACTCTTTATGGGTTTGGCATCCTTAAACTTAACCCCATGGACCCCAAAATAAAAAGGGTGCTAGTGTGCATATTTTATAATTTTTCAGGTACCAAGCAATGTATAACAAATAGCAAGTGCTCATAGTATATGACAAGAAACCTATTGAACATTAGATAAATATAAAAAGGATTTGTTATTGGCATCACCAAAGTCAGTAACTCTAAAACTCATCTTATTATCATATAAGTTTATTTCATGTTTTGAATTGATTTGGTTTCCCCTCATGTGTTTTATTTATAAGCATTTATCTCTATATACAAACTCTACATATTGTCCAGCAATGATTTAAGTGACTCTTTTTCATCCTTTTTGTTGATGACAAAGGAGGAGAAAATGTAAATATACTAGGCAAAATGATAGGGGGAGTGCATAGAGTTAGGGGGAGTTAAATATAAAAGTATTATATTTTATCTCTCAAATATTTATATGGTTGTCATCCTCAAAAATGGGGAGATTGTTAATACTCTAGGTATTTATTTTGACGACAACATCCACATAAATATTACTACTAACGTATCTTCGAGTTATGCAGTCATATCAGATATATTATGGAGATATTTACAGAGATAAACAAGAATACAATGGAAGCAAATGAATTATACAAGAAGGTTAATCATAGCAATTGAAGAACAAAACGCAATTAGAGAAGAATGCTGTAGCGTAAAGGTGTTTGAAGTGATGAGTAGTTGGTTGAACCTTAGAATATCTTGTTAAAGATCTGTGACGCCCCACCTCTATACCCACGCTAGCCAAGAACATTACGGTGAATGCTGTCGACTAGCACGGAGAATAAGGCTGTTGAGGAGCGACCATCCATGTAATTTCTTTGCGCGAGCACCGATATGTCAGATAATATAACATGCATTCTATTTCAAGAGGAAATCCGACATACCGACACAAACTCAAAGCTACTACACGGTGGCTATATAAATCCTTCGGAAAACAAATATAGAAATAAGCATAACACAAATCAGTCACAGACAATTCATATCACAAAGGCGGAATAAGATATGAATATTACACTAGAAAGTGTACATCAGAGTAGTGGCCTAAAAAGATCCACAATATCACAAAAGAATATTTACACGAACTACACAAAAGAATAAGTATACATTAAGGAGTCTATATCTCAAATGTATACAACAAAATAACTACTAATCTAAGTAGTTAACCCAAAAGTCAAGGAGTTAATCCCGGATGAGAAGTCAAGCAGAAGCACCTGTAACATCTCGGTCTGACCCGAGTATTATTTAATAAGAAAATAATAAACGGATCAGTCTAACTATAAATATCAGATGAAACGATATATAATAAGAGATATGACTAAACACATAATAATCACAATGCCAAGCTGTGATATATATATGTATATACTTAGTTGATAATCATCAAGAGATTAATCAATGTCACCAAATCTACACAAGAATCAAAGAAACGTCATTCTCCTTATTTCGTTCACCATACCATAAATATTGACGATAATATCAATGTCAATCACAAAAGTCAATGACACACAAATTCCAGAAGACTACACAAGAAATCCAGAAATCACTAAAGTCAATGACACACAAATTCACCAATGCACAAATATTGATAAAACTTATCAATGGAAATCACGAAAATTGGTGAAACACAAATTCTAGGAATCTACACAAGAAATCCAGAAATCACAAAGGGGGGGAGGCCTATCACAAACGGGAGCATAAAGCCCACCAACACGTGTATCACAAACGGAACGCTAATTCCATGGTCGCTAACCATCAGAAATTGAGCCGAAGCTCCACAAACGGCCCGAAGACCATGGGTTGCTACCCCATCACAAATTGAGTCGAAACTCCACAAAACGGGGTTTAGTCTCCCTCGCAGACAAAGAGACGTCGCACATTGCTAGTCTAAATCACAAAGATGATCGTCATGATCAACGAGAAGTGTCGATTACACTAAGCTAGTAAATATATGAGTTTAGCTTCATGTCCCATAACCACTTGCTTAACTTAAATATTTACGAACAAACTGTAAACCTCCACTAGAAAATTGTCACAAGAGGTTCAATCGAACAAGTCCAAGAATTAACCGACAAAGTAAACGCAAGCGTTTCATACCACTTGTTTTACTAAGCCGTTTAATTAGATTTCTCATACGAGTGAGGTAAAGGTTTGTATATACTAATAGATTGGAAAACGGTTTTATAAACGAATTTGGTATTAAAATAGTATTGAAATCGTTTGAGGAAAGAGTTTTGATATTTACTACTAGTATAGAAAACCTTTATATTTTTAAAGTGACAAATCACGAAGAAGATTGTAAGAACAATCGATCACAAAAATTCACATACGAAGACGTGAATAAAATCCAACGAAATCGATAAAGGATCCATCGAAATGGATATTCAAAAAAATCCCTAAAAAGAGTCATCAAAGTCATAATAGATGATAACAACAAATAGGATTATCACGAATCGATTTAAATTGGAATTTCAATCCAAAAAGGCAAATTGGACTCAAACAGCAGGTTCAGTCGACTGAACAGAGTTTTTCAGTCGACTGACCCTGTACCTGGAAATTTTCCAGGTTCAGGAAACTTTCTGTTTCCATTTTCAGTCGACTGTGCAGAGTTTTTCAGTCGACTGAATCATGCCTGGAAACTCTCGGGTTTCAGGTTCAGTCGACTGAACAGAGTTTTCAGTCGACTGAATCATGCCTGGGCTGTTTTTCAGCCTTATTCAAATGAAGAGCAAACTCTTCCAAAATGCAACCGGACGAACATTGACTCTAAGAGTTTATGCCAATCGGCAACCCGGCCCTATATGCTCCTCAATGCATCACCAAAAGCATGATCAAACATCCGTAAAAGGATTTTCACACAAATTTGACTTAAAACCCCAAAAATTGGAGTATTCACAAAATCAATCCAAAACAAGAGCAAGTGCACATGAAGAAGTGTTAGGAATTCATACCCAACAACCAAAGATAGTTATAGTCATAGATGTGAGATAAAAATCTCACCTTTTCTCAAAATCAAACAAGAAGAAGCTTGAAAGCAAGTGGAGAATCAACCTCTCTTCAACACAACCCAAATGAGCTTCAATCTAAGCTCAAAAACAAGAACATTCCCAAAATTAGGTTTAGGAATTTCTGAAATTGGTAAGAGAACAAGTTGGAGAAGAAGAAGAGAAGCTTACCAATGGGTTCTTCTTGAGTTTGGAGCTAGGAATTTGATTTGCAAGAGAAACTAGGGTTTTGGAGTTTTAATTTCCAATCTCTCCCACCATTAAAGCTAAGAAAACTGAAATGAGAAGAGAATGAGAGTGAGTGGGGAAGAGTGGCTCAGATTTGAGCATTAGTTAACATAGGGCTGAGCCCAAAAACCAAACCCAAAGTAAAAAGTAGCAGAAATCAACTTTCTCCAAACATATCGAAGCTTATACTCAAAAAGGTCGCAAACGGCATTTTAAACTCAATGGGAGTGGTCCCGAGCCCTAATTCGACCATATGCAAAAAGTAGCTTTTCGGACTAAAATCCGACTAACGATAAAATATTTAAATAAAATATTTAAATATAAAATCGATAAATATGCGGTTGTTACAGACTCCCCTCCTTAAAGAAATTGCGTCCTCGCAATATTACAAGAAGAAGATATATAGTAACAACCATAAAAGCATATTCAACACAAAAGAAGTTTGAAATAAGAAGTTCACCTCAAAGAGCACGAGAAAGTAAGTCCGAATGTGTACGCTCGATGTACTCTCTAGATTCCCAAGAACAATCCTTAGGATTTGAAGACCATTGAACTTTAACAAGCGGAACATCTTTATTTCGAAGTCGTTTGACTTCCGAAGCAATGATACGAATAGGATGTTGCTCATAAGTTAAATTAGGCGAAACTTCAATCTCTTCCACAACACCGGGCTCAAGAATAGAATCGGAATCTCGAAGACATTTCCGAAGTTGAGAAACGTGAAACACGTCATGCATAGCAGAAAACTGAGCCCGTAATAAAAGGCGATAAGCCATGAAACCAATACGTTCGGTGATAGGAAATGGCCCAATATATCGAGGCGTAAGTTTTCCCGATCGACTGAAACGTACAACACCCTTCATAGGTGAAACACGAATGAACACAAGATCTCCCACAGAAAATTCGAACTTCCTTCTCCGGTTATCGGCATAGGATTTTTGTCTACTCTGGGCTTCTTTCATCCTATGACGAATAAGATCAATCTTTTCTGTGGAATCACGAATAAAATCTGGACCTAAAGCCAGCTTCTCACCGGCCTCAAGCCAACAAGAAGGAGATCGGCATGGCCTTCCATAGAGTGCCTCAAAAGGTGCCATACCAATACTAGATTGGAAGCTATTATTATAGGAAAATTCAACAAGTGAAATATGATCTTCCCAACTTCCACCAAAATCAAGCACACAAGAACGAAGAAGATCTTCAATAGTTTGATTCACACGCTCGGTTTGTCCATCGGACTGGGGATGATAAGCGGTGCTAAAATTAAGCTTCGTTCCCAAAGCTTTTTGAAGACTCTTCCAAAATCCACTAGTAAACAATGGATCACGATCACTAACAATAGAAGTAGGAACACCATGCAATTTAACAATTTCTTTGATAAATATTTTGGCCAAAAGAGGAACGGTTCGATTAGACCGAACGGGAATAAAATGGGCGGCTTTAGTAAGTCTATCAACAATTACCCATAAGCTATCATAACCCGATCGAGAACGGGGAAGGCCATCAATAAAATCCATGGAAATTTGGTCCCACTTCCAAATTGGAATTTCTAAAGGTTGCAATAACCCACCGGGCCTTTGATGTTCGGCCTTAACGAGTTGGCAAGTCATGCAACGTTTAACGAAGTTAGCGATGTCAAGTTTCATTCCCTTCCAATAATAAAGTCGCTTCATATCCGCGTACATTTTACTACTACCGGGATGAATGGTAAATTTAGAGTGATGAGAATCTTCTAAAATATCTTTACGAAGATCCCTAACATTTGGCACGATAAGTCTACCAAATTTCCGAATGCCGCCACGAGAATCGATATTAAAGTCTTTCAAACCTTCAATATCAATTTTATCCTTAATATTATGGCCAAGAAGAACCAATTCAGTATCTAGCCTTTGAGCTTCAACAATGCGGTCTAAAAGAGATGGATGAGCCTCAAGGCTACATAAAACAAATGATGAGCATAAATCGGAAACACGGTCTCGAATTTCGCAAGTGGATAAAATCTCGAGATCGTTCCATTCGGATATCATCATAGAAACAATAGCTTGTTGTTTACGGCCAAGAGCATCGGCGACAAGATTACCCTTACCGGGAGTATAAAGAATATCAAGATCATATGGTGCAAGAAATTCGAGCCAACGCTGTTGACGCAAATTAAGTTCCTTTTGAGAGAATAAATATTTCAAAGACTTATGATCTGTGTAAAGAACAAATTTCTCTCCTAAGAGATAGTGACGCCAAATCCGAAGAGCAAAAACAATAGCCGCGAGCTCTAAATCATGAGTGGCATATCTAGTCTCAGCAGGCTTTAATTGCCTAGAAGCATAAGCAATAACGCGTTCCTTTTTCATAAGAACGGCACCCAAACCAATACGAATAGCATCGGTATAAACAACGAAATCTTGATTCCCATCGGGAATAACAAGAATAGGAGCATCAGAAAGAAGTTCTTTTAATTTCTGAAAAGAAGCTTCATATTTGTCCGACCAAATGTATTTAACACCTTTCTTCGTCAAGCTAGTGAGAGGCACGGAAATCTTAGAAAAGTCTTTGATAAAACGACGGTAATAGCCCGCCAATCCGAGAAAACTACGAATCTCTGTCACACTCTCCGGTCTCTTCCAATCTTGAATCGCTTCAATCTTTGAACGATCCACGGAAATTCCGGATTCAGAAATAATGTGACCGAGAAACTTCACACGAGATTGCCAAAAGTGGCACTTAGAAAATTTTGCCTTTAATTGATTACTCCTAAGAGTTTCCAACACAATCCGAAGATGTTTTTCATGCTCCTCCTCGGTTTTAGAATAAACAAGAATATCATCGATAAAGATGAGAACAAACCGGTCGAGAAAGTCTTTAAAAACTCGATTCATTAAGTCAACGAAATAAGCTGGGGCATTAGTTATCCCAAATGGCATAACAAGCCATTTATAAGATCCATACCGAGTACGGAACGATGTCAAAGGAATGCTATCCTCTGCAATACGAAGCTGATGAAAACCAGTAGCCAAGTCCAATTGTGAAAAGACTCTAGCACCACTAAGTTGATCGAATAGATCATCAATCCGAGGTAAAGGATATTTAGTTTTGATAGTAAGATCATTAAGCTTGCGGTAGTCAACGCAAAGCCTAAGTGTACCATCGGATTTCTTCACAAAAATAGCTGAAGCTCCCCAAGACGAGGAACTAGAGCGAATAAATTGCTTCGTTTCCAATTCAGATAATTGTTTACGCATCTCCTCGTTTTCTTTATTGGACATACGATAAGGAGGACGAGTGATAGGTTGAGCTCCCGGAATAAGATTAATTCTGAACTCAATTGCTCGCTTAGGTGGTAATCCTAAAACGGGCTCGAATATGTCGGAAAATTCACAAACGACGTGAATAAGAGAAATAATATCACCCTCATCATCATCATCGTCATCACGAGGATTTAAAGAATATAAAGATGCAACCAAAGCAGAATCTGAATCTTTAAGAATAACAGAAACCTGATTAACAGATTGAGGATGTCGAAGATGAATAGTCCGCTCAGGACATAGGATATGAGCTTCATAATGGTTAAGCCAATTCATTCCCAAAATCATTCCAAAGCCTAAATAACGCATGACATGCAAATTGGCTCGGAAGGAAAAATCACACAAAATAATCTCGACATCTTTACACAATAAACTGATTGTTGCGGATCCTCCAACCGGATTCACAATTCTCAAAGAAGTCATTAAACACAAAACATCCAAAGAAAAAGTATCAACAAGTTCTTTTGATATAAAAGAATGGGACGCACCCGTATCAAAAAGAACTCGAATAGGATGATCACGAAACAAAATAATTCCATCTAGAATAGAATGAGAAATACCTTGGCCACGAGATGTGTTGCCAGGGGCTTGAGCAACATTTAACTTTCCCTCCTTCTTGCCCTGAAGCTTGGGGCATGAAGATAAAACATGATCGGGAACTTTGCAGTAGCGACAAGAAAGAGACTTTGGGCACTTGTTCGCATGATGGTCCTTCGAACCACAATTATAGCATTCCCCACGACCAAAGGAAGAAGTCTTTGCCACGGAGGTTGCTTGCTTCCCTTTCTTATTGGAATAAGGGCCTTTAAATTTTTTTGGCCTCTTTCTGTTGTTGAAGTTTGGTTTGGAACCCACCGCTTCAACATCATTCTCTTTATCCGCCTCTTCAAGACGAAGAGCGATATCAACGAGTTGGTCGAAAGAAACTTCTAATTTTAGGAGTAATGGCTTCTTGAGACTTTTGTTTAAGCCATAAACAAATCTCTGATTCTTCTTAAGAGGGGTGTTGATGTATTCAACCCCATATTTGGAAAGCGACTCGAAGGAGGCGACGTAATCAGTCACGGAGGACTCACCTTGAACAAGGTCTATAAATCGTCGAGCCAATGTCACTTTTTCTGCTTCCGGTACGAACTTCAACTCGAAGCGTTCTTGGAATTTCTCCCAAGTGAGATCCTCTTCATTAGTTTCAGAAATAAGAAGCTCGTACTAGTCCAATGCTCTTTCTCGGAGCATACTAGAGGCCACCTGAACTCGGTGAAGGTCAATAAGATTCATGCGCGAAAAGACGCGATCACATGTTTTAAGCCAAGCTTGGACTTCAATAACAGTTTCGGAACCTTTGAATGGCTCCCCACCTAAATTAGTGTAATCGCTACACAAGCGTGCAAATCCCGACTTTGGGTGAGTAGGTTCCGGGTTAGCTCCAGCTGCTTGAGCATTTGTTACCAAATCAAGAAGCTGTTGAGCAGTCATAAAAACTCCATCCTGGGGCGGAGTGCTAGATGGCACGGCTCTGGGGCGGCCAGATCAAGACATTTCTCTTCCTTAAGAAAGAAAGAAGGAAGAAGAAGAAGGTTATTCACAAATGAATATCAAGCAATTTTGATAGATAAAACAAGGAATCATAAAAAAAATAGGATAGAACGGTACGAAGACCCGAATAAAATCCTAAAGCACAACTCCTAAGATGGACTTAGGACGATGATCCTTGTTATAATATTCCATATTGTTCCGAAGTTTGGCTCTGATACCAAGCTGTGACGCCCCACCTCTATACCCACGCTAGCCAAGAACATTACGGTGAATGCTGTCGACTAGCACGGAGAATAAGGCTGTTGAGGAGCGACCATCCATGTAATTTCTTTGCACGAGCACCGATATGTCAGATAATATAACATGCATTCTATTTCAAGAGGAAATCCGACATACCGACACAAACTCAAAGCTACTACACGGTGGCTATATAAATCCTTCGGAAAACAAATATAGAAATAAGCATAACACAAATCAGTCATAGACAATTCATATCACAAAGGCGGAATAAGATATGAATATTACACTAGAAAGTGTACATCAGAGTAGTGGTCTAAAAAGATCCACAATATCACAAAAGAATAGTTACACGAACTACACAAAAGAATAAGTATACATTAAGGAGTCTATATCTCAAATGTATACAACAAAATAACTACTAATCTAAGTAGTTAACCCAAAAGTCAAGGAGTTAATCCCGGATGAGAAGTCAAGCAGAAGCACCTGTAACATCTCGGTCTGACCCGAGTATTATTTAATAAGAAAATAATAAACGGATCAGTCTAACTATAAATATCAGATGAAACGATATAGAATAAGAGATATGACTAAACACATAATAATCACAATGCCAAGCTGTGATATATATATGTATATACTTAGTTGATAATCATCAAGAGATTAATCAATGTCACCAAATCTACACAAGAATCAAAGAAACGCCATTCTCCTTATTACGTTCACCATACCATAAATATTGACGATAATATCAATGTCAATCAGAAAAGTCAATGACACACAAATTCCAGAAGACTACACAAGAAATCCAGAAATCACTAAAGTCAATGACACACAAATTCACCAATGCACAAATATTGATAAAACTTATCAATAGAAATCACGAAAATTGGTGAAACACAAATTCTAGGAATCTACACAAGAAATCCAGAAATCACAAAGGGGGGAGGCCTATCACAAACGGGAGCATAAAGCCCACCAACACGTGTATCACAAACGGAACGCTAATTCCATGGTCGCTAACCATCAGAAATTGAGCCGAAGCTCCACAAACGGCCCGAAGACCATGGGTTGCTACCCCATCACAAATTGAGTCGAAACTCCACAAAACGGGGTTTAGTCTCCCTCGCAGACAAAGAGACGTCGCACATTGCTAGTCTAAATCACAAAGATGATCGTCATGATCAACGAGAAGTGTCGATTACACTAAGCTAGTAAATATATGAGTTTAGCTTCATGTCCCATAACCACTTGCTTAACTTAAATATTTACGAACAAACTGTAAACCTCCACTAGAAAATTGTCACAAGAGGTTCAATCGAACAAGTCCAAGAATTAACCGACAAAGTAAACGCAAGCGTTTCATACCACTTGTTTTACTAAGCCGTTTAGTTAGATTTCTCATACGAGTGAGGTAAAGGTTTGTATATACTAATAGATTGGAAAACGGTTTTATAAACGAATTTGGTATTAAAATAGTATTGAAATCGTTTGAGGAAAGAGTTTTGATATTTACTACTAGTATAGAAAACCTTTATATTTTTAAAGTGACAAATCACGAAGAAGATTGTAAGAACAATCAATCACAAAAATTCACATACGAAGACGTGAATAAAATCCAACGAAATCGATAAAGGATCCATCGAAATGGATATTCAAAAAAATCCCTAAAAAGAGTCATCAAAGTCATAATAGATGATAACAACAAATAGGATTATCACGAATCGATTTAAATTGGAATTTCAATCCAAAAAGTCAAATTGGACTCAAACAGCAGGTTCAGTCGACTGAACAGAGTTTTTCAGTCGACTGACCCTGTACCTGGAAATTTTCCAGGTTCAAGAAACTTTCTATTTCCAGTTTCAGTCGACTGTGCAGAGTTTTTCAGTCGACTGAATCATGCCTGGAAACTCTCGGGTTTCAGGTTCAGTCGACTGAACAGAGTTTTCAGTCGACTGAATCATGCCTGGGCTGTTTTTCAGCCTTATTCAAATGAAGAGCAAACTCTTCCAAAATGCAACCGGACGAACATTGGCTCTAAGGGTTTATGCCAATCGGCAACCCGACCCTATATGCTCCTCGATGCATCACCAAAAGCATGATCAAACATCCATAAAAGGATTTTCACACAAATTTGACTTAAAAACCCAAAAATTGGAGTATTCACAAAATCAATCCAAAACAAGAGCAAGTGCACATGAAGAAGTGTTAGGAATTCATACCCAACAACCAAAGATAGTTATAGTCATAGATGTGAGATAAAAATCTCACCTTTTCTCAAAATCAAACAAGAAGAAGCTTGAAAGCAAGTGGAGAATCAACCTCTCTTCAACACAACCCAAATGAGCTTGAATCTAAGCTCAAAAACAAGAACATTCCCAAAATTAGGTTTAGGAATTTCTGAAATTGGTAAGAGAACAAGTTGGAGAAGAAGAAGAGAAGCTTACCAATGGGTTCTTCTTGAGTTTGGAGCTAGGAATTTGATTTGCAAGAGAAACTAGGGTTTTGGAGTTTTAATTTCCAATCTCTCCCACCATTAAAGCTAAGAAAACTGAAATGAGAAGAGAATGAGAGTAAGTGGGGAAGAGTGGCTCAAATTTGAGCATTAGTTAACATAGGGCTGAGCCCAAAAGCCAAACCCAAAGTAAAAAGTAGCAGAAATCAACTTTCTCCAAACATATCGAAGCTTATACTCAAAAAGGTCGCAAACGGCATTTTAAACTCAATGGGAGTGGTCCCGAGCCCTAATTCGACCGTATGCAAAAAGTAGCTTTTCGGACTAAAATCCGACTAACGATAAAATATTTAAATAAAATATTTAAATATAAAATCGATAAATATGCAGGTTGTTACAAGATCTCACGGCAATTATACTTGAAGATCATCAACCATTGACCTCAACCGAATCACAAAAATCCACAAATATAAGGTAATTTGAAATGCTGAAAATTTGCAACACTGATTAGTGTTGCTATTCATTTTGCAACGCACCCATGTCGACATGGTGGGTAGGGGGATGGCGACATACTAGCAGTTTTTCAGAATTTTAAATTTTAAATGAAGGGACATTTCCCTGCACCTCATCACCAAAAGACACGTCTCTTCAACCACTATATAAAGGCCTCTGGAAACGAATTTTAACATCAAGAATTCTTATTTTCTCTTACTCCTTCTTCTCCAAACATTTTCAAAAGAAATCCATTGCATACTCTTCAAATCTCCTTGCAAATCGATACTATTTCACTCCAATTCTTCACCGATTTGCAAGCCACACAATATCAGAGAGTTGTACGTTAATTCACATCATTCTCTCTCTGATTTCATCCTATTCCTCAAAGAATTCAAAAGATATATTGCCACTGGAGGTCTATAGGATCATTGTACCGAATCTGTAAGAATCTGTATTGAAGATACAACCACTTGCCATAGTTTGTTGTTGGTGATAAAGAGAAGGTGCTCTTGTAGCCTGTAAAATCAAGAGGGTGTGTCTTGTAGCCCGTGAAACCAAGATTGTAAAGGTGTTCTTGCCACCCATGGAAAGCAAGTGATTATAGTGGAATTCTACATGATAGAGTGTTGGACTGGATGTAGGATTGGTTAATCCGAACCAGTATAAAAATACGGATGTTATTTACATTACTGCGTTTTACTTTATTACTTACTTATTCTCTGATTACTTCTTTATGTTTGCAATTTGAGTAAATACAGTTTTGTATTCATAAGTAAGTAGTTAATACACAATTCACCACTTCTAGTGTCTGGATAGCCTTAAGATCCAACATTGTGTTATAGCCACCCCAGTTTCTAATAGAAATGATATCGTATTGATTTGGTTTTGAAATGGCAATGATATTTTGGTTTTGAAGTATAATCTATTTTGCAATGACCGCGGTGTTATAATAACGTGGTTGTTAAAGAGACCGGGATCGGAAGTTGTCATACTCTCTGCCAACTCCGAAAACCACTTTAACAATTGTGTACGCGGTGGAGATTCCAGAATGAAGTAGGATGGTGGCGGTGTCCTATTGAGGTATATACATGGACCCGATTCCCATGAGTTGGCATAAGGTGGCTAAAACAGGAACGATTCTCAGGCCAATGAGGTAGCTCCTCTGACCGGACACACTCATTTGATACTATATTCTGAATTTGTGATTGATTTGGTGGCCACTTTTGATTTTTGATTTTTGGGAGTGTGGCTCGAGGTGGGCGGTAGTGGCTGCTATGCGTTACCACTAGCCCGGATGCGTAATTGGTATATCTACCCAGGCGTTGTCGAGTTGTGTCGTGTCATCTACCCTAGCGTGTTTTACTACGAGTTTGATTTATGTCGTACCTATGGAGTATTTATGGTAGCCTTCCGATCTGGAGGTACGATGATACGACATAGACTATTGACACTATAAAATGTGTTAAGGTGGAAAATGTAAAGCCTTAACGCTATTTTTGAGATATATTATACTTTACTTTAGACATTATTATAATAGCGTATATTACTACTGGTAGATAGTTCAACGGATCCTTAGAGGATGGTTATCCCAAACATCCTTTGAGTTACTTGTATTTCAGTTGATATTTCACTTGAGTTGGATTTATTGATATAAGAATGTTAATCCCGACTCGAGTGTTTTGTGTTTTGCTCTACGCTTGGGTCAGAATGAGTGGTATAGCTTTTGAGACTCACCTTTGGAGTTGGAGCTTCGTTTGGAGATCCATCTACATCCTTTCAGTTTGTAGTTATTCTGTTGATTCCAGTGATGTATTCTGATCTTGTATTTGAAACTTCTATTGTATCTTATTTAACTCCGATATATATATATATATATATATATATATAGTAGCTTCATGAACTACTATTCATTTATTTCCGCTGCATTATTGTTATATTACTCTGTGTTTGTGACTTTGTGATCTTTATTTACTGTATATATTGATTTTTTTCCAAATATAAATTAACAATATGGTATTTTGAGCAATTCAAATCCGGCATGTGTGGATGCGAATGGTTGAAAATATCAGGATGTTACATGTGATATCAGAGCCAGGTTTTAGGCAAAAGTTAGCATATAGAGTAAATTTAATTACATAATCACTTTCGTTCGAGCTTGAATTCCTTCCTCTTTGATTCGGTTTTCTTTGAATTTTGTAACTCTACCACTTGTCCTTAAACCCATTCTTGTCTTCCCTTATTTGTATTCTTTTGATTCTGGAGTATCCCATAACTCCACTTCGAAGTCTCTATAAAAATCGATGTTCCCACCAACCTTTGAATGATTTGTAAATGGGTGAAACTCCTTTACAATAGGCACTGATTTACCGGAGATTTCTATATCCTCGGTTTACGATGCTATCTATCTCCTGCTATGCCCGAATTCTATCTTTTGCGATCGAATGTCGATATGCCTCGGAATTCTACATCGATCTTATTCTTGAAATCACGGTCGACGCGGTTAAGGTTTCCCATGATTTATATAAACTTATCCATCTTCCTATTTTGTTATTTGATCATCTTATCTTTGTTTCGAACCTATCTTCGAATCAAAATTCTCTTTGCTTTGAGTCCATCAAATTTGAATTTCCATCCTTGCTTTGAAATCTATTCTTCTATCGTCGAGCGAGGAAGTGTATTTGTAAAGTAATATTAAAAAAATGTCTTATATATATTATGTTGTTTGAGTTGTTGATGTTGATTTGGGTTTCTAATCGATTCGTCTGATCAATGCTATTGATAAGATTTCCAAAACACTTGAACAGTGCAAATTGACACAATATTGCTTTCAAATTTGGTAAATAAAATAAATTTTGTATAATTATATAATATATATGAGTATAATTTTCTAAAATATAATTGTTAAATGAATTGGTTAACCAAATGATATTATTCGATTTTCATTTATTGTTTCGTAAACCAATGATTTTACCAACATATAAATAAATGAAATTATAAAACATGGTTTATAAATTGATTTGGAACTTAGATGGATTTAAATTAGAATTTGAGAATTTAATTTTCGATGATTCCAAACTTCGGTTATAGAGTTTTAAAATGCATATTATTTAAAAGTATTTTCGAATAGAAATTGTTTCCAAAGAATTTTAAAATGTTTAAATCAGTGCTATCATGTTTTATCGTTGGAAAATAATATCAGTGATGGCGGCCACATCATCGACATTCATTTTCGAGTTTCAAAGTGAAGAGGCCATTCTGTAGCTTTGCTACACTTTCGTTTTGGAAAATGAATTGATTTGAATTTCTAAAGTATGACTTGATCTATAATATATATATATTATATACAGGTATATGATTATATATATTTGATTTGGTATATATAGATATATTTATCTCTAAATTGTTGAAGTGAATTTGGAAATTTAATTCTTAGATTTTGTTTATGGATGATTTCAAATTTATAAAATGAAATCAAAAGTTTGAGTAAATATTTAAACTTGAGATAGTTGAATTGGGAAAAATTTACTATAATACTCAATTACATTCCAACATAACTTACCTAAGCCATTCAGAAGTTGAAAATGTAATTGAATAATTTACAATGTAAAATGATGATTAATGATTTAATAAATAAATTTTGAGTGATTATGACAAATGTTATACACTTAGATTTTAGTTATAAAATGTTAATAGAGATAAATAGAATAATAAGCTGATTAAATGGTAAATAAGACAAATTAAAGAAAATTCTGTTTTGAAAGAAACCTTTATGGTATCAAATATTAATAAGTTGAAATTAAATCAACTCAATGAAATACCTTGAATTTAAAAATCAATTATTGAATATTAATTTGTTTAAATTGAAATTTATATAATTTTAAATTAATTGCTTTATTTTGTTTTCAATCTATTTCCTTTCTGGTTGTATCTATTCTCCTACCTCCTTCCTTTTCGTGGACAAAAAGTTTTGAGTGGGAGAGAGTGTAACAACCCGTAAATTTTAATAGTTTAAATTTCGTAGTTGATTGGAATTCTGTGAAATTTTAAATAATAAAATTTTGAAATAAAAATTTAATACTTGAAATACGTCAAATTAAACATAGCAAATGGTAAATTTTCATTTGATAATATGGAAGTTTATTTTCTTATGTAATTCTATTTCAATTTAGATCAGTTAAATTTGATGATGATAAAATATTTTCCAAACCTGAATATTTTTACACAATAATTTGTAAATCATCTTCTGAGTGAGACGTCATCTTCCGTTTTCCCAAATTCGAGCTGCTATTGCTCCACTTATCTTATTTTTGGCGTATTAGCAGCAATTTTTGTACCGATTATCGACTTTTTATAGGATGATTGTACAAGTGATATCTATATACCATTTTGACCGTCTCATCGTGATAATCTCTACGGTATATTCAATTCTGTATTTTGAAGTCTGGTACATAGTAGAATCAGCGACAACGGTAACCGTATTGGTAATTGTTCCTTGCCTTTTGGTTCTTGTGAACATTAGTTATCTATCGTGAAGCTGTAGCTACTAGCCTTTTTAATATTCCTAGAAAATATAATAATTGGACTTTTTCCAACCAGTTCATTTCTCTTGATTACCCGTTACCGTGCTTTGAAAAAAAAGCACTTTGTTTTGGAATTTTATTTTATCTATTGTTTCGACCAGCACCATCATCATCCATTTGCAAGTAAACTGTTCATTCATTCTCAACCATTTCCCATTTCATTCACTTCAAATTGATAAAAAATAAGAATGAATATATGCGAAATTTGTTTACCTGCACTTGATCTTCTTCGTTCTATTTTTCCTTTTGCATCTGAACTCATTCACCGGCCTCTCATCCTCATCCTTGCTTTTCGCCAACACCACCCAAATCGTACTCCTCAACCCGAGCTCACGCCACTCGCGTGTAGCCTCATCACCTCGACACTCCTCCATCATTGCCGCACCGAATAGCCAACCCACAGTCCACGCCACTGTTCCTCTGTTTTCTCTCTGACCTCACGGCCGTCGCCATGTGAGCACACGCACTGACGCACCTCGGCCGCAATCAAACTCCCTCCATCTCTGACCCGCGTCTCGTGCCTATCCAGCTTGCACGTCTTCTGTTGTGTATATATATAAAGGTAATATACATATAAAGCTTGTTTGGGTATATAAGATGATATTTATATTGGTATATATTAGTTTGCAAAATTTCTGTAACTAGAGAAAATTATTACTTCGACCATACATATTCTCATATATATCTTTCTACTGTTGTCTTATATAATCACTATATATATACACACGTGTTCATAGTTTATAAATATATGTTATATACAAGTTAGATTAGTTATATATACATTTGTATAAGCGAGTTTATATAGTTTTGTTTATAGTTTTACTTTATAGTTAATATACATATATATGTTATTTTTCTGTGAATTTTTTTTTACAACAACTGCTGTATAAAATCAGTAGTATATATAGACAAATATATAGGAGTGTGTATAGATGTCTATAAGTAATATGACTTGTTGGGTAATATATATCTATATATTGTTTCCAATAAAGCATCGACTTTATAATAATATATAACATCTTTATGTTTTTGGTTGTTTATATATATTACAGTAAAATAAGTATGTTATCTAGTTACAGTATATATTGGTATCTTAGATATGTTAGTATGTATAATTTGTAGTTATATATATATATATATTATAAATATGCTAGTATATGTTTTAATAGCGAAAATATTTTTTATGACTCATATATTATAAAATATAGATATTTGTGTACTTCAATCTATATTATACATTTTTATTTATCTGTTAGTTTATCAAGTGTTGAATTGAATAGCGATATTTTAAAATATATATTTTAATTTTAAGAGTGTGTGTGTTTATATGTATTGATTTTGTAATGTATATAGACTTTGATTTTTATCATATGTATATATGTTACAGCAGTGATTGACTTTTAAAATATGTTTAATGTATGTAAGTTAATATATACGTGTATATGCATTAGTTATATGTAAGTTTAAATAGTATTTTGTAATCTGTTTGTATTAAAACAGATTTTTGTAATATTGATATATATGTTTATATAACTTATCTTTGATCTGCTTGTACACATAAGTGTATATATATAAGTTTATATATGACCTATGTGAATTTATATGTATATTATAAATAAGAAGGGTTATATTGAATTTTAATATCAGATTTATATAAGTATATATATTTGTTCATTTTAAAAGAAGTTCGCATATTTTGGGAAAGCATGCATGTAGCAGTAGCATCCTTTTTGAAAAAAACATGCACATATTTGTTGTACATGTATATTGGTTTATATATGTATTCTTATAATGTGAAGATGTTTTACATTGATAAATTTAGAATTTTTAATTTTATGTTAAAATTTTATAATAGTCGTGTGAGTTTAAATATATATATTTATATATATGTTTGTATATTAATTCATATATACAAGTTTACTTGAGTTTGGTTTCCAAAAATATATACCTATGTATAGATTTTATTTTATAAGTGGTACAATTTAAAATACTGATTTCATGGAAATGATGATGATAATAATAATATATATTCTATTTCTATCAAATTGATTGATTTTTCTCTTTGATTTCTATCGATCAACTCTGTTCGTTGAATTCGTGCCATTCTATCTTTATTTTGGAATTCATGACTGGGTTCGTAACTCAAGTCATTCATCATCGAATCTCTCTAGCCTCGAAAGGTGAACAATCGCTCACAATTAATGTTCTTATATTTAAATTTTATTTCAATTGAAATGACAATTGAAATATGATGTTGTTAGTAGTTACATTGCTATATATATATGATGTTATCTATATTTGTTCACCTATGATATCTGCCACTAGTTTATGTTGTTTATATTAATGATATATGCCTGTTATATTATTATCATATCTGTTACCACTCTAGAAGTTCTCTGTTAGTATAGTATTCACTATGGGTTGAAATGATACATACCCGAACGATCTGTAGAATAGGAGAAAATCGTTATGGGTTGAAATGATAGACCCACGCGATTTTCATTGTATTGAATTTGGGATTACGAATTGAAATGATATATACCTGTATATCTTTAAATTGCGGATTGAAATGATAAATATCCATATCACTTGATCAAAGGATAGAAAATTATATACAGACACAGTTGGTGTATATATATAAATATTTTGAAATGATTTCTATGGTTTGGAAAGAAATATATGGTTTAATAAATATTGATTTCAAGATATTATACATATAAATATATTTTATAAAGTTTAAATTCTTGGTTTCAAATTTATATGTTTTGAAAATCTCAAAAGTTTAAGTTGGTTTTGAAATTATAAATTTTAATAATTATATTTAAATAAAATCGATTTGAAACTCCTTGGATATCGAAAATTTAAGGATACGATTTTATAACTTGATTTTGGTTTAAGATGATTTAAAATGAATATTTCAAGTTGAGTTTTATTTAAAAGATATCGAATTTATTTAGTAAATATTTCAAAAACTAAATAATGGTAAATTGAATTAAGACATATATGAAATTATTAAATTTAGTTTTGGAATAATGGAATATTGAAAGCTTTGAAAAATATTGAAATTGAAATGGTTTATTTTGTGGTTCAAATCTGTATTTGCAGTCGGTGAAATTTGAAATGGTTTATTGAGAATTGAGTCGAAATTTATGAATTAGGATTTGATTTAAATTGAATTTTGGGATTCAAGTTGATTTGAATCAATTTGTGAAGTTTGAGGAAACTATTTTATTATCTAAAGTATTTTTAAATTATATTTAAAACTATTTTATATTTTACTTTATAAATTATTTTAATATAAACCATTTTAATATAAATTATTTTTAATATAAACTATTTTAATATACTAACTATTTCAATATAAACTATTTTAACTTATAACTCTTTTATATTACTTTATAAACTATTTTATTATATATATTATATTAATATCTAAATTGTTTAAGTAGTGGAAGCTATGTTTTCAAAGTTATGAATTTCAAAGTGTTTCGTTTCAAAAGTGTTATAACTTTGGAAGTGCTATGATTTTGGAAATGGATTTATTTGAAATGAAAATGATATTGTATTTGGTTTTGAAATGGAAATGATACCGTATTGATTTGGTTTTGAAATGGCAATGATATTTTGGTTTTGAAGTATAAACTATTTTGAAATGACCGTGGTGTTATAATAACGTTTGGTTGTTAAAGAGACCGGGATCGGAAGTTGTCATACTCTCTGCCAACTCCGAAAACCTCTTTAACAACTGTGTACGCGGTGGAGATTTCAGAATGAAGTAGGATGGTGGCGACGTCCTATTGAGGTATATACGTGGACCTAAATCCCGTGAGTTGGCATAAGGTGGCTAAAACACGAGCGATTCTTGGACCAATAAGGTAGCTCCTCTGACCGGACACACTCCTTCGATGCTATATTCTGACTTTGTGATTGATTTGGTGGCCACTTTTGATTTTTGATTTTTAGGAGTGTGGCTCGAGGTGGGTGGTAGTGGCTGCTATGCATTACCACCAGCCCAGATGCGTAATTGGTATATCTATCCTGGCATTGCCTAATTGTGCCGTGTCATCTACCCTAGTGTGATTTACTACGAGTTTGATTTATGTCGTACCTATAGAGTATTTATGGTAGCCTCCCGATCTAGAGGTAAGATGGTACTGTACAGACTATTGACACTATAAAATGTGTTAAGATGGAAAACGTAAAGCCTTAACGCTATTTTTAAAATATATTATACTTCACTTTAGACATTATTATAATAGCGTATATTACTACATAGTAGATAGTTTAACGGATCCTTAGAGGATGGTTATCCCAAACATCCTTTGAGTTACTTGTATTTCAGTTGATATTTCACTTAAGTTGGATTAATTGATATAATAATGTTAATCCTGACTCGTGTGTTTTGTGTTTTGCTTTACGCTCGGGTCAGACTGAGTGGTACAGCTCTTGAGACTTACCTTTGGAGTTGGAGCTTCGTTTGGAGATCCATCTAACTCCATTCAGCTTGCAGTTATTCAGTTGATTCCAGTGATGTATTCTAATCTTGTATTTGAAACTTCTATTGTATCTTATTTAACTCTAATATATATATATATATATATATATATATAGTAGCTTCATGAACTACTATTTATTTGTTTCTGCTGCATTATTGTTATATTACTCTGTGTTGTGATTCTGTGATCTTTATTTATTGTATATGTTGAGTTTTGCCAAATATAAATTAACAATCTGGTATTTTGAGAAATTTAAATCTGGTATGTCTGGATGCAAATGGTTGAAAATATCAGGATGTTACACATGGTCAGTGAAAAATATGGATTATGTCACAGAAAATTTAGGATAAATGCAAAAGTGAAATATTATTAATCAATTCAATTAAATTTTAAATAGTTTAAATAAATAGTATGACAATCAAAAAATTGTTTGGAAAGAGTGTCAAATTTATATAAACCAAGAAAATTTCTTTTGAAATTTAATGAATATACAAGGATGAGAAAATTGAAGAGACAAAATTCATAGACAATGAAATGGAGAAGTGGTAGGATGAGGGGGGTGGTGGGGGAAGAAAGTTAAGACGGGAAAAATCGAGCAAAAAAGAATATTATATATCGAAATTTGAAAGTGTGAAGAAAGGGAAGAGTACTGCATTTTGAATATAAACTAATGATGAATGCAAGTTGTATGATTGATGGAAATAAGAATGTTGTATGGGGAAACATGCGAGATGCTATGAGATTATAATTTTGCTTTCAAATTTATGACAATTAATAATACAACTAATTAAAGGTCGAACATCTTATATAACAATACACAAATAGAAATATAGAAAAGATGACATAAAAGACAGATCATTATAACTAATGTTCAACTCATGCATATTTAATATATAAAATATGCTATATACTTTCAATATTTGAACTTGTAATCTATAAAAATATTCGATAACTACATCTGTAAATAAATAGATAAAATAATTTTTTTAAATATTTTTAGATAGAAATTAGACAAGAATACGATGTGTTTATAACGACTTAACAAAAAATAGACTATTAGTTTAAGCATTGTTTAATGACATCCAAAGTTTTGTGTTAGTTTATGTAAAATAATTATCAAACATGTGTGGTTAATTAGTTTATTTAGTCCAGACTTTTAGAACGTATGACTTGTAGGTTCAAATCAAAATAACTACATCGTCACTTTTTTGAACAATGTTTAAATGCTATTTATGTTGCAGAAAATATTATGTTTAAATTTGAATTTATTCATTAAATTTTAATGTTAATGTTTTTTGTGATATATTTTATGTGTACTTATCTAATTTATATTCACATATTGAATCTGGTGTATGGAACTATTTATATATTATTACTTACACAATTTTCTTTCGTTTTGTGATAAGTTTAAATGTGTTGGTGAATCAAATGTATCGATTTAATTAAAAATAAATTATATTTATGTATTATAATTTGTACATGATATGTTATTCAAAAAATAGACAAATATGTATGATAATTTTTGTATTAGTTTTGTTTCCATCATATGTTTTCTTGATATAAGTTTCTTTTGTTTAAAAGTAATAAGGTAGGAACACTGAGAATATAGAACAAATATGAAGATCTGGAAAGGTAAATTAGGGCATGGTGAAGTATGTTGCTTCATAAATATATTCTCTTCTATTATATATAAAAGAGTAACAATTCATTTATCCTTCTCATCTCTCATTCACTCTCATTCAAAATACCCTTCTCTCCTTAATTCAAGGGTAAAAATTCATTTTGCCCATAAAATTAATTATTCTCATTTAGAACTAAATTTATTTTCCATTGTAAAATAATAACTTCTCCAATACATAACTCAGTTTCTAATTTACCCTACTCTCTGCATTCGTCATTCTTATATAGTTTAACTGGCATTATGTACCTCTTACCCATGCTTTTAATGCAGGAAAAAAAAATTCTTGGTCGTTTTACATCTTCACTTTCTTCTTCAGCTTGTTTATTTTACATCTTCGCTTTCTTCTACCTCCTCTCACAATTTTATCTTCCCCTTCTCCAGTTATTTATTATAAAATTCAAGCATGATTTTGTTTCTTCCCCTTTTCCAGTTTCATATTAACATAATTCAATTCTCAATTTAAAGAAAATTAAGGTTCATTTCCAAACGATTTATGTATCAATATCATGATTATGATTATAATTTGATTGAATTCATTAATAGTTCTTCACCTTTGTGTACTTCATGGTTACTTTAAATTATATTCATTTTTTGCAATGATTTTTTCCTGCTTGGCGCATTTTGGTTTTGGAACTTTATGAAAAATATATGTAAAAACTGTCATAAACTTTGGCTTATTAGATCGATGAGCTCGAATCAAGTTTGAGTTTGTTATTATCCTAAGTTAATGACTTCGGTATCTTATCCAAATTTTCCTACCAAATTCTGGTTTTCTCTTATTTTTATTTTGATTAGTATGCTTATGAATATGGTTTTCTTCATTTTTTTGCAGGTGTTTATTGAATTTATTTAGGGTATTATTATTTACACTCCACTTTTGGATATGCATGGGTTAAATTTTATAAGCACTCCACATAAAATTAAATTGTTACGAGGCGTACACATCCTATTAATAAAATACTTTTTACCTCTTTTTCCCTTAGTGAAAACATCAAACTATATACATTTCATTTACTTTCTTCTCCTCCTACATTTTCAAAAAGAATATAATAGCGGGAAAAAAATTCAACCCGATCATCGTAATCTAATCTAAAATTTGTTAAGAAGGTGATGGATAAATAATATTTTTATCATGTGGTTTTTCCAAATATAGTAAAAAATATAATTAATTTTTTGTCAATCATAATCATCTTTTATCATTTCTTTAACCAAATTTGCATGTTGAATGTTTTTTTGAGTAAGAATTTAACATCGTCTTTTTCATATTTGCAATTTCATCTAAAGATAAGTAGAACCACCATTATTTGATTAATTATTTTCGATTAAAGATTAATGATGATTAAGGGAAATTTAAGGTAGATAAAAAATGAGTAATTAGTTCAATTTTATTGTAATTTTATGAAGAGATTGGTTTGGTTAGTTCCCCTCGCAGTAAAAAAATTATTTTTTAAAAATGTCATTCTCATATCCAAAACTGGAGTGTTAATAACAATACCCTTTATTAACACATAAACATCTTAGAATATTCAGTTGTTTGGAAAAATTGTTATAGGTAAAGTAGAACTATTTTTTGTTCCTTACGTTTTGTATCAAAATCCATTTTCATTTCATTATTGTTTTAGTAGAAGATTATGATTTTGGTCGTTTATTTATTTTGCGAGGAATTATTATGTTTATTAACACATATATACCATAGACTTTAAGCTATTCTATATAATTAAATAGAGGTAAGATTTGTCTTTTTTCATTCTCGAACATATAATTATATAAGAACAATCAAGTTGTGAGAAAAAATTTATATCGAAAGTAAAAGAAAATATAAAAAATAATTTGTTATAAAATAGTCCAGGAAAAAATATAAATCCACAAGCAACATTTTAGATATCTTCAATAAGCAACTTTAAAATTTTGTACAAGTTTATTTTTAACTAGTATTGTAACGACCGGCCTTTTCGACCCTCAACCATCAACACTAATACATCCACGGTATTCACATGTCAAATATCCAAGTGCTTGAAAGACAAATTATTGTGGCGAAAGAAAAGACATTCGATCGAAGACGAAGTTATTTGAAGTACAATGGCTACTTGCTACTAATCCCGATGGATGGTGATTCCAAAATGGATGTAGTAGAAGTAGTGCCTTTGGTTTGTTCATATTCTAAACAACTTGTATAAATGAATATTGGCATTACATTGTGGCCTGGGGGACAGTGTTAGCATTCAAATATTAATATCTTAGTTATTGATTTTAATGATACCAACCTTAATAAACAACAATATACATTCATATGAAATATGGATACCGATGTTTTGCCAAGTTGTATAATATATAGTGCGGAATATTATAAAGGTGTTGAATCAAAGACTGTACAGTATATAAAGACTCAAGGAATGTACATGAAGACTCATGGATATAAATACCAAGATATGAAGATCTCAACACTATAGTAGAGTATATAGAGTCGTAGAATGGTGTTAAAGTCCATGGTAGCAATCCTTGATCTCCATCTCTTATTTTTCTATCTTTTATATTTTTAAATAAAATAACTTTCAAAATACATCTAAAAGTATTTTATAAAAAATTTTGAAGTTCAAAATGTTTATAAGCTATGTTTAAATGTTTTACAAAGTATCAAACTATTTTACAAATTATAGACTTTTCAAAAAAAATTTTAAAGAAACTATTTTTCAGAATTTTCATGTATATGTTGACATACATGTTTTAGATTCCACCATTCCACCATTTTTCAAAATACATGAGGCATTTCTCGAAAAGAAACAAAGGTTGGCATATGAAGAAGAACAAGGGATCCAATAAGAAAAAGAAGAAGAAGGTGATGAAATGAAAGTGGAAGAAGAAGAGAAGGAGGAAGAAGGGGATACTTCCTTAGAAAATTTTGACAAACCATCCACCCTTCCAATAAAGAGATCTTAAGGAACCAAAAAATCTTCTTAAAATCCAAAAGAAGCTTAACCTATCATTTAGTAAAAAGTTCATGTTTCTTTCCAACAAAGTGTATAAAATACTTTTGGAAAGATCGTTCGCAAACTTGACGGCTCTTCGTCATCGTCATCATCTACATCTTTCTAAGCCTATATAGTTGTTTTCTTATAATATCTAGCTTTTTACTATGCATTTTTCGTTTAAGTTCGTGTTCTTTTATGTATTTTCTTTTATTAATTATTGAAATCAATATATCTTTCAATTCTAAGTAATGAAATATATTTATTGTTGTCCTATATTGTCTATTAATCTCTAAAAGTTATAAAAATATAATTAAAGTGAATACTATAATAAATAGACTAGTTTTGAAAATTTAGATATGTGTGTCGACATACATACAATTGATATGTCGACATACAACGGTCAATTAGCAAAAAAAATTAATTTTCAACTTAATATCATATATTCAATCATTTCAAATGACTTTCTACTCCTATATATGGCTATTTCTTTCAGAAAACTCACCCATCATTTTATTCTATGCACTCTCTTCATTCTCAGACATATTTTTACAAAAAATTGTCTTTTCCACATTGGAAATTATGTGAAAATCTTGAACAAACTCCTCAATCTTTCAATGATAGTCCTTCATTTATCTTAAGAAATCAAAGGCATTTAGAATTGAATTAAATGCAGATGATCATGGAACAAGAAAAAATTTTTGATGCCATTCGATTAGTGATTTCTTCCTTAATTAAAGATGAACCATCCTACAACCTAGAGTGCACTATTAACAAGGATAATAAAGATTGGGATGCCATCAAAGCAGATCGAACAGTTGTGTTGAAGTGCCATGAAATGTATAATTATTAGGTTTGGATTATATATATATATATGTATGTATATGTGTGTATGTACACATGCACACATACAAAAACACACACACACACACTCTTAGTATTTGTTTTAATTAATTTGGTGTGTATATTTGGATTGGATTTGATTGGTTTGGATTTATTACACTAAGGATTAATATTTTAATTTGAGTGATTAGATTTGGATTGGTTTGTATGTATGAATTGGATTTGTATAGTTTGAATTGGATAAATAAAATATAATTTATAAGTCTTTATTATCATATTCAATCATGGTTAGTATAAAATAGTGCATTGTTTCTAAGTATATTGTGTAATCCGATAGAGTTAGGGGTATGCCCTAAAGGCAATTATATAATTTGTTACATATATCAAACTCGTTGACCAATCTTGTTCGAAATAAATGTATTTTCTTTTTATTATATACTTGATATAATGTGGTTATATTAATTAATTTAATTAAAAGTACATTTAATAGAAAATCCAAAAATGGTATGTTCTGTGATAGTATTTATAAAGAGTTGTAACTGTGAGTAATTTATCACAATGAAACAAATATATCATTTTAAATGTTCCCAGTCAAGATGCATCGAAACTAGATATCGATGTATTCGTTGAGACTAGAGTATGTAACTCTCCAAATGTTTTACAGTATATTACTCATGACTGTTGGGGTCACAAAGGGGTTACATACTGATAGTTATTTGATAACTATGGAATGATTCACTAGATAGTCTTTTGTTGGTTAATATAACTAAGGCAAAGCAGAGAATATCGATGTGACTAATTTACACAGTTCTCTCGACTTGAGAATACTGTTGACCTTCAATGTGGAAACTCCTTTTTTATTATAGTTAAATCGTGGCATGGCATCCATCGAATGAGTATAGTTGGGTCGAGCGGAAGCATTGAAAGTGAAACACTATTCAAGAGTGTATTCTTCTCCGTCTCCTCTGTTATATGAGGATAATATCACGCTCAACTGAAGTCAACTCAAAGTCCAAGTTTCTGGCCAGATCATTTCAGTTAATAACAATTGTTATTATTGAACCAAAGACTTTGTGTTTGGACTATAAAAGTGAATGTGAATAATACTGGAATTTTGACGATCACCAAATTCCATAAATACAAAGTGATATAGTTTTAACGAAGAGAATTGTCACTATTAGGTACCGCTTATAATAAGTAAAATTAGGTTTTACCAAAAGACATGTAAGCGATAAATTCAGCCAAAATGTCACACCACCTCTGAGTCACGCAACCATAATGATGAATTCTCTAAAAAACCATATGATTTAATTAATTTATAAAATGCTATAAATTGATTAAATTAATTGATATTTGAGAAATGTTAATTATTATTTGTTGATGTTTGAATGTTTTTTTGTAATTATTTTAATGTATTTATAAAATTTATATTTGTGCGCATTGATATATGATATCTATGTAATTTAAAGATAATTATATGAAATGATTTATGAAAATTTTATGTCATTTGATGACATGATTTTTGGAATTTTATGTCATTTGATGACACGATTTGTGAAAATTTTATGTCATTTGATGACATACGTGTAAAGAAAGGATTGAAGAGAGAGAAATAATCAAGGGAATTAATTAGAGAAGCATTAATTAAAGAATGGTTAGGATAGGAAGTGGGTAGGATCAAATAAAATAAAACAAAATCGGTTCATCCATCTCTTGCAAGGATAGGATGTGGATCTTGAAGATTCGAGGAGATATCATCATTCAAAGTGTGATTTAAAGGCAACATCCTAAGGCGATTCAATCGGATCTAGAAGCTTTCTTCATTCAAGGTGCAAATCAAAGGCAACATTAATAAGGTGTGTTTTAAGGATTAAGTGGCAAGGTATGTCATTTTCTATATATAGATAGTGATTTTGCAATATTTGATGGAAATTTAATTTGACTTTCGTGATTTGTATGATGTCTTACTATCTTGCTTAATTTAAAAATTGTTAATGAAGGTTGAATTATTTGTTGAATGGTATGATTGATTTTTCATTTAATAGATCAAAATTAAATTTTTTTTACATTTTAAAACAATATTTAAGCGTAGATCTATGTTTTTTAACGTTCTAATTAAAGTGTGATTCTTCAGATTTAAATGTTTACAGTTTGAATTGTATAGATATTTTTCTTTGCTTTGTTAAATTAAAACTAAATCTATATGTTTTAAAATACAATATTTTATTTTAATTCTATGTTTTAAAATTTAATTTAAGTTCCATTTCTTTAAATCTGTAAATTTACAATTTCATGTTGATTAATTGGATTATATTTAAAGTTAAAAATGAAGTTTATATGGAATCAATATAATGTTTCGATTGCAGATCTATATTTTAATCTTTCATAACAAAGTGTAATTTTAGTTTTGAATGTTAGTGTATGTGTGTTTGTATGTGTGTATGTATTACTCGCACTTTTTATTGCATTAGATTTTTACTTATGAATAAAAGGAATTTTAGCAATAAATCAATGTTTTAAAATGGACTGTAATGACTATCTAATTTATATTATTAGAAAGCTTTGATTGAATTCGAAATATACATGTTTGGATCTACTTGTATACGTTCGTATAAAATTTATTTTTCTTTATATATATTGCCATAGTATGAAATCATTTCTCCTTTTTAATCAAGACACTAATGTATTAATACAATTCATTGTTCACCTTCTATATTCTTACAATTCTATACCTATTGGTTGCCATTAATATGTTGCACTAATTTAGTTTACTAAAAGGGAAGCTGTATTAATCAACCTTGTCATCCCTTATTTATTTCCATTTCAATTCCTATGTAATATTCATTCAAATTGTTCTTGTTTATTTTATGTATACATATTAATTACTACTGACAATGCCACTCCCTATATGTACTTGCATAATATTTACCGTGAATATATTTACAATTCATGTCATATATAGATTAGTCATTAATATTATTTTATTCATTAATTAAGTGTAGGAAATTGAAAGTTTCATTCCCTAACTAAATTATGATTCCTCGTTAATTAAATAATTTAAGAGAAAGGAAATGAAAAGTTTTCTTCTCTAGATAAATTTATGCCCCCTAATTAATTGAGTAAGTTAAGAGAAATGAAATAAAATATTTCCTTCTCTGAATAATTTTGAAAAAGTTTCCTTCTTCGACTAAATTTATGATCCCTCATTAATTGAATAATTTAAGAGAAATGAAATGAAAAGTTTCCTTCTCTAAATAAATTTATGCCCCCTCATTAATTAAATAAGTTAAGAGAAATGAAATATTTCCCTCCCTGAATAAATTTGAATAGTAACGTTATACACAAGTTTGTATATATGAGTATATTTGATATATTCTAACTTACATACACGTTAAATTAAAGTGAAATTTTATTTATGAAGGTAAATAAACTATTGATTTATTTAAAAGAAACTTGAAAAAGTTCTAAATGAATTTAGACTTCATAAGCCCATTAAAGATCCAAAATGACTAAAACTTTGAAATTCATCCATTTCTTCCGCCACGGGCTGGCCCAGTTCCTTCATAATCATCATATATCCATACTTATCATTTTTACTTACGTACTTATTTTGAATTTATAGTTTTTAAGTATTTGTTTTAGGGTTTTTTTTACATTTTCACCAATTTTCGTTGATGACAGAGAGGGAGAAAAATATTAAAGATATATATGTATGTATATATATATGCATATATTCAAGGGAGTTATTTGACTTAGGGGGAGTTATTTGACTTGGGGGGAGTTATATTATTTTTATATATATACAAGATATTAATGGTCGTCATTATCAAAAAGGGGAGACTGTTAATACCTAAGTTATTGATTTTGATGATATCCCTAATAAACAACAATATACATTCATATAAAATATGGATATTAATGTTTTGCCAAGTATATACTACATGATATTATACAGGTATTGAATTGATGGCTATACAATATAAAGACTTAAGGAATGGATATGAAGACTCATGACTATAAAGACCAAGATACGAAGATCTCAAGACTATGGTATAATATATAGAGTTATAGAAAACCATTAAAGTCCATGCTAGAAATCTTTGGTCTCTCTCTTATTTTTCTATTTTTTATATTTTTAAATAAAATCAAATTTTAGAATACATTTAAAAATATTTTATAATTTTTTTTCAAAGTTCACAATGTTTATATACTATGTTTAATTTTTTTTACAAAGTATCAAATTATTTTACAAAGTATAGAGTTTTCAAAACATTTTTTTAAGAAACTAGTTTTCAAAATTTTCATGTATATGTCAACATACATGTTATAGATATGTCGACATACATGCCACAATTTGTTTTTTTTTAATTTTCAATTGAAGTGTCTATTCGTCGCAACTCTTTACGAACGAACACATCTATTTATGCACATATATAGGGGGTTTCAAACGAATTTTTTGAGCAGTTATTATCTTGCTTTCTTCCCTCTTCTTACCCTCTCAAAATCTCTATTAAAAATATCTGAAATTCTCTTCAAAATTAAATAGAATCCATTCATATGTTTGCGTAGTGATTCAATATTACTTTCTTATTATTTTGAAATCATCTCTCTCTCGAATCAAAGATCAAAGTGTTCCAAGAGGCTATAGGATCCATTGTATCCAAAGTTCAAGAAATTGTCTTGGAACAAACCATCAAACTATATTGCATTTGCTTGGGTGTGACTGTAGTCCGTTAAAATCAATTGGGTGTGCTTGGTAGCTTGAAAATCTGAGTGGGTATGCTTATAGCCCATTCAAATCAAGTGGGTGCACCCTGGGCCTGAAAAATCAGGAGGCTGTGTTTCGTTGACTCGGAATCGAGATTGAAATTGAGTTTCCCTTCTACCCGTATAAAGGTTGACATTCGAAAGAAATATGTTCAAGCAATTGTACGGGATTGGATGTAAAAGAAATCCGAATGAGTACAAAATCTCCGGTGTCATCGCTTTTACTCTCTACTTTACTTTACTGCTTTTATTTTATCTATGTTTGCATCTGTGATTGATTGTTGATATAATTCCGTGTTGAAAATCCGTAATTGAACAATAAACTTGAAAGAAATTTAAAAAGGTTTTCAAAAGTTGGAAAACAATATTCGCCCCTTCTAGTATTTACTTAGCCTTAAGATCCATTATTTCGTAACTCACATCCAAGAGGGATTTGCTAAGAGAGGAAAAAGGTAATCATAGCCTCCTAGGATCACACTAGTTAATGACTAAAATCAAAGGAGATGCAGCAGAGCTATGTGGTTTGCTACCACTAAGAGCATCATTCCTCAGATCTAGATCAATATTTATAGAAAATGGTAGGGTCGTGGCCTGGTGCAATATTTGCAGCCTCAATGCCCAAGAGACGATGTAATTCGACTTGTCATGTTCAAGGGGTAGGCCGGCTCTGTGTTAGCAGGGGTTGGAAGGTTTTCGACCTTGGTACATTTTTCTAAAAGTGTACTATGGCAGGTGGTACACCTTGTGCCTTGTCATTTTATGGAGTTCGTTCTCCAAAACGCGTCTTAGGGTTTTAGTTGTAGAACCTAGTATCGTTGGATTTAATTATGGGTAACCATTCCAGATATGTTATATATTTATTTTAAACTTTAGACATTATTATAATATCACTGGATTCTTCTATTTAAAATGGTTTAGTTATCATAAGGTAAAACTCGTCGGTGTTTATGTAAGGTGTAGTCTTACAGGATACCTTTATTTTTTTTTAGAAGGGCTTATAAGATTAGAATCCATATGATTTGAGTTTCTCACGTTGGTTTATCAGACTGATCCAGGTGTTATTCTCTTATAATGCTCGGGTCAACCCGATTGCCTTTCTAGATTTAGATATGGATGTTTTGGAGCTTTTAAGAGACGAGTTGGATGCCTTTAAGATGTACACTTATTTTATTTCTGATGTATTTTCTTGTTTGTATATGTTAGAAATTGTAAGGATATGATGTTATAACTATTCAGGCCGATGATATGTTAGTTTACTCTGATTAATGCATGTACATTTTAATTTTCTTTTGTAAATATATATTGTATATTATATATTACTCATCGTGATGTGAGATTCTGTTTTGTTTTTTTTTTCTTTCATCCCAACAATCTGTCTTTCCAGCACTTAGATGCTCGACACATGAAGACCATAAATATAATAGTTTTGACAGTCGAGGGTCTAAAAGGCAGGTCATTACAAGCTTATTGAAAATTTACTTTTATTTATAAATTCTTTTGTAGTGTTAGTCACTTGAACTTGCATTTTATAAATTTTGGTACTATCCTTTTTAACAAATCTGCATTTTATATATTTTTCTACTATGTTGCTTAATATACTATGAAATATTCACAAAACTCGTATTCATGGTTTCCACCAAATTCTAAGTGATATTACAAAATGATGAGGAAACTATCTATGGTTTTTTATGAAGTATTTTATAGCCTATAATGTTTTTAATTTCTATGAAAATGGAAATGTTCATCCATAGCTATACACTGAAAATATAATTATTGATAATGTTTATAATCGAACTATTTTAAAAAAGGTCGGATAATATCAAATATTATTACCATCCAATTGTTAAAACAAAGCAATTTCTTTTGATTTTGACAAGATTGAATTCAAAGTAATTAAAAAATCAATACAATTAATTCTATTTTATTTGTAATTCAATTTAATGAGAAAATTAGCTGCGTATTACTTCTCTTTTGTACTGATATATTATAGAATTAAACTAAATCATCTAATTCCTTATAATTATTTCCATAAGTAATTCCTTAAAATTGTTATTTTCATGTGCATTTACGAGTAAATTTTTATGGTGTTACAATATTTCGCTATGAACTATGTTAATTTTTGTATTGTTTCAGTTATTACATCTACATGTATGTTCGAAGTAAAGGAAAAAATTATTCGGTTGTTCCAAAAATAAGCCGACACAAGGTTTTTGTTCTATGTGCATTTATTGTAATACCCCATCTTTATACTCATACTATCCAAGAGTATTACCAAGTAATACTATCAGATAATATAGAGAATGAGACTATAATAAGTAAACATCTGAATATTATCTTGGACTAACGCTGGTACGTATTATAAAATAAAATATATAACTCAATACCTACACAGTATCGGTACAAAGCAAAGACACATGTGCCTCTATGACAGAACAATCCACAGTATACAATACAGTTGAGAACAAAGAGTTAAGCGCAACGATAACATATAATATAGATTATAATAATGTTATAAGAATATATTACGACTCAAATGTCGATTATATATACATATAGTGAATCAGTGTCATACAAATTCATTTTCCACATTACAGCTTATTTTAAAATTTATATACCATACTTTCACAATTTAGATCCTTCTATTTAAATAATTTCAAAAATAATTTATTAAATAAATGTTTAAACTTCAATTAATTAATTAAATTACTATTATTAAATCCTATTAATTATCACTTAAAAAAATGGGTTGCTACGAATAGTGACATAACTATGATCAACTCTCTATTCATATATTTCTCCTTGCTACATTCTTATTTCTGTCTATAACACCATTTATAATCATAATTTTTTTTATCATATTAGCTTTTTATTTCTACTTGATTACACAGTCTCAAAATGTACATTTATTAAATCATGTGGTTTTGTTTCTACTCATATTCTTATTTGTGCATTTTCTAACAAAACAGGATTATGTTCAAATGGCCGGAATCTCATAGTTGGAAGATATATATTTCACATTCTTTTGAAAGATAATATACTAAAACAAGTTATTAACGAGTGATATGTTAGCTGTAAAAGTTAGTGGGTCAAGTTGTAAAACTATTAATTCTCATTTATGCTTTCAATTTCAAAAAATAATGTACGGTTTAGTGTTTTTTTTTTACACTTTTAGTTTTTTAACCTAAATGTTTAGCTTAGAAAAACTTGCAATTTTTATAAATTCACTAAAGTGTACGTGTAATTTAATTGATATGAAAAGTTGATAACATGTTTACTATTTAGTTGTTAATAGTTAAAATGAATATGCTTATGGTTTTTGTTCTTTAGTGTTCAATGATTTAATTGTGATTGAATGAATATGCCCATTAGTGATAATTAATTCATTTAATTAACATCATAGAGAATTAATTTGACAATTAATGTGTAATTAATCCTCTAATTAAAAATTGAAATCAAAACAAAAGGAAACATATTAGAATACAAATAATAATTATCTTTTGATTAAAATGTAATGCAGTATTATCATAATTACTTCAACTTTCTGTTGCATATATCAATAAATATACATTTATATATTTCTACGTATAATTTATATTTATTTGTAACAGTAAATATATAAAATTTTATAATTTTATGTGTGTGAAATCATTGTAAATGATTTTATAATCCACAAATTGGGATGAGTTTTATATATTTATCTATTTCCTTTTATTATCTTACTTTAGAATGAATTTAATACAACATTCATAAACTTAAATTGTTGAAAGCATTAATTATCTATGCTTTCGGTTTTAAGAATAATGTTAGTTTTGATTATTTTTTTAATGCTTTAAGTTTTTAAAACTCTTACTTCCAACTTCAGTCAAATTTGAAACTATGGAAAAGTACACTTGTTTTTTTTATAAAAAATGTATAAATATTAGAGAATTTGTGTATTTGGTTCTTTTAAATTATTACGTGTTTGTTATTTGGAATGAATGTGATTATTGATATGATTTCAGGTTAATTTTCATTGTGATGTATATTTTCGTATATTTTTTTTCATTTTTAGTATTCAGTTAATTATATGTAATTGAATTCCCAAACTAGAGGAAATTAATTCATTTAACTAAAGAACATATTCTATAATCGATGTGTAATTAATTCTCTAACTTAATATGGAATTGAATATATCATAAATTCTTAGTATAAATTATTCTACATTAGTTTGAATTAGAAAAGATCTTTAACATAATTCGCTTTTACTCTCAGTTCCATATGAAACTAACTATAATTCATTCTTACATGGTATTTGTTCACATCTCAAGTTATTGGGATCATGTAGGTGGTGGATATTTTTTAACATTTTAGTCATTGTTGTTTTCATTGTTTTCATTAGTTGTTTACAGACTAGATTTTTTTTACATAGATGCTACTTTCTCAAAATGCATCAATGTCAAACTGATGAAACTTCCTCTTTTAAACTACTTTTAAAATATCAAAAAAATATGCTAAGTTCAAAATTTTAATTTATATACATTTACTAGATAATATACATAATTTACCTAACATGATTAGTTTTTAGATTAGTTGATAGTTGTTATTATAGAAAGGTGACCACTTTAAATTTTATGTTACAAATTGATAATGGTTGAATACTAAACATGGTTGATTGTATATAATGAATGTGTGAAATGTTTTATCATATTTGTTTTAATATTTGGGTTCCTATATTGTGTGTGCACATGCATGTCATATGATATGCAATAAATAATTTTTTTTACACGTTTTCATACACACAAGTAAACAAATGTGCCTACATAATATTAGTAATGTTTATAACTAAACCAACTTTAATTAAGAAAGATCACAACAGATAATACTACCATGTAACTGATAAAAAAGAATTGATTATTATAAGCTCCATTTGATTTGAACATAAAAAAAAGATAATTAGTTGAAATTGATTATCTTTAATTGAAATTAAATTTAGTGAAAGAATTGGATACATAATAATCCTCTTTAATGTTAATTGATTTGGGCGTTAATTTTTAATCAATTATTTCCTTTTATGCAACTCTTTTTGTATAAATATTTCAAAAGCAATATAAGTTTTAGCTTCATGTGGGAAACTATAATGTTTATCATTCCATAACTTACAAATGTTTTTATTACTATTTTTCAATCCTTTAGTGGCAAACTAATATAAGTATTGTAAGGGTAATATGTTTTTATGAGTTAATAAGCAATACTATATTCTGCATGTTTATTTATGCTTGAAAGATAATATTATATATTCTATACATTATGGGTCATGATTATATATTTAACCTTACATGAATAACAATTTGATTTTATTATAAATACCAAGTTATGTCTATATTTTTATGTACAAATGAATAGTATTGAAAGCATTGGCGTCGATACTGGATTGATACTCCAAAAAATATAAATTTCAGTTTTTGGTTGGATTTTCAATGAAAACTTATGGTCAATGTTTACAGCCACGAATAAAGAAGATACGGTGAAAACGAAAAATTATTGAATTAAAAAATCGAAATTCAATGAAAAATATATTTGAGTGTTTAATTAGGTATCAGGTGATATTGGTTTGATGAAGGATGAGAGACATGATATGTGTTTTTATTACGTAAATCATTACAAAGTTTTTGATGAAAATAATAAAGCTATTTAATGCACATAATTCAGATGCAAGTTTTGTCTATGATTTTCGTGAAAAAAATGTATAATGCATCTTTTAGTAAACCATAGTTTCTACAGATTTTAATTCAGAATAAAACATGTTCACTTTGTCTATTTCTTGCATTTTAAAACAAATCATTATTTTACTAAACAACGCTCCTAATTTCATTTCAATATTTGCTGCTTCTGTGCTTATGTAGATACTTATTTTATAAAATAATTTGTTTTATATTATAATATAGGCAACTACAATAATTATTGCAATAATAATAATCTTTTTTAATAGTTTATTTCATTGATTGTGTTTGCTGACACCATTTTATCTAATTGTTATCATTAATGAAAGTTACGTATTATTGTTAGTGTTTTCCAAGGTACTGTCTCTAGACTCTAATTTAGTTATTATTATGTATGTCAAAATATACAACAATGCAAATGTTGAAATTTTGTTTCTTTTGAAACAAATTTGGAACATTATTTTAGTTACAGCATGATTTCTCCATTCTAGATTAAAATTTTATCACCGTAGTGAACTATGTGCATATTGAAATTTATATGTTAAACATTAGATAAACTCATATCGAACCTATGTAGTATTGACTTGAAAAGTAACGAACATGCGTAGTATGCAATGCCTGCATAGTTAATAATAATAGAAAGATAATATTAACATATATTGTATAAAGTCACCGTGGTCCAAAAAATTATTACTTTTTTGTTTAAGATTACTTAAGTATATTTATCATCAAATATTTGTTAGTAGCATTTAAGGAAAAGCTAATCTGAAAAAAAAAACTACAATTCATGAACATATACTTTCATCTTTATGTAATAACAAATAAAATTATGTGGCGACCACCGTATACATAGCACAGATTCGCACTAGTTCTATTATAAAAAGAAAAACTGAGAATATTGGGACATGAACCCATGATCCAACATAGTATTGGTCTACTTTTTCATGCTTAAGTATTCAAAATTAGTTTTTTAGGAAAATTTACAGAAAAAAAGATTATTGAGGGGTCCATAGCTTAGTGGTAGAGCAATTGACTGCAGATCAATAGGTCACCAGTTCGATCCTGGTTGGGCCCTTACGTTGTTTTCTCTCTCGTTAGAATGCGGTTAGGGAGATTCAAACTTGTGACTTTGCCCAATAGCAGTTAGTTTTTTTATTTGCTTAGATTTTTCGATTGAACATTCGAAACTCACTATGGTTTGCTACGTATGAGTTCATACATAGGAGGGATTCTCCATTTAGAAAAGTATAGACTGGGCTACGACAACACATATAAATTACAAATATATACTATGAATTTTTCATGTATTAACTCTTTAAATTATCAGTTATAACTATGTATATGTCATTTTTTACTCCTAATTATTTTCCTAAGTTTTAACTATTTTTATTTAATTTGAAAATACATTTTAATGTAGTGAAAGAAACAAACAAAGTTGAACAATTTTACACTCTACGAAGCAATTTGGTAATTAATTTCCATGAAATAGTAGGGTAATTTCCCACTAGGCAACTTACTTTAGATTGACTATTAAGTCAGTTGGTTAGAGTATCATGCTAATAGTATGAAGGTTCCAAATTATTCGATGCTGGCAAATAATTTGAGAGAATTTCACTATAAATTTATCATATGTATATAATGTTATAAGATGTGACGCCCCACCTCTATACCCACGCTAGCCAAGAACACTACGGTGTAATGCTGTCAACTAGCACGGAGAATAAGGCTGTTGAGGAGCGGCCATCAATAGTTGGCCTTACACTAGTATTGGTTATCTCGATGGGAGTGATATAAATATATATATTCTTTCATTTTTCATCTCTGATTTATTTTCTCCCATCGACATACCCCAATTCCAGTATAAAACGAACTACGATGGTTCGTAATAGTTTAGAACAGTAAATATAAAATAACAACACAGATAATATAAATGCGGAACACAGATGAAACAGAAAGTCTCATATATATATAATAACTGATGTCAGTTACAATACATTCACACGGTACATATGATACAACTACAACAGTCGACTAAGGAAGTTACATATACAAGTACATTAACGTATGTAATATACATGAATACATATCTTCCTATACAATTTTACATACTACTACAAATGACGACGACTACTCCAAAAGATATGAAAGAACTTCATAGCTCTAGCAGCAACCCAAAGCAGAATATCTACAACCTGAAATACTCGGTCTGACCCGAGTATTAGATTCAAAAGAAAATAATACTCGGGTCAGTCTAATTCAAACTCAGTTATTAGTGCACAGAAGCAATAATAATTAAATAATGAATAGGCGACAGTAGTTAAACCAAATCAGAATGCAATTCAGAATATTGAATTGAAATAAACAAAATAGTTCAAAACATTTAAATATCAATTAAAATATTAAGTCGAGTAGGGCTGCAGTACACGCACGCGTGCACTGCCTCGCCGCTACAGCATATGAACTACGCAAAAGATTAATAAATCAAAACAAAATAGAATATCACAAAACCATACCGTGTGGCTGCAGTTCACGCTTACGTGCACTGCCTTGCCACTATAGTGACGATGTACCCAATGAATACCGTGTGGCTGCAGTTCACGCTTGCGTGCACTGCCGTGCCACTACAGTGATGATGTACCCAATGAATGTAAGATATGTACACAAGTGAATATAAGATATGTACACAAGTGAATGTACATAACCAACCACACGTGGCAAAAAGAATCAGAAGAGCAACGAGAAGCCGCACAACCCAAATGAGCAAGTGCACATGTGCAACTCGAGCTACAGGTACGAGCCAGCTCAATATAAAGGACAGCAACAAGGCACCAAGGCAAGCCAATGTTACATGTACAAGACAATGAAAGAGGCAAACAATGATGTACAAATGAATGCATCAGTGGCTAAAATGAATGCAATCTCACGTGCCACCAAATAGTAATGTAGCATGAAGGGAACATATAGAACAGTGTTCTACATGAGGACACAATCAAATGAAGGTGAGAGCAACAAGATTCAAAACAGTAAATGCATACACCAGTGAAACAGTGCAAGTATCATAAACAAAGTCGAAGTCAACTAGGCCTAACAACATGTAACAGCAGTTACAAATGACTCAGGCCATTGCACAGGAGCATCAACAACTACATATGCAATTATAATGCAACAGGGGACATGGTCAAGACAGCAAGAACAAGTCAGAAAGCAGGTCAGAGAAACAAATGAAGACAGCAACTTCAAACTGCTTATAAACAAAAACATGGTCAGATACACTTCAATAATGCAGTCAACAACATGAAGTGGACAGAATCAACCCAGGCAGCAAGTGCAGGGAGATGAATACAACATGAAGGCCAGAACAACAGCCTCGACACAAGTACACAAGCGAATGTCAAAATGATAGTGAAGTGGTCCTAATCCATACAACATGAAGTTCACATAACAAACAGGTGAATCAAACTAGCAACAAGACTCAAGTCAGTAAATGCTTCAGTAGAAAGATGAGTGCGGACATACACATATATACATTCATGAATGTATGTATACATATGATCAGAACTTCAACCAGACAGTACAAGCTCGAAGCAATTATGATTGCAGTGCCGACTCGAGGTTGTAAAACAAATGCACACGAACGGTGACCATAAGAATATATGTAAATGCAACAAGAAATGCTCAGGAAGGAATATCAAGAGATACGACTGCAAATAATCAAGTGAAACTTCAAACAATAAACCGGTCGAAGCATGTACAAGTTGCAATATGCATCAAAGCTCAACAACTACAAGCAGATGCAACTCGACTAACAGTAAACAGGATGGACAGCCACCAAAACAAGGCAACAACGTGCACAGGTCAGTGAAAAAAAACTCAAAGACTACATGAACCAGTCACAAGAAAAATTGCTGAATATTCAGTAATATCAAAAAAAATCAAGTCGAAGTGAATGCCAAGTGAATGCACAACTCAATGCAATCCCAACAGCAATGCGCAGGTATCATGAAACCAAAGTGAGTGTGCAAGTGCAGACAAATGTAAATTCAAATACATGAATTCTCAAGCCTATGCCGATGCTACAGGGATGGACAAAATTAAACAGTGCTGTGTTGGCTGAAGCCAAATGCAAAATGGAGGGTATGCGACATGATGAAGCAGTGTAGAATCTCAAGTCAAGGCCGCCGAGGAGCAAGAAAATTCACAAAACCAAACTTACCAGAAATAAAAATCATGGTAGTCAAAGAAATCAACTCCAAGGTCAGAGAATTCGAGGCCTTGGAAGTCACCATACAAATGTATCTAAAACTCACTGTCTCAAAATCATCTCAAGACAGAAAAATATCGACATCGAACAAAAGAAATCAATCGAAGCTGAATACTACGAAAGCATAACAAGCAAACGAGGTCGATCGAGTTTGAAATAGATGTGAGTAATATAAATTACTCACCTGGTTTACCCAATCGAAGCAGCCGAGGGGAGACGAAGCCATGGTCCTCACGAAGACGTTCGAAGCCATCAACGTCGGCATCTTCAATTTCGAAAAGCCCTAATTCGTGAAGACGAACGAACGAAACGAATCGAGCCACCATTTTTGTTCTTTTGAGGGTTTAAGGGTTACGAACGAAAAAATAGAGAAAAAGAAAGAGGGGATCGGGTCGAATTGGATAAAAAGGAACGACAACGAAATAAACATGGGCCTATATTAAAACGTTAAAGCCCGAAATTTCTTTTAACAATTTATAAAAGAAATTTAAAAATTCAAAATTTAAAACTTCAAATGGAAATTTGTGTCAATATTAATCGTTTAAATTGTTGATTATAATTGATGCAAAATACCGGGTTGTTACAGACTCCCCTCCTTAAAGAAATTGCGTCCACGCAATCCTAAGGAATAAATGGACAAAAGGTAACAACCATAAGAGCATGAGAAGGTAAGCTTTTAATTTCATAAAAGAAATTCCCAAATTCTCAACAAAGTTTGATTATCAAATAGATAATCAGAATAAAGAAATCTTAAAACAGCGAAATCAGCAAATCTAATTATCAACAAAGATAATTAGAAAACACAAATATCAAACTATCAAAAACGATAATCAGGAATTACCTTAACGGTAATCAAATTCCAAATCAGCAAATATTCAATCATCAAAACGATAATCAAATCTTGAATTACAAATATTTAATTATCACAAACGATAATTAAATCTCAAATATCTAATTATCACAAGTGATCATCAGAAACAATAATTATCTGATTATCAAAAACGATAATCAGAAATCATAAATCAACGAATATTTAATTATCACAACCGATAATCAAATTTTAAATCGTAAATATTTAATTATCACAAACGAAAATTAAATCTCAAATATCTAATTATCACAAACGATAATTAGAAACAATAAATATCTGATTATCAAAAACTATAAATCAGAAATCATAAACATCCAATTATCAAAACGATAATCTGAAATTACCACAACGGTAATCAAATTTCAAATCACAAATAATTAATTATCACAATTGATAATCAAATCTCAAATCGCAAATGTTTAATTATCACAAACGATAATTAAATCTCAAATATCTGATTATCATAAGCGATAATCAGAAACAGCAAATATCTGATTATCACAAACGATAATCAGAAATCACAAATTTTCAATTAACGAGTCCGAAATTAACCGAAATAGCAAACGCACATGACCCATAACCACGAGTTTTACTAAATCGTTTAATTCACTTCATCGTTTCCTTGAAAGTGCAAAATTGTGTATTTTAAATAAATAACATTTTACGTTCTCAAACGGACAAGTCCGGAATTAAGCGAATCAGTAAAAGAAAGGGGTCATAGTCCTCGATTTTTCTGAAACGTTTAATTCGCTTCCTCATTCTTTTGAAAGCGCAAATCGTAAAAATTTTGAAGACAATTTTGATTTATATTTTGAAATATTTTGAAGAATAACAAATTTTTTAAAACACGTGATTAAAATAGCAATGTCGGTAGCAACTTCGACATACGTCAAAATTTTATCGAAATAATTGGCATCAAAATATAATACCAATGAATTTTCGTTCATCAAAAATGTCACAAGAATCTTCTCAAAGATAGAAAGGGATATCATACCCTAAACTTGTATTCATAACAAGTCAATAACACACGAATTCACCAATGCACAAGAATTGATAAAACTTATCAATAGAAATCACGAAAATTGGTGAAGCACAAATTCTAGAAATCTACACAAGAAATCCAGAAATCACAAGATAAGAGTATGAGAACTCGAACGGAGTATGAAAACTCGAATGGGAATATGACATAGAATAAAAGATATGGCATAACATAAAATATCCATAATGACATACTACTATAAGTATGTAAATAATGATCAACAGGAGATCAACCGATAAGAGGTATGGCATAAATATGAAATACCCATACTGACATACAACTATAGGTATGCAAATAATGATCAACAGGAGATCAACCGATAAGAGATAATCAATATCACAAGAATCTTCTCAAAGATTCAAAGAGGTATCATACCCCAAATTTGTACTCATGACAAATCAATAACATATGAATTCACCAATGCACAAAAATAGGTGAAGCATAAAATTTCCAGAAATCAACATAAGGAATCTAGAAATCACAGAAAAAGGGAAAGAGGCCTATCACATGACGGTCCGAAGACCATGGGGAGCTACCCCGCATGTGTGAATGGAATCACACAGATTGAGGTCAAAACTAACCAAAAAGCAGAAAGGTATGTGTGAATGGAACCACACAAGTGGTGTCTAGTCTGACCATCAGAACGATCATCATGATCAACGAGGGGTGTCAATTACACTAAGCATGTGTGAATGGAATCACACAGATTGAGGTCAAGACTAACCAAAAAGCAGAAAGGTATGTGTGAATGGAATCACACAAGTGGTGTCTAGTCTAACCTCGCAATGAAAGAGACATCGCGCAATTAATAGTCTAATTCATAAAGCGATCATCAAGATCAACGAGAAGTGTCAATTACACTAAGCTAGTGAATATAAAAGTTTAGCTTCATGTCCCATAACCACTAGCTTAACTTAAATATTTACGAACAAACTGTAAATCTTCACTAATAAAATTGTCACAGGAGGTTCAATCGAACAAGTCCAAGAATTAACCGACGAAGTGAACGCAAGCGTTTCATACCACTTGTTTTACTAAGTCGTTTAATTAGATTTTTCATCCGAGTGAGGTAAAGGTTTGTATATACTAATAGATTGGAAAACGGTTTTAGAAAAAGAGTTTGATATTGAAAATAGAGTTAAAAACATTTTGATAAAAGAGTTTTGATATTTACTACTGGTATTGAAACATTTATATTTTTAAAGTGACAAATCACAAAAATGATTGTAGGAACAATCAATCACAAGAATTCACATGTAAATATGTGAATAGAATCCAAAGAAATCGATACTGTATCCATCAAAAGGAATGTTCACAAAAGTTCCCGAAGAAATGGTCATCAAAGTTGCTAATAAATGATAGCAACAAATCGAGAAACAATCAAAAATCGATTAAATTTGGAAACCAAATCAATTCACTAAAATTCACATTCGAAGACGTGAATAAAATCCAAAGAATTCGATTCTAAATCCATCAAAGTAGGAATATCCAAAAAAATTCCAGAAATAGAAGTTTTCAAAGTCGACAAAGATGACAACAGCTAATCGGAAAAGAAGAATCGATTGACAAATGGAATAACGAAACAAAACGAGCATAAAGGCATAAATGACTTCAACAAAAATAAAAATCAAGTCAATGCCAAAGTCGACAATTAATGGCCATAATCGAGTACAAAACGATTCAACATCATCATCAAAGAACTCAACGGCAAACCAAGTCAGAGTCTTGGAAATCGAGAATTTAGAAATTTCTCAAAAACACAGTGACCGAAGTCGAATGGAAATCAAGCCGAAGAAAACATAAAATATCAAGTTCAGAATCGCTGAGATTCGAACAAAATCAATCATCGGCTAAATCAAATCAAAGCTGAAAACACAAGAATCAAAATCAAATGCATATGAATAAGCGTTAGGAATTCATACCTAATAATCAAAGACAATCATATGCAAATATGAGAGATAAAACGTCGACAAATAGTTGTAACACATGTACTATCTAAGTTACGTTTTATATTTGTTCTAAACCCCAGGCTCTGATACCAAGCTGTGACGCCCCACCTCTATACCCACGCTAGCCAAGAACACTACGGTGTAATGCTGTCAACTAGCACGGAGAATAAGGCTGTTGAGGAGCGGCCATCAGTAGTTGGCCTTACACTAGTATTGGTTATCTCGATGGGAGTGATATAAATATATATATTCTTTCATTTTTCATCTCTGATTTATTTTCTCCCATCGACATACCCCAATTCCAGTATAAAACGAACTACGATGGTTCGTAATAGTTTAGAACAGTAAATATAAAATAACAACACAGATAATATAAATGCGGAACACAGATAAAACAGAAAGTCTCATATATATATAATAACTGGTGTCAGTTACAATACATTCACACGGTACATATGATACAACTACAACAGTCGACTAAGGAAGTTACATATACAAGTACATTAACGTATGTAATATACATGAATACATATCTTCCTATACAATTTTACATACTACTACAAATGACGACGACTACTCCAAAAGATATGAAAGAACTTCATAGCTCTAGCAGCAACCCAAAGCAGAATATCTACAACCTGAAATACTCGGTCTGACCCGAGTATTAGATTCAAAAGAAAATAATACTCGGGTCAGTCTAATTCAAACTCAGTTATTAATGCACAGAAGCAATAATAATTAAATAATGAATAGGCGACAGTAGTTAAACCAAATCAGAATGCAATTCAGAATATTGAATTGAAATAAACAAAATAGTTCAAAACATTTAAATATCAATTAAAATATTAAGTCGAGTAGGGCTGCAGTACACGCACGCATGCACTACCTCGCCGCTACAGCATATGAACTACGCAAAAGATTAATAAATCAAAACAAAATAGAATATCACAAAACCATACCGTGTGGCTGCAGTTCACGCTTGCGTGCACTGCCTTGCCACTATAGTGACGATGTACCCAATGAATACCGTGTGGCTGCAGTTCACGCTTGCGTGCACTGCCGTGCCACTACAGTGATGATGTACCCAATGAATGTAAGATATGTACACAAGTGAATATAAGATATGTACACAAGTGAATGTACATAACCAACTACACGTGGCAAAAAGAATCAGAAGAGCAACGAGAAGCCGCACAACCCAAATGAGCAAGTGCACATGTGCAACTCGAGCTACAGGTACGAGCCAGCTCAATATAAAGGACAACAACAAGGCACCAAGGCAAGCCAATGTTACATGTACAAGACAATGAAAGAGGCAAACAATGATGTACAAATGAATGCATCAGTGGCTAAAATGAATGCAATCTCACGTGCCACCAAATAGTAATGTAGCATGAAGGGAACATATAGAACAGTGTTTTACATGAGGACACAATCAAATGAAGGTGAGAGCAACAAGATTCAAAACAGTAAATGCATACACCAGTGAAACAGTGCAAGTATCATAAACAAAGTCGAAGTCAACTAGGCCTAACAACATGTAACAGCAGTTACAAATGACTCAGGCCATTGCACAGGAGCATCAACAACTACATATGCAATTATAATGCAACAGGGGACATGGTCAAGACAGCAAGAACAAGTCAGAAAGCAGGTCAGAGAAACAAATGAAGACAGCAACTTCAAACTGCTTATAAACAAAAACATGGTCAGATACACTTCAATAATGCAGTCAACAACATGAAGTGGACAGAATCAACCCAGGCAGCAAGTGCAGGGAGATGAATACAACATGAAGGCCAGAACAACAGCCTCGACACAAGTACACAAGCGAATGTCAAAATGATAGTGAAGTGGTCCTAATCCATACAACATGAAGTTCACATAACAAACAGGTGAATCAAACTAGCAACAAGACTCAAGTCAGTAAATGCTTCAGTAGAAAGATGAGTGCGGACATACACATATATACATTCATGAATGTATGTATACATATGATCAGAACTTCAACCAGACAGTACAAGCTCGAAGCAATTATGATTGCAGTGCCGACTCGAGGTTGCAAAACAAATGCACACGAACGGTGACCATAAGAATATATGTAAATGCAACAAGAAATGCTCAGGAAGGAATATCAAGAGATACGACTGCAAATAATCAAGTGAAACTTCAAACAATAAACCGGTCGAAGCATGTACAAGTTGCAATATGCATCAAAGCTCAACAACTACAAGCAGATGCAACTCGACTAACAGTAAACAGGATGGACAGCCACCAAAACAAGGCAACAACGTGCACAGGTCAGTGAAAAAAAAACTCAAAGACTACATGAACCAGTCACAAGAAAAATTGCTGAATATTCAGTAATATCAAAAAAAATCAAGTCGAAGTGAATGCCAAGTGAATGCACAACTCAATGCAATCCCAACAGCAATGCGCAGGTATCATGAAACCAAAGTGAGTGTGCAAGTGCAGACAAATGTAAATTCAAATACATGAATTCTCAAGCCTATGCCGATGCTACAGGGATGGACAAAATTAAACAGTGCTGTGTTGGCTGAAGCCAAATGCAAAATGGAGGGTATGCAACATGATGAAGCAGTGTAGAATCTCAAGTCAAGGCCGCCGAGGAGCAAGAAAATTCACAAAACCAAACTTACCAGAAATAAAAATCATGGTAGTCAAAGAAATCAACTCCAAGGTCAGAGAATTCGAGGCCTTGGAAGTCACCATACAAATGTATCTAAAACTCACTGTCTCAAAATCATCTCAAGACAGAAAAATATCGACATCGAACAAAAGAAATCAATCGAAGCTGAATACTACGAAAGCATAACAAGCAAACGAGGTCGATCGAGTTTGAAATAGATGTGAGTAATATAAATTACTCACCTGGTTTACCCAATCGAAGCAGCCGAGGGGAGACGAAGCCATGGTCCTCACGAAGACGTTCGAAGCCATCAACGTCGGCATCTTCAATTTCGAAAAGCCCTAATTCGTGAAGACGAACGAACGAAACGAATCGAGCCACCATTTTTGTTCTTTTGAGGGTTTAAGGGTTACGAACGAAAAAATAGAGAAAAGGAAAGAGGGGATCGGGTCGAATTGGATAAAAAGGAACGACAACGAAATAAACATGGGCCTATATTAAAACGTTAAAGCCCGAAATTTCTTTTAACAATTTATAAAAGAAATTTAAAAATTCAAAATTTAAAACTTCAAATGGAAATTTGTGTCAATATTAATCGTTTAAATTGTTGATTATAATTGATGCAAAATACCGGGTTGTTACATAAGATACATGCAATTATATTTCAAAAAGGATGATTAATATAGTATTAATTGGGTACATTGGTGACATCACCATAAAATAATAACTTTCCATAAGAAAAATATTAAATATTATACATATGTATGTAATATTTTTGTATGCAAATTTATTATCATCTAATGTAACTTTTATATACCATCTAGTATCTTAGAAAAGTTATAGTTACACGATTTAGGTTATATTTTTTTATAACTTTGATTTGCAAATTTTGCATCGTATACATGTTTTCTAATCGCTAATTATGTAATGACTTTCCTATAGATTTCTCGTGGTAGAAATTGTCATTGAAGGGTCCATAACCTAATGGTTGAGCAATTGACTACAGATTTATAGGTCACCGGTTTGATCTTGGTTTAGCCCTTAGGATATTTTTTTGTTAAAATGAGATCAGTGAGATTCAACTTATGACATTGTTGTCCGCGGGTGCAGCGCCGTGGAAAGGAGGCTTGGGTTCTGCTAAAAGGACCCAAGTTCGATTCCTACCGTGCGCTTCCCTATCCTAAATAAAATTACCCAAGGGTATGGGGGTTTGGATCAGCGGACGGCTTTACTGTACCCTCATCAGGAGTTTATCGGCCTGCCGGGTTCTCCTAGGTTTTCAAAAAAAAAAACTTTTGACATTGCTTAATGGCTTTCGTTCTCTTTTCTAGTTGCTTAGATTTTCAAAATGCACATGTCAAACTCACAATGGTTTCGCTACATTTTATTTTACATAGGAGAGGGATTCTCCTTTTAGTAAATGGTATAAGATAAGGTTATGAGAAGATATATAAATTAAAAATATATACTACGAATATTTTACTTGTTAACCCTTTATATATTCAATAGTTACATCTATGTTTCTATCATTTTATACTCAAAATTATTTTCCTAAATTATTATTATTTTATGCATGTATTTTGAAAACACATTTTGATGCAGTGAAAGAAACAAAGAAAGTCAAATAATTTTATATTTGAAGTAATTTGTAAATAATTTTCATGAAATAATTGAGCAATTTCCCACTGGGCAATTTGGTTTTGTTGGACTGTAAACTCAGTTGGTTAAAGCATCATGCTATTAATACGAAGATCGCAATTTTGGAACCTCCATGATCCAGTTTATCATTTGATGGTGGCCAAAAGTCCAGGAGAATTTCACTGTAGGTATTCATGTGTATAATGAAAGTAGATGCACACAATTATATTTAAAAAAAAAATCATTAATATAGTACCAGTTAGGTACACCATTATATTAAATATAACTATAAAATAAGAACTGTTTTTAAATATTAAATATGTGTATAATATTCTTTATGTATGCAAAATTATTTTTTTGTGTATGCAAAATTATTGTCTAAACTAGTATCAATCAATGTATTTGTGTATCCTTTAGCACTTTAAAAAGTTTCTACTTACACGATTTAGTTATATATTTTTTAACAAATCCTGTATACAAATTATACATTGTATACATTTTTATTGGAACAATTAAACAAACTAATATGAAAGTTTCTCCAATGGATTTCTTATATTAGAAATTGTATATAGTGATTTTGTGGAACTTCATTTTACCCATCAATCCAATATTTTGAAGAAGAAAAATTCCAAAATTAGCCACCTAAACACCTATCCATATGCAAGAAATGAGGTTACTAAGATTCAAAACTATGACTTCCACTAGTGGTTATCATTTTTTTTCTAGTTGCTTCGATCTTCTGAGAGCCCCTTTAGACTTGTACGGTTTTTCCATAAAGGATTTCAAAATGCAAGAGATTGTCATTTTATTATATGGTATAAAATACGACTATGAGAACATATACATATCACAAATCTATATAACGAACATTTTATGTATTAACTCTTTATACATTTGATTTATATCTATGTATGCATTATTTTATACTCTAAATTGTTTTTCCAAATTAACATTATTTTATATATAATTTCAAAATACATTTTAATGCAGTGAAATAAATAAATTAAATTATTTGAAATAACCAGCACGAACCTATGCTACGCACACATTATGTTAATGCTCAGGTGATTGAAAAAGTTAAAACACCATTGTGATAGTTGTAAGGGTGATAATAGGAAACATTAAAAAAGGTATGAAATAACATACAATGAATTTATCGCATCGAAAGTGCAGAATGAATTGAAAGATGAATAATTATAGGTTATGATACAACCAAATTACTGATATGACATACTTTTTCTTTTTAATTTAATTTCAATTTTAAAATAATCAAGTAGCATTCTTATTCCATGAATAAGGTATCAAAAATGTAACATAACAAACATTGCTTAAAAATAAAAATAAATGTCATATATCGCATTATATCAGAGGATTTTTTAAATTATGACCCAATAATGTGATCTCTGACTCCAAGAATTTGCAAAAACACGCTATAAAATAATAATAATTCTACACTTCACATTTATCTAACTCTAGTTAAAGCTTTAGTTTTCCATATTTATGAGCATATCTCCTACGGAGATGCATGTCTTCATTAAAAGATAAATGAATTTCTTTCTTCTGTTATCATTAAGTGCATTAAAGTTATGTTTGATGATTATCCAGAGTTAATGTGTTTCATCTATAATGTTTTGAACCTTTTGAAATTGCTAGTAAATTCTAGTTTATTTTCAATGTTAGACACAACAATTCTCAAAATGAACATAGAACAATTACTTTACATATGATTTGAAATAAAATTCATGCAGAATTTAATCTAAACTTCTTATATAAGAGTTTGGAGAAACTTAGAAGAAATGGACTAAGATGTATCTAATTTTGGGAAAAAACAAATTTATGACCCTTTATTGTAACATCCCGCCTTTTCGCACACTTTAAACCGACACACGTGCCAATTCAAAGCATACGCAAGGGCGGATTGTTATGGGGTAAATAAGAAAAACAGAGAAGAAATGAAACAAAATAGAATCTCACAGCGGAAGGATAAAATATAATAATCAATATACAGTTCATGATAACTGTTTACAAAATATTTATTTTACTTATACAATGAATATCAGAGTTACACATACCAATACAATCAATGCAGCGGAAATTTAGAGTGTGGTGCAATACTATAGATAATAATAATACGACTCCTTCGTCTTCGTCCTTCAAAGATAAAGTCTTCGATCCTGAAACGCTCGGACTGACCTGAGCGAATTTGAAAAGACAAAAACACTCGAGTCAGACTAAAAGATCTTATGTGAGTTAAATTAACAGAAATAAATATGAGTACAGTAACTCAAGAGATGTTCGGGATTTACATCTCCTAAGGATCCGTTAAACTATTTACTATGTAGTATATTGCGCTATTATAATAGTGTCTATTTATAAAATAAACTTACTTTTAAATAGCGTTAAGGGGTTACCCTTATAGCCCTTAACAAAAATAATGCCAATAGTCTATACAGTACCGTAATACCTCCTGATCGGGAAGCTACCAGAGGATACTCCATAGGTACGACACAAATAGAAACTCGTAGTAAAGGCTCGGTATGGTAGGTGACACGGCACAACTAGGCAATGCCAGGGTAGATATACCAATTGCTATCCAGGCTGGTGGAAACGCGTAGCCGCAGTTACCGCCCACCTCGGACTAACTCCCCAAAATCAAAATATAGAAGTGGCCACTGAATCAATCCAAAATCAAAGTATAATATCGAAGAGGAGGGTCCGATCAGAGGAATGACCTCATTGGCCTGAGAATCGCTCCTGTTTTAGCCACCTTATGCCAACTCACGGGAGTCGGGTCCACGTATTTACCTTACAGGAAACGTCGCCACCACCTACTTCATTCTGGAATCTCCACCGCGTACACGGTTAGTCAAAGTGGTTTTCGGTATCGACAGAGAGTATGTCAGATATCCGATCCCGGTCTCTTTGCCAACCCATCATTATTATAACACCGCGGTCATTTAAAAATAGGTTATACTTTAAAAATCAGAATAAACATTCCATTTCATAACCATGAATACGATATCATTTCAAAACCCAAAACCATATTTTATCACTTATCCCAAATATAATTCTTTTCCAAAATCAAAATGCTTTAACTTCATATCGTTTGAAAATCAAATATTTTCAAAGCATAGTATTTTGAAAATCATAATTTAAAACCATAACTTCTATAAAAAAAAAACTTGAATGGTTTGGACATTCAACGGTATATGAATTAAATGGTTTAACTTAAATGTTACTTTGTAAAGAAAATAGTTCTCATGGCTTTACAAATACATTTCTTTATTAAAGTCTAAACCAAAATTTATATTATCTCTCTCAAGTGCCAAAACCACTTCAATTTATTTATATATACGTATATCCATTTTGAGTAACAATATTTCAAACTAAAATTGGATTTTATTCTTTCAACAGATCAATTGTTCTATTAATTAGTCTTGAATATTCACATAAAATCCATAAATAATAAGACTTCAATTTCTAGTAATAAAATATATATATTTTCCCAATTCAAATTATACTAGAATATTCATTTCAATTTATTTTGGGAAAAATCCAATTATAAATATCATATCTTAAAATTTCCAAACTTAACATTTAAACATATGATATAAATTATTAAACTCCTTTTTCTTAATTTTTTTCCATTTTTAAATAAAGATTTTTATACACCTTTTAATTTCAAAATTTTCAACTTCATATGTATATATATGGAAGAATAATATTTATACAATATAAAATTTAAGATTTTTAGAAACCGTATTCCATCCAAACCATAGAAATCACATTAAAATAGTTATATATAGACCGCGGTGCCTGTATAAAATTTTCTGTCCTATGGTCAAGTGATACAGATATTTATCATTTCAATCCGCAATTTAAAAGATATAAAATTTTGCGGTTGTATATCATTTCAAACCACAATCCCGAATGAAATGAAATATGCATGATAATTCACAATTTTATGATATTCAATAAACATCCATCAACATCATCCATCATCCAATCAAAATCATCAAGCAATATCAATCAATAACAATTTATATTTGATAATAGATAACAGGTAATAACTGGCAATTTTATTCAGATTAAATTTAACAACTATTAATCTAATAGTTTATATTCAGTAATAATCTATATAACTGTTAACTAGCAGTTTATAGGCAAACAAATAAATTCTAACTATCAATTAATACGCAATAAATAAATTAAATTAACAGTTAAACTTAATAAATGCAATTCAACAAATATGAGTGAAATAAACATGCCAAATACTCATAAATAAATTGCTATTCATTTCTAAAATTAATTTAACAAACATAAAAGCTTCTAGTAGTTGTGAGTGGGTTTTAAACACTCACCTTTGGAATTTAAATCGAATTTAAATTCAATTTAAACTCAAAATTTTGACGTCTCCAAATCCATCCAAACCAGCGTCAAAACGTCATAAATTCCGATACGATCCCAGCAAAACAAACCGCGTGTGAATCCGAGCTCGTATGCAAAAGTTATGGAAATTTGAAAAATGGAAAAATTCTGGTCCTGGGTCGACTTCGGGTTCGACTTCGGTGCGCCGCCTCAATTCCCCCGTGCTTGCTAGGAGTTTTCGCCAAAACGACCCGGAGCGACCCGAGTCATTTTCTTCCTGACCCGAAGTTGCTCTAGGGTTTTCTCCCCTGAAACCCGAAGCGCGACCAGAAGCTGCTGCAGATCCGAATTTTTTTTTTTTTTTTTTGAACTGACTGGATCTAGGGTTAGCACCCATTGAAGAAGAAGAGGAGCTTGAAGAAAGTATACGCTCAGATGAAAAGAAATTAGGTGGAGGCTAGGGCTTGTAGCTAGGTTTATATAGAGGGGTTAGAGATAGAGTAGATAGACCGTAGAATGAACGTGCGGAACAAACTATGGCCCAAAAAGCCCGCTATGCCTCCGGAACCGAATTTATTAAATCTATATATCCAAATAGGTAATTTAAAATATTCTGAACGCGATGGAAAAAGTTTCACGTCCAAATTTGATCGTATGAAGAAGTTATGCTGAAAACAAAATTTCCAAATTGATTCAAATTGATTTTAATTAAATTTGATTTCAAGGCGTTTCACGCCCGTACGATCAATTGACAAGTTCGATCGATACGAAACTTGAAACCCTATAATAATTTACCGATACGGATCCGATGAAACTGGTTTCATCGAAATCCGAGTCCGTGACAAAAAAAGGCTATTTTTATATTCATTAAATAAATCAAAATAAATTACAAAAATCCAAATTTTATATTATATTCTAAAATTGTCCAAATTTTATTACTTATATAATTTAATCAATTTCAAATGATTTAACAAGCTTGGATGTGAATTAAAATTATAAGTATATCAATTTGCAGTGTTAATTTCTGCACTTTCCTATATTTAAGAATTATAAAATTAAATGCTCAAAACCCCGTATATTAGATTTTAACTTTTATATACTCATTCTTTATCCAAATAGGGATGTCACATACTTTGGTTCATGATTCACAATATTATTCTTAAAGTTCATTTTAAATTTCAGTAACGTAATATTTAACGTTAAATTCCCTTTATTTATGCAATAAGCGCAATTATTGAATTTGATACTCAAATTGATTTATAGATTCTGCTTTCAAAAAATGTATATCAACAATTTGGTCTAATTATAAATAGAATAAGTATTAACCTCATCTTATAGAATTAATTATTGCAATAAATCCAATTTACCATATCTTAAATCCAAATTAATAGATAAAGCTTGATTCCTTTATTAACTCATTTGGTTTTCAATTAACCTTTTATGGTGAATATAAATTCCAATGTATAATTGAAACCTTATTTCCATTTGATTTCACTATTTCATTAAAAATCCTCATATTCCAGCTAAATTTCAACTAACGTATAAATTGGCTATTTCAATTTCATTTAATTGCGATTATCATACTATAGAAATTAAATTCCATTAAATAAATAAATAAATGTTGATTCCCATCTATTTACATTATATTACATTGGTACTTCTATTTACAACTTAGCTTTATATAAATGTTTGAATGTAGAATCTTGTCTATTTCACGTATTAATTAAGCCTTAAAAATCAATTAATATTATATCCTTGGTCTAACCTCATTTTACCCATATTTATATTAATATATCCTTTGAATTAGGTAAATTACCATTGATTATCTACCTTAACTTATCAGACTCCACTAACGTAATGGTTAAATATTAATTCCATTTGAAAAAAAAAACAATCCACAAGATTTGCATTTCACATTGCAAATGAATTCATAAATCTTGGCTTTCTTTTTCTTTGCTTCTTAAAGGCCAAATCAAACTACCCTATCATCACTAATTTATGGCAATTAATTGCAATTGATTCTCCATTAAACTACATAAGTTATCCAATTGAAACCTAAGTGAAACGTTTATTTATTTAAAAATCCTACTGTTTAAAAGAGTATACCATCTACGGTATAATTTACATTTGACCTGATTTCTCATATATTTCACACAACAGTGAATTCCAATTTCTACCAACATTATGTTTAATATAAATTGGAAATCCAAATCATTGGTATTTCACAACCTTATTGCGTACATTTACGTATAGTTACACTAAGTCCATACACTGATTCATGAATTCATTAATTAATACACAATTTGCCTTTGTTTTCTTATATTAAGTTTATTATCGTTTTTAAGTACATTCATTATCGAACAATATTCATAAAAATTTTATCTACACTTATTGCATTGGTTTATTCAATGGTCACCAAATGAAACAAACCTACTATTTATTTTAATATTAAATGAATCCCATTCTAGTAAATATTTTATTAATATTCACTAATTCAACATTTATTGGTTTCTTAACATTAACTTTTAACAAAGTGTGACAATTACATTATCCAAAACTATTGTCATAAAAATTAAATTGTTACATTAAATTCCAATTACTATAACAAATTACTACATTTTATCAAATAAATCTTAAAGCCTTTTTTTTTCTAAATCAGGTTAGAAATCATATTAATTTAACTCGTTTAATATTATTAATTTAACGGGTCGTTACAATCTCCCCCACTCAAAACTTTTCGTCCCCGAAAAGGAAAAAGAAGGGAGAAGGAAGAATAAAACATTACATCTTATTTCAAATATTAACTTATAAACAATAATTTACTAAATTAATTTCCTTAAATGAGATATGCCCATTTTATAGTCATTATAACCTTTTATACTTAAATCATTAAAGTTTGGAAAATATTCAACAAAATTCTAAGTCCAAAATTTACGAAATTTTTTGGCAGAGTCTCCTTTGTACGGAGAGACTCTGGAGAAAATATAATATCAAAATATACAAATATATTACATATATTATCAAAATATTATCCCAACACGGGCAAAATTATAAAATAGCGCTTTAAACGTAATCCGAAAACGTACCTATTTGTCGGGCAATACGCTTATTATTAGGGAACCAGAGCAGTAGCAGTGGCTTCCATAGCCTGCGTTTCACTTATAAAATCTAAAAGGTTAAATATTTATTTTAAAGTGAACTATTCAAGTGGATTCAATCATTAATCAACCAAACAATTCAACAACCATCAACCTTACAAACAACATACATACACACACAAAGCAATCATTTAATCCATCAAACAAATAGTTGTTTGGGTTCAAACTTGAAATTTGTATGAAATGAAATTAACTATCAAGTGCATCCTTTACTCAACAGTCTTAGATGGAACAAAGATAGATTATTTATTCATCCAACAACTTCAAGTTCCTTACCCCACAATCATAAATCAAACAATACAATTCAAACCAACAACCAAATTAACTTATTATACATTTATTTCATGCTTCAGTGGTTTGATTTTCTTTCTTTCATTTATGGAGGGATTTCTTTATTTCTTACAATTTTCGTTTTCCATTTATTACAAAATTCATTATATTTGCATTCCAATTTATTGACTAAAGTTTATATCATCTATTTATACTACTTACCTTTACTTATATAGTAAAATTTCCAATTTAACTTAAGTTTATACAATTAATTCTCATTAATAACAGCAAATTTATTGAATACCTTTATTACCTCAAGCTTCACTTGTAAGATTTCCCCTTACATTTTCTTACTAACATTGCAACTTTTATTATATGGTAAGTTATGTATGTTTTAAGAATGTAAGTGAAAATTTACAAGTTTCTTCTCAATTCCTTAAATTAATATATATTTGTTTTATAAATTACAATTTCAACTTACCTTTAATTTCATTCATTTATTTAATGTTGAAGTTTCTATTATATTTAATAGTAGTAACAATTTAATTACCCACTTTCTATTATATTTAATTACAGTAACCCTTTTTAATTACACTTAAATTATTAACCCTTTAACCTTCATTCTTAAAAATAAGGAATTTTATTAAATAATTACTTAGGGTTTACAGTCATTTATATATTACTTACTTTCTATTATATTAGAATAGGGGGAAATTAAGGCGTACTTAAGTTAATAACCCTACAATCAAACTTTATAAATTATGGAATTTCATTTTTACTTTCTTAAGGTTAAAATCACCTATTAATAATACAACCTTTAATTTTAGTAAAATTCCAATCATCACTTAAGTTAATACCATTAAATTCTTATTTATAACAGTAATTTATTGAATACTTCATTATTTCCAAAAATTCTACTTGCATAATATTCTATTCCACTCTTAATTCACATTTCAACTTTTTATACTTGGTAAGTTATTTATGTTAAAGAAAAAGCAAAAGAACTTATACAAGTTTAATCTCAACCCTTTTAATTCGTTGATTTTCAATAAATCTTTACCATTATTTATCAGTTAAAATTTTAACTTCCTTTATACCTAGCATTAATTTTCTTACTTAAATTAGAGGTTTCAATCCATTTATTACTTACTTTATATTTCCCTAAAAATAATTTAAACCATTAATTAGTGGAAAATTTTAAAATTAAATACCGGGTCAAATTTCAATTTTATTTTAAAAATAATAGATAAATGAGTTCTTACAACTTATATCTCAATTTATATTTAAAACAATTTAAAATTTTAGATAATTTCAAAATAAATCTGCAGTAGAATTTACTACAGTGGCCTTTCCCCTACGAAACTCGAAAATGAAAGTCGATGATGCAGCCGCCATCACCGAAATTATTTTCTAGCGACAGAGAGGAAAGTACAAAATTTATTTTCTCCAAAATCCTCTTTTAAAACAATTCTTCCGAATTATACTAAACATTTATATAAGAAATTACCTATAAACCAAATCATTATATTTCACAAATCCTTTGAAAGAAGATTTTCAAAAATCCCGGACTTAAGTTCTAAAATCTCCAATTTGATTTATTATAATTTCAACTTAGCTTCAATTGTTATAAATATTTTTATTTCCTAATACCCAATCTATAGCAACCAAATATATATATATATATATATATATATATATTTTTATAAAATATTTTTATATATAGAAAATATAATAGGCAAAATTATTTCATTCACCTATATTAAAAACAAATATTATGTCGGTCTGTCCTATTAAGTGTTTAGAAATCCCTATTGATGTCATAGCGTCCCATGCATCAATCAGAATTTATAAATACAAAGCGGAACAGATTAACACAATATCAAAATCTTTATTAACACTAACAAATACGCTCTCTCATATATATACACTCAGCGACTCCCATAGGGTATTACTACCCTATTAACAAAGAGTCAAACCCCACAAAATCAAGGTTTATCGCTAAACCAAAGCTCTGATACCAACTGTAACATCCCGCCTTTTCGCACACTTTAAACCGACACACGTGCCAATTCAAAGCATACGCAAGGGCGGATTGTTATGGGGTAAATAAGAAAAACAGAGAAGAAATAAAACAAAATAGAATCTCACAGCAGAAGGATAAAATATAATAATCAATATACAGTTCATGATAACTGTTTACAAAATATTTATTTTACTTATACAATGAATATCAGAGTTACACATACCAATACAATCAATGCAGCGGAAATTTAGAGTGTGGTGCAATACTATAGATAATAATAATACGACTCCTTCGTCTTCGTCCTTCAAAGCTAAAGTCTTCGATCCTGAAACGCTCGGACTGACCCGAGCAAATTTGAAAAGACAAAAACACTCGAGTCAGACTAAAAGATCTTATGTGAGTTAAATTAACAGAAATAAATATGAGTACAGTAACTCAAGAGATGTTCGGGATTTACATCTCCTAAGAATCCGTTAAACTATTTACTATGTAGTATATTGCGCTATTATAATAGTGTCTATTTATAAAATAAACTTACTTTTAAATAGCGTTAAGGGGTTACCCATATAGCCCTTAACACAAATAATGCCAATAGTCTATACAGTACCGTAATACCTCCTGATCGGGAAGCTACCAGAGGATACTCCATAGGTACGACACAAATAGAAACTCGTAGTAAAGGCTCGGTATGGTAGGTGATACGGCACAACTAGGCAATGCCAGGGTAGATATACCAATTGCTATCCAGGCTGGTGGAAACGCGTAGCCGCAGTTACCGCCCACCTCGGACTAACTCCCCAAAATCAAAATATAGAAGTGGCCACTGAATCAATCCAAAATCAAAGTATAATATCGAAGAGGAGGGTCCGATCAGAGGAATGACCTCATTGGCCTGAGAATCGCTCCTGTTTTAGCCACCTTATGCCAACTCACGGGAGTCGGGTCCACGTATTTACCTTACAGGAAACGTCGCCACCACCTACTTCATTCTGGAATCTCCACCGCGTACACGGTTAGTCAAAGTGGTTTTCGGTATCGACAGAGAGTATGTCAGATATCCGATCCCGGTCTCTTTGCCAACCCATCGTTATTATAACACCGCGGTCATTTAAAAATAGGTTATACTTTAAAAATCAGAATAAACATTCCATTTCATAACCATGAATACGATATCATTTCAAAACCCAAAACCATATTTTATCACTTATCCCAAATATAATTCTTTTCCAAAATCAAAATGCTTTAACTTCATATCGTCTGAAAATCAAATATTTTCAAAGCATAGTATTTTGAAAATCATAATTTAAAACCATAACTTCTATAAAAAAAAAACTTGAATGGTTTGGACATTCAATGGTATATGAATTAAATGGTTTAACTTAAATGTTACTTTGTAAAGAAAATAGTTCTCATGGCTTTACAAATACATTTCTTTATTAAAGTCTAAACCAAAATTTATATTATCTCTCTCAAGTTCCAAAACCACTTCAATTTATTTATATATACGTATATCCATTTTGAGTAACAATATTTCAAACTAAAATTGGATTTTATTCTTTCAACAGATCAATTGTTCTATTAATTAGTCTTGAATATTCACATAAAATCCATAAATAATAAGACTTCAATTTCTAGTAATAATATATATATATTTTCCCAATTCAAATTATACTAGAATATTCATTTCAATTTATTTTGGGAAAAATCCAATTATAAATATCATATCTTAAAATTTCCAAACTTAACATTTAAACATATGATATAAATTATTAAACTCCATTTTCTTAATTTTTTTCCATTTTTAAATAAAGATTTTTATACACCTTTTAATTTCAAAATTTTCAACTTCATATGTATATATATGGAAGAATAATATTTATACAATATAAAATTTAAGATTTTTAGAAACCGTATTCCATCCAAACCATAGAAATCACATTAAAATAGTTATATATAGACCGCGGTGCCTGTATAAAATTTTCTATCCTATAGTCAAGTGATACGGATATTTATCATTTCAATCCGCAATTTAAAAGATATAAAATTTTGCGGTTGTATATCATTTCAAACCACAATCCCGAATGAAATGAAATATGCATGATAATTCGCAATTTTATGATATTCAATAAACATCCATCAACATCATCCATCATCCAATCAAAATCATCAAGCAATATCAATCAATAACAATTTATATTTGATAATAGATAACAGGTAATAACTGGCAATTTTATTCAGATTAAATTTAACAACTATTAATCTAATAGTTTATATTCAGTAATAATCTATATAACTGTTAACTAGCAGTTTATAGGCAAACAAATAAATTCTAACTATCAATTAATACGCAATAAATAAATTAAATTAACAGTTAAATTTAATAAATGCAATTCAACAAATATGAGTGAAATAAACATGCCAAATACTCATAAATAAATTGCTATTCATTTCTAAAATTAATTTAACAAACATAAAAGCTTCTAGTAGTTGTGAGTGGGTTTTAAACACTCACCTTTGGAATTTAAATCGAATTTAAATTCAATTTAAACTCAAAATTTTGACGTCTCCAAATCCATCCAAACCAGCGTCAAAACGTCATAAATTCCGATACGATCCCAGCAAAACAAACCGCGCGTGAATCCGAGCTCGTATGCAAAAGTTACGGAAATTTGAAAAATGGAAAAATTCTGGTCCTGGGTCGACTTCGGGTTCGACTTCGGTGCGCCGCCTCAATTCCCCGGTGCTTGCTTGGAGTTTTCGCCAAAACGACCCGGAGCGACCCGAGTCATTTTCTTCCTGACCCGAAGTTGCTCTAGGGTTTTCTCCCCTGAAACCCGAAGCGCGACCAGAAGCTGCTGCAGATCAGATTTTTTTTTTTTTTTTTTTAACTGACTGGATCTAGGGTTAGCACCCATTGAAGAAGAAGAGGAGCTTGAAGAAAGTATACGCTCAGATGAAAAGAAATTAGGTGGAGGCTAGGGCTTGTAGCTAGGTTTATATAGAGGGGTTAGAGATAGAGTAGATAGACCGTAGAATGAACGTGCGGAACAAACTATGGCCCAAAAAGCCCGCTATGCCTCCGGAACCGAATTTATTAAATCTATATATCCAAATAGGTAATTTAAAATATTCTGAACGCGATGGAAAAAGTTTCACGTCCAAATTTGATCGTATGAAGAAGTTATGCTGAAAACAAAATTTCCAAATTGATTCAAATTGATTTTAATTAAATTTGATTTCAAGGCGTTTCACGTCCGTACGATCAAACGACAAGTCCGATCGATACGAAACTTGAAACCCTATAATAATTCACCGATACGGATCCGATGAAACTGGTTTCATCGAAATCCGAGTCCGTGACAAAAAAAGGCTATTTTTATATTCATTAAATAAATCAAAATAAATTACAAAAATCCAAATTTTATATTATATTCTAAAATTGTCCAAATTTTATTACTTATATAATTTAATCAATTTCAAATGATTTAACAAGCTTGGATGTGAATTAAAATTATAAGTATATCAATTTGCAGTGTTAATTTCTGCACTTTCCTATATTTAAGAATTATAAAATTAAATGCTCAAAACCCCGTATATTAGATTTTAACTTTTATTCTTTATCCAAATATGGATGTCACATACTTTGGTTCATGATTCACAATATTATTCTTAAAGTTCATTTTAAATTTCAGTAACGTAATATTTAACGTTAAATTCCCTTTATTTATGCAATAAGCGCAATTATTGAATTTGATACTCAAATTGATTTATAGATTCTGCTTTCAAAAAATCTATATCAACAATTTGGTCTAACTATAAATAGAATAAGTATTAACCTCATCTTATAGAATTAATTATTGCAATAAATCCAATTTACCATATCTTAAATCCAAATTAATAGATAAAGCTTGATTCCTTTATTAACTCCTTTGGTTTTCAATTAACCTTTTATGGTGAATATAAATTCCAATGTATAATTGAAACCTTATTTCCATTTGATTTCACTATTTCATTAAAAATCCTCATATTCCAGCTAAATTTCAACTAACGTATAAATTAGCTATTTCAATTTCATTTAATTGCGATTATCATACTATAGAAATTAAATTCCATTAAATAAATAAATAAATGTTGATTCCCATCTATTTACATTATATTACATTGGTACTTCTATTTACAACTTAGCTTTGTATAAATGTTTGAATGTAGAATCTTGTCTATTTCACGTATTAATTAAGCCTTAAAAATCAATTAATATTATATCCTTGGTCTAACCTCATTTTACTCATATTTATATTAATATATCCTTTGAATTAGGTAAATAACCATTGATTATCTACCTTAACTTATCAGACTCCACTAACGTAATGGTTAAATATTAATTCCATTTGAAAAAAAAAACAATCCACAAGATTTGCATTTCACATTGCAAATGAATTCATAAATCTTGGCTTTCTTTTTCTTTGCTTCTTAAAGGCCAAATCAAACTACCCTATCATCACTAATTTATGGCAATTAATTGCAATTGATTCTCCATTAAACTACATAAGTTATCCAATTGAAACCTAAGTGAAACGTTTATTTATTTAAAAATCCTACTGTTTAAAAGAGTATACCATCTACGGTATAATTTACATTTGACCTGATTTCTCATATATTTCACACAACAGTGAATTCCAATTTCTACCAACATTATGTTTAATATAAATTGGAAATCCAAATCATTGGTATTTCACAACCTTATTGCGTACATTTACGTATAGTTACACTAAGTCCATACACTGATTCATGAATTCATTAATTAATACACAATTTGCCTTTGTTTTCTTATATTAAGTTTATTACCGTTTTTAAGTACATTCATTATCGAACAATATTCATAAAAATTTTATCTACACTTATTGCATTGGTTTATTCAACGGTCACCAAATGAAACAATCCTACTATTTATTTTAATATTAAATGAATCCCATTCTAGTAAATATTTTATTAATATTCACTAATTCAACATTTATTGGTTTCTTAACATTAACTTTTAACAAAGTGTGACAATTACATTATCCAAAACTATTGTCATAAAAATTAAATTGTTACATTAAATTCCAATTACTATAACAAATTACTACATTTTCTCAAATAAATCTTAAAGCCTTTTTTTTTTCTAAATCAGGTTAGAAATTATATTAATTTAACTCGTTTAATATTATTAATTTAACGGGTCGTTACATTTATTTACTTGTAGGTTAGCCTTACTATCTAAAATAGAAGTTTTAGCACTTTTTCTTGATAATTATTAGAAAATTAAAGAGGTAAGATTTAATTTTATATGAAATATAATATTTAGATTAGTCTATTTAGCTTTATATTTTATAAATTCACATATATCAATCTTGAGATAAGATTGAAAATAGATGAGTTTAAACTAGAAATTTTAGCTCTCCAACTGGATATATATATATATATATATAGATGTATTAATTGTAATATTGTTGTATCAATATTTGTTATTATTTAAGTAATAACTTATTTGTTTGTTTGAATTTTTCTATCTTATTAGTGTTATCGTTAATGTTTGAAAATAAGTTATTTTCATTGAGAAAAAGTAAATTTTCAAAAATAGAACTGGTAATAACCCATCTTTTTCGACCCTCAGATTTAATGTCTAAACCAATATTCAAATATCAAAAATAGAAAATGGTAGATTGTTAGGTATGATAGCAAGAAAACAAACTTATACTTCTAACTATATCTTTCTCAACTCAGAATGGAAGGAACAAAATATAATATAAAAACCAATTTATTTTCAAACCAATCTTTATAACATATTCAAGTTTCATAGATACATACAATATACAATTATTAATCCAAACTACACACTATAATATCAGATGAACATGTGTATAATTTTTATATAGGTAAATGCCTTCGTCATATGCACCATCAGCACCAACTAAATCATCCTGACTCCATGGCCCTTCGACCTATCAATATCATATATATACAATGTGGAGAGGAGGTTAGACTTATGTCTTGTCTATTCCACATATACTTCAAACAAACTATTATAACATCATTTTAATCCATTTAACATGTGTAAACACACCTTAGCCTACCAACATGCATATAAAAGTAATAACATCAACATCCAAGAGTTGACTATTCAACTAAGGTCAATGTTACACCTCACTGCTTAACGTATTCATATAAACATTGCACATATATCAATTATATGATATGGTATAACCTAGCTCACTATATTTCGACCGATGGACATGGTACGCCTTAGGTCATATAAGCCTACATATGGACGTCTCTATTCTCTTACAATCCACCAACTCCATATGTGTGATCCGTGACGCCATAGTAAGTCAATCGGAGTCAATAACGTAAATACGAGATCGATACGAACATCGAACATCAACATCTATTTTCAACAACCATATATGCATACATACATACATACATACATACATATTTCTCTGCGTGTGTGTCTATATACTACTATATACACATCTATTATATCAGTATTCACTTCATTCAATCACGTTGGGAAATCACATCAAATTGTAGCCTAAAACGTCACCCAAAGCAAACCAATACATTTGCATTAAACATCTATAACGACCTTGAATTTGGTCGTTTTAACTAGGCAATTATACATATACATACATGCATACATACATACATACATATATATATATATATATTATATAATCAATAAATAGATTTTTATTAATAAATAAACTTATGTTAAAAAAATTGTTAATGAGGGAAAAATCATTTTCAAAATTTGTTTACCAAATCAAATAGTCGGTAAAAAATAAAAAAGTGACCGAAGAACGTTTTTCAAAATTTCGACCTTTCGACACTGGAATGTTGTCGGGAATGTTGTTCATATTTGTGCACCATATGTACACTTATATAGTAGATAATTAACTAAATAATAATATAATTAGGAATAGATTATCTTATGTTGATTATAATGGACAAGTGATGTGACAATTCATAACTTTAAAAATAATAAACATTATATATAAATATATATTATTGAGTGTTGTCATATCTTAATATTTTTCATAGTTAGATATCATTATTCATCATGCACATAAAGATTTGACTAGAGAAGGAGGGGGATGTGACAAGAGAGAGGAGTGGAAGGTGATGTGATTTTTCAATATCATGGCATATTATATTAAATCATTAAAGGGTAAATTAATAATTTTCTCTAATTCTTTTTTTTGCCTATAAATATACATCCACACATACACACATTCTTCTTTTCTTTCTCCTCTTCACTTTCTAAAACTTCCTCTCTAAAATAACAATGGCTTCCATAGTTTGTAAAAGTTAGAATAAATCACTCTTTTCCACTCAAACTCTTCCCTTTAGCTCACTAAAAACATTCTACATCCATCTCTACACATCCTCTTCCAAAATCAAGTCCCCTTCCAACAAAAAAACATTAGGTCGAGCTTATTCTAGGTGTTTAGGCATCTAAAAGCTTCACGTTTGCAAGTTAGGACAAAGTACTAACATAAATCAAAGTTCTAGTGGAAATTGCTTTGAGATTTGTAAAGCTTTCGATGAGTAAAGTTCTAATATTTGGGAAAGAAAATTCAAATTTTTTGATGCTACATATGTTGTTAAATATGCTAGGTTGGTATGTTGAATTACCATGTGAATTAGATAATATGTGATAGCAAGTTGGTTGTTTGAATTGGATAAGTGATTTGGTTAAATATGTGATATATTTGGATATGTATATGTTTTATATGGATATGGTTGTCGACATGTTATATTGGTTATGATATGTTGGTAGTATTGGTTGTAAAATGGAACCCAAGTTAGTAATGAGATGGTTGTGAACTAGTGTTGAAATGGTCGCAAAGCGATCTGATGGAAGAAATAGGTTTTCTTTTGTTTGATTTTGGAATGTTTTCCAAGTTACAACTTGTTGGAAGTTTCAAAACCTTTCACATAAGTTTTTTTTAATGTATGGCATCGCTTGAGTCAAGTGTAAGTTTCGCCTAGAAATCAATTCTTGCGGACAGTGCTTATAGTGTCAGTCGCTATGAATGCAATTCGAAAAATTTCACGATTTCAAGTTTTAAGTGTTTTCTTTTGGATTGTTTTTAAAAACTCATTTTGAATTAATTTAGTAAGTCAAAAGTTTATTTTTAATTATTTAATAATTTTAATTTAATTTAAATTAATTTGGGTAATTATTAATTAATTAATTAATTAGGTTAAATAATTAGAGTTTAAGAAATTGTTAACTAAGTAAATTATTTTAATTAAGTAAGTTTTAAATAATGATTAATTAAGATAAAAAGAAAACTAATTTTTACTTAATCAAGTTATTTATTTCAAATAATTTTTAACTTGAATTGATTATTTAATTATTTGTTATTTAATTAATGAAGATTAATTAAGGTTTGATTGAGTTTAAACTTATGATTTAGTTAAGTTTATTTGTTTTTAAGGTTTCTTTAAAAACCCTATCGGTTATTTATCTTTAACCAATTTTCTTGTTTAAGTGAATTGTTTTAAAATGAAGTATCTTTTATCCATGATATTAAGTAGCAAAATGAATTAAAGTAGTTGTAATAAAACGATGATGCATTTTATTGAAAGTAAGTTGACTTGTACTCATCATAAATACCACACTTCGAGAACGTGATAAATACAGGGGGGTTAATTTTGATAAGAGGGTCATGATAATCTAAGCATATGGAACATATGTTCATATGTAAATCTCCGCAACCTGATAGTCGGATAGTCCACTATAAATAACTTGACCTTTTAAAATCATCGAAGGTTGGTTTGGAGAAACTGGGATCGGATATTAGTTGTTATCCAAAAATCACTTCGAACCAACATAAACGTCCGAATTGGAAATAGTAAAGGCAAGGTCCAAGATAAAGACTTTGAAGTGCAAGGGCTATTTGCTACTAACCCTGAGGGTGATTTCGAAATGGGTGTATTGGAAATAGTACCTTCGGTTCGTTTATCTTCTGAACGACCTGTATGGATGAATGCTGACATTGGGTCAATGTCTGGAAGGTGATGTTGCATTCTAAGTGGCAGTGCTCTAGAAAAGGTAAACGTAGCCTCAGGCCTCATCAACTGGAAATGACCAAAAAAATTATGGAGTAGGCTATGTGGATCGCTCCCATAAGGGTATGTCACCACCGTATCTAGAATCAATATTTGACCCATTTTTTTGTATGCTCCGGTACGGTTGCTGATCCCAACCGTGGTGGTGATGTATTCGGTACTACTAGTCAAGCGGTAGGCTGGTTTTGTGTACCAGGGGTACAAGATGTTCTTGTTAGACCATAGGTGTATTTTATTGTAACATCGCGTATCCGAAGGCCAAAAGCTAAGCACTATAGGTGCTGCAGTCATCAATAGTATTAACTTCTGATAACAAAATATGGTAATGCTAATAGTATCCATAATATCAGAAGCACTTGAATATGAACAAATCACAGATTTCAAAAACAACGTTTTATTGATTACATTTCAAAATCAATAATTCATATCTAAGTTACTTAATCCCATAATCGTTTACCAGGTAAAGATCAAATATAATTATACAATAATACGCCAAGAGCGACATACGATGATGCCCTCTCGGTTGATTAGAATCCATATAGTCATCTGACTTAATACACATAGCGAGAAATAAATAGAATATTGTGTAACTCCTACTTAGCTATCCGTCAGCCACCTGCTCGTCACCGGAAGCTTTATTTGCCAAAATACTAAAACCTCAACCCTCAGCCTACTCAAATCAATTTTGAGCACCCGAGAGTTTAAGGAGAAACAAAAACTTTGATTCAGACATAAAGCCCGGTGTGAATAATAATGTTACATCTCGGTTTATTGATATTAAGTGAGACCACACCGCTTAGCGAAATGGGTTTCTCCTCACTAATGTCCTTTTCAAAATATGTATTTTGTAAATATTTTCCTGCAACCAAACTGGCTAATCAAACTGATAATAATAGTAATAATAATAATAATAGCAATATCCGTTATGTTAAAAATTGGTAATAAATGGCCATCTGTCCGAAATCTGGGCTGACTGCCAGCAAACTGAATTTTCTGTCCTTAAATTGGACTAACTATCTGCAAACTGGACTAACTGTCCTCAAACTAGATTAACTGTCTTCAAACTGGACTAACTACCCTTTGGCTGACTCGGGCCTACCGGATAAAATATAAATGGTCTAAACTTTTGTTAAACAAAACTTCTGGACAGTCTGTCCTTAACTTACTTCTCCAAGGGTCAACTAATCCTAATGGTTTTACGGGCTAACCAATAACCTCTCTCTATACATAAATATTCCTTTCTATATGTAACCATCATTTTAGTCTTACCTGTGACTAAGCCCTACATACTGGAATTCTGGACTAAATTAGCTAGTGGCTAATAACCATTAAGTATAGGGCACGACCCTACACAAGTCCTATCTGGTTTTCTAATCTGATTCATTTTTTGAGGGTTAATTACCCTTCATCCTTTTCCTTGGAAACCTTTTCAAAATGATTTAACCTTTTAAATCATACTTATACAAGGAAAATATATCTTTAGCTTTACTCTAAGCCATTTTTCCATGCTATATGTATATACTGTACTCAAAATAATGTTGATAAATTTTAATGAGGATTACCTATCCCCCAATATAAGTCAAAGTCCTTTTTAACTTGAAACACTTAGGATATATTGCCTATTCAATATATTCGAAACCTTTGTTTAAAACCCTCAACAACCCTTTCGAAACCATTGAAAGTAACCCTTTTGAAACAATTGAAGTACCTCTTTCGAAACCATTTTAGGCATTTTCCTTCGAAAGCTTTAAAACATTATACAGCCTTCTTTAAAACCTTTAAATATTGCCTTTCAAAAATATAAGAAAAACCTTTCCTTTTAACCCTTTCGAAACCCCTAAGGATCCACCCCTTCAAAACCATTCATTAGGACCTTTCAAAATCATCAAAACTCAACCCATTCGAAAGCACTTGGGTTTAATTTAAAACATGTGGAGAAACCTTTCGAAACCATTAAAATTATCTCTTTCGAAACCTTTTGGGTTATACTTCAATTCATATGAAAAGGGTCATTAAACCATTTAAGTTGAAAGCGTCTGTTTCGGAACATTTCCTAAGTAAAGAAGTAATGGTGCCGAAACCATCCCTTCGAAAGCATTGGAAAAGTGGTCAACTTTTAAAAAACAAAATAACCACTTCGAAACCATCTGGATCGAATGGAAGAAAGCGGCAACAAAAGGTTTTGACTTAGTTGAAAACAGTCACTTTAAAACAAAAGTGCAACCCGATCGAATCCGTTAAAACCATTTGACCTAGTCGACAGCCAAAATAATCGAAAGCTACTCAGCGAAAGCAAGCGGACGCATTTTCTTTTAAAAGCAAAGTAATGCCTCAACCACTTTGGAACCCTTGGTTTCTACCCTATACCTTCAGCCTACATCCAATTCACTACGTACTAATTCCCTGATACCATGTGCATTTGTGTGACGCCCCACCTCTATACCCACGCTAGCCAAGGACACTACGGTGTAATGCCGTCAACTAGCGCAGAGAATAAGGCTGTTGAGGAGAGATCCTCTATGTAATTGCTTTGTGCGAGCAATGATATGTCAAATAGAATAACATGCAATTCATTTCGAGAGGAAATCCAACATACCGATACAAACTCAAAGCTACTACATAGTGGCTATAATATCTTCGGAAACAAATATAGAAATAAGCATAACATAAATCAGTCACAGATAATTCATATCACAAAGGCGGAAACCGATATGAATATTACACATAAAAGTGTATGTCAGAGTAGTGGTCAAACAAGATCCACAATAACACAAAAGAATAGATACAAGTACTAGACAAAAGAATATGTATACATCAAGGAGTCTATATCTCAAATGTATACAACAAAAACTACTAGACTAAAGTAGTTAAGAAAAAGTCAGAAGATGGTTCCAGATAGGAAGTCATGAGGAAGCACCTGCAAAATCTCAGTCTGACCCGAGTATTATTTAAGAAGAAAATAATAAACGGATCAGTCTAGCTATAATTATCAGATAAAATGAGATATAAGAAGAGCTGCAATAAAAACATATGATAACCAAAAATGTCATACCTCGACAAGTATACATTAGAAAATCAACAAAGGAAAATCATAAAAATATCTCAAGAATCTCATAGCATAAAAAGAATGTCATATTCTTTATTTAATTCATCAAGCCACAAAAAACAACATACATATCAATGTCAATTGTAAAAGTTGGTGAAACATGAATTCCAGAAATCAATAATTAGAAATCTAGAAATCAGAAGAAAAAGATGGCCAATCCCATCAAAATGACCCGGAGCTCCTCCTGACAGGGTATAGTCCCCCATTGTGGACTTCAAGCCGAAGCTCCTCCTGGTGAGCCGAAGCTCCTCTTGACGATCCAAATTTCCTCCTGACAGGGTATAGTCCCCCATTGCGGACTTCGAGCCGAAGCTCCTTTTGGTGAGCCGAAGCTCCTCGTGATAGGGTATAGTCCCCCATTGCGGACTTTGAGCTGAAGCTCCTCGTGGTGAGCCGAAGCTTAATAAAAATGGGGTACAGTCCTTCACGTGGACAAAGAGACATCGCACAATGCCAGTCTAAACCATAAAATGATCATCATCGGTCATCAAGAAGTGTCAATTACAATGAGCTAGTAAATATAAGAGTTTAGCTTCATGTCCCATAACCACTAGCTTAACTTAAATATTTGCGAACAAATTGTAGATCTCCACTAGAAAATTGTCACAAGAGTTTCAATCGAACGAGTCCAAGAATTAACCGACGAAATAAACGCAAGCGTTTCATACCACTTGTTTTACTAAGCCGTTTAATTAGATTCTCATACGAGTGAGGTAAAGGTTTGTATATACTAATAGATTGGAAAACGGCTTAAGAAACGAGCTTTGTAATAAAATAGTGTTGAAATCATTTTGATGAAAGAGTTTTGATATTTACTACTAGCATTGAAAACCTTTATATTTTTAAAGTGACAAACCATAAAAATGATTGTAGAAACAATCAATCATTAAAATCCACATACGAAGACGTGAATCAAATCCAAAGAAACCGATAAAGAATCCATCGAAATGGATATTCAAAAATCCCTAAAAAGGAGTCATCAAAGTCGAAATAAATGATAACAACAAATAGGATCACCAGAATCGATTCGAATTGGAAATTCAATCCCAAAAGGCAAAGTGGGCTGAAACAACAAATTCAGTTGACTAAACAGAGGTTTCAGTTGACTAAACAGCAAATTCATTTGACTAAACAGAGATTTTCAGTTGACTGAATTCTGCCTAGAAACATTCTGTTTCCAGGTTCAGTCGACTAAACAGAGAATTCAGTCAACTGAACCTTGCCTGGAAACTTTCTGTTTCCAGGTTCAGTCGACTAAACAGAGAATTCAGTCGACTAAACCATGCCTGGGCTGTTTTTCAGCCTATCCAAATGAAGAGCAAACTCTTCCAAAATGCAAGCGGACGAACATTGGCACTAAGGTTTTATGCCAATAGGCAACCCGGCCTTATATGCTCCTCGATGCATCACCAAAACATGATCAAAACATCAAAGTTAGGATTTTAAAGATTTGAATCCAAAACACTAAAAATTGGAATGTTCACCAATTCAACTCAAACCAAAAGCAAATGCATATGAATAAGTGTTAGGAATTCATACCTAACAACCAAAGATAACTATAGTCATAGATGTGAGATAAAAATCTCACCTTTAAACCCAAAACAAATGAAGAAGAAGCTATAGAGCAATGACAAGGACGATCACTCTTCGATTCCAACCCAAAGAGCTTGAATCTAAGCTAAAAAGAGAAACATTTCCTAAGTTATTTTTAGGAATTTCTGAAATTGGTAAGAGAATGAGTTGGAAAAGAAGAAGAGGAGGCTTACCAATAGCTTCTATTTGATTTTGGAGCAAGAATTCAAGTTTGCAAGAAGAAATTAGGGCTTGGAATTTCTAATTCCTCTTCCTTTCCACCATTTTCAGTTTTAGCTTGAGTTTGAGGAGTGGGGATGAGTGAATGGAGAGGAGAGGGCTGAGTTAGGGTATTAAGTTAGCTAGTGGGTTGAACCCAAACCCAATAGAAAAAGTAGCAAAATCCGACTTACTCCAAACATATCGAAATTTATACTCAAAAAGATCGCAAATGTCATTTTGAACTCAGTGGGGGTGGTCTCGAGTCCTAATTCGACTGTTTGCAAAAAGTAGCTTTTCGGATTGAAATCCGACTAACGATGAAATATTTAAATATACAATCAATAAATATGAAGGTTGCTACAATTTGTTTCGATAGAGTCGAAGGCGAAGGTAAGGAGGATGAACCTGGTGCCGAAAGCATCGAAACATTGAAAAACATGTTTATTTGTCCTTTTAAACTATTTCTTTTGTACCTAACCTGCCTTGTTTTTCAAATTGTGATTATTGCCAGTTTCTCTTTTCTAAAATACTATCGACTTTCCAGAAATAACAAACTTAATTTATTTACAAAAAGCCCATTCTCCTTTCATAAATATATAAAATATTTAAGTTTCATACCTTAAGTAATTTTATATACCCATTAAATCTACTAGAAAAATTCTACAAAAATTTCAAAAAAATCCCTTTTTATATGTTTTCTAGCATATATAAATTTCAGACCCAAACCATTATTTAGCTCTAAATAATTTATAACCCAAAATAACATTTTCTTCATTAGAAAATTCATATAAATTCGACAAAAAATCTGAAAATTAAAGCTCATCTCCGAAATAATATTTTTGATCTAAATAAAAATTCGTAAGGCATTTGGATGTCATTTAATAGGGTTTTCATATCTAAACATGTCATAAAATCTATATGAACAACCATAAATCATCGATAAGTATATATAATCATTCTATCATTCAAAAACATGGCAAATCAATGCAAAATATTTTGGATTTCACCTTAAAATCGAAAACAAAACAAATATGAGATGTAAACATTATTCGCCTTAGCTTTAGAGATTTAGGAGTTTGAGGTTTGAATGGATTTGATTTGATTTAGCTTCTTCCTTAGCTTGTCTTAATCTTCTTTCTCTTTCTCTTGTTAATGGTGGCCGATCTCAAGCTTTAAAATTTTATAAAATGAAAATGAAATGGACATGTATGGGACACACAACCAAGTTTTAGGGACATAGAAATGGGCACTTTCCTGTTTTACCCCTCCTCTATTACATTTTAACCCTTCTTTTAATTCATAAGTTAAATGGCACGGCTACCCCTTAATTAAATCAAATCTCAATCCCCTAATCAACACATTATTTTATTTTACGTAGCTAGTTAAATATTCTAAATAATGTTACCAAAAATATGAGGTGTACATTTATCTAGAGGTGAATCTTCGGAAGGTAGTTCCTTACCTGATTATATACGAAATCTATCGTCCAATAAGTATGTACGAAATTAGTTGTGCCCAAATATATTGAAATACGATATGCATGCACTTTAGCTATCTTCTATCTTACTTGAATACCCTAGACATTATTATAATATCATTGAATTTCAAACAAAGAGTTTTGGTTAACGTAAGGTAAAAACCCGTCTATGTTTATGTGTAATGTGGTCTTACGAGATGCCTTTGATTTTCAAATTATTTTATAAAAGTAAGAATTAAGTTGTTTTAAGTTTACTCACACCAAACTCATGTCTGACCTGGAGTTTTATTTTCTTTTCCTAAAACTCCTGGGTATTCAAATTTTTACGAGTAGCCAAGTGATTCAGGTTTCTCACGATAGCATTTTGCAGGAGTTGGAGTAGGTGGCTTCACTAATGGCTAGCTAGTATCTATTTCAACTGTGTATGTATACATATATATTCTGGACTTATGATGTAAGGACAAGTAGTTGTAATTGTCCTAGTGTGGAGCTTGTACTATTATGACTCTGATGTATTATGATAGCAGTGACCATGTATAATCCTATGTTATATATTATATGTTGTTCCTTTTCGATGTGAGATTATGTGATTGTTAAATTTTCTTCTTATCTTTCCTTTTCTTTTACCCATAATGAATCATCTTTCAAAGTATTAAAGGAAGTTTGTTACAGTTGGTATCAAAACTTAGGTTAAGCGAAACACCTAGGCTTTTGGGTTGAGTCAATCTTGAGGCAGCGTATTTGTAAATTTTTATTCATATGCCCGTATAGGTAGATCAGCTTGGTATGTTGGATTAGTAACATTCTTTCAAGTGTTATCTCATTCAAATTCTAAGAATTTTCTTACTACATCCAGGTATTAAGAAATGAGTAACAGAGGTAGATGAGTTAGGGGAGCAAGTAGAACTACAACTAAAAATGGTCGCACGCCAAATCCTAGAGGAGTTCGGATTACCGAGGAGGCCACATCAGAGCAGCCGAGAGTGAATTTTGCAACCTTATGCAAGGATTGCACTAATCTTGGAGGGAAACCATTTAAGGAGACTGGGTCTATCATGGAAGTGCAAGCTTGGTTGTGATCTTGCGAGAAGATTTTTAAAGGTCTTGATTTATCCAATGAACATAAAGGATTTTTAGCAGCATGGCAACTGCAAGAGGGAGCAACAGCTTGGTAGGACTCCCTTATGCAAATATTCCAAACGATGATTTTTTGTGGGCTCGATTTAAAGAAGTTTTTGAGGACCAATTCTTTCCAGTAGAAGGAAGGACGAGGATGTACCACAACTTCATGGATTTGAAACAAAGGGATATATCTATAGAAGAGTATGAGATGAAGTTCAATGAGTTGTCTATTTTTGGACCAGAATTGATTAACACCCCATAAAAAAGAATAAGATGTTTGTTTTGGGTACGAGGGAAGAATACCATGATAAAATGGTAGCTCATCTCAAAGGTACTTTTGTGGATTTAGTTCACATGGCTCCGAGGTATGAGACCATGGAAAAGAAGAAGCACAATCCAGTAGCTCATAGTAGAAATTGTTCTAACAAGAGGATGTGCAATCCGAATTGGAAGAATCAGGAAAAGGGAAAGCCTAGTGATGGAGCCTAAGGAAGTCGTTTTAAGGATTTTTTTTGCCACAAATGTCAATAGAAGGGCCACATCGTGAAGTTTTGCAAGAATTATGGAATGCTGCAGCAACAACAACAAAGTGGGCCTATCTTCCCGACAGTCTAGAAGACTCATTGTTTTAATTGCCATCAGCCCAAGCATATGGTAAAAGACTTTCCACTCATGAAGAAAGTGCAGCAGCCTAAGGTGTATGCTATAAATGATGAGCCATCGACTTCAGCAAACGTGAAAGGGAAATGCGTCGTTGAAGGTACCTTACTTATTAACGGCATCTATGTTCGAGCATTGTTTGATACTAGTGCCTCTCATAGCTTTATTTCCTTAGAATCGGTAGGAAAATTTCGTCTTATTCTTAGTACTGTAGAAAACCATATGTGTGTGTCTAACCCCATAGGTGGTGTGACACATTTGAATATGATTTGTAAAAACGTGCCAATTTTCTACCTTTCTCATCACTTCTCTTGCGACCCATATGTCTTGGACTTTAAAGGATTTGACATTATTCTCGGTATGGATTGGTTATCAAAATATAAGGCTGTCTTAAAATGTAATAAGAGAACTATATGCTTAGTGACTGATATAGGAAAGAAATATAAGGTATCATGTAAGGAACCCAGTATTCATATGTGTAGTTTCTTGTATCCCTTTGAAGCAACCCAAGAGAATTTAGGGTCTGTTGAAGTTGTTAGGAAATTTTCCATGTATTTGAAGAAGTTAAAAGTTTACCCCCAGTCCGTGAGATTGAGTTCCATATTGAATTGTTCCCTGGTGCAAGGCCTGTAGTTCAACCTAAGCGGAGGATGGCCCTGAGGGAGAGAGAGAGGAGTTGGTAGATCAAACCTAGGATTTGCTGAGAAGAGGACTAATTAGACCTAGTCATTCGAATTAGGGATCAACTGTAGTTTTTGCAACTAAGTCCGATGGAACTTTAAGATTGTGGTGGACTACGGGGAATTGAATAAGTTGATCATTAGGATAAAATATCCCTTACCTCGTATCAATGGCCTCTTTGATCTACTTCATGGAGCTAGGGCATTTTTCCAAATGGATCTAGCTACTGGATTCCACCAATTAAGGGTTGCTGAAGATAGTATACCCTCAACTGCTTTTAGGGGCCCTAATTGTTTCTTTGAGTGGTTGGTTATGCCGTTCGGGCTAATCAGTGCACCTGCATATTTTGTAGATCTCATGAACCGTGTTTTTCAAGATGTTCTTAATACGTTTGTGTTAGTTTTCATCGACGACATCCTTATTTACTTCAAATATGAGGAGGAGCATAAATATCATTTGGAAGTGGTGTGGGAAACATTGAGGAAACATGTCCTAAAGGCGAAATTTTCTAAGTGTCATTTTTGAAAACCAGAAGTAAGATTCTTCGGACATATTATGACAGGAGAAGGTATTTCAGTAGATCCAGTGAAGGTGGAGACTGTTTAAGAATGGAAGCAACAACAAACTCCTATCGAGGTTCATAATTTCTTAGGATTGGCTGGATATTGTAGGAGGTTTATTCAAGATTATTCTAAGATTTCATCCCATTTAACTAAGATGACCAAAAAGGAGGATAATTTTGTATGGACTTGAAAGTGTGAAGAAGCATTTTTGGAATTGAAGAAGAAACTTACCAGTGCACCGGTTTTGGCTGTTCCAGATGGTAATAGTGGGTTCACGGTTTACACAAACGCTTGTGTAATGGGACTAGGTGCTGTGTTGATGCAGCATAGTTCCATATGCAAGCAGGCAGTTGAAGCCTCGTGAGAAGAACTATGCTACGCATAATTTGGAGTTGTTGGTTGTTGTCTTTGCACTGAAAATGTGAATGCACTACTTGTTGGGTAGGGACCTTTATTTTCTTCTTTAGTTTCTTTCTGATCGTTAGGATTCTTGAAGTAAGATTTCTTTCTTTAAATTAGGTGAAAAGTTCAAGCTCTTTATGGATCATAAATCCTTGAAGTATCTATTCACCCAAAAGTATCTGAACCTAAGGCAACAAAGGTGGTTAGAATTCCCGGCGGTTTATGACTTGGATATTCTGTATACGCAAGGGGCTAATGTGGCGGTAGATGCTTTGAGCAGGAATGTTTTTCTGTCTCTTTTGGAGGTTACCCCGACACTTCAGGAAAGGATTATGAGGAATCAGAGGGACGATGAGATACTTGAAGGTTTAATATAAGGTGCGGAGGAGGGTAGATGTTCGGATTTCAAGATGGATAGTCAAGATGCTTTGAGGATGAACGGATGATTGTGTGTCCTAAATGTGGGTGGGCAGAGACAGGACGTTTGTTAGAATGCCACAAGCCTAAGTTAAGTATTCATCCAGGAGTTCATAAGATGTACAAGGATAGGAAAAGACTATTTTGGTGGCCAGGGATGAAGAAGGACATTTCAGTTGTGACGATCCAGAATTTTTGGGTATTTGAAATTGGATATTTTAATTGATTTTAAATATTTAAAAGTTAGTTTCTAACTCGAATTTCAAATATCGCTATTTATTGGATAATTTAAATATTGAATCAATAATTGGAAATTGGGAAAAATTATTGAATCTGGAATTTCAGACTTGTTAAAAATAAATTGAAGGCTTATAAAATTTATAATAATAATACTGAAGATAATAGAACCTTTAGAATTTAATTTAACAGTGTTTTGTTCAGTTTTGAAAATATATCGTTAAATCGATATTTAAAAATAGCCTTTCGAGGCACAGTCTCGGAATTCGACAAAACCAGTTCCATTAGATCCTAATAGTGTATTATTATCGGATTTTAATTTCCATAGCATTCAGAGTTGACGTGTGACCATACGGTTTGTAAACGTGCTTAAATCTATATCGAAAATTCAATTTAATAGCTGAGTCCAAAAAGCTATCTTCTCCATACGATCGAATTAGGACTTGGAACCTTTTCCATTACCTTTGAATTAGGGGGTATAACCTTTTAATCGCCTAGCGGCATGCCTCGATTGGAGATCGAGATTACGAGTTGCGTAATTGAAACGATTTAAATTTGAATTTAAAATTAAATACATATTCCCTTAAATTTACTGTTGACCTCATTCAACACTTGTCAACCCCCTGAGATCACGTGTCTCTTATCTTTTCTCATTTGCATACAAGTGTTTCTTCTTTCCTGATGCAAGGCACGCAACAGTTTAAAATATGAAAATATATGTATACAAATTAAACAAAACGAAGAAAAAACCATCTTTCGTTCAAAATCAGTTAATAGCCACCGTTTAAAAATCGCGATTCATTACTGATTCAAATCGAAATTCCCAAATTTGAAATCAAAATATACATGGCAGCCGAACTCGAAGAAAAAAAACTAACTCATTTGAAATCAACGCAAAGCAAATGTGAAGTTGATTCAAGGGAATCGCGAGAGCGGCGCGGTCGAAGGCAAGCTCGTGGCTTATGCGATGATTACCGTGGTTGTAGGCTAGGGATTGGATTGAGCGCGACGTTCATTTGGGCGAAGTATTGAATCGCGAAATGGAGTTCTCGATGTCGAGTTGCTAGAGTTTGAATCTGCAATTGATGATGTTGCAATTTTTGGATTCAACGATGATGGCAGTTGCTCGGCGGCGAGGTGAGGGTATTTTTTGCTTGTTTTATTAAATATACATTTGTAATTTGATAATGCGTATATATACATGGATATATATACAGTAAGACAAAGATAGGAAAGGAAAACAGAAAAGATTTTTAAATATAAATGTACATACCTTTTTAATTTAAATACATATATCAGAGAATAAACATATATATACATTTACACACATATTTTAATAGTAAACATGAATTTTTTTTGGCTTTTGGAATTATAGGGATTTGTATAAAAAATTGACTTTTAATCAATATAGATTTTTTTTAAGTATAAGTGTTTTCAAAAATAAAAATAAACATGCATGTACACATTTTAATTTACTAGCTTGTTTTAAATAATGTATTATAAGTAATTAACTTGTTTAATAAACTTATTTAATTATTTTAATTACTAAAAGATTTTAAAAGGGAAATTAGTTTAAAATTTAATTATTTATTTAAATTATATTATTAGTTCAAATAAAAATAAAAATAAATTTATTAAATGGTAATTAATTATTCGATTAGTTCAAATATTGATAAACCGTATAAATGTTTATACAAGGTCTTGAATTGGGAAGAGACAAGCCAGTTTGGATCAGATTTGCAAAATAAAAGCAAAGGCGGGATCTTCTCACTCGATCGAATTACCTTGTTTAATTTGAATAGTTAAATTCAAATTATTGAATGTGCTTGGATGAATTTGATAATTTATAAGTTGAATGAAATTATATATAGTAGTGTGTGTGTATGTATATATTGGAGTGATTGATTTCCCGCATTATATAGCGGATGAAACCCTATGCACCCCGCATAATCGCGGATGACCCTTTAAACCGCGATATTCCGCCTTGAAGCGGGATTGGTATTTTATATTGTGCTATCGTCTATGGATGCAGGTTAACAGGCTAGAGGGATTCAACTGAATTCCTCAAATTGTTTGAAATTATTTATATGTTGTGATATGATTTGTTGATAATCTGCGATTGATTACAACGGTAATTGAAATTATTGAAGGCTATGGTTTAGCCTAATGTATTTTGGTATTGTAAAATACGAAAAATATAAAAATTGGATTTTTGAAAGGAAATTAAAGTAAAAATTTTAAGTAATATAATTTTTGAGATTTGAATAAATTAAAAGAAGGAATTTGGAATGGATTTTAAATGGGTTGGGAGAAATAAAGGGAGAATTTTAAAATCAAGTATGAAATTGGTTCTTCTGATTAAATGGAATTTAAATCATAAATATAGGTGTGAATATCTGACTAATGGGTTTTGAAATAAATTTGGATAAGTAAAGGAGTGATTTTTGAATGGAGTAAATTTTGGAAATTGATTTGGAAATTGATTTAACGTTTGAAAGTAAATTTTGGAAATCGATTTGGAAATTAATATAGTGTTTGAAAGTAAATTTTGGAAATTGATTTAGTGTTTGAAACTATGTTTTAAAAGAAGGATGAGACTATGGAATTTATAAACTGGGTTTTATAAAGAGAAATAATACATCAATGGATATTTGAAAATATAAATTCACAATGGGAATTTATAAAGGAATAGGTAATTTGTCTTAAAAATAAATGGTGATTTATTTTCAAAAGTGTGGAAAGGAAATTTACGAATTTTGGATGTAAATTGAGATAAACCGAGAAGGATTTATTACTTGATTTAAATGGACTATTTTGGAATAGAAAGTTTATTTTCCCTAAAAAGCCGAGTATGTTTTCAAAGTAGCTTTAAAGTATAAATTAAAAGTTCTAATGTTGGTTTTAAAAAGAATGTTTTTGGAGAAATTATTTCCTTAAATTGTTTTAAATTTTTAAAGGAAATATTTATTAAGTTATTTATAGAAGTGATTATTTTAATGTTTAACTAGTATTTGATTTAGAAGATGGTTATTTAAATAATTATACTCCATCCAATAATTTTATTTTAAAAATTAGTTTGGGCTTAAGTTTTACATGAGATATTAATCAAATTTCATAACTAATATTTTAAATAAAGTGTCTAAAATAGTTTTTATTTCAAGTGTTTCCAAGCATAATTTTTTTGGATAAGTGATCTAAATTATTTTAAAAGCCTAAAGTATTCGGACTAGGCAAAATTTTTAGTGGAAATCAACAATATTTGGAAACTTATTCCGCGAGAGAAAAGTGTTGAAGTGTGGAAATATATCTTGCGAAGATATTTATAAATAAATAAATAATTTTTTGGAAATTATTTAAATCTGATGGTTGTTTATGGATGTTTTTTGATAGTTAAATAACCGACTATCAATATTGGTCTTTAAGATGGCATTTGAATTTCGATGAGACCGGGGGTCGGATTCCAAATGGTTATCCAAAAACAACATCGAATCTTAAAGGTGGATCTTTTGTTTAATAGGTCAAAAATGGAAATTTGTTATGACTTAATTTTGATCTGAATGTATCCACTTATTTTTAAAATAAGCGCTCATTATTCGGATATGCCGGGGAGGACATTAAGTCATAAAACCCATTTCGAATAATGATACGACGAAATGTGATAGCATTTGAAGACGGGGTTGAAGACCAGGTATTTTCGAAAACGAAAGGATTACCTGTTGATTGTCTCTACACCGAGTTGCTTTAGTATAGAGATTGCCTATGTGATGGGGAGTCCGAACGTGATTAGGGAATATCCGAATTTGCAAGGACTTTTTCCTTAATTGGACGAAGTGCCTTCGGTTCCATTCAGACGTAGGATGGACTTGTATGGATGTATGTCTCACATTACACTTTGAGATATAAAGATGGTTCTATTAAATACATTTCTGTTTAGTGGCAGAGAATTTATTCTTTTAGCTTAACTCCCTTCTCTGAGATGTACGAGCTCAGTGGTTATGTAATTGATGGTTACTAGTGATATATTCCTAATTTGGTAATGTGGCATGCTAAGTGCCGATCATTGGTTGATCAAATTATGGATTTTATGAAAAGCATAGCTTTGTGGGACGAGATTTCATCGAACCTTACACCCCGAAAATGGTGGAAACAAGAAAGGATGCAGCAAGGTTATAGGGGTCGTGCCCCTCAGGGTATGTGCATTTCCTTCTGGATAAAAAGTGGTATTCTGTTATGGAGCCCAGATACTTTACTTATGTGGATAAAAAAGTGGTATTTTGGTATGGAGCCCAGATATTTACTTATGTGGTTGTTGGAATTGAGGCACCTCGGTAAAGGTCTATTACGACCGGAGGATGGCATACTCGTGACAGTTAGTTACCTAGTTACAGAGGTAACCCGATATTGTGTTGACAAAGATCCGGTTAGGTTCTTGGGGCATCCCTCCAGAGGCGTACCCTTCAGATAAAGGAAGTTCCTTAGCCTTGACCATTTGATGGAAATCCAATCACTCAATACGAGCCCTGTACGGTTTTCGTTGTAGAACCTGCCATCTAACATGGTAGCTATAATAGGCATACTATAATGGTACTTATGCTTGCTGAGATTAATATTTACTTTCGACATGTTTTTTCACACTACGCACTAATAATAATATCAAAAGGATTTTCGCCTATCAAGCATGTTTGACTACTATAAGGAGAAACCTTCCCCAAGTGCGCGATTGCATCATGTGTGTGCCGAGAGACTTTATGGTAGTTTCATTTTCCAAAAGGATGAACGGATTTCTTTTTCTTTCCTTTTGGTACAAATAACTGCTTTTAGATCTCACACCAGTTCCATGACTGACTCGGAGTTTATTGTTCCCTTTTCTAAACTCTGGGTTTCCCTAATTTTCCACACGGGCAGCCTAGAGTCAGGTTATCATTGTTTCTGGAGCTAAGTCAGGAAAGTATGCTGTGGAGATCAGGAGACAAGCTGGATGGCATGACGTATCACACGTATATGATGTAGTATATGTTGCGTATGGTTTGCTGCAAATTCAGTTTCTATGTGGACAAGTTATCATAACTGCCTAGTGTTGTGTTTTGTTGATGTCGTACTCGGATGATGTAATGTATAAACAGATATAGTTCTTTTGTATTAAACATTAGTCATTTATCCATTATATATTTTTCCGCTACGATTGTGAGATTCTGATATTCTTTCTGTTTCTTCTTCTACCTTCTTCTTCTTTAACCCTAACGATTCGGTTTTCCGGCATTCGATTATTCGGCATTTAATACAGTGGACATATTGATGTCAATTTTCGAGCGTCGAAAAATCAGGTCGTTACATCAGTCTTTGTTAGTAGGTATTCGTGCTGTCAACAAATCAAAGGTGATCATCCGAAGACAGCTAAATTATTACAAACTTTGGAAATACCCAATTGGAAATGGAAAATGATGTTATTGGATTTTATCGATGTTTCGCCCAGAACCAGAAAATGTAATTAAGAAGTGTGGATTATCATGGATCGGCTGACAAGGTGTGCACATTTTATCCTAGTCAAGCCAACTAGATCGGCAACTTCATTGGCAGAAATTTATATAAGGGAAATAGTTTGTCTACATGGAATTCCAATAAGCATAGTAAGTGACCGAGATCCTATCTTCACGAGCCAATTCTGGGAAGCTCTGCAAACAACTTTGAGAACAAAGTTAAGTCTAAGTACTGCCTACCATTATCAACCGATGGCCAGACTGAAAGAGCTAATCGCATTTTGGAAGACATGCTGAGACCCTGTATCTTGATTTCGGAGGATCATGGGAAGATCATATTCACTTGGTTGAGTTCTCCTATAATGATAGCTATCAAGCTAGCATTAGAATGGTGCCTTATGAAGCTCTGTACGGGAGACCGTGCAAATCTCCCGTGTGTTGGATAGAATCTGAAGATTGTTTAGTGCTTGGTCCAGATATGATTCAAATGGAGACGGAAAAGTTGAAATGGTTAGAAGAAGGATGAAGGAAGCTTAGGATCGCCAAAAGAGTTATACTGACAAGATAAGGAGGGATTTGGAGTTCGAAGTCGGTGATGCTGTGTACATGAAGATAACTCCGATCAAAGGAGTCATTAGATTTGGAAAAGCAGGGAAGTTGGCACCTGAATACATTGGACCATTCAAAATTATAGAAAGGACTGGGTAACTTGTTTACAGAGTTGAGTTACCTGAAAGGTTGTTAGGAGTCCACAATGTGTTCCATGTCTCCCATTTGAAGAAGAGTTTGCATGATCCATCTTTAGTGGTAGAAGCGTCAGTTAAGGATGATTTGGAAATAGAACTGAACCTGATGGTAGTTAGGCATCCAATTAGTATTGTGGATCAAGATGAGAAAAAATTGTGCAACAAGGTGGTGCGACTGGTTAAGATTCAGTGGAGCGAGGATTCCCGAGACTGCACTTGAGAAACTATGGATCACGTAAAGGAAGCTTATCCTTGATGGATTCTAGAATAGTTGTTGCGTTGTTGTGTGATGTATGTATTGTTGTCATGGGTTCTTGTATACCTTTTGTACGAAATTTATGGCATGAATATGTGATTCCTTTGGGTTAACTGTTGTTAGTAATTTCGGGGACGAAATTCTTTTATAGGGGGTAGAATGTAATGACCCTGAATTTGGTCGTTTTAACTAGGCAAATATACATATACATATACATATCTACATATACATACATATATATATATATATTAGATAATCAATAATAGATTTTTATTAATAATAAACTCATGTTAAAAAATTGTTAATGAGGAAAAATCATTTTCAAATTTTGTTTACCAAATTAAATAGTCGGTAGAAAAATAAAAAATGTAATCGACGAACGTTTTCCAAAATTTTGACCTTTCGACACCGGAAAGTTATCTGGAATATTGTCCCTCTTTGTGCACCATATATAGTAGATGATTAACTAAATAATAATACATTTCGGAATAGATTATCTTATGTCAATCATAATTAACATGTGATGTGATAGTTCATAACTTAAAAAATAATAAACATTATATATAAATATATATTATTAAGTGTTGTCAAATTTTAATATTTTTCATAATTAGACATCATTACTCCTCATGAGCTTAAGGATTTGACTAGAGAAGGAGGGGGATGTGACAAGAGAGTGGAGTAGGAAGGTGATGTGATTTTTCAATATCATGACATGTTAAATCATTAAAGGATAAATTAGTAATTTTCTCCAATTCTTTTTTTGTTTATAAATATACAATCACACACACATTCTCATGTTCTTTCTCCTCTTCACTTTCTAAAACTTCCTCTCCAAAATATCCATGGCTTCTATAATTTGTAAAAGTTAGAAAAAATCACTCTTTTCCACTCAAACTCTTCTCTTTAGCTCATTAGAACCATTCTACATCCATCTCTGCACTTCCTCTTCCAAAATCAAGTCCCTTTCCACCCAAAAAACATCAGGACAAGCCCAAATATGACCATAGCTGAGCCTAATCTAGGTGTTTAGGAATCCAAAAGCTTCGCTTTTGCAAGTTAGGACCAAGTGCTAGCATATATCAAAGTTCTAGTGGAAGTTGCTTTGAGATTTGTAAAGCTTTCGATGAGGAAACTTCTAATTATTGGAAAAGAAAATTCAACTTGTTTTGATGCTATATATGTTGTTAAATATGCTAGGTTGATATGTTGAATTACCATGTGAATTGGATAATATGTGATTGCAAGTTGGTTGTTTGAATTGGACAAGTGATTTGGTTAAATATATTATATATTTGGATATGTATATGTATTATATGGATATGATTGTAGACATGTTATATTGGTTATGATATGTTGGTAGTATTGGTTGTAAAACGGAACCCAAGTTAGTAATGAGATGGTTGTGAACTAGTGTTGAAATGGTCGCAAAGCGATTTGAGATCCGATGGAAAGAAATAGGTTTTCTTTGGTTTGATTTTAGAAATGTTTTCCAAGTTACAACTTGTTGAAATTTCAAAATCTTTCACATATGTTTTTTTAAAAGTATGGCATCGCTTGGGTCAAGTGTAAGTTTCACCAAGAAATCAATTCTAGCAAACGCCGCTTATAGCGATGTCGCTATGAATGCAGTTCAGAAAATTTCTTGATTTCAAGTTTTAAATGTTTTCTTTTGGATTGTTTTTGAAAACTCATTTTGAATTAATTTAGAAGTCAAAAGGTTAGTTTTAATTATTTAATTATTTATTTATTTAGTTTAAATTAATTTGGATAATTATTAATTAATTAATTTAATTGATTAAGTAATTAGGTGAAATAATTAGAGTTTAAGAAATTATAAACTAAGTAAATTATTTTTAATTAAGCAATTTTCAAATAATGATTAATTAATATAAAATGAAAACTAATTTTTATTTAATCAAGTTATTTATTTTAATTAATTTATAACTAGAGTTAATTATTTAATTAATTGTTATTTAATTAAAGGTTAATTATCAACTTAATGAGGGTTTAATTTCTTAAATAAATGTTAATTGAATATAGCATAATTAGGTTTTAATTATAAATAAAATTTGTATTATTAATGATTTAATTTCGATTTAGTGAAGATTAATTAAGGTTTGATTGAGTTTAAACTTATGATTTAGTTAAAGTTCATTTGTTTTTAAGGTATCTTTAAAAACCCTATCGGTTATTTATCTTTAACCAATTTTCTTATTTAAGTGAATTGTTTTAAAACCAAGGATCTCTTGTCCATGCTATTAAGTAGCCAAATGAATTAAAGTAGTTATAATAAAAGGACGATGCATTTTGCTAAGTAAGTCGACTTGTACTCATCATAAATACCGCACTTTGGGGAACGTGATAAATACAAGGGGGTTAATTTTGATAAGCGGGTCATGATAATCTAAGCATATGGAACATATGTTCATATGCAAATCTTCACACCTTGATAGTGGGATAATCCACCATAAATAACTTAATGCTTTAAAATTCTCGAAAGTTGGTTTGGAGAAATCGGGATCTGATATTGATTGTTATCCAAAAACCAGTTCGAACCAACGTAAACGTTCGAATTGGAAATTGTAAAGGCAAGGTCCAAGATAAAGACTTTGAAGTGTAAGGGAAATTTTCTACTGACCCTGAGGGTCCAAAATGGGTGTAGTGGAAATAGTACCTTCGGCTCGTTCATTTCCTGAGCGACTTGTATGGATGAATGCTGACATTGTGTGAACATCTGCTAGACGATGTAGCGTTTTAAGTGTCAGTGCTCTAGAAAAGGTAAACGTGGCCTAAGGACTCATCAACCGGAAATGACCAAAAAAGGTTATGCGGCAGGGCTATGTGGGTCGCTCCCATAAGGGTATGTCGCCACCATATCTAGAATCGATATTTAACCCATTTTTTTGTATGCTCTGGCACGATTGCTGATCTCAACCATATGGGTGATTTATTCGGTACTACTAGTCAAGTGGCAGGCCGGTTCAGTGTAGTAGGGGTACAAGATGTTCTTGCCAGACCCCAGGTGTATTTTGTCTAGAGGTGCATGTTTGGAAGGTAGTTCCTTACCCGATCATGTATGGAATCCATTGTCCATTAAGTGCCGTACAGAATTGGTTGTGCCCAAATATGTTGAAATGTGAGATGCAAGCATTTTAGCTATGTTCTATCTTACTTGAAAACTCTAGACATTATTATAATATCATTGAATTTCAATACAAAGTGTTTTGTTTATCGTAAGGTAAAAACTCATCCATATTTATGTGCGGCGTGGTCTTACAAGATAGCTTCGAATTGTTTTATAAAAGTAAGAATTAAGTTGTTTTGAGTTTACTCATACTAGACCCATGTCTGACCTAGAGTTTTCTTTTCTTTTCCTAAAACTCTTGGGTACTCAATTTTCATGAGTAGCCAAGTGATCTGGGTTTCTCGCGATAGCATTTTTAAGGAGCTGGAGCAGGTGGCTTCATCGATAGCTAGCTAGTATCTATTTCCGCTGTGTATGTATATATATGTATTTTGGACTTATGATGTAAGGACAAGTAGTTATAATTTTCCTAGTGTGGAGCTCGTACTATTATGACTCTGATGTATTATGATAGCAGTGACTATGTATAATCCTATGTTATATATTATATGTTGTTCATTTCCAATGTGAGATTCTATGATTGTTAAATTTTCTTCTCATCTTTCCTTTTCTTATACCCATAATGACTCGTCTTTCGAAGTAAGAAAGGCTGTTCGTTACTACGTCAATACATATGATTCAAAGGTCCTACCTAACCTGACGTATGAGTCGAAGAATGGAAAGTGGGTCAATTGCCTATTTTATATGGGCTCTATATGGCCTAGGTTCATATTGGCTCAGCCAACAGCCTTGTGTGGCACTACTTTCTATAGGTCGGCCGCTAGCTGTGAAATTTTTAAAACCAGCCAGCGACTTATATTTGTTTTCTATTTTTATTGATAGAGTTAAGGGAATGACCCAAGGGCAATTTTGTAATTTACTCTAAATTATTAACTCTATGATAAAATCTCTTTTGAAATAAAAATCATTTTTCTTTCTATTATATACTTGATATTATGTGTTATATTAATTATTTAACTAATTTAGGTATATTTAGTGTTGTGATAGTAGTTACAATATGTTGCGATCATGAACAGTTTCTCACAATGAAAATAAATATGCCATTTTAAATATTTTTAGTCAAGATCTATCGAGACTGGATATCGACACATCCTTGAGAATAGGATACGTAACGCTTTCCAAATGTTGGGTAGTGTATACTCATGGCTGCTGACGGAATTAAAGGGTTACGTACTAATGGTTATTGGATAATTACAGAATGGCTCATTCGATAGTTTTATACTGGTTAGTATAAAACAAGTAAAACAGAAAAAACGATGTGACATTATTACACAATTCTCTCGACTTGAGAATACTGTCGAGCTTCAATGTGGAAAATCCACTTCGATTATAGTTAAATCGTGGTACGACATCCATCGAAGGACTATAATTAGATTGAGTGAAAGCATTGAAAGTAAAACACTGTTCAATAGAGAATTCGTCTTTTAAGTTATATGGGGTTAGTATCACAGTCAACTGAAGGCAACTCAAAGTCAAAGTCTCTTGCTAGAGTAGTGCGGTTACTAATTATTTTTATTATTGAACTAAGGACTTTTTGTTTGGACTATAAAGTTGAATGTGGACGATATTAGAATTTTGACCATTACTAAATTCCAAAAGTCCTTATGTGATATAGTTTTAATGACGAGAATTGATGTAAATAATTGTGACTACAGGGTATCGCTTAAAATAAGTAAAATTGGATTTTGTCGAAGCATTGTAAGCGATCAACTTGGTTATAGTGCAACACCACTAGCTAAGGTGACATGTGAACGTTGATATTCGAATTGTTCGATATTAATCTCTAACTGAATTTACATCTAAGAGTCACATTTACAAAATGTTGAACACTCCGAATACCACCTGATTTAATTAAATTATAATTATTATAAATTAATTCATTTTTATAAATTATTAATTATAAAATTTTATTTGATTTGTGTTGATCGGTATTAAAAATAGCATGTATATAAAAGTTGTATACGCACGTATCGATATACGATATCGTTGTATGTTTAAATTAGATTCAAATGTACAGTAACCTGATCGAGCTTCGAATGATATCAAGGCCCAAGAGGGCTCTGGAATGGTTGGCCATACATGTTAGAAAATAGGAGTTGAATTTGACCCAAAAGGGTTTGAAATGGCAAGAGAAAATAGTGGATGTGACGAGAGACGGATTTTGCCCGCTCGAAAATCGACATCCATACTTCAAATCGTATTCGAATGCCATAGATTCGACCGTTCAAATCCGATTCGCCGGAGCTTATAACAATCATTAAGTGAACAACACAGCGGAATAAAAGAATACTACATTGATATACAGCTTTGATACAATATCTGATACAACAGATGATCCAATAGATATCAATATACATCAGAGATATGATACAATAAATAACAGCGGAAAAGAAAATAGATGATAACATCTAGCAGTGGAACAAATAACTCTAAGATAGTCTTCAAGGAAGAACTCCAAAAATAACTCCAACTCCATTTCCAAGAATCAATCCAGCAATAGCTCGAACTCCCAATAACGATGCACCAAGCTTAGCAAGAGTGGTGTGATCCAAAGACTGAACTAACTCCAGATAATCTACTAAACCCGACTATCTGAAAAACCCAACTCTAGACTGCTCGTGTAGAAAATAATGAGCACCCAGAGTTTAGGAAAGAAAACAATAAACTCCGGATCAGTCGTGGGACTGGTGTGAGCAACAAAAACAGTTTATCTTTTAAAACATTCAACAAAAGATTTTCAAAGTCAATTCGCAATGTTTTTTTTTTAAAAAATGAGACTACCATAAGGCCTCCCGCACACACACACAATGCAAACGCAGAATCGGAGGAGATTTCTCCTTATGATAGTTAAAGATGCTTGATACGCATTAAAAGAAACATTTGATATTATTACTAGTGCATAGTGTAGGAAAAATTCATTTCGAAAGTAGAATATAAATCTTAGCCAACATACGACCATTATCGTATGCCTACTATAGCTACCATCTAAACAGTGGTGACCACCATAAGTAAATGGCAGGTTGTACAACTAATACTGTACAGGGTTTCGTATTGGGAATTGGATTTCCAACGAATGATCAGGCCAAGGAACTTCCCATTGCCACATGAGAATGCCTCTGGATGGACATCCCCGAGAACCAAACCGGATCTCTACCAACACAAGGCCGGGTTACCCCTAACTGAGTAACAACTGACCGAATATGCCATCCCCCGGTCCTTTGGGACCTTTCAACCGAGCGCTCGTAATCAATTCACACAATCATAACAAAGTGTTTTCAACATGAGTAAGTATCTAGGCTCTATACCATGACACCACCCTTTTCCAGAAGGAAATGCACACATCCTAAAGGGCGCTACCCCTCATAACCTTGCTGCTTCTTTTCTGTTTTGACCATTCACGGGGTGTGAGGCTCGACGAAGTCACGTCCACAAAAACATACTTTATACAAAAGCCATGCTTTGGGTCAACAAATGATCATAGAAATGATCACCAGGATAGACGATCAAATAAATGATCCTATCACAAATAATCAACACAATGATCATTTACAGCAACACTCAGCATGTCACATTACCAAATTGGGAATATATCGCTGATAACATTCAACTACATAACCTCTGAGCTCGTACGTCTCAGAGAAGGGTGTTAAGCTAAAAGAATAAATTCTCCGCCACCAACAGAAATATATTTGAAAGAAATCGGCTTTATATCTCAATTTGTAATGTCAGACATACAATCCATACAAGTCTGTTCCGGGATCGAACAGAACCGAAGGCACTTACAAAGAAGTCCTTGCAATCCGGATATTCACAATCCCGATCGGATTTCCCATCACTTAGGGAGTTTCTATACCGGCGCGACTCGGTGCAGAAACAATCGATAGGTCATTCTATCGCTTTCGCAAATACCCGGTCTTCATCACCGGTCTTCAAATGCTATCCATAACGACGTATCACATATTCGGAATGGGTTATACGACACAAAGGTCCTTTCCCGGCTAAACCGAATAGTGAGCGAAAATATTTTCAAAACATATGGATATGGGATTTCAATTAAGTCACAACTTGTTAGTTCAAAACTTTCTTTCAAATGGTTTAATCCAATTACCATTTTCAATCTTTAAACAAAAACATTCCTTTTCACAACCTTTAACGGTTTAAACAATTTTTACATTTTAAATCTTTTAAACAAAAGATTCATTCACAGATTTTCCAAATCAATTTTCATTTCAATTTGATTAACTCGTTAAATCTTTAAATCAAAGATTTAACTTATAGCCTTCAAAACAATTTCATTTCAATTTGATTTAAACAAATCATCAATTTAAATCTGTTAAAAATAAACAGATTTGATTCATAGCTTTCAAAAAGAATTCATTCATAACTTAGGAAATCATTTCTCTATTAAATCTTGAAATTCCCCTAATTAACTGGAATCTCGGTTCTTATCTAAAAGTGTTTATCATTTGAAAACAACAGTTTTCATTTTGGAAATCTGATTCATTTATACGAGTTGAAATCCTTGGGTTAAATTCAAATTCCCAAAAATAATACTTTAAAAATGATTTAACTCATAATGACTAGTATAATATCATTAATCCCTAATTTCAAATTACAGAATTCAATTTCAAGTATTGAATTTAAATTTAAATCAAATTATTTAAATTCCAAAACTTAATCAAGTAATTTAAAAATAATAAATTTTATTTTGAAATTTCATTCTAAAAGCTTTTCACATTTATTCCGATTCCATTTCCAAAACATTTGAATTTAAAAATTCAAATTTTAAACTATTTCAAAAAAATCTGTGACTTAATCGATTTCCTCGTGAAATCCATATTTGTGTGTGTATGGTGTGGTCCAGGGGTTCAACACAATAGTGCAACATCATTCAGGCATCACAGATTAAAACACAGAAATGTAGTTGATAAGCGATATAAACTATAACGCTCATCGTCCATTCACAGATTCACAGATAATATACAGATGCAAATGAATATAAACAGCTCAATCTACAGAACAAAATATCACAAATCAGATAGGATAATCAATTCAATGCATCTTACACAATACAATCATTCATAAGTAAAGTCAAACGTTCAATAGACATTTATAAGCAGGATTTATTTAAATTTATTTAATCCTAATTAATTCACTTTATTTCCAATTAAATTAATTACTTATGGATTTATTTATCAAACAGATTAATAAGTAAAGTTACTCTTAATTCATCACATTAATTTGATTATCCTTTAAATAAATTAATTACTTATATAATTTAATTATTCTCGAATGAATTATCAAATCAATTTATCACGTTATCCTTAAATTTATTATTGCTTAATTACTTGATTTAATCAATTTCAATCATTAATTAATTATTCTTAATTGAGTAATTGTCTTAAATAATCGATTATCTTTAATTAATTGTCATCAATAAATTACAAAACATTTAATGAATTATCTTTTAATAAATAAATCTTTAAACCCTAATTAATTAATTTAAACCTTTAATTTAATAAATCCAAATCATTATTTAATTTAATAAATAAATTATCCATTTTAATTAACTCAATAATTAACGAATTTCAAACCATTAAATTCTAATTAACTTTAAATAACTTAGTTATCATTATATACTTCTAACATTTTACCTTTATAATTAACTTACTTAGTTGAATCATTTAATTTGAGTTTAACTAACTTAAGCATTTAACTTAACAAATTTAAGTTAAACAAATCATATATCTTCCTTATAAAAAACGTTTATCATAAAGAGTTTAAACTAGATTCAATTTAAATTTAAACTTGCTTTTATATAAAACTTTTAAAACTGTTTAAAATTTTACTTAGTTTAAAATTTAAAACCTGGTATTACAACAACCCGAGACCAAAACGTAAATACTTCGAGCCGACTTCAGGGAAACGCGAGAACCACTTCGGGTCGACCCCGCAAAATCTCGAGTAATCATAAAAAAAAAATTTAATTCTAAAACTCAGAAAAACAGAACAGGTTCTCAAAAAAAACAAGAGAACAACAATACCCGAGACATTTACTTAATTTACCCGAGTAATGCTCGCGACCTTCACTGTTCTTTCCCATGTCACTCTCCCTTCCCACCTTCTCCTTCTTCTTACCTGTTCCTTTCTTCTTCTTCTTCTTATTTTTTTTTTCTTCTGTAGCACGCGAACACACTCACGCACCCAAGTTTCACCCGAGGCCTCCCCTGTTTTACTCGAGAATGACTTCGAGTTAATCACGCAACAACCCAACCTGCTTCTTCTCCCACAACTTCACAAACCCAGATACCTATGTGCACGGTGCACGTACACCATCATCCCAACCATCGTTGATCGTCGCCTAAAACTCCAGCAAGTCACTTGCGACCCCGTCAACATCTTCGACCCCTCAAAACCACCAACCAACGGCAAACTCGCGAACGAGCTTTCTAACCCAGGCTTCATCAAAACGACCACCAAAAAAAACGTCTCGTGCCAACGATTTCCACCACCGAAACTCACACGAACTCGACCAAAACTTCGACACTCACTCACGATCCTCCTCCCCTTGGTCCGATCCCCCGAAGCACCTTGACGACGCCGCGGCAATACGAATTCCAACAGATACATAACGTGAGTTTAAACCCTAGTTCACCAATCTTTGGCCATCACGATTATCTACAAATTTTCTAACTATTTTTAGGATGATCTATATCCTTCAATCTATCTCCACCCAGAGGCACGACTCACAATTCGTTGGCGTTTGTCTGAATTTGATAAAAATACATTTTCTGTTCCACTCGCAATTCCCCAAAATCTACCAAACTAAAAATCTTCATTTGATTGTTAAAATTTGTAACGATCCGTATTTTACGTGTCGATAGATCGTAGAATTTACAGGTCATTAGTGTTAAGTTATCCCTAGCTTAAGTCGTATGGAAGTTAACTCGTGTAGAGATTAACTCGGTGGGAATGCTTAGGTCGGTATTCATGAGTCGTAGACGACCTAAGGGGATACGAGTTAAGGAATAGGTTGTTAGCAAGTTGGTAATTGGAGTAGGTTAATATGTTGCGACCTAAGATAGCTAACGAGCTAACGGGTTAAGAACTGGGCGAGTTATAGAAGTTAACAGATTAAGATATTGAACCGAGTTACGAGTTATGGGTTTTTGATCGACCTAAGAGATGGCCGAGATAAGGAGTTGGTGACCTAAGAGTTAGCGAGTTAGAGGAGCAGCGACCTACGAGTCAGTGGGTTAGTAGAGATAGTGAGTCACCGAGCTAAGGGTTAACGACCTAAGGGGTTAGGTCGTATGATGGTTAGGTCGGTACATGCTAAGTCGTTAGCGACTTAGTGATAGGTCGTAACTCGTGTTGCTCGATAGGTCGTATACTAGTTAGGTCGCGGCATAGTTAATCCGCGTTCGTTTTAGGTCGTAAGGTCATCTGGGCCGTTGATTTTGTTAGGTCGCAAGGCGGGGTTGAGAGATAGGTCGTAACCCAGTAAGTCGCGGCAAGTGTTAGGTCGAAGACGACTTAAGATAGGATGCTGTGGGCCTTAGGTTGTACTAGAATTGAGTCGTAACTCGTGAGGCTGTTAAGTCGTCACAGCTTGAGTCGTGCGTGCTTTTAGGTCGTGAGTCTTAGGTCGTGGGATGACCTAAGTTAGGTCGTAAGTCGACCAGGCGACTTAGGAAAGGTTGCCGTTGTGTTAGAGTGTTAGGCCGTATGTTTTAGGTCATTACCGACTTATGTTAAGTCGTGTGAGTGCCTTAGGGTTAGGTCGTGTGAGTGCCTTAGCTGTTAGGTCGTTAGGTCGTGACCGACCTAAGAGCGACCGACCTAAAAACGTACGACCTAAAAATCAGCCTATAAATAGAGGGGTTTGGCTCACTTTTTGACACCGGATTTTGAAGCGACGAAGTGCTGCCATTTTGAGAGCTCGACTACAACATTTGTTCACTTCTTTCCTCCACTTTAATCGAGTGCTAACATCCATCCAAGATCGAAGATCAAGATCGAAGATTCAAGGGCCAAAGTTGAAGATCTTCATCCGTTCGAGTGAGATTTCATCGATTGAAGCGAGATTTTTGCCGGATCAAGCTTGGGTATTTGCTGTCCAGATCTGAAGTGGGTTTCTTTTAAAGTGTTTGGGTGATTCGGTGAGTGGTAGTTATCTCTCACGCGGACCCAAAGGAGTATATTGGATTGGTGGCTTGTTTGAGTGTTAAAGTTAAAGATTTCATGCATTTTTCTTAGTTCCAAGACTAGATTCATTACTTTTGAAGATGTTTATCTATGCAAGTTCAATTAACAAGTTATAGAGACAAAACCCATGTTTTATATTTGATAGATCTATGCTAAAATCCATGATTTCATATATGTTAGACTTATGCTCATTTATTTACGAAATTGCCATTATAGTTGATATTACTTGATTAGATCTTGTTTGAATGCTTGATTGTTTGGATGTATGATTGATTTGATTGTCTCGAGTTAGCTTGTAGTTGATTTGGGACAAGATGGGTGAAGATGATTCAAAAGCTAAGTAGAAAGGCTCTTGAATGGTGAAAGCTGCTGTGGCATATGAAGCGGATAATGAAGCTCATATGGATGGGTTCGAGGACTTTGCTTTAGATAGAGGAAGCAAAGTATAATGACGAAATGGACTTTGCCATGATATGTTGAGGCGAAGTATGATGATGAGATGGACTTTGCTAAGACGCGTTGGAGCAAAGCATGATGTGGAAGCCTTGGATTAATCCAGACAGGATCATCCCAAGCATGTTGATTACTCGATGATGTGGTTCGAGTTGGTGGATAATGGTGGCTCGAGAGGTGCTTGAGCTATAATGGGAATAGTCGTCGAGGAGGATGACTAGAAGGCTGAGATCTTATCGTTATTGAAGGTTCTAGCAAGCTCAAAGCAAGGGTACGTCGGGGAGATCCGTTATACCCAGGCGCGGGTTATGATGACGTGCTAGTACTCTGGGTAGATTCGTTATACCTAGGCACGGGTCACGAGGACGTGCAGAGTTATGTCTAGAACCGGGGTTGCCATTAGCCCTTGACGGATGGTTGAAAGATGAGTTGGTCATTCAATTAACGATAAAATCAAGGCAATGATAACAGTGATAGCCAGGGTCATGGGCGGTCGTCACATTTGGTATCAGAGCGAGGTTAATCGATTTTAGCCAACGCTCGCTGACGTAACTACGTATGAGAGATGTAATTGTATTTTGATGGATGATTACTATACATAATATAGTAGCTTAGAAGGATTTGAACTCCTTATGCAGTTGTTTCTTAAGGTGTTCTAAATCATTCCTTTTTGGAGATATTAAGGATGAGTCGAAGTGAAAGACAAACTGCGAGGGAAAGCCGTGCTGCTAGGGAAGCTGTTGATTATGCTCCTATGTTTGAGGCCATGATGACTTCGATCATGAGGAGAATACCAGCTTCAGGATCATCAGTGGATGTGGGAGTTCAAGTTCAAGCTCCAAGACCAGTGGATTTTGCTAAGCTTTGCACGGACTACACTTCCCTTGGAGGAAAGGTTTTCTTGGGAACGGAATCGACCATTGAGGTGCAGAGATGGATTGATGCTTGTCAAAGGATTTTTGGTGACTTGGGAATTGAGGATGCAACTAAGAGGAAGCTTGCATCGAGACAGCTTCAAGGGAGAGCTGCTGATTGGTGGAATTCTATCACCATAGACACTCCAGAAGAAGAGATTACTTGGGAGCAATTTCAAGTTAGATTTGAAGCCAAGTTTATCTCTACAGCTCAGAAGTCTGTTTTGTTTAAAAAGTTTGTTGAGCTCAAGCAAGGTGAGAGATCGGTTCTTGAGTACGTTTCTGAGTTTGAGGCCTTGTCCAAGTATGCTCGGTCGTATATTGAATCTTCTTATCAGAAGAATGAGAAGTTTGTGACAGGCTTGGACAGTTATCTTGGAAGGCAGTTGGTGGATCATCTGGACGATCCATTTGAGAAGCTGGTGGAGAAAGCTCTCAGGCATGAGAGTTTGTTTCCTAAGGAAGTATCTGTTGTTGCTGTGACCAAGGAGGAGTCTAAACCACAGCAGGGTGGAAACAAGAAAAGGAAGCAGCAACAGCAGAAGGGTAAGGATGGTCAGAAGAAGCTGAAGGGGGAAAAGACCTGCTATAATTGCCGGCAGAAGGGCCATCTCTCCAAGGATTGCAAGAATTCGAAGGTGTTGTTGAAGTGCTACAACTGTGATAAGCCGGGGCACATTAAGAAGAACTATCCGGAACCGATAAAGGACAGGCAGGTTGTGCAAGCTTATGCTTTGGGAGCTGTCCCGTCATCTTCGAAAGCTCCTACTGCTGAAGAGAAGGGGAAGAGTGTGGTGGTTCAAGGTACTCTTTCTATTTGTGGTGTTCCAGTTAGAGTGTTGTTTGATACTAGAGCGTCGCATTCTTTTGTTTGTGATGATCTTGTAGGCCGGTTAGGTTTGAAACCGGATATTGTTGATAGACCATTGGTTGTGACAAATCCAGTCGGGGGTTCGTCTTGTTTGTGTATGTTATGCCGTGGTCTAGTTGTGTCGAGTCATGATTGCTCTTTTGTTTGTGATTGTTTTGTTCTGAACTTTGCGGGGTTCGGAATTATTTTGGGTATGGACTGGCTTAGGAAGTATGCGGCAAGGATTGATTGTGAGAGGCTGGAGGTGACAGTCGGGAATGTGAAAGGGCGAAAGGTTGTGATACGATGTAAGCATGAAGAAGGCGTCTTCATGAGCTTCATGTATTCACTGGTTGTTCCACGGGATGGACTGTCATCGGTGCCAATCGTGAATGGATTCGAGGATGTCTTTGATGAGGTCAAAGGGTTACCGCCGCATAGAGAGATCGAGTTTCGTATTGATCTAGTTGAGGGAGCCAGACCCGTTGTGATGCCTCTTAGGCGGATGGCGCCTAGGGAACAGCAAGAGTTGAAGGTGCAAGTTGATGACCTTTTACGGAAAGGATTCATTCGGCGTAGTGTGTCCGAATGGGGTGCACCAGTTGTGTTCGCAACCAAAGCGGATGGATCGTTGAGGTTGTGTGTTGATTATCGTGAGCTGAATAAGGTGACTAAGAAGAACAAGTATCCATTGCCGAGAATAGATGACTTGTTTGATCAGCTCCACGAGGCGAAGGTGTTTTCTCAGATGGATTTGGCAACGGGATTTCACCAGTTGAGAGTGGCGAAGGATAGTGTGCCGAAGACTGCTTTTAGGACACCATCCGGGTTTTATGAGTGGCTGGTAATGCCGTTTGGATTGACTAACGCACCAGCATATTTTGTGGATCTTATGAATAGAGTATTCAGAGATCAGTTGAATAAGTTCGTGCTTGTGTTCGTGGATGATATTCTGATTTATTCCAGAACTGAGGAAGAGCACAAGACGCACTTGCGTATTGTTTTGGAAATCTTGCGGAAACATCAGCTGAAGGCTAAGTTTTCGAAGTGTCACTTCTGGAGGAGTGAAGTGAGATTCTTAGGCCATGTTATTTCTGGAAATGGGATAGCGGTTGATCCCGCTAAGGTGGCAGCGATCCAGGATTGGGTTAGACCTAAGAATGCATCCGATGTGAGAAGTTTTCTTGGATTAGCAGGATATTATCGTCGGTTTATCAAAGACTTTTCCAAGATAGCTGCACCATTGACAGGATTGACGAAAAAGAATCAAGTGTTTAGATGGGATGATAAGTGTGAGCAAGCTTTCGTAATCCTGAAAGAGCGGCTGACAAGTGCTCCTGTTTTGACTATTCCAAGTGGGAATGATGAGATGGTGGTTTATACCGATGCATGTGGTACTGGACTTGGAGCAGTACTGATGCAGAAGGATAGAGTTGTTGCGTATGCTAGTCGACAACTGAAGCCGCATGAAAGGAATTATCCGACACATGATTTGGAGTTAGCGGAGATTGTATTTGCTTTGAAGATGTGGAGACATTATCTTTTGGGAGTTCGATTCGAGTTGTTTTCGGATCATAAGTCGTTGAAGTATCTGTTTTCCCAAAAGGATTTGAATCTTCGACAGCAACGATGGCTAGAGTTTTTAGCATCGTATGATTTTGGTATAGCTTATACTCCGGGAAAAGGTAACGCAGTAGCTGATGCGTTAAGTCGAAGACATACAGGACTGGGAGCCATGTTTTCGGAATGGGAGAGTCTAGAGTATTTAGCTAGATTTGATTTCAGGCCTAGATGTGAATTGGAACCTGAGATGTTGGCAAACTTATCGATAAGGCCTACTCTGGTGGAGAGAATTAGCGAGAGCCAAAAGCGAGACGATAAGCTTGTCAAGATTATCCGAGATTTGGAATCTAGATTGAATCCAGAAAAGGATAAAGGATTTGAAGTCGATCGAGAGGGTTGGCTTCGAAAGCAAGGACGGCTAGTTGTTCCCGATGTAGATGGATTGAGAGATGAAGTCCTTAGGGAAAGTCATCACTCGAAGTTGACAATTCATCCAGGTGGAAATAAGATGTATCGGGATATGAAGAGAACCTATTATTGGGCAGGCATGAAGAAGGATGTTGGAAATTTTATTTCCAAGTGTATGAACTGCCAGTTGGTAAAAGCTGAGCAGAAGAAGCCCAGTGGATTACTTCAGCCATTAGAGGTTCCTACATGGAAGTGGGAGCAAGTGTCGATGGATTTTATCGATGGTCTACCTAGAACCAGGACGGGGAATGAAGGGATTTGGGTCATAGTAGATCGATTGACTAAGAGTGCAAGGTTCATTCCTGTTCGATCAACTAGGACTACATCGAAGTTGGCTGAGTTGTATGTTAAGTGGATTGTTCGATTCCATGGTGTTCCGAAGAGTATAGTGAGCGATCGAGACCCATTGTTCACTAGTGGATTTTGGAAGAGCTTCCAGGAAGTTTTGGGAACTAGGTTGTGTTTGAGTACAGCTTACCACCCTCAAACAGATGGTCAGACTAAGAGAGTCAACCGAGTTTTGGAAGATCTTCTGAGGGCATGTGTTTTGGATTTCGGAGGATCATGGGAAGATCATCTTCATTTGGTGGAATTTGCGTATAATAACAGTTATCAGTCGAGTATTTGTATGGCACCATATGAGGCATTGTATGGAAGACCGTGTAACTCTCCGACATGTTGGTTGGAAACTGGAGAAAAACTGATACTTGGGCCAGAGATGATTCGACAGACTTCGGATTGTATAGGGATCATTCGGCAACGAATGAAGGCAGCCCAAGATCGTCAGAAAAGTTATGCCGATAATCGTCGTAAGGATTTGGAATTCGACGTAGGTGATATGGTTTTTGTGAAGATTTCTCCTCTGAAGAATGTTATTAGATTCGGAAAGAAAGGGACGTTAACTCCGAGATTTGTTGGACCATTTCCGATTATCGAGCGAATTGGAAAGCTCGCCTATAGATTGAAGTTACCGGAAAAGATGGCGGGTGTGCACAATGTTTTTCATGTATCTTATCTACGGAAGTATGTGCACGACTCGAATACGGTGGTCTGCTGATAACTGTGAAGATTTAGAAGTTGATCCAGTTGTTAGAAGACCTCGTAAACCGCTTCGTGTTGTTGAAACCGACACGAAATAGCTTAGGAGGAAGACGATTACGTTGCTCAAGATACAATGGAGTGAAGATGTTAACGACTGTACGTGGGAGGAGGAAGAGAGGATGAAGGCAGCTCATCCCGAACTCTTCGAGGAATGGCCCTAAGGTGTCGTAACATCTCATGAATTTGTAACTTGATTCCTATCTTAGAATTCTGCATGCTAGGTTAGAATTGGATGCATGGTTTGTTGATTGCTATGGATAGTAGGCATGCAGAATATTTTTGGTTGCTCTTGTTTGTTTGGAATTTCGGGGGCGAAATTCCTAAGGGGGAGAGAATGTAACGACCCGTATTTTACGTGTCGATAGATCGTAGAATTTACAGGTCGTTAGTGTTAAGTTATCCCTAGCTTAAGTCGTATGGAAGTTAACTCGTGTAGAGATTAACTCGGTGGGAAAGCTTAGGTCGGTATTCATGAGTCGTAGACGACCTAAGGGGATACGAGTTAAGGAATAGGTTGTTAGCAAGTTGGTAATTGGAGTAGGTTAATATGTTGCGACCTAAGATAGCTAACGAGCTAACGGGTTAAGAACTGGGCGAGTTATAGAAGTTAACAGATTAAGATATTGAACCGAGTTACGAGTTATGGGTTTCTGATCGACCTAAGAAATGGCCGAGATAAGGAGTTGGCGACCTAAGAGTTAGCGAGTTAGAGGAGCAGCGACCTACGAGTCAGTGGGTTAGTAGAGATAGTGAGTCACCGAGCTAAGGGTTAACGACCTAAGGGGTTAGGTCGTATGATGGTTAGGTCGGTACATGCTAAGTCGTTAGCGACTTAGTGATAGGTCGTAACTCGTGTTGCTCGATAGGTCGTATACTAGTTAGGTCGCGGCATAGTTAATCCGCGTTCGTTTTAGGTCGTAAGGTCATCTGGGCCGTTGATTTTGTTAGGTCGCAAGGCGGGGTTGAGAGATAGGTCGTAACCCAGTAAGTCGCGGCAAGTGTTAGGTCGAAGACGACTTAAGATAGGATGCTGTGGGCCTTAGGTTGTACTAGAATTGAGTCGTAACTCGTGAGGCTGTTAAGTCGTCACAGCTTGAGTCGTGCGTGCTTTTAGGTCGTGGGACGACCTAAGTTAGGTCGTAAGTCGACCAGGCGACTTAGGAAAGGTTGCCGCTGTGTTAGATTGTTAGGCCGTATGTTTTAGGTCATTAGCGACTTATGTTAAGTCGTGTGAGTGCCTTAGGGTTAGGTCGTGTGAGTGCCTTAGCTGTTAGGTCGTTAGGTCGTGACCGACCTAAGAGCGACCGACCTAAAAACGTACGACCTAAAAATCAGCCTATAAATAGAGGGGTTTGGCTCACTTTTTGACACCGGGTTTTGAAGCGACGAAGTGCTGCCATTTTGAGAGCTCGACTACAACATTTCTTCACTTCTTTCCTCCACTTTAATCGAGTGCTAACATCCATCCAAGATCGAAGATCAAGATCGAAGATTCAAGGGCCAAAGTTGAAGATCTTCATCCGTTCGAGTGAGATTTCATCGATTGAAGCGAGATTTTTGCCGGATCAAGCTTGGGTATTTGCTGTCCAGATCTGAAGTGGGTTTCTTTTAAAGTGTTTGGGTGATTCGGTGAGTGGTAGTTATCTCTCACGCGGACCCAAAGGAGTATATTGGATTGGTGGCTTGTTTGAGTGTTAAAGTTAGAGATTTCATGCATTTTTCTTGGTTCCAAGACTAGATTCATTACTTTTGAAGATGTTTATCTATGCAAGTTCAATTAACAAGTTATAGAGACAAAACCCATGTTTTATATTTGATAGATCTATGCTAAAATCCATGATTTCATATATGTTAGACTTATGCTCATTTATTTACGAAATTGCCATTATAGTTGATATTACTTGATTAGATCTTGTTTGAATGCTTGATTGTTTGGATGTATGATTGATTTGATTGTCTCGAGTTAGCTTGTAGTTGATTTGGGACAAGATGGGTGAAGATGATTCAAAAGCTAAGTAGAAAGGCTCTTGAATGGTGAAAGCTGCTGTGGCATATGAAGCGGATAATGAAGCTCATATGGATGGGTTCGAGGACTTTGCTTTAGATAGAGGAAGCAAAGTATGATGACGAAATGGACTTTGCCATGATATGTTGAGGCGAAGTATGATGATGAGATGGACTTTGCTAAGACACGTTGGAGCAAAGCATGATGTGGAAGCCTTGGATTAATCCAGACAGGATCATCCCAAGCATGTTGATTACTCGATGATGCGGTTCGAGTTGGTGGATAATGGTGGCTCGAGAGGTGCTTGAGCTATAATGGGAATAGTCGTCGAGGAGGATGACTAGAAGGCTGAGATCTTATCGTTATTGAAGGTTCTAGCAAGCTCAAAGCAAGGGTACGTCGGGGAGATCCGTTATACCCAGGCGCGGGTTATGATGACGTGCTAGTACTCTGGGTAGATTCGTTATACCTAGGCACGGGTCACGAGGACGTGCGGAGTTATGTCTAAAACCGGGGTTGCCATTAGCCCTTGACGGATGGTTGAAAGATGAGTTGGTCATTCAATTAACGATAAAATCAAGGCAATGATAACAGTGATAGCCAGGGTCATGGGCGATCGTCACAAAATTCATCATATTCTAATGTGATTCCAATTATCAAGCCAAACATGAATTTAAGAATAGTGATTTTTTTCTTTTAAAAATATTCTTCTGTAAATTTTCTTTTCTAGTAAAATATCTTACTTGATTTTGCTTATAATTATTTTTTAAACTAGCATTAGATTAACACGAACAAATTTTCTTTAAGGGTTGTAGCTTAACATCAATTATAGAAAGAGATGTTGAATTTTAAATCTTGAATTAGAATCCTGTTACTAAGAACAGAGCAGATATGCACACCATAAATACATATATACACCCTGTAAGTATTCTATACTTCCCACACAAAACTTCAACATGCATCCAGATTGTAACAGATTCAAGGTAAGGGTTCATTCATAAGTAACAACAGAGAAAAGAGGGATTTAGTTTAGGGGTTTGCTCACATGTGTTGTTTGAAACAGAGAGCATGAGCAGCTGGAAGTGCTCTGAGAACTGGAAACTGGATTTGCTTTTGTTTGAACAGCCTTGTGTAATTTCAAACTGAACCTTCATCTTGATTATCAGGTTGTAGTTGCTTTTGAAGTTGAATTTCCAGATTCGAATTGATTCATTCTGCTTTGAATTGTTTAAAGCTTCCAGGTTTAAAATATATTTTTTTTCTTTTTTTTTCTAAGTGGTATGCTTCAGAGTTTTGAACTATGATGAAGATTGATGTATATAAAGAGAAGTATGCAGGCCGATATCAATATTTGTACAGGTAATATTATTTTAATAAAATAGGCATGGTTGAAGTGTATTAGAGGTATGTTGTAGGATATCTTCTTTGTGCCAGCCTTAAATGCTTTGGTACTTGTTTATGCATATTTATGTATTTGTTTACTTGTTTCATTCCATGCTTATATTTGTACTTGTTTTCCTTAGTTACGGCCTACATTTTATTCTTGCTTTACCAGGTTTGTTTTTACTCCTATATGTACATAACATAACTTGCTTTAACATGCTTTTGTACTTTATTATTTCTACTTACTTTATTTATATTTGTTTTATAAACTTGTACAGTTTGTTTATGTTTTTATACTTACTTTCTATTTGCCTGCATATTTATGTATTTGTTTTGTTATATTGACTTGTTTCATATTTTACATTGTATCTAGTTACTTTATTATTTTGTTTACTAAGATAAATTTTAACTTGCTTGATTTAATTTACAAGCTCTTGTATTTGATTTGTTACTTTTTTTTTCTTTTTTTTTTTGTCTTTTGTTTTGTTTTGTTTACTGTCATTTTTTCTTAGATTTATATTTTATACTTTGCTTGTAGTTCATTTTACTTATGTATTGAATTCTAATTTAACTTTAACATTTATTTCTAACCATAAATTTATTTGAAACATTTATTGCTAATACTTATGTATTTGTTTGTTATTTTGTTTACAACTAATACCTGTTGTTTTGTTTGTTTGGTTCGATACTTATCTTTTATTTATCTTTATTTATAACTCAAATATTTATTTTACTTCTATTTTTAGTTTAAATAATTATCATAAATTTTACTTTAAAAATTATTGTTTTATATTTCTCTTTTTACACATATATTTTATATACTCAAATTATCATCATTTATAAATTTTTAAATCAATTTATTTATTTATTTCTATACTTGTGTCTAAAGTATATTATTTATTTTTCAAAATCATTTATTTAAGAATTTATTTAAAATCCAATATATACATATATATTCTCATATATACAAATTTTCTAATCCATATGACTTTATATATTTTCTATTTGAATCGAGGAAACTCGCTTCCATTTATAATTAATTTTATAAATTTTTATTCAAAATTTCATTTAATTATTAATTTAAATTAAATAAAAATTCAGGATCGTTACAGACTTCCCCCCTTAAAAGAATTTCGTCCTCGAAATTCGCAGGCACGAAAACAACAAGGATAGATTAAAGATAGAGAAATATCTTTTCAGATCAAACTGGATATCAATTCTGCATTTGGCTTACCAAATCAGAATATCAACAATAGATACAAGAAATTATAATAAAATTTCAAATTTTGGTTTTAAACAAAATCATTTTATTAATTCAATTCAAATTATTCTTCATATTCTATTAATCAATTTAACTCAATTAAAAATTTCTAATTCATTTAAAATTTCCAATTTCAATTTTCAAATTCATATTCATTAAAGTTTTAATCAAAGAAATGATAAGAAATCGATGAAGATACGAAGTAAGAATTTCCTACAACGATTCGTAGAGCATCACCACACCGAAACTTCTTCTGGAGCTGCCACGAAGCAATTCAAAAGAATTTAGAACGAATCAAAGAAAATTGATAAGAAAGTTGTTTCCACTGTCACAGGGTATTGACCATTTATAGTCGTATTTCCCTGTCCCCTATCTCGTTCTCTTCTTGCACTCATACTTACTATCAGTGGATAGTAAGAGAATTTACTGAGGCATTCAAATGGATATCTTAGGGATTTCTCATTCTAAGGTTTACTTCACCCTATCTCTAATGAGTTACTTAATGTATTACACTCCTGAGCTAAAGTTCAACCCTTAGCTCCGATACCAAATGTGAAGAGAGACGGATTTTGCCCGCTCGAAAATCGACATCCATACCTCAAATCGTATTCGAATGCCATAGATTCGACCGTTCAAATCCGATTCGCCGGAGCTTATAACAATCATTAAGTGAACAACACAGCGGAATAAAAGAATAATACATTGATATACAGCTTTGATACAATATCTGATACAACAGATGATCCAATAGATACCAATATACATCAGAGATATGATACAATAAATAGCAGCGGAAAAGAAAATAGATGATAACATCTAGCAGTGGAACAAATAACTCTAAGATAGTCTTCAAGGAAGAACTCCAAAAATAACTCCAACTCCATTTCCAAGAATCAATCCAGCAATAGCTCGAACTCCCAATAACGATGCACCAAGCTTAGCAAGAGTGGTGTGATCCAAAGACTGAACTAACTCCAGATAATCTACTAAACCTGACTATCTGAAAAACCCAACTCTAGACTGCTCGTGTAGAAAATAATGAGCACCCAGAGTTTAGGAAAGAAAACAATAAACTCCGGATCAGTCGTGGGACTGGTGTGAGCAACAAAAACAGTTTATCTTTTAAAACATTCAACAAAAGATTTTCAAAGTCAATTCGCAATGTTTTTTTTTAAAAATGAGACTACCATAAGGCCTCCCGCACACACACACAATGCAAACGCAGAATCGGAGGAGATTTCTCCTTATGATAGTCAAAGATGCTTGATACGCATTAAAAGAAACATTTGATATTATTACTAGTGCATAGTGTAGGAAAAATTCATTTCGAAAGTAGAATATAAATCTTAGCCAACATACGACCATTATCGTATGCCTACTATAGCTACCATCTAAACAGTGGTGACCACTATAAGTAAATGGCAGGTTCTACAACTAATACTGTACAGGGTTTCGTATTGGGAATTGGATTTCCAACGAATGATCAGGCCAAGGAACTTCCCATTGCCACATGAGAATGCCTCTGGATGGACATCCCCGAGAACCAAACCGGATCTCTACCAACACAAGGCCGGGTTACCCCTAACTGAGTAACAACTGACCGAATATGCCATCCCCCGGTCCTTTGGGACCTTTCAACCGAGCGCTCGTAATCAATTCACACAATCATAACAAAGTGTTTTCAACATGAGTAAGTATCTGGGCTCCATACCATGACACCACCCTTTTCCAGAAGGAAATGCACACATCCTAAAGGGCGCTACCCCTCATAACCTTGCTGCTTCTTTCCTGTTTTGACCATTCACGGGGTGTGAGGCTCGACGAAGTCACGTCCACAAAAACATACTTTATACAAAAGCCATGCTTTGGGTCAACAAATGATCATAGAAATGATCACCAGGATAGACGATCAAATAAATGATCCTATCACAAATAATCAACACAATGATCATTTACCGCAACACTCAGCATGTCACATTACCAAATTGGGAATATATCGCTGATAACATTCAACTACATAACCTCTGAGCTCGTACGTCTCAGAGAAGGGTGTTAAGCTAAAAGAATAAATTCTCCGCCACCAACAGAAATATATTTGAAAGAAATCGGCTTTATATCTCAATTTGTAATGTCAGACATACAATCCATACAAGTCTGTTCCGGGATCGAACAGAACCGAAGGCACTTACAAAGAAGTCCTTGCAATCCGGATATTCACAATCCCGATCGGATTTCCCATCACTTAGGGAGTTTCTATACCGGCGCGACTCGGTGCAGAAACAATCGATAGGTCATTCTATCGCTTTCGCAAATACCAGGTCTTCATCACCGGTCTTCAAATGCTATCCATAACGACGTATCACATATTCGGAATGGGTTATACGACACAAAGGTCCTTTCCCGGCTAAACCGAATAGTGAGCGAAAATATTTTCAAAACATATGGATATGGGATTTCAATTAAGTCACAACTTGTTAATTCAAAACTTTCTTTCAAATGGTTTAATCCAATTACCATTTTCAATCTTTAAATAAAAACATTCCTTTTCACAACCTTTAACGGTTTAAACAATTTTCACATTTTAAATCTTTTAAACAAAAGATTCATTCACAGATTTTCCAAATCAATTTTCATTTCAATTTGATTAACTCGTTAAATCTTTAAATCAAAGATTTAACTTATAGCCTTCAAAACAATTTCATTTCAATTTGATTTAAACAAATCATCAATTTAGATCTGTTAAAAATAAACAGATTTGATTCATAGCTTTCAAAAAGAATTCATTCATAATTTAGGAAATCATTTCTCTATTCAATCTTGAAATTCCCCTAATTAACTGGAATCTCGGTTCTTATCTAAAAGTGTTTATCATTTGAAAACAACAGTTTTCATTTTGGAAATCTGATTCATTTATACGAGTTGAAATCCTTGGGTTAAATTCAAATTCCCAAAAATAATACTTTAAAAATGATTTAACTCATAATGACTAGTATAATATCATTAATCCCTAATTTCAAATTACAGAATTCAATTTCAAGTATTGAATTTAAATTTAAATCAAATTATTTAAATTCCAAAACTTAATCAAGTAATTTAAAAATAATAAATTTTATTTTGAAATTTCATTCTAAAAGCTTTTCACATTTATTCCGATTCCATTTCCAAAACATTTGAATTTAAAAATTCAAATTTTAAACTATTTCAAAAAAATCTGTGACTTAATCGATTTCCTCGTGAAATCCATATTTGTGTGTGTATGGTGTGGTCCAGGGGTTCAACACAATAGTGCAACATCATTCAGGCATCACAGATTAAAACACAGAAATGTAGTTGATAAGCGATATAAACTATAACGCTCATCGTCCATTCACAGATTCACAGATAATATACAGATGCAAATGAATATAAACAGCTCAATCTACAGAACAAAATATCACAAATCAGATAGGATAATCAATTCAATGCATCTTACACAATACAATCATTCATAAGTAAAGTCAAACGTTCAATAGACATTTATAAGCAGGATTTATTTAAATTTATTTAATCCTAATTAATTCACTTTATTTCCAATTAAATTAATTACTTATGGATTTATTTATCAAACAGATTAATAAGTAAAGTTACTCTTAATTCATCACATTAATTTGATTATCCTTTAAATAAATTAATTACTTATATAATTTAATTATTCTCGAATGAATTATCAAATCAATTTATCACGTTATCCTTAAATTTATTATTGCTTAATTACTTGATTTAATCAATTTCAATCATTAATTAATTATTCTTAATTGAGTAATTGTCTTAAATAATCGATTATCTTTAATTAATTGTCATCAATAAATTACAAAACATTTAATGAATTATCTTTTAATAAATAAATCTTTAAACCCTAATTAATTAATTTAAACCTTTAATTTAATAAATCCAAATCATTATTTAATTTAATAAATAAATTATCCATTTTAATTAACTCAATAATTAACGAATTTCAAACCATTAAATTCTAATTAACTTTAAATAACTTAGTTATCATTATATACTTCTAACATTTTACCTTTATAATTAACTTACTTAGTTGAATCATTTAATTTGAGTTTAACTAACTTAAGCATTTAACTTAACAAATTTAAGTTAAACAAATCATATATCTTCCTTATAAAAAACGTTTATCATAAAGAGTTTAAACTAGATTCAATTTAAATTTAAACTTGCTTTTATATAAAACTTTTAAAACTGTTTAAAATTTTACTTAGTTTAAAATTTAAAACCTGGTATTACAACAACCCGAGACCAAAACGTAAATACTTCGAGCCGACTTCAGGGAAACGCGAGAACCACTTCGGGTCGACCCCGCAAAATCTCGAGTAATCATAAAAAAAAATTAAATTCTAAAACTCAGAAAAACAGAACATGTTCTCAAAAAAAACAAGAGAACAACAATACCCGAGACATTTACTTAATTTACCCGAGTAATGCTCGCGACCTTCACTGTTCTTTCCCGTGTCACTCTCCCTTCCCACCTTCTCCTTCTTCTTACCTGTTCCTTTCTTCTTCTTCTTCTTTTTTTTTTCTTCTGTAGCACGCGAACACACTCACGCACCCAAGTTTCACCCGAGGCCTCCCCTGTTTTACTCGAGAATGACTTCGAGTTAATCACGCAACAACCCAACCTGCTTCTTCTCCCACAACTTCACAAACCCAGATACCTATGTGCACGGTGCACGTACACCATCATCCCAACCATCGTTGATCGTCGCCTAAAACTCCAGCAAGTCACTTGCGACCCCGTCAACATCTTCGACCCCTCAAAACCACCAACCAACGGCAAACTCGCGAACGAGCTTTCTAACCCAGGCTGCATCAAAACGACCACCAAAAAAAACGTCTCGTGCCAACGATTTCCACCACCGAAACTCACACGAACTCGACCAAAACTTCGACACTCACTCACGATCCTCCTCCCCTTGGTCCGATCCCCCGAAGCACCTTGACGACGCCGCGGCAATACAAATTCCAACAGATACATAACGTGAGTTTAAACCCTAGTTCACCAATCTTTGGCCATCACGATTATCTACAAATTTTCTAACTATTTTTCTGATGATCTATATCCTTCAATCTATCTCCACCCAGAGGCACGACTCACAATTCGTTGGCGTTTGTCTGAATTTGATAAAAATACATTTTCTGTTCCACTCGCAATTCCCCAAAATCTACCAAACTAAAAATCTTCATTTGATTGTTAAAATTCATCATATTCTAATGTGATTCCAATTATCAAGCCAAACATGAATTTAAGAATAGTGATTTTTTTCTTTTAAAAATATTCTTCTGTAAATTTTCTTTTCTAGTAAAATATCTTACTTGATTTTGCTTATAATTATTTTTTAAACTAGCATTAGATTAACACGAACAAATTTTCTTTAAGGGTTGTAGCTTAACATCAATTATAGAAAGAGATGTTGAATTTTAAATCTTGAATTAGAATCCTGTTACTAAGAACAGAGCAGATATGCACACCATAAATACATATATACACCCTGTAAGTATTCTATACTTCCCACACAAAACTTCAACATGCATCCAGATTGTAACAGATTCAAGGTAAGGGTTCATTCATAATTAACAACAGAGAAAAGAGGGATTTAGTTTAGGGGTTTGCTCACATGTGTTGTTTGAAACAGAGAGCATGAGCAGCTGGAAGTGCTCTAAGAACTGGAAACTGGATTTGCTTTTGTTTGAACAGCCTTGTGTAATTTCAAACTGAACCTTCATCTTGATTATCAGGTTGTAGTTGCTTTTGAAGTTGAATTTCCAGATTCGAATTGATTCATTCTGCTTTGAATTGTTTAAAGCTTCCAGGTTTAAAATATTTTTTTTTTTTCTAAGTGGTATGCTTCAGAGTTTTGAACTATGATGAAGATTGATGTATATAAAGAGAAGTATGCAGGCTGATATCAATATTTGTACAGGTAATATTATTTTAATAAAATAGGCATGGTTGAAGTGTATTAGAGGTATGTTGTAGGATATCTTCTTTGTGCCAGCCTTAAATGCTTTGGTACTTGTTTATGCATATTTATGTATTTGTTTACTTGTTTCATTCCATGCTTATATTTGTACTTGTTTTCCTTAGTTACGGCCTACATTTTATTCTTGCTTTACCAGATTTGTTTTTACTCCTATATGTACATAACATAACTTGCTTTAACATGCTTTTGTACTTTATTATTTCTACTTACTTTATTTATATTTTTTTTATAAACTTGTACAGTTTGTTTATGTTTTTATACTTACTTTCTATTTGCCTGCATATTTATGTATTTGTTTTGTTATATTGACTTGTTTCATATTTTACATTGTATCTAGTTACTTTATTATTTTGTTTACTAAGATAAATTTTAACTTGCTTGATTTAATTTACAAGCTCTTGTATTTGATTTGTTACTTTTTTTTTGTCTTTTGTTTTGTTTTGTTTACTGTCATTTTTTCTTAGATTTATATTTTATACTTTGCTTGTAGTTCATTTTACTTATGTATTGAATTCTAATTTAACTTTAACATTTATTTCTAACCATAAATTTATTTGAAACATTTAATGCTAATACTTATGTATTTTTTTGTTATTTTGTTTACAACTAGTACCTGTTGTTTTGTTTGTTTGGTTCGATACTTATCTTTTATTTATCTTTATTTATAACTCAAATATTTATTTTACTTCTATTTTTAGTTTAAATAATTATCATAAATTTTACTTTAAAAATTATTGTTTTATATTTCTCTTTGTACACGTATATTTTATATAACTCAAATTATCATCATTTATAAATTTTTAAATCAATTTATTTATTTATTTCTATACTTGTGTCTAAAGTATATTATTTATTTTCAAAATCATTTATTTAAGAATTTATTTAAAATCCAATATATACATATATATTCTCATATATACAAATTTTCATATCCATATGACTTTATATATTTTCTATTTGAATCGAGGAAACTCGCTTCCATTTATAATTAATTTTATAAATTTTTATTCAAAATTTCATTTAATTATTAATTTAAATTAAATAAAAATTCAGGATCGTTATAGTGGATCTGGATCCACTTTTAGCATTTCACTCGCTATGTTATTTAAACGCTCATAACCCCACTTTAGGCTCTTTCAATTTTAGCCTCCATTCCATCCATATCTGGCCAAAATTTGCAGCCATCCTCCTCCCTTAATTCAAGCTTTTAAAACACACAGTCGAATCAAACTTAGGACAATAGTGCATAGTGTGTTAAGTTTGGTAACTCTCTTTGGAAGATTTGAATAAAGATTTCAAGGAGTCGATCGATTCAGCATTCAACGTATACTAGTTAGGCTATAGTCAAGGTAACTATTTTATATTTGATAATTATACTGATTTAAAATATATGCTTAGTTTAGATCATACTATCATGAATCCTTATATATATATATATATATATATATATATATATATATATATATGTTGTCAACATAGGATGTGAATACACGTGCACATACATGTATGTATGTATATAATTCACAACTAGAAAAGGAGAAAAAATTCGAATTTAAATAATATTTTAAATGGATTTTAAGACAAAAATTGACTTTTCTAATGTATATGTGTGTATTACATACAAAAGTTTTGTTTAATTTGATAGAGTTATGGGTGTGCCCTAGAGGCTATCATCTAATTTGTTGCATTATCTAACTCGATAATCATTCTTGTTCGAAATAAAATTCTTTCTACTATATACTTAATATAATGGTTATATTAAGTAATTAATTTGATCAAAAATATATTAAACAGAAAATCCATAAATGATATGTTTTGTGATAGTAATTACAAAGTGTTGTGATAGCGAATAATTTATCACAATAAAAATAAATATATCATTTTAAATGTTCCTAGTCAAGATGCATCGAGAATGAATATCGATATACCCATTGAGACTAGAGCATGTAACATCCTCCGGATGTTGGGGAGTGTTGAAGGAACTGGCCCAGCCCGTGGTGGAAGAAATTGGTGAATTTTAATTTTTTTTACCCTATTGGATCTTAGTTGGGCCTATGAAGCCTAATTTATTTAAAACATTTTTAGTTTTTTAAATAAAATCATTTATTTTATTTAAATTAGTTAAAGAGAAGTTTCAGTTTCAAATGTATAGTGTATCAAATACACCTAACATTTAGTTAATGTATAGGGAATGAAATCTTTCATTTCTTTCCCTAAAACAAGAATTAATTGAGAGTATTAATTGCATTAAATGGAGGGAGAAAACTTTCATTTTCCCTCCTAAATTTGAATTGACTGATACATTAAATGTCATTAATTAATATTTTATTCATGGCAAGATTTATTACTATGTCTGTATATGTACTCTAACGGTACAAATTGCATTTTGAGATTTTTTTAATATATATATATATATATATATATATATATATATATATATATGAACCATACACACACACACACGTATATATGTGTGTACACGTGTAACATCATAATCCGTGAAGGGTATATTATGCCAATATATAGGTGTTTTGACTTACATTGCAACAGACACATTAGCTCATTTTATATGTACTGTAATTTGTTCAAATATATGCTTCTATAATATGTCAAAATAGGATACTGATATGTACATATGGATGCGCGCCTTTGTGTGTGCATAAATTATTGAATAAAACAGTTTCTGCCATAATAAATTAATGTAAAATGATCGCATGATAAAAATTCAAGTTTTATAATTTTAGAAATTCTGTAAACATATTTTGGGCTTAAGATGAATTTATGGAATTTTTTAATCAATATAATATTTATTATTAAATAGTTGATAGTTCTTTAAAATACGAAATCAAGTTGAAAATTTTTAAAAATTTTTGTGAAGTTAGATGAGACATATTTTGGACTTCGAAATTTTTTCTAGAATTTTCTCAACAGAAATTATGATTTTAATTAAATAATTAATCATAATTTGAAAATAAATTAATTATAAAAATATACTAAACTAAGTTTTTAAAATATTTTTTTTGTAGGTACTTGTGAAACATATAATGCTTATGAAAATTTTCCAGAATTTTATCACTTGAATTTATATTTTTAGTCAAATAATTAATTGCAGGCCGAAAGTAAATTAATTTTAAGGAATAATAAATTAAGTTTAAAAAATCTTAAAATTTTATTGTAAGGATCGTACATAGTGAAGAAAGTATAAAAAATATATAATTGAAATTTTGAACCATTAACTATTTCATACATAGTAAACAATTCATAAAATTATTAAATAATAATAAAATATGTGTACACATATTTAGTAAAATAATTTTATATTTTATGATTCGCAATAGGTAGAAAACATCATAAGAAATTTTTTAGATTAAATATATACAAGATATAAACATATATCAATTATACATATAGACGATTTGCAAATCTGTATACATTTGATCTAGATCTATTTATATGTATTAATATAAATCAAAATTAATTTTATTTTTAGAAAAAATTTCAATAATGAATTAATAAATAAAATATTACGATACGAACATAACCAATCCAATTGTAACAAACACATGTATCCACAAAATCTCGCCTAATCTAAGCAATAAACAGATATGAGTACAAAATGATTTTTATGTAAATCAACATTTACATGATAAACTTGAAATCAAAACAATAATAATAAATAAAAGTTCATCGCCTAATGAAGTCTTTGAGTCCATGTTGAACGATGAATTCTCTTCTAAGAACAATTCTTAATCCATTAGATTGCTAACTATAAATTAGTATTTTTAATTTAATTTGAATTTGAGAATTTTTGGGATGATTTTATAGAAGAGTTGTTGCCATTAAAATGAGGAAGAAGAAGAAAGTGGCGGCTCAAAAAAATGAATTAGCCTTTGACTAGGATTTTGGGATTAGCTCACTACAACAGAAAAAACTTTTTACAATACAAAATAAACGCTGTGAAAACATATTGAAGCTTTGATAAACGCTATCAAATGACATGTCATTAAAAGTAACCAACTTTTAACAGCAAAATACAAACATTGTAAGTGGTTCTCTTTACAACGTTTATTGAATGCTGAGAGGAATATTTACAGTGTTTATTATATGCCGTTTTAAATTTTCTACAGCGTTTGCTTGATCTTTTTACAGCAATTTTTCCTACTGTTAATTTTATTTTACAACATTTTTTGTATGCTGTTATTTGTATTACATTATGAAATTATTCTTAAACTCACAACATTTAATAAATGTTGTCTTTTGCTATTTAATGTTGTCAATATTTTCACATGTACTTTGATATTTCAATCTCACTTTTGAATTTATATATGATATGTATTTCAAGATTTCTTGATATGTATATGTAAATCAAACAGCAGTATCTAAAAAATCAAAATACAAATTCAAAAGCCAAACAACAATTAAAATGCAAATCCTATCATATCCAAAAATCAAATATCATCGCATCCAAGTTCTTACATATTCTAAAATCAAGTTCATATAATTCTATAAACCATGTTTTCACATATCCATACATCAAGTTTTGATAATAACTATACACCAAGTTTTAAGAAAATGCACAAAGCTAAAAAAAGTCGCTTGCTTACTACACCAAAATGAACTTCAACATCATGTTATTTCTTTGCATCAAAATCTTCATTTACCTATATAATAAATAAATAGAAAATTAGCGATCAATTAACGATAAAAGATGCCTCATATTTTGCCATAGATACCGAGGCAAATGTCTACGAAATTTTGATTCGAATGCATCAAATTATAAGGCATATGCCTTAGATTTTTTAGGAATTAGCCTCACGATATCTGAGGCGAATGCCTTGGACTTCAGCGGCAACGGCCTTAGTGTCTCTGTGGCAAAACCAAGGCATTTGCCTCAGAAATTGAATTGTGCTGTTCAGCTTAAATGACTTACCAGTTTATTGCATTGCCTCGGAATTTTCTCAAACTATAAACTATTATGCACAAGTCATATTTCTGAGGCAAACATATTTCCTAGCAATCAGAACTTATAAAAACTGTTATGCATAAGTCATGTTCAAATTAAGTAGATTTGTTTAGTCTCAGAATATGCATTTAAACAATCAAAATACTATACATTGGTCATCAATTAATTTGTAGTTGTCATTTCACATACAAGTAAACGATTGAGCTTTACCTGACTTAATTTGTAATTTTTAATCATTTATTAATTTAGTAGAATTGGTTTAAAATCGAGCAGTTTGTAATAGTTGAACTTTTAAACTACAATTTTTACCATAGAAGACTATGAAAATCCTTATCTATGTACCACTCTAAACATTGATTAAAATTTGAAAAAACTGTTATACAACAAGGAAGCAGAATTCTAAATTCAAAAAAATGCACTAATGTTGATTACCATAAAAATTAGAATCCTGCTGCTAATTTGTATGCTTTAACTGTAAATATAAAGAAAAAAAGTAAGTTACAAAACGTGGATAATTTCAGTTGGGTATTCAATGCAAACACATATTTGCACATGCATGTTTAATAAAGCAGGAACTAAAGCCAAACTTCTTAAATGGTGAGGCCATTTGCATGGAATAGCAAAACCCATTATGCTTATGAGATGAAATAACAATAGTTTGAGATTTGTGACCTGGTATAATCATAGTTGACAAGCACCAATTAATCTAAACCAGTTGTTTTAATCCATACCCATATATATAAATAATGATTAATAAGCCCGATGCAATATTTATTGAGTAGATAGATAACAGCCATTTGCAAGCTAGGCACCAAATTGGAATTCAATAACTTATTTTAGTTTTCTAAGTGTGCAATATGAATATATTACTCCTACTACTGAATATTCAGCATGGTCTAACACACAAAAATTAGATGTTACTGCAAATGCTAAAGCTATGAATATGTTATATTGTGCATTAGACTAAAATGAGTTTAATAGAATAAGCATGTGCAAAACTGCTCATGAAATTTGGCGTACTCTTAAAGTTACACATGAAGGCAACAACAAATCCAAACAAAGTAAAATTTCTATGCTCAAAAATCAGTTCCAAAATGTTTAAATGAAATAAGATGAGATTATATATGAAATGTACTCTAGATTTTAAGACATATATCATTCTTTGATAGCATTAGGAGAAACTTACATAGATTTTGATATTGTTTCAAAAATCCTCAACTCACTACCGGATGAGTGGGAATGAAAAGTCTTAGAATCCGAAGAAGCTAAGGACATTTTGATCATAAAATCAGAAGAATTGATTGGCAATCTAATGTCTTATGAAGTTAATCTCCAGGGAAAACGAGTACAATCTCAAGATAAGAAAAATATAGCATTCCAGGTAGAAAAAGATGAATCAGATTTAGATAAAGAAGATATGGCGTTCATTGCTAAAGTTTTTGAAATTTAGAAAGAGCAACAAATTTAGATATAACAAGAACAACTCCAGCAACAATAATAACACAAGAAACTATCAACATCTGCTCTAGAATGTTATGAATGTCATAAGAAAGGTCACATCAAGAAAGATTGTCCTGAGAAAAAGAAAGACAAGTATACGCATAAGAAAGATAGTTTCAAGAAGAAAGCTTTCTCGGTCACATGGGACGATATAGAATCATCCTTATCATCAGAAAGTGACTCAGACAGTGATTCAAAACAAGCCAATGTTTGCTTTATGGCTACAAAAGACAAGGTAAGTGATTTAACTTTCAATGGTCTTTTGGAAATTAATTCAGAATTACTTGACAAATTAAAAGGCATAAATAGAAAGTACAAAGAAACTCTCGAAAAAGTGAATGGAACTAAAATCGAAGTAGAAATGTTAAGAGATGAAAAGAAAATTTTAGAAGAAGAACTTCAAGTTACTCATGAATCTTGTTCTAATATGTCATCTTAACTTTCTCTGCTAAGTCAAGAGGTAGAAACTCAGAAACAAAAGAATGATGCTTTACTAATTAAAAATCATAATCTTAAATCAAATATCAAGATTTTAGAGTTAAATAACTCTAGCCTTAAAATAAAAATAAAAGACATCACTAAAAATGTTTCTAATTTTAATAAAGGTAGAGAAAATCTTTCAAAAATTATAGAAAATTCTCAAACTATTTCAAATAAAGAGGACTAGGATTTAAATAGACTTCTAAAATTATTCCAAAGAATTCTTTATATAAAAATAGAATTGAAATATCTAGGTCTAAAAATTCCAATTTTACTACTTCAATTAGTATTTGGGCTCCTAAAACTAATTATTCTACAATAAGAAACAAGTATACAAAGTCTTGTATAAAAATTGTTCATAAAAACAAAGATTTGTGTTCAAAAGGAACTTTGAACCCTCTTGGGTTTGGCTTCCTAAGATCTAACTCTTAGGACCCAAAATAAAAGGTGGGTACCAATGTTAATTCTATATTTTGCAGGTACCATTCAAAAAAAGAGAAAAATGGATACTAGAACGTGGTTGCTCAAAACACATGGCAGGAAACAAAGAGATGCTAACAAACATTAACTACTCAAGTGGAGCAACTGTCACATTTGGAGATATTTCCAAAGGATATATCATTGGTAAAGGCGATGAGTAATAACAGTATATCTAATTTACGTCTTATTACAGTTGTTTTATTAGTTAAAAATTTAAAACCCAACTTAGTATTAGCCAATTGTGTGACATAGGATTTAATTTCTCTTTTTCTAAAAATAAGTGTAGTATTTTTTATCAACATAAGAATCTTATTTTTTGAAGGCTTTAGAGATAAAATATTTATGTTTTAAATATGAATATAAATTATAATACAAATATGTGTCTGTATCTAATAGCCAAAGAAAAAGATCCATGGTTATGGCACAAAAGATTTTGTCATATTAATTTCAAAACTATTAATAAATTATTTAAAAATGATTTGGTAAAAGGTTTACCAAAAATTAACTTTAAAGTAAGCAATATTTGTGATGCTTGTCAATTAGGAAAACTATCAAAATCATCTTTTAAATCAAAGAAAAATATTTCTACTATACAACCATTAGAATTATTACATTCAGATCTTTTTGATCCAACTCAAATTCGACTTATAAATCGTAGTAAATATGTACTTGTTATTGTAGATGATTTTTCAAGATTCTTGGACTATTTTCTTAAAAATAAAAGTGATACTTTTAAAAATTTCAAGAATTTCGCCAAAAGAATTCCAAATCTCAAAACATTTAAAATTTTAAAATATTAGAAGTGATCATGGAGGTGAATTTGAAAATGAAGCATTTGAACATTTTTATAATAAAAAGGGATTTTATCATAATTTTTCTTTTCCCACGACACCACAACAAAATGGTGTTGTAGAAAGGAAAAATTGAACATTACAAGAATGTGCAAGAACTTTGTTAAATGGAAATACATTACTAAAACATTTCTGGGTAGTAGCTGTAACAACTGCTCGCTATGTTCTAAATTGTGTTTCTATTTGACCTTTAACAAAATACACTCCATACAAACTGTTTCATCATAGAAACCAAACATTTCTTATTTTAAAACTTTTGGCTCAAAATGTTTTATCCTAAATACAAAAGATCAACTTGGAAAATTCGATCCAAAATCCGATGAAGGAATCTTCATAGGATACTCAGATCGAACAAAGCTTATCGAATTTTCAATAAAAGAACAAAAATAGTCGAAGAAACACTTCATGTTTCATTTGACGAAAATTTCAATTTTAGTAAAAATTTTGAGGATACTCCTAAGACCATCAAAAATATGGTTACTCGAAATAATCCCGACGAAGATGAAGGTTTTTCTAATAACATTGAACAAAATGAAAACATTGATCATAACAAAAATGAATTAAGATCTCCTCCTAGGATTTTACGTGACCACCCAGTAGAAAATGTCATTAGAGAAACTGATTCACATGTTAGAACTAGAAATCAGCTTAATCAAATAAGCCATGTAGCTTTTCTTTCCAAAATCAAACCCAAAATGCAAAAGAAGCATCTACTGATGATTATTGGATTATAGCCGTGTAAGAAGAGCTAAACCAATTTGAACGAAACGAAGTTTGGGAACTAGTTCCTAGACCAAGTGATCAAACAGTCATTGGTACTAAATGGGTCTTTAAAAATAAAGCAGATGAACAAGGTAATATAATTAGGAATAAAGCTAGATTAGTCGCATAAGGATATAAACAAGAAGAAGGAATTGACTATGAAGAAACATTTGCTCCAGTTGCACGACTTGAAGCAATACGTATCTTACTGGCCTTTGCATGTTTTCATAATTTAAAATTTTATCAAATGGATGTTAAAATTGCTTTCTTAAATAATTATATAAAAGAAAATGTTTTTGCTGAACAACCTCCTTTATTCACTCATGAATAATTTCCAGACCGCGTCTATAAACTTAAAAAGGCTTTACACGGACTTAAACAAGCACGTCGTGCTTGGTATTATAGTCTTAAGAACTATCTAATAGATTGTGGTTTTCAAATTGGAAAGGTTGATCAAACTCTTTTTATTAAAAGAACTAAAAAGGATATTTCAGTTATTCAAATTTATGTTGATGATATTATTTTGGATCTACAAATGAAAAGTTATGTCAGCAATTTTCAGAGAAATGACCAAAGATTTTAAAATGTCACATATGGGAGAACTATCTTATTTTCTTGGATTACAGATTAAACAAATAGAAAATGGAATTTTTATTAATCAAGAAAAATATTATAATAATCTAATTAAACGATTTAATATGGAAAACACGTATGCTAAACCAACTCCAATGAGGATAACAGTTCATCTCGATAAAGATTAGGATGGAAAAAGTGTTGGCCAAAAATTATATCGAAATATAATTAGAATTAATTTATCTAACAACTAGTAGACCTGATATAATGATGAGTGTTTGTTTGTGTGCTCGATTCAAGTAAATCCTAAAGAATCATATACACGAGCAGTAAAACGCATATTGCGTTATCTAAGAAAAACCAAAGATTTTGGACTTCTCTATCCGAAAGAATGCCCTTTTGAGTTAGTTTCATATATTGATGCTGATTTTGGAGAATGTCGAACAAATCGATAAAGTACAAGTGGAAATTGCCACTTCATTGGACAATCTTTAGTCTCTTGGTTTAGCAAGAAACAAAATTGTGTTTCACTTTCAACTTGTGAAGCAGAATATATTTCTACTGCTTTAGCTTGTTGTCAAGTCATTTATACGCAATAAACACTTAATGATTTTGGTGTTAACTTATCTAAATCAACAACTTTCTGTGATAATACTAGTGCTATAAACTTATCAAAAAATCTTGTAAATCACTCACGAACTAAACACATTGACATACGCCATCATTTTCTTCGTGATAATATTGAAAAGTATTTAGTCGAACTGGAATTTGTATCCTCTGAAAATCAATTGGTTGATATATTTTCAAAATCCTTAAATGAAAATGTATTTACAAAATTAAGAAAAGAATTAGGAATTGTATCGATAATGGATTTATAAGTTTTTTTTTTAAAAAAAGGGTCTTCAATCGCTCGAACTCGGGATCTCTTACTTGGTAGTCTATTGTTCTGCCACTACACTACTTTGTCTTTTTATAAAACTTTAGTTGGTTTGTATTTTTTTATTTACCTTACATTCATTTTTTTCATCTAATTTTTTCTCTGGCTATTATAATCTTAACCACAAAATTCCTTCTATTTATATATGTCTCTACTCATATATATATATATATATATATATATATATATATATATGTCTGCTATTGTTTCTTCGTTTTGCATTAGCTTTCAAATAAAAATTTAAGTTTCAAATACCTTTCTCGAAATGTCATCTCAACATAATTCAGAATCCTCTAATCTTTCTTATACTTCTTTTTCTTCGGGATCGGTGAATTTACCAACTCCAACACCGATTTATGAACCGGTTTCGATTGTTCCTCCTTCCACACATACTGGTTATACTCCACCTATTAAAAAAATAAGATGGTATCTATTGTTTGGTTCACCATTTACAAAAGAGAAAATAGATAATATTCATCACTTCCAACAGGAAACACTAGAATTACAGCACGAATTGTGCTATAAACAAAATTTAATGCCAAGTGGTTAAGCTTTTCGGAACAAGTCACATTAAAATTCTGTGGTTCTTCCTCCAAAAACACAATTCATCAACCGTCTCCTGTTCGTTCTCCAAATCGTCACAATCCTTAGGAACCATCACCGCAGCGTCCACCATTATTGTGATATCCCGGAAGTTTTGGCAATAACAATTTAATAATCTTTATTTAAAATTAAATTGATTTAATAATATTGATTAATAAAATATGATTTGGTTTAATAATTTGATTAAATAAATATTTAAATAGTGATTTTTATCTTTTAAAAGCCAAATAAATGTTTTAATTATAATGTACATATATGTGAATATATATTATAGATAATCTTTATTTTGGAATTTAATAAATAAATAAAGTTTTTGTTTTTAAATTCTAATAATATATTTAGTAATTAGGGAATTATATTTTAAATTAATTTTAAGTTTCTTAAAGTTATTTAAATTAATAACTATATGATTTGTAAATACTTAAAATAAATGTTAAATTGTTTAAAGTTATATCTTAGTTTAATTTTTTAAATTTAAAATAAAAAGTTTGTTCTATTTCTTTTTAAATATTATTTGATAAATATGATTTGGAAATATTATATATAAGTTTAAAATACAAAATAGCATATGGTTTAAATTCATTTGATAATAAATGTGATTTATAATCTCTTTATAAATCATTTTAAAATTTTGTTAAATTGTTATTTTCAAGCCATATTTATAATGTATCATTTTTCCATAAACATAAAAAGGAATTAAAATAAGAAAATGAAATTTTCATTTTAAATTGAATAAATTGATTTAGTTTTTGATTTCAAAAGTTTAATTTGAATTGGAATTGATTTTGAGATTCAAAATTAATAGATTCTTTAAAATATTTGAATAAGTTTTAATTTATAATTTGTTTTATTTACATTTTCTTTAAATAAGAAATTCATATATACTTATATAAGTATAAAATAAATTAAGTAAAATTCTTCATTTACATTTAAATATATAACTAAATTAAATAAAAACAAGTGTTAACAATTAAATAATCTAAAGCTACATGTGTTTATTTAAGGATAGATAACATGACAAGTGTCATTACATTTTATATTTTTCTTTATTTTGATAAATTAATTTCAGCCCTTAAACCGTTTTCATTTTCCCCTCATTCTCTTTTCAAAACCAAAAGCTAGTTGAATCAAAGAGGAAAAAAATCCGAACTCAAAATTCCCTTAAAAGCAAATCTGAAGATTTCACTCCCCAAATTTATAATTGCAAACAAAAATTTGCATTTCTTTACAAACCTGCAATTCAAATTCTTATAAATCTAAAGTCTGCATTTTTCAAAAAGCCTGCATGCATATAATTTGGTCAGAGTTTCAAATGCAAGCAACCTGGGATTGAAGAAATCTCAAGTCTGCATTATTTTTTCAAAAAAAATTAAAGAAATCAAGAACCTGCATGCAATAGGATTTTCTCTGGAAATCATATCAGCATTAGTAACCTGGAATTAGAGTTTTTTTCAAGCCTGCAGCATTAAAATCAATAGACAAATGCAAGCTACTCCAAGCTTTAAAGTTTGGATGCTCTGTTCTCCTGTATAAGGTGAGTAACTTTTAAAATTTAAACATAATTTTGTTGCATGTTAATATATCTGAAATGAGTAGATATGCATGATTATACAAGTGAAAATTGATATGATTATTACTGAATGTATGCTGTGTATATATATTGCTTGGCACTGTGTTGTTTCTAGGCCCTGAATATGATACAAATCCCTTATTTACTTAATCTTGTTTTGATAAGATTTGATTATCAAACAAAAATTGTGATTCAACATGGATCCATGTTTAAAGTTTCAAGATAAAATGTAGCCTGTTTTTCTCTGCAACTATAAGACATCAGTACATTTTAAAATTAAGTAAAAACCAATCTATTTAAATTATAAATTCAATATTGTAAACTAGATACATAAGTAATAACATGATTTTTGAAACTAGTATCACAATTTTTAGTTTGGGATTTGGGAAGCAGTTCTGTGATGAACTAAAAGGAGGAATTTGGGAAATTTTGATGACCTTGAAATTCTGGAGGTTTGAAGTTTTTCTGGATGAAGTAGAGTGATCAGGCACTTCAACAAAATTATCAAATTGGTGGATAAATCATTGGGTTAGCAGCGGTGAGGGATTTAGTTCTGTAACCCTAGTTTTAAAACAAGTAGGAAATTGGTTCGATTCCGACTCTATGGTTGATCGAGTGTGAAGCAACTCTGGGGAATGGTTGCTTGGTCCAAGACGAGGAAGTGATCGGAGTTTCAGCTCTAACGGTGGTCGGAGGAGTGGGATGTTGGCGTTGACAGGTTTGGGCATTGAAGAGGTTTTGATGTTTCAAGTTTGAAGTTGCTCCAGGATTGAGTTTGCATACTCGATTTTGAATTCGAGTTTATCATGATGATCAAATGTTCGTATTGGATTCTGGAGTTGTTAGTGGATTAGGGATGATCATCGTTGATGATCGGAATCATCCATGGGCTTCGTGCATGTGGACAGTGGACATCTGAGGTTTTATTTGTTTCTGGAAATTTTGGTGAAGATATGGTACTCGTGGAATGCTCAAGTCGCTTAAGTGATTTGCTCGAAGATAGGTGATAGGTAACTCAAAGTAAAAAGGGTATGGGCTCGAGTATGTTGTAGTTTTCCGAGTTTTGTTTTTTCTGAAACCTTACAGTTTCCAGGTTTGAATTTTAAACTAAATTTTAAATAAAAGGGAAGCAAGGTAAATTTTTAAACAAGAGTTGAAGGAAGTTTAAATTATGAATTCAAATGAATTTGAATTCCAGTTTTCAAATAAATAAATTTTATAAAAAAAATGAAATGTTTAACAACTAAGATATGTACAGTATTTTGTAAAGTGTAAGAAATCTGAAAAATGAGATTTAAAACTAGATTTTTGAATTGAAGTTAAAATCTGGATTGAATACCTGAATTCAAATTGGAATTTGAATCCTAAAGTTTTCGAAAGAAAATAAGTTTATAAATTTAAATGTTTGTAATTAAGCTTGAATCATAAAGTAGTTTATAATGAAGTTTTAAAAATCTAAAATATAAGATTTGAACAAAGTGATCAAATCTAAGTTTGGAATCTGAGATTCAAAAAAGAATTTGAATACTAGTTTGTAATAAAATAAGCCTTTGAACTCAAATGTTTTAAAAACAACTTTGAATGTTTTTAAGTATGGTTTAAGTTTAAACTTGAATTTGGGTTTATAATTCTTTTAAATTTCTTTACAAAACAAATAGATTCTTTATCATATAATTAAAAAGGTTTTGAATTATTTTAAAGGTTTTGTTAAAGTTAAAAATTATTTCATTTTAAATCTTGAATTTAAAATGTAATCTAAGGGGAAATTTTAAAAAAACAAGTTGTTTTTAAATTATTTTGTTAATGATAATTAAAGCATTAATAAGATTAATGATTATCATTAAGTTAATAAGAACTTAATAATTTATAATTAATTAAATGATTAAGGTGATTAAGTTTGTAATTAATTAATTTAATTAATTAATAATTAGGTTAATTAATTAAATAATTAAGGGTTTTATTTAATTAATTATGAGTTTAGTAAGTTAATTAAGTTTGATTAAATTATAGTTAAGAAATTAATTAATTAGATCAGATTGGATTTTAATTTAATTAATGATTTGAATTTATTAATTAAGTAATTTACGATTAATTAAGTTTTAGATTATCACTTGATTAATTAAATAATTAGAGATTAATTAAATGAGTTTTATAGGTAATTAATTTGTTATTAATATTGATTAATCTTAGTTAATTACTTTGGAGAAGTAATTAAAGATTTGTTATTGGTTAATGGAGGTCATTAACTTAGTATTATTTAATAATTAATTAATGTGATTAATTTAAATGATTAATTTGATTAATTAATTTATAGATAATCATTTGAATTGTTTAAGTGTAATTACTTAATGGAAGTAATTAAGAAAATTAATTACTAATTGTAATTAATTAAGTTTATTTTGATTAGTTTAAGTTCATTAATTAAGTTTAATTAATTTAAAATAACCACTGTTTAATTTGAGAAGTAATTACCAATGTAATTAAAAATGAATAATTACTTAGTGAAGTAAGGAATGGTCCCAGCCTTGTGTTGCTGGTGAGTTAGGGTGGCTCCTCAGTACGATGATCTAGGCCACGTACTATGACGGGCGGTACCCCAGTAGCCCTGCCATTGTATGGAATCCAAAATCCAATAAGTGCCAACGGTTTTGAATGTATTACCCACTTTTGTGGCTAGTAGCTGGAATTTAATGAATGTAACAATTTCGGCTATTTCATATTTACTTGAAAACCCTGGACCTATTATAATATCACTGGATTTCCTATCAAATGTTTTGGTTAGTGTAAGGTAAAAACTTTTCCATGTTTATGTGTGGGAAGTCTTACGTGATACCTTTTCTTTCCAAAGGTTTTTCAAAGTTAAGCAACCTTAACCTGTTACTCACACCAGACACATGTCTGACCTGGAGTTTATTTTTGTTTTTCATAAACTCTTGGGTACTCAAATTTTTACGAGTATCCAAGGGATTCAGGTTAGCTTTGACGAATATTGGAGGAGCAAAGGAGCAGGAGGCTTCGATGTTAGATATATAATTTCCGCTGTGTGTTCTGTGTTGGTATCTCTTCGTTGTGTTTGTATTAAGTTGTAAATACTAGATAGGTGTTTATAACTGTCTAGTATGTGATGTGTATGCTGTGTAACTCTGATAGATATTGTATATTGTGTAAATACTTATGTTATTAATATAATTTATTCATTCCACTGTTAAGATTCTGTGTTGTTTCTTCTTTCTCTTCTTTCTTTTCCCTTTCTATCCCTTTCTTTCTTAATTCATGATGTGTCTTTCTAGATAGTGGAAGATGGGTCGTGACAGTTGGTATCAGAGCGCCAGGTTGAGTGAATACCTAGGCTTTGGAGTGTTTTCTTTCTTGAGAAAGCGTATTTGTAATTTTTAATATATTAATATATATTTATTTATTTCTACCTATCTATTGGGTTACCTGTTCGGGGTTTTCCAATATAAGTTATAAAGGTAGATGGGTTAGTGGTGTGTATCACGACTACCATTGGTTGGAGTTTGAATGTTTAAGGTTGGAAGTGTATTTGTCGAGACTGTAGACCTAATACCGTCTTGAATGAGCTTTGCAGTGGTGTAAGGATTTCATCGATCTCTGAAGGAAACCTTCTAAAAGTTCAGAGTCATATTTGAAGTGCAGAGTTTGGAGAGTAGAGTTGGATCTTTCAGTTGGGCAGAAGCGAGTGATGGTATCTTGATACCTCAGGAAATAGTAGCTGTGTGATGAGATGCAGTGACTATGGATATTTCCGAAAATGATTTCTTTGGAACAAGTTTAAGGAAATAGGTCCGCTTCGGTGTTGTGGCTGAGTTCAGCAGGGCGATTCTGTTTGGTTTGAAGTCCGAGTTTCTCGAAGAGCTTTGGATTGGGAATTCATTGGCTCGGTGTCAGCAATGCAGCTCGGAGTGTTCTATGAGCCGACAGGGAGGTCTTAACTGAGTAGTTTTTCTAGAGGTGGAGTTCAGAAGCAGTAAAGTAGGATCCATTTCTTCGATGGATTGGCTAGACCAGCATAAGCTGTTCTGACCGGTAAAGAGAGAACAGTTTTCTTTGGATTTTAGTTTGTATTGATCGCAAAAGTGACTTGCGATGATAAAGCATCCTCTTGGATTGTTGGAGATTTTCTAGATGATTTCAGAGGAGTTAGAGGTTGTCCGCATCTAGACTTTTTCTTATCGACCAGGATTCCAAGTGTGGTGCCGGTAAATCAACCAGTTGAAGGTTAATTCCTTGAGATGGAGTTTGTTGAAGCAGCTCAGGATTTGGAGGAATTTCTGAATTTTCTCTTGGTTATCAGAGATCTTCTTGGTTATGTTGTTCAGATGTGCTTGTGTTCTTCATCAACATTCTTTTCTACTCCAGATCAGAGTTATGCAGTGGAAGCAGTTTGGGAATGCATCTGCTTTTCTTTTTCGGATAGGAGAAGTTTGTTTTTCTGATGGTTGTGAGTGGAGTTTGTTCTTGATCTTGGTTGATCGGGGAGGATCATTCTGGTGGATTGAGTTTGGTCCAGTTGTTTCTTGAGACATCAACGAGGATTGAGCTGATCAGGTAGGATGAAGGCAGCCCGTGATCGTCTGAATGATTTTGTGGATCTGAAGTCGGGGATCTGATTTTGGATAAGTTTCTCAGTTTTTAGGAGCTATAAATTTTGGTAAGATTGGGTAAGCTAGCTCCAAGATGTCTTGGTTTTCTTCTGTGTTCTGTTATGGATAAGTGTTTGGTTTTCTGGATTGAATTGCCAGTTTGGCCAATTGGAATTCGATGTGTTTCATGTATCTCTGAGGGAGTACGTGTATGATTTATTTCTGGTTTTGGAATCAGCTGTTCTGGGAGATTTGGTTGTTGAGTCAGACTTGTCTATAGTCTGATGTCTTGTTCAGCTGTAGATCTAGATGAGTAGGAGTTCTGTAGCTTAGTAATGTTGATTGTTTGGATTTTATAGAGCGAGTATCCCGGGGTTTACTTCGGAAACTCGAGGAAATTCTATTCAGAATTTTTGTCTGGATAGTTAATTTTGTTTGATTGGATGAATTGATTGCTATGGTTGTTAGCATATGTTTGATATATGCTTGTGTTTTGAAATTAGAAATCTTGGATAGATTATTAAATTACCTTTGTTTTAAATTTCGAGGACGAAATTCTTTTAAGGGGGAAAGAACGTGATATCCCGGAATTTTTGGCAATATCAATTTAATAATCTTTACTTAAAATTAATTTGATTTGATAATATTGATTAATAAAATATGATTTGGTTTAATAATTTGATTAAATAAATATTTAAATAGTGATTTTTATCTTTTAAAGCCATATAAATGTTTTAATTATAATGTATATATATTTGAATATATATTATAGATAATCTTTGTTTTGGAATTTAATAAATAAATAAAGTTTTTGTTTATAAATTCTAATAATATATTCAATAATTAGGGAATTATGTTTTAAATTAATTTTAAGTTTCTTAAAGTTATTTAAATTAATAACTATATGATTTGTAAATACTTAAAATAAATGTTAAATTGTTTAAAGTTATATCTTAGTTTATATTTTAAATTTAAAATAAAAAGTTTGTTTTATTTCTTTTTAAATATTATCTGATAAATATGATTTGGAAATATTATATATAAGTTTAAAATACAAAATAACATATGGTTTAAATTCATTTGATAATAAAAGTGATTTATAATCTCTTTATAAATCATTTTAAAATTTTGTTAAATTGTTATTTTCAAGCCATATTTATAATGTATCATTTTTCTATAAACATAAAAAGGAATTAAAATAAGAAAATGAAATGGAATTGACTTTGAGATTCAAAATTAATAGATTCTTTAAAATATTTGATTAAGTTTTAATTTATAATTTGTTTTATTTACATTTTCTTTAAATAAGAAATTCATATATATATTTATATAAGTATAAAACAAATTAAGTAAAATTCTTCATTTACATTAAAATATATAACTAAATTAAATAAAAGACAAGTGTTAACAATTAAATAATCTAAAGCTACATGCGTTAATTTAAGGATAGATAGCATGACAAGTGCCATTACATTATATATTTTTCTTTATTTTGATAAATTAATTTCAGCCCTTAAACCATTTTCATTTTCCCCTCATTCTCTTTTCAAAACCAAAAGCTAGTTGAATCAAAGAAGAAGAAAAAAATCTGAACTCAAAATTCCCTCAAAAGCAAATCTGAAGATTTCACTCCTCAAATTTATAATTGCAAACAAAAATTTGCATTTCTTTACAAACCTGCAATTCAAATTCCTGCAAATCTAAAGTTTGCATTTTTCAAAAAGCCTGCATGCATATAATTTGGTCAGAGTTTCAAATGCAAGCAACCTGGGATTGAAGCAATCTCAAGTCTGCATTTTTTTTTCCATAAAAATTAAAGAAATCAAGAACCTGCATGCAACAGGATTTTCTCTGGAAATCATGTCAACATTAGTAACCTAGAATTAGAGTTTTTGTCAAGCCTGCAGCATTAAAATCAATAGACAAATGCAAGCTACTCCAAGCTTTAAAGTTTGGATGCTCTGTTCTCCTGTATAAGGTGAGTAACTTTTAAAATTTAAACATAATTTGGTTGCATGTTAATATATCTGAAATGAGTAGATATGCATGGTTATACAAGTAAAATTGATATGATTATTACTGAATGTATGCTGTGTATATATATTGCTTGGCTCTGTGTTGTTCCTAGGCCCTGAATATGATATAAATCCCTTATTTACTTAATCTTGTTTTGATAAGATTCGATTATCAAACAAAAATTGTGATTCAACATGGATTCATGTTTAAAGTTTCAAGTAAGATAAAATGTAGCATGTTTGTCTCTGCAACTATAAGACATCGGTACATTTTAAAATTAAGTAAAAACCAAACTGTTTAAATTATAAATTCAATATTGTAAACTAGATACATAAGTAAAAACATGATTTTTGAAACTAGTATCACAATTTTTAGTTGGGATTTGGGAAGCAGTTCTGTGATGAACTAAAACGAGGAATTTGGGAAATTTTGATGACCTTGAAATTCTGGAGCTTTGAAGCTTCTTCTGGATGAAGTAGAGTGATCAGGCACTTCAGCAAAATTATCAAATTGGTGGATAAATCATTGGGTTAATTGCGGTGAGGGATTTAGTTCTGTAACCCTAGTTTTAAAACAAGTAGGAAATTGGTTCGATTCCGACTCTATGGTTGATCGAGTGTCAAGCAGCTCTGGGGAATGTTTGCTGGGTCCAAGACAAGGAAGTGGCCGGAGTTTCAGCTCTAACGGTGGTCGGAGGAGTGGGATGTTGGCGTTGACAGATTTGGGCATTGAAGCGGTTTTGATGTTTCAGGTTTGAAGTTGCTCCAGGTTTGAGTTTGCATACTCGATTTTGAATTCGAGTTTATCATGATGATAAGATGTTCGTGTTGGATTCTAGAGTTGTTAGTGGATTAGGGATGATCATCGTTGATGATCGGAATCATCCATGGGCTTCGTGCATGTGCACAGTGGACATCTGAGGGTTTATTTATTTCTGGAAATTTTGGTGAAGATATGGTACTCGTGGAATGCTCAAGTCGCTTAAGTGATTTGCTCGAAGATAGGTGATAGGTAACTCGAAGTAAAAAGGGTATGGGCTTGAGTATGTTGTAGTTTTCAGAGTTTTGTTTTTTTGAAACCTGACAGTTTCCAGGTTTTAATTTTAACTAAATTTTAAATAAAAGGGAAGCAAGGTAAGTTTTTAAACAAGAGTTGAAGCAAGTTTAAATTATGAATTCAAATGAATTTGAATTCCAGTTTTCAAATAAATAAATTTTATAAAAAAAATGAAATGTTTAACAACTAAGATATGTACAGTATTTTATAAAGTGTAAGAAATCTGAAAAATGAGATTTAAAACTAGATTTTTAAATTGAAGTTAAAATCTGGATTGAATACCTGAATTCAAATTGGAATTTGAATCTTAAAGTTTTCGAAAGAAAATAAGTTTATAAATTCAAATGTTTGTAATTAAGCTTGAATCACAACTTTGAATGTTTTTAAGTTTGGTTTAAGTTTAAATTTGAATGTGGGTTTATAATTCTTTTAAATTTATTTATAAAACAAATAGATTCTTTAACCATATAATTAAAAAGGTTTTGAATTGTTTTAAAGGTTTTGTTAAAGTTAAAAATTGTTTCATTTTAAATCTTGAATTTAAAATGTAATATAAGGGGAAATTTTAAAAAAACAAGTTGTTTTTAAATTACTTTGATAATGATAATTAAAGCATTAATAAGATTAACGATTATCATTAAGTTAATAAGAACTTAATAATTTATAATTCATTAAATGATTAAGGTGATTAAGTTTGCAATTAATTAATTTAATTAATTAATAATTAGGTTAACTAATTAAATAATTAAGGGTTTTATTTAATTAATTATGGGTTTAGTAAGTTAATTAAGTTTGATTAAATTGTAATTAAGAAATCAATTAATTAGATAAGATTTGATTCTAATTTAATTAATGATTTGAATTTATTAATTAAGTAATTTACAATTAATTATGTTTTAGATTATCACTTGATTAATTAAATAATTAGAGATTAATTAAATGGGTTTCATAGGTAATTAATTTGTAATTAATATTGATTAATCTTAGTTAATTACTGTAGAGAAGTAATTAAAGATTTGTTATAGGTTAATGGAGGTCATTAACTTAGTATTATTTAATAATTAATTAATGTGATTAATTTAAATGATTAATTGGATTAATTAATTTAAAGATAATCATTTGAATTGTTTAAGTGTAATTACTTAATGGAAGTAATTAAGAAAATTAATTACTAATTGTAATTAATTAAGTTTATTTTGATTAATTTAAGTTCATTAATTAAGTTTAATTAATTTAAAATAATCACTAGTTAATTTGAGTAGTAATTACCAATGTAACTAAAAATGAATAATTACTTAGTAAAGTAATTAAGAAGATAAATTGCTTGATGTAATTTAATTGAAGAATAATTGGGTAATGGAGGAGTTTTGGAAATTAATTACTTTGTGTAATTAATATATAATTAGTTTGCAGAATGATTACTTAAAGTAAGTAATTAATAATTAAATACTTAGTGTAATTAATTTAGGTTTTGATAATTGAGTTATTTGGAGATAATTAAGAGATGTAATTAATCTAGGGTGATTAATAAATGTAATTAATTAAAGATTAATTATTAAAGATAATTAATTAAGAAGTAATTAAATTATCTGGTGAAATAATTAAGGAGTTAATTACTGAATATGGTTAATCAAGAGTGATTAATCGACATGGTTTAATTGATGATTAATTAATTAATGTAATTAATTTAAATAGGGTAATTATAAATAAAATAATTAAGGATCATTAATTTACATAATTAATGATGTAATTAAGGATTGATTAATTAAATAATTAATCAATGGAGGAATTAATTAATGTAATTAATTAAGGATTAATGTAATTAATTATGATTAGTTAATTAATGAAGTAATTAAAAGGTTAATTACTGAATTTGGTTTGGGATAATTAATTTGTGAAATTAATTAGAGGTTAATTACTTCGATGTAATTAAAAGATAATTAATCAAGGGTGGTTAATTAAGGTGATTTATTTAGAGGATAATTAATTAATTGATTTGTAATTAATTAAGAGTTGTAAGCAAGATTTATATGGATGAGTAATTAATTTAATTTACTTTAAATTAATTAGGAAAGAAGTAATTAATTTAATTCATTTTAAATTAATTATAGAATGGTGATTAATAAGTCATTGCTTGTGAATGTTGATTAATACTGATTACCCTGTATGGTTGAGATCTCAAATATGAGATAAGTGTTGTTGTGTGATTTGGATGCTATGGTTGCATTTAAATTGATAATATGAATTATCTGTTTGGATGATAATATGGATTATCTGATGTGATGATAATGTTGATTACCTATTGTGATGATGTGAATTATCTATCTGCGTGTATATAGATAATATTGAATTGAATTGTTTTAAAACTTTAAAACAACCTGGACCTAAAAGACACGTTTTGGATTTCGATGAGACCGGGATCGGGTTTCCATATTTGGATATCCGAAAACCACATCGATCCAAATTAACGATAGGTCGTGAACCTCAAGTGAAGATGAAGATTCAGAGTGCAAGGATTATCGACGTTAACTTTGAGAGTGATTCCAAATTGAGTGTAACGAGATAATGCCTTTGGTTTCGTTCGAACCCGGAACGAACTTGTATGGATTGAATGCTTCAAAACATTGTCAGGTGGACGATGAGCATTCTAAGAGATGTTTTCTCTAAAGGTAATCGTAGCCTCAAGCCTCATCAACCGGGAATGGCTAAAACAGGAGAGGTGCAGCAAGGCTAGGTGGGTCATGCCTATTTCAGGACAAGATTTTTCTCTGTCTAGAAGTCCCTTTATATTCGGCTGTGTGGGCAGTTGGTTGCAAACAACTGCGGGTTGTCTTGTTCTGGACTGTTCAGTAAGGAATGGTCCGGGCCTTGTATTGCAGGGGAGTTAGGGTGGCTCCTCGATACGGTGATCTAGGCCACATACTGTGACAGGCGGTACCCAGTAGCCCTGCCATTGTATGGAATCCAAAATCGAATAAGTGCTAACGGTTTTGAATGTATTACCCACTTTTGTGGCTAGTAGCTGGAATTTAATGAATGTAACAATTTCGGCTATTTCATATTTACTTGAAAACCCTGGACCTATTATAATATCACCGGATTTCCTATCAAATGTTTTGGTTAGCGTAAGGTAAAAACTTTTCCATGTTTATGTGTGGGAAGTCTTACGTGATATCTTTTCTTTCCAAAGGTTTTTCAAAGTTAAGCAACCTTAACCTGTTGCTCACACCAGACCCATGTCTGACCCGGAGTTTATTTTTGTTTTTCGGAAATTGTACTATTCAAAATATTTATTTATATATATTGTTTGCTATAAACAATAGGCTGATATTAGTTTCTATACAAATTTAGCTAACTGTTTTTTATAGAACAGACGGCTGAATATTATGGGAATAACAATTTGTCCCCAGATTCAGATGGCTGAATCAAATAAAACAGACGTACGAATTAGGTCAAAAATGAATGATTTCTTTGCTTGAAATTCAGAACAATTCAGACAGCTGATACAAATTATTCAGCCAGCTGAATTCCATCCGAGTCATTTTTTTTAACCTCCCTCCATTTTTTTCCTTCCACTTTTGCCCTTACTTTTACCTACAATTTATTCACCTTTTCATTTCTTACCCATTCATTTCAGAACCCTAGCCAGCGTCTTCAAGCTCTTCAAACTTTTGTCTTCAATTTTTTACTCTCTAATGGCACCAAGATCCTAATGCACTAGAGAATCAACCTCCGTAGCATCTGAAGATCAGATTCGGCAATGGCTATGGAATAATGTTGCAATTTCCCAGTACAATTTGTGAGAAATGCGGATTACGGATCTTAAGGCTACGATAAACATTAGAGGGAGGAGTGAATAGTGTTTTAAGGAATTATTAAATCTTTTTGAGTTTTTATTAATTTGAACACAAGTGTATGCAATATTCAGACACAGATATGATCACAGAATCAAACACAGATGCAGAAATAAAGTAAAAGTAGTAAAAGAAAGAACACACCGGATTTTATACTGGTTCGGAGTTACCCTACATCCAATCCCGCACACAAGTACGGATTTCCTTTCAAAAGAAATTGAACAATTACACCCTTGATTTCAAGGCAACGAGGTACACCCTCCAGATTCACAATCCTCTAGGTAGAGATACTTGATTTCACCGGCAACAAGTTCACCTAATTGATTTCTAAGGCTACAATCACACCTTTTCTCTCTTGATTGATTTCCATGGCTACAATCACACCTTTTCTCGCTTAATTGATTACAAAGAATCCCATAATTCTGAAGAGAACTGAGGATCTCGTTGAGATAGTGATAGAGAATCAAACCAGAGATAATCTAGTTAGATCCAATGTTGATTTCGGCAAAGTAATGGTAGGAATATGTATAAAGAAATGTGGAAGAAGAAGAGAAATGAAAACCAGAAAATATGATTAAAAATTCATTGAAAACAGCCCCTATTTATAGAAGAACAATAGCCGTGTCCATTCATGAAGAGATATGACGAATAAACACTTCTTTTGGAATTTAAATTTTGAAATTAACTGACACTATGTCGACATGGGTATATTGAGCATGTCGACATCCCAAAGGAATTTTTGGTGGTTTGTTTTTCTTTGAAAATAACTTTTATCTTATATTAAAAACTATTTTAAACTTTATAAATATACTTGACTATAGTTAAAATATATAAGTAAACATAGAGAATAATATATATATAATTTTATATTTAAATCTAAGTATAAATATTAAAAGTTAAATATATTATTATTAAAGATAGTTTTAAAACTAAGAATAATTTGATTTTGAAATTAAATATTATTTTGAGGCTAAAAGTATTTGAAATCGGGATAGATGATTTTGATTCTTTTAAAAGGAAGGTTTTGAAAACATTTTGAAAACAAGATATAATTTTGTAAAATCGTTTTGAATAAAAATTAACGGATACAAAACAAAGTTCCACTAGATTTTTCGTACCTTCTATCCTACTTAGGGTTCCATCCCTTTAACGGGCTTGAAGTGGATTCCATTCCAGAATAAATTAGATTTTAAGATGCCAGTGATTTTCTAGAAGTTTTAACAAAAATCCCTAATTAAAATTACTTATTCTTGAAATCTTGAACTCTTGATAATCTTGATATTCTTGATACTCATGAGTCTTCATTCTTGATATCTTGAATCTCTGTACTGTACAGTCTTTATTCTTGGTACCTGCATGGTTAAATCCTGCATATACATATATTTCTAAACTATAATGTTAGTATTTATATTTTATAATCCTATTTGATGTGCACGTAAATGTGCATATTTTTACCACCATATTTATTCTATTTAAATTAAATAAATGATCATATTGGGTATTTTAACTTGTTTTAACGAAAATTCATTTTAATTCCAAATTTTCACATATTCATCTTCATATAGGGGCAAAACGGTCATTTAAGTGCATATATTTCTTTGAGGAAAATTGATTGGAAATTTATATATATTTTTGTAGGAAAATGGTCTCAAATAGGAGTGGTTTCATGAAGAAATATGCATGCACAAAGAATATAAAGGAATGAAGATGGAAATAATTCAAAGTGAAGATCATGGAGGACCCCACCTACCCACATACCTTAATGTACAAATTAAAGGCTAATGCACATGCTTTTGGACTTAATGACTTCATGTACACTTAATGGGGGATTAAGACATGTTAATGATTACTTGGCCTCCACACTTCCTAAGGGGCATTTTGGGCATTTCCCAAAAAAGTGAATTAGGGTTTCATACATGTATAAATACCGATATGTTTCATGTAACATGATCTCTTCTCTTAGTCTCTCTTAGGCTTCCTTCTCTTTAGTTTAGTTTAGATCAAATAAAAGAAAGCTTTCTTTCTCTTTTAATGGCTACTTAGCCAATTTTTACTTCTTGTAATCTTTTTTATTTTATGCAATTTAATACATGCTCTTTCCTTTTCATGTTCATTTACTTTCATGTTGTAGTGTAGGTTTCTCTTATTTCATGCAAGTAGATTAGTTTTGTTTCTTTGCCTTGCTCTCTTTTTTTTTTTTGCTTTCATGTTGCTTTCTACATTTGTTGAGTTGATAACAAATATGAGAGCTTAATCCCTACAATTTAGGGGTAATGAAGCTCTCTAGTATGTAGATGCAACATTTTGATGTTTATACTCTCTTTTTGTGCTTTAATGGAAACATTTGAAGTGGTTTAATGATGTTGTTTAGCTTTGAATTTGATAGTCTATGTTGTTCATAACAAATAGGCTATGCTTAAACAAACATAACACAAATTGCCTCTTCATCTAAATATGACTATGGCAAAGAAGTGAATGTTGAAATTGAAATTTGATAGCCTATATTTCTAAACAATAGTTAATAGGCTATGCTTAAAATAGATTTCTATTTCAACTTGTTGTCATATTTCATGAGAGTTAAATGTGCATTAGTGGTTGTGTTATAGTTTGATGGTTTATATTGAGCTAATTAATAGCACAAATATACCATACTTATAATAAGCACATCAACTAATTCACTAATGACAAGAAAAGAGAGATCATAACTTCAATTTGTTGATTTATGTGATCTAGAGAGTGGAAATTGCCTCTAAATTGTCTTAACACTCTCATATTTTTATCTATTTTCTTTTCTCATTTTTCTACATTTTTTTTAGTTAATCACTCTTTCAACTTCGGTTAATTTGATTGAATAGAATTTTTAAAATCATCAATTCCTTGTGGATCGACCCGTATTCGCCGCGTGCTACATTCGTACACCGTGCGCTTGCGGTTATTTTTAATTCAAATTCGTTCGACGGTTTTCTAAACCGATAGAATTTCCGTCGACGAACAAGTTTTTGGCGCCGTTGCCGGGGAATTGTCTTGATTTTAATTCTCTATTCTTCGAATTAGTTTTCTTTTATTTTTGTGTGTTTTGTTTATTTTGTGTGTTTGCAAAATTGTGTGTTGTGTGTGATTTTCTTTTTTGTGATTGTGTGCCTTTCTAATTTTCTAGTTTCATTTTGCATAGCATTTCTACTAAAAAAAAAACTTCTTTTTATTCAATTGCCTTTTCACATTTTATATTTTACATTGTCATTCAGATTTCTATCTGTACATACATCTTCATTTTCTTTTCACTGTTACATTTTTTTTTCTAAGGTTGTTGTCATCAAAACTATCATCTCACGGACTAACAATCTCCCTTTTTTGATGATGACAACCTTTGTTTATAAAATATTACTTCTATCCTAATAACTCCCCCTTAATCTATGCCTAACTGTCCTACTTTATACTTCTCCCCTTTGTCATCAACAAAAACTAATTCCAAACTATATAACTCCCCCTCATTCTTGGACTAAATTACCTGCATTAATAAACTATACAAAGGAGTATATAATAGTTAGATTAAGAGATAATTATACTGATAGACATGATAATCAATTAAAGATCATATAAATATTAATGCTTATTTATACATGTTTTTCACACCAAATATCAATCCAAATCAATTCAATTCAAATCAAATCAAATCAAAAAATTCAAATCAAACAAACCAAATCAAACAAACCAATCAAATCAAACATTACGAGGAACTTCCACCCATCCTTCTTCTCCAAATATAGGGTCTGCTTTAATGGCGTCCCAATTTCCATTATCATTAGCGAGAGAGACTGGAGGATGTGCTTCGTTATCATCCTTGTGCAGGGAGGAAATCATCCATCGTATTGCAACTGAATGCCTTTCTTGCTCTTTAATCATCTGCATTTGACTCAATTCTAAGTGCCGCTGGTTACGAAGAATGAACGAAAGAATATTCTTGAAAGAATTAAGAGTTTCTTCAAGATTCTTGGATAAATTATGAATTGGATTGGCCATATTCGAGTTTGTGAGAAGATTGAAAGGCAAAGTGGATAAGAAATAATATGGAGTGATGAATTCTAGAAGAAATAGGTATTTATAGGTGTAGAAATTCGTTTGAAATGAATAGACATAAGGTAGTTATTCAAATTTCAAATTCAAAATGAACTGGCATTTCTGACCAGTACATGTCGACATGGTCATAGGGAGGATGTCGACATGGTGTAGTGAATTTTGATGGCTTAATTTGATTTTGTGAATAATAGTGTGTGTATATATATATATATATATATATATATATATTTATATAATATAATGACATTTATTCTGGAGATAAGATAAGCTAGATAACAGAAAAGGAATTCAATTTCATTTCATGATAACACGATACAACGATTAAACACAAAGAACTACATGAACATCCAAATCAAAATAAACTAAAACAAATACAACGAGATACAAAAAGGTAGAACTAGTTAGAGGATGATGACGATGAAGATAATCCAAGCTTTTTGCCGACTTTGGAAATAAACTTGTTCATCTTGGATGAAATTTTGTCCAACTTCTTACTAACGGATCGTTTAAGAATCCGTTGATTCTCAACAATGGTCTTTTGGTTTTTGAGAAGGGTTTTATTAGATGGATTAGGAGGATAGTCGATGCTTTCCAAAGAAGTTTCACCTTCTTCTTCTTCTTCAATTTCCATTTCATCCTCTTCTTCTTCTTCCTCTTTCTTTTCTGCCATCTCCTCATGAGCCAAACGCTCTTCCTTTCCAGCAAGAGTCTCATAAGGTTGAAAAACAAATGGAATTATCATAAGCGAAATGTTGGAATGATTGAAAACTTTTCTAGAAACAAATTCTTCTCCTCTGAAATCCACCCCAAAATAGTTAAAAATCCGAGTGAGATAAATTCCACGATACAAAGTATTCTCACCCATTTTAAGATTTTTGGGACGAAGTTCATCTAAATTAACTTGCGCCCACTTAATATCATAATTTCCAAAAATAGCAAAAAGTGCTTTGCAAACTTTTGAAGTAGGATTGTTAAAATTTCTCGACCTTTGGGTCAAAGTATGTTGTAAAAGAAGATTGACAATTCTAGCTTTTGGTCGAAAGTTTCGGTTTTTGAATTCAAAATTATCATTTCCTTCAAAAATGTGATGAAATGTCTCACGATCATTTTTATCAATATTAAAATTAGAAAGATCCATTCCTGTACTCTTGCAATTGAGAATGGTACCCAAAAGATCATAATTCAAAACAATTCTAGTTCCTTTGACCATACTCCAAATTTCATCATCGTTTGCAATATAAAATCCACGGTTTAAATTTGCATAGAAAATTTTAACAAGATTTGGATAACAACAAAATCATTTTAAGAAGCATCAACATGACTAAGAATTTGATTGTTTGCAAAAAGAGAATCAATTTCATAAGAAGAGAAATCTTGAAATGTAGCAAACTTTGCGGGATGGACTTTTGCATAGTTAGCATAATTGATGTATGCTTCTATAGCCTCCGGATCATTGACTCTTTAATCTTTCTGGAAATTCTCATGGTGGAGGGGTTGCTTGAAGAAGCCATTAGAGTAGAGAGCTTGAAGGTTTGAAGAGAGAGTTTGAATTTAAAAATGAGAGTGAAAAGATGTGATAAAAGATAGTGAATAAATAGATTCTCAAAGGATATGTTCTCTGGTTAAAAGATGCCTTTCAGAGAATTGAATGAAGTGAAATGGTGGAGGAAAATTCAACCGTTTAAACTCAAATTTTGAATTTCAAATTCTGTACCCATGTTGACATCATGGTAGAGACCATGTCAACATGTGCTTGTGAATTCCTATGATTTATTTTTCCTAAGTACTCTAATATATACATATATATACACTTATTATTTTTAATGTCTATATATATCTAGAATATTATTAGAATTATAGTATATTCCATAATATATTATTATACTAATAAAAAATAATAATAAAATAATAGTAAAAAATTTTAAAATTCAAATAACACACCAATTCAAAATCAATCAATCAAGTAATCAAGCATTTAATTCTAAGCATACAATTTCAACCAATTGTATTGTAAATGTGTACATTTTTCTGAGTCCGTTTCTCTGAATTCGTCGGAGTCGTGAACTGCCGTGAAACACAAATTTGAATTATATATCTTCTGATCATCATCGCTTGAGGACGAGTCTGAGTCATCTAGAGTAGCAGAAAATGCACGTTTCCGTTTCTTTACTAAATCATTGTTTATAGGAGGATTTTGCCTCTCTGGATATGGACAGTCTCTTTTGATATGGCCTGGTTCATCACATTTGAAACATTTGACATTGTTTGGCACTACATTCTGATTTCCAGAGTTCTTATAGTTGTTTCTCTTAAGATTATTCCTCTTTTTGAATTTCAAAAATTTCCGAAAATTCCTGGTCATAAAGGCTATTTCTTCATCATTATCGCTGTTTAAGTCTGATCCATCAGTCAATGCATTAAATGCCATTTATTTCTTTTCAGATGCTTTGCTTTCTCTTCTCCCGATCATTTGGACTTCAAACGACATTAGATTTCCAATTAATTCTTCTATCTTTAAGGTACTGATGTCATTTGCCTCTTCGATCGCAAGTGTCTTTTGATCCCATTCTGGAGTAAGAGAATTTAAAAAATTTCTGACTTGATCTTCTTCCGAAAATTCATTTCTCAAGGATATTAAAGAATGCACAATATCCTGAAATCTACTATACATATCTCAAATAGACTCATTAGAATTCATTTTAAATAATTGAAACTGATTTGTGAGCATGGAAATTTTGGTCTGTTTAACTTTGCTTGTTCCTTCGCGAGTAACTTGCAAAGTTTTTCCGATTTCACATGCAGACTTACAAACTGACACTCTATTAAATTCATTTCTATCAAGTGAACAAAATAGATTATTCATTGCTTTAAAATTATTTTGTCCAATAGTCTTTTGCTTAGCCGTCCACCGTGCAAAATCAGTTGTGGGTTCAGAATATTCAGTTTGTGTGATATTCCAAGTGTCTAATCCTACAGATTGTGAATATATTATCATCCTACATGCCCAATATGCATAGTTACTGCAATTAAAAAGTGGTGATCTGACAGTAGACTGACCTTCTACAAATAAACTAGTGACAGGGATACTAGTGTTCGTAACAGTACCGGTGTTGGTAGCCATTTTGAAAACTTTTCAAAATTTAGGTTATGAAACTTTTGAAAACCTTGCTCTGATACCAAATGTGAGAAATGTGGATTATGGATCTTAAGGCTAGGATAAACATTAGAGGGGGGTGAATAGTGTTTTAAGGAGTTATTAAATCTTTTTGAGTTTTTATTAATTTGGACACAAATGTATGCAATATTCAGACATAAATATGACCACAGAATCAAACACAGATGTAGAAATAAAGTAAAAATAGTAAAGGAAAGAACACACCGGATTTTATACTGTTTGGAGTTACCCCACATCCAGTCCCGCACACAAGTACGGATTACCTTTCAAAAGCAATTGTACAATTACACCCTCAATTTCAAGGCAACGAGGTACATCCTCTAGATTCACAATCCTCTGGGTAGAGATACTTGATTTCTCAGGCAACAAGTTCACCTAATTGATTTCCAAGGCTACAATCACACCTTTTCGCGCTTGATTGATTTCCAAGGCTACAATCAGACCTTTTCTCGCTTGAGTGATTTCCAAGGCTACAATCATACCTTTTCTCACTTAATTGATTACAAAGAAGCTTATAACTCTGAATAGCACTGAGGATCTTGTCGAGATAGTGATAGAGAATCAAACTAGAGATAATCTAGTTAGATTCAATGTTGATTTCGACAGAGTAATGATAGGAATATGTATAAAGAAATGTGGAAGAAGAAGAGAAATGAAAATCAGAAAATATGATTAAAAATTCATTGAAAACAGACCCTATTTATAGAAGAACAGTAGCCATGTCAATTCGTGAAGAGATATGACGTATAGACACTTCTTTTCAAATTTAAATTTTGAAATTAACTGACACTATGTCGACATGGGTATATTGAGCGTGTCGACATCCCAAAGGAATTTTTGGTGGTTTGTTTTTCTTTGAAAATAACTATTATCTTATATTAAAAACTATTTTAAACTTTATAAATATACCTGACTATAGTTAAAATACATAAGTAAATATAGAGAATAACATATATAAAATTTTATGTTTAAATCTAAGTATAAATATTAAAAGGTAAATATATTATAATTAAAGATAGTTTTAAAACTAAGAATAATTTGATTTTGAAATTAAAGATTATTTTGAGGCTAAAAGTATTTGAAATCAGGATAGATGTTTTTGATTCTTTTAAAAGAAAGGTTTTGAAAAAATTTTGAAAACAAGATATAATTTTGTAAAATCATTTTGAATAAAAATTAGCGGATACAAAACAATGTTCCACTAGATTTTTCGTAGGTTCCATCCTACTTAGGGTTCCATCCCTTTAACGGGCTCGAAGTGGATTCCATTTCATGAATAAATTGGATTTTCAGATGCCAGTGCTTTTCTAAGAGTTTTAACATAAATTCCTAATTAAAATTACTTATTCTTGAAATCTTGGACTCTTGATAATCTTGATATTCTTGATACTCATGAGTCTTCATTCTTGATATCTTGAATCTCTATACTGTACAGTCTTTATTCTTGGTACCTGCATGGTTAAATCCTACATATACATATATTTCTAAACTATAATGTTAGTATTTATATTTTATAATCCTATTCTAAGGTTGTTGTCATCAAAACCATCGTCTCACGGACTAACACAATTCTATGAAGAACTCCAATATCTTCGAAGGAGCCTTCATGAAATTTCTAGATTTTGCGGCCAATCGAATTAGAGAATTGGCGAAGCAATTCCACTATGATAGTCTAATAGGGTATGCTCAAAATAATGTAAAAATTAATCATCTTTTGATCAAACTCTTTCGTGCTAATTTAATTTATATCACCATAATCCTCAAAATCGACAAGATTGTGTTTGGTTAATAGTTTATGGCACTAAAAATTTTTTGCCTTTACAAAGACTGGGTAATATTCTAAATGCCACTATCAAGGAATTGATATTGATGATACTGAAGTTGATATGGATCATCGAGATGATGTTTCACATCGTTTCTTGTCCGATCAACTTACAAATTTGAGTACCTTAAAGTCTACCTTCTTAAGGCCGCAATCACGCCTCACTCACCGTGCATTTATTTGTTCCCTACATCCAAGAACGGGGAGTTATGAAAAGGTTTATAAAAGAGATTTCCAAGATCTTTACTCAATCTACTCGAACCAACAAGTGAGTTGGGGCAAAATTATTTTGGATGAATTTCAAGACATCAAAATCCGAAAAAATATAAGACCATCCATTATGGTGCTTATATTATGCATATCCTTCTCAATATCGGCGTTCCAATGCCCAACTTCGATTTTTCAAGTATTAGTGAGTTAGGCGCAAAAACTATAAGATTGATGGGTCTTCCTCACCGGCTTCCTCCACTACAAATCATCTCCTTTCAACAACGGTCTCAAAATGTTCAACAAGGTACTTCACAACCTCATGACACTAGTGTTGCTTCCTCTTCTCTTACTCAAACATAAAGAAGATCAAGAGGACGATGATTCAATTCAAGTGATTGGCCCGGACACTTCCTCCAAACAAGCTATTATCACTCTCTCTTGGAATCAATCAAAACTTCATCGAGAAATTAAGTCTCTTGAAAAGATAACGGAAATAAAATTCAACTCGATCAAAGGTTTTCTAAAAAAATATAGGAAAAAATTTATTGTTCCGGTTCTACATCCACCGAAGCTTAAAACCCATCCCCATTTTAGTGGTCTTCTTCTAGTTCGAGTTCTGATAATGATAATCCTTCTCTCTCTAGACAATTTCAATTATGGTTGTTTTAATTATGTTTGCTTTAATTATGTTTGTTTTAACTATGATTGTCATGTTGTATGAATATTCTTCTTGCATTATTTTCTTTCTTTTTGTCGATGACAAGGGGGGAGTTAATTAAATAATTGTGCATATTGACAGGGGGTGTAACAATATTTATATTATTGATTATATTATATTATTGATTATATAGTTGTCATCATCAAAAAGGGAGAGAATATTGGAATATCAATTTTGCATCGTTTTGATTATGGCAAGCTACATAAAATATTCTGTGTATACTAATCATTTTTGTAGGAGATTTGTTGCAGATTCATATTCAGAGTTTTGAAGCTGATTATGCCGTATCTGGAGTCTTTATTTTATTTAGAATTTTGTTAAAATCTCTCCTGAATTGATATTTATATAAACTTATATACACACATGTACGAACATGCACAGCTGGCTGAATTCAGATGGCAGAATACATTCGTTCAGTCGGTTGAATACTGAAACAAAAATATTGTTTTACAATATTCAGACGTCTGAGTGAATATATTTAGACGGCTGAAAACGGCTAGAAATAGTCTAGAATCTTACTGTTTGCATTTTTAATCTGATTCAGACGGCTGAATTAGTTTATTCAGACGGTTGAATATTCCCAACTGCTATTTTATGGATGGACACTTCTCTTCATCGAAGAGTAACATCTTCAAAATCAGCTTGCACTGTTCTTTTCAATATATTTTTTCATATATTATTGCAACCTTTTACACTCTATAAATAGATTTTAGAATTCAGCAAATGATTCACCGAAAACTTTTAATATTCTTGAATTCTTATTTATTCGCTAGTTTTCAAATTGCTCTCAAATTGCTTACATTCTCTGATCATTGATCACTCTATCTTCCATAATTCTCAAGCAAATTACACTATATATCATAAAGGAGAAGATTATAGAAAGATTGCACTTAATTTACTTATCAGTGCTATTCAAAGAGCACACAACAGTTAGAAACTTTTGTTATTTGTAAAGAAGTATGTTCGGTTTCTCAAGCGGTAGAAGTTCTATTCAGTTGCTTAGGCGGTAGAAGTCCTGCTCGGTTGCTCAGGCGGTGCAAACCTATTCCTCCGGGTTAAGTGAGGGTTGCTAGTTTTAAATCTATAAAGAGTCTGGGACTGGACGTAGAACGGGAGTTCGAACCAGTATAAAAATCTCTAGTGTCATTTACTTTTCTCCTTTTACTATTTACTTATTTATTCCGCACAAATAGTTTTTCCATATTACACGATCTTATAGCACAGTCACTTTCAAAGGGTTGATGGCTGGAGCGGTCGGAGAAAAAAGGATGATTGGAGAGCTCGTGATGCGGCATGGGTGTTCAGTAGTTGACTGTGACATTTGTTGGGTAGGTTGGGTGATCGGTTTGAGTGGGGCGGAGGCCAGATGGGAGTGGGCTGCTCGAGTAAGGTGGAGGGCTGAGTCTGGTTATGAGCGCAAGGTGCTGCTACATGGCAAGGAGGAGAGGAAACTAGCTAGGTGAACAGTCGGGGTGGAGTGAATGAGGGTCAGGCTCGTTGGCGGATGGGCTGTTGAGGGAGGGCTGAAGCAAGGCGGAGTAACAGTCGAAAGAGAGGGGGTGGGTTCGGATGGGAGTGAGGCTGGTCGGAGGGGGGACTGAGTGCTTGGAGATGGGTGTCAGAATGTAGTAGAGTGGGAAAGGTTGAGGTGGAACGAGGCTTGGCTGTGAAGTCGAGGGAGAGTGGGAAGAAGGGCGGAGCATAGGCTGTGGCGGTAGGCTGGAGTGTGGTGGATTCGATGGAGGTTGGCAAGAAGGCGGAGGAAGGTGATTCGGGTTAGCTGTGGCATGGAAGAGCAAGAGTTAAAGGCGGATGGATGGCTTGCAGCAGCGGGTAAAGGATGAAGGTGATGCTGCCCGGAAATGGGAAGGTGGGAGGACGAATTGACTAAGGCAAGTATATATATATAGCTTTAGTTATATAAATTATTTATTTTTTTTCTCTCGGAACGAAACAAAAGAAGGGAGAGCGAAAGAATGAAAGACAATGGAAGTGTGCAGCATATAAAAGCAACTGTAGGGAATAACCAAAAGGCAGCAATTGAATTTTGAAAATATTAATAGCTAATAACTATTGGTTTCTCCCGTTGGATAAATGAATGGACACAGGGAAACCAAAAGACTCAAAATGAGTACCCATGTGACTTATCGTTTTGCAGATTTCACAGCGTATCGAACGTTGAAATATACAAACGAATATACTGCGGAGATCAGCACGACGAGACGAGCAGAATGGTACACAGATATTAGTGACACAACCCTTCTATCAAAACTCGATTTTCGCTGCAAACTGCTGCTAAATCGCCGAAAATAAGATAAACGGGGTTAGAGCAGTCCAAATTTGGCGAAATAAAATATGACGTCTCACTCATAAAATGATTTACATTTTCTTATATGAAAATTTTCTAATTTCAAAAATATTTTATTTTCGACAAGTTTAATTGTTTTTAATTTTAAATAGAAATTTCACAACCAAAACAAACTTACATGTTTTCAGATAAAAATCTGCCACTTGCACGCTGAAATAGGTGCATATCAAATATCAAATTTTCACTGCTAAATTTAATTGTTTATTTTCATGGAAAATTTTAGTTAATTGCATTATTTAAATCGTTAATACTTTCGGGTCGTTACACTCTACCCCACTCTAAAGTTTCGTCCATGAAAAGGAACGAGATAGTAGAATAGAAGCCAACAGAAATATAAGATAGATTCAAAAAAGTGGAAATTAGCCACAAGGGCCTCTTTAGTAAGTACAATTAGTTTCTAGGACGCACAACTGAAATAATTACTTTTAAGGACAAAATGAAAAATAATTAGTTTCCTGGGCCTAAAAAAGTTTGAAATTATGTCCTTGAAAGTAATTGGATTTCTGACTTTGTCCTTAAAAGTAATTACTCTACTGAATTTGGCCTTGAAATTAATTTCTGTGGATGTGTGTACTAGAAACTAATTGGACTGTAAAATTTGTCCTTCTAGTGAAATTCCCTTTCAAAAAATACATGTACCAGATACCACAATTAATTTAAAACCGTATAATTTTCATTTTCGAGTGCTAACATTATACATATCAATACTTACTAAAATCCATTTAGTATTATCATTCTAATTAACTCACTTTCAATTAATTTACATTCCTATCCAATTGCCCTTGTTTACTTCTTAATTGATTAACATTTACTTATTGTTATTCAGCTCTTTAATCATTCAATGGATTTATACTCAATTCACTCGCTTTTAATTGATTTATATTCAACTAATTTGGTTTCAATCCATTTTTAATCAATTAATCAATATTCATTGTATTCATTGTTGGTTCATTTCAATTCAATGTATTTTCGTTTTATTGAATTACTTTCAAATTTTTAACATTCATTACAAATTTTTTTCATACTAACTTATTCATATTCAATGAATTCTCATTCCATTAATTTCCATTCTATTATGTACAATTAATTTACATTCAATTATTAAGGTCCATTGTGTTCATCCCGTTCCTTTATATTCGTTTACAATCATATTTATTAACCATTTTCACATTCAATTTTATTTATGTTCATTTATTTTATTTCATTCACATAGTATATTTCTTTTAATGGCAATATCACTTAATTAACCCTTCAACAAGTTTATTTAAGTTTAATATTAACATTTCATATTTCTTTTGCTTATCCAAAATGTTTAACCCCATTTGTATTTTGGTTTTTACTTTCGATTTTCTCAAGTTTTGAGTTATATAACTTACATATTCCAAATTTCTTACATCTCTACTGAATTTGATTTTCATTCAAAATTTGTTTACATTCACCTTTTCTTTATGACTTAAGCTCATTTTTCCTCAAAATAAATTTTATTTTATTTAACTTACTTATTTAATCCATTTGACTTCACTTAAGTTGATTCCACTTCAAAATTCAATTTCAATTATTCTTTGTAATTTACTTTTGTATCGCAAATGGTTTACAAAGGTATGAATTTATTTATTTCCTGTTTAATTTCTTAAGTTCTTTTTTTTTTGCTTAAATAGCATACTCGTTTTATTATTCAATTTATTTCACTTAACATATCTTGCAACATAGATTAAGTGTATAAACATTTGTTATAACCACTCAAATTTTATTTATAAATTCCTTTAACAAAATTCATTTTTGAACATTTAATTACTTACATTTATATTGTATGCAATTCAATTACGTGTTCTCATTAAATTCAAACTTTTTCTAGTTAAGTTTTATTAATGTTTCCGAATGTAATTGAGCACTATACAAATTTACTTTTTATTTACAACATTTTTATTAAGCGAAATTTAGTTTTAACATTTTTATTACTTAAGTTTTCTCTTCTATAACCTTCAATTACATTTTCACATTACATTTTAACTTTTTTAATATTTCAAGTAAGTTATATATGTTTTAGAATGCAATTGAGTATTATACAAGTTAATTTTATCCTAGTTCAACTATTTCAAGTTGTTCCAATTTCATTTCGCATTTTAGACGCTCCAATTATTCAAAATTTTTGCTTCATTTCAATAATTAAAAACCATCACTTAATATAAAACTTATGTGTTAAATTCCAGTTTCACTTCAAACCATTCTGAAATATATATATATATATATATATATATATATATATATATATATATATATATATATATATATGTTGAACATCAAATCATACTCAAGAAATTCAAATCAAATCCATTTTCCAAAAAAAAGTATAGCAAAGCAACTAAGTAGTCTCCCTAATTTGAGACTCGAATATGAATGTCGATTGAGTTGCAGCCATCATCGAAATTATTTTTCAATGATATAAGAGGAGGGTACTGACTTACTTCTTTTATAATTCTTTGAAAACAATTTCCATTCGAAAATACTTTCAAATATATTTTTTCAAAACTTTGAAAACCAAATTTTGAAAAGCACCAAAAATTAAATTCTCAAATCCTTAATTTAAATTCATTTCATTTGCAAATCATATTTATAAACCATGTTTATAAAATTTCATCTCTTTATAACATATAACAATAGTTAACGGTTTAGGAATGTTAACAAAACAATAAATGATTATCTAGTACTATCATTTCTGACAACCAATTCATTTAATTATCTAATTTCAGCAAATTATACTTTTATGTATAAAATATAATCATACATAAAATTATTTCATTGACCAATTCCGAAAATAATATTGTGTCGGTTTGCTCTGTTCAAATGTTTTGGAATTCCTATCGATAGCGTTAGCTAGACGAATCGATCGAAACCCAAAATCCAAACTTAACAACTTAAACAGCATAATATGAAACATTTTTATATCAATTACAAGTTCTCTCCCTCGTAGGATGATTCAAGAATCGATTTTAGAACAAGGATAGAGATTCAAATTTAGAGAGACCCTAATCAAGGAGAATTCTAACTAAGAAGATATGCTCGAAAGGAAGATAAGATAATTAAATTTCAAAACAGAAAAGATGGATAGGCTTACATTAATCACGATGACCTTAACCAAGTCAACCGAGACTCCATTTTCAAAAACAATGTGTCCAAGGAATTAGAATTCATCCCTTCAGAAATGGCATTTAGAAAATTTGGCTTTCAACTGATGACTCTTAAGAGTTTGCAGAACATAGCCCAAATGTGACTCATGTTCTTTCTCGGACTTAGAAAAGATAAGAATATCATCAACGAAAACTAGGACAAACTTGTTGAAAACATCATGGAAAACGCGATTCATGAGATCGGCAGGAGCATTGGTTAATCCAGAAGGCATGACTAACCATTCATAGAAACCATTCTCTATTGGAAAAGCTAACTTGGGAATGCTCTCCTCGGCTATTGAAGCTTTTGAAAACTGGTAGTAAGATCAAGCTGAGGGAATATTTTGGCTCCGTAGAGCTGATCGAAGTTATTAAGAGTAAGCTTGTTCAGCTTTCTATAATCAACACACATCCTCAAAGAACCATTGATTTGGTTATAAAGACCATAGTTGCTCCCTATCTCGAAAAACTCTGCCTAATCAAACCTTTAGAAAACAGGTTTTCAATCTGCTTCTTTAACTCGACATTCTCCCTAGGTGCCATCCATTTGGAAGGAAGAACAATAGGTCGAGCTCTAGGAATCAGATTGATGTGGAATTCAATTTCTCGCTTGGGAGGTAAAAAAATGACTTCACCAATAACATTAGGATAATCACTAACTATCCGGGTGGAGTCAAGATCACTAGGCTGAGCATCAAGTGAAAAGATAAGACTGCCTGCATAATCTAGAGGTATTCCGCATTTGATCACAAGAGAATTACCCTAGTCGTGTACTAAAGAAACGGTTCAGACTTTGCAAGAAATAACAACATTATAACGCTTTAACCAATCACCTCCAAGCAAGATATCAATGCAAAAAACCGAGGACATAGAAATCTCCAGTGAATCGACACTTATTGTAAATGAATTCCACCTCTTTACAAATCATACTAAGGTTGGCAGGACCGTTGATGGGATTAGTCACACATAAGAATGAAGTTTCCAATTGAGGTTGCATGATGTGCTCAAATTTATTACAGAGATCAACGGAATAAAGCTATGGGATGCTCCGATATCAAAAAAGACACGAACAGAAAATCATGAAAAGTAAAGGCACCTTGAAGAGTATCTTGGGTATCACTGGAAGAAGGAGGATAGTAGAAGGGGTCATGGCAAAGACTCCAGATGTCTTGCCTCTCTGCTAGGTGGGACAAGAATGAGTTTTAGAACGAAGGTAAAGTTCCAAAATTCAAAAGAAATCCTAATCAAAGAGGATCCTAATAAAGAATTTCAAGCTCGAATGAAGATGATTCTATGATTAATTCTACTCATTCTAGGGTACAACTACCCTATCTCGAATGAATTTTTACTCCATAAGCTAAGTTTTGCCTAAACCAAAGCTCTACTACCAACTGTAATAACCCGCAATTTTGAACCATTCAAATCGACAATAATCCACACATGTCAAACAAACAATAGATTAATTGTTAATTTTTATTTGGCAAAACTTAGCATATATAATAAATAAATCAACTACAAAATCATAGACATGGAGTTTTACAACAATAAGCAGTGGAATAGATAAATAGTAGTTCATGAACCTACTACAGAACATCAGAGTCGAAAGAAAAATACAATATAAATCCCAAATATATAGAAGTCTCTAATACATAAGCAAATGACAAGTCTGACATAAACAACTGGAAATAACTAAAATAACTGAAAGCTGAATAGATAAAAGATAGATCTCCAAGCAAAGCTCTAAGCTCCAAAGGTGAGTCTCAAACGTTGTGATACTCAGCCTGACTTGAGCATAAAGCAAAACACAAAACACTCGAGTTAGGATTAACATTCTTATGCATGTAAATCAACTCAAGTGAAATGTCCAAGTGAAATGTAGTATAACTTAAATGATGTTTGGGATTCCACCCTTTAAGGATCCATTAAACTATCTACATACATAAGATAATATGCTACAAAGATAATGTCTACGGTAAAGTAATATATTAAAATAGCGTTAAGGCGTTACCCATATCATCATTAACACATTTTTATAAATGTCGTAGTCTATACAATACTGTAAACTACACCAAACCGGTGGGCTATCAAGGAGCACTCCATAGGTGCGACACAAACAAAACTCGTAATGGGCGCGATAAGGCAAATGACATGGCATGCGAGGTAATGCCTAGGGTAGGATACTACCGTTCTACAGAACCGAGCTGGTGGTAACGCATAGCAGCTATTACCACCCACCTCGAGACACACTCTCATAATCAATGGTGCACCCAATTAAATCACAAAGTAATGGATATGGTTTCGAAGAAGCATGCTCGATCGGAGGTGCGACCTCACTTTGCCTAGGTATAGCTCATGTAGTCATATCAAGCCGATCTGAGGGGGTTAGGGCTGCGTTCATACCTCATATAGAATTGTTTTCCAAACCATTCTACTTCGTTCTGGATTCTCCATCACGTGCATAGTTGTTAAAGTGGTTTTCGGTATTGGCAAAGAGAATGACAATATCCGATCTTGGTCTCTTTAATAACCAAACGCTTATTTCACAGCGTGATCATTTTATAAAAATCACTTAATAAACATTTAAATAAAATCTCAAATCACAAAATTTAATCCAATTAAATATTATACTTCAATTTTTATTTTATTTGAAAATATTTACTTAATCACTTTTTATAAACATTTAAATAAAATTTCAAATTACAAATTTAAATCAAGATTAAATATTAAATTTTAATTTTATTTAAATTTGAAAATATTCATTTAATCACCTTTGATTAAATTAAATTATAAAATCATACCTTTTAGAATCTCAAAATCAATAAGTTTCATATCAATTCTTATTAAAATTCAATTCTTAAACAAATTAAATTTCAAATCAATTTCAATTTACATTTCCTACTTTAATTTATTAATGTTATTACCAAGTATATTTTTAAAATATTAATATAAATTTCAAATAAATATTTAAACATGCATATATCTATAAAATGAAATTTGATTAAATTAATTTTTATTATATTAATTATCATTAAATTAAATCTTATTTATTAAATATATTTTATTTTTGATTAAAATTTAGTTTATATATTTTAAAAATAATAACGTTATAAGTAAGATTTTATGATTTACATTTTTCAAAAGTTAACTTATAAATTTTAAAATTTTCAAAATATATAATTTAAAAATATAAATTTATACACATATTAAAATCAAAATAAAATCTTTATATTATATTTTAAAATCAAAACACACATATTTCCTTTTTGAATTTTTGGAAATCATTTAAAAATATAGACCAACGGTGTCTTTATATAGTTTTCTATCCTATGGTCAAATGATACAGATATTTATTATTTCAATCCGCAAAAATTTAGATATCTATAGGTATATATCATTTCAGCCCACAATCCCAAAATTTCTAAATCAATAAACTCGCTTTGGTTTATTATTTCAAACTAGAACTATTTTTCCTAATCTATAAGATCGTTTGGATATGTATTATTTCAACCCGTAGGGATTTTCTAAACTAATAGGGAACTTGCAATGTGAGAACAATAAAATAATAGTATAAAATGACATATCATATCAAATGGAAAATATGATCATAATTAAAATTTTGAATATAATATATATACTAACAGGTTATGGTGTCATATGTCAATTAACATAGATAAACAAATGCAAACAACAACATATCATATTTAACAATTTAATCACTAATCGATTAAATTTTAACAACAAGTTACAATCATCATTTCATGTGAAATAAATTTTTTAAACATAAGAATGTTAACCTTGGCTATGAAGGTGAAGATGAAATAATGGAGCAAAGCAGAGATCTATAACAAATCAAATCCAAGATCGAAGCAAACCCAATTCCAACAACACGAATCAAAAATCAAGCTTTTGAAAGCAAACTCCAAAGCAAAATCCAAAGCACGATGAACTTTAGTTGATGAAAAACTATATATATATATATATATATTATTTTTTAGAGAATGAGAAGACTGCGACCAAAAGCGGGACAGTGCTTGGTTCAGGTGTGTTCAGAGGCTAGGTTCGGCCTTGAGCTTTGTTGCTATGTTCGAATGGGGAAGGGAGATGGGCCGCAGTAATGATGGCTGGAGTGATCGGAGATAAAAGGCTAACTGGAGGGTTCGTGATGCGGCGTAGGTGTTCGGTGTCGACTACGGCAGTTGCTGGGTAGGATGGGTGATCAGTTTGAGTGGGGCAAAAGCCGGAGGGGAGTGGGCTACTCGAGTAAGGTGGAGGGTTGAGTCTGGTTGTGGGCACAAGGTGCTGCTACTTGGCAAGGAGGAGAGGAATCTCGTTGGGTGAACAATCGGGGTTGAGAGGATGCAGGTCAGGCTCGGTGGCGAATGGGCTACTGAGGAAAGGCCGGAGCAAGGTGAAGCAATAGTTGAAAGAGGGGAGGCGGGTTCTGATGGGGGTGAGGCTGGTCGGAGTTGAAGACTGTTAATACCATTCTGAACGGTGACTCAGTTACTCAAAGGAAACAAGCGACCTAACGAGTTAAAATGCGAGCGAGCTAACATGATAAGCGACCTAGCGACCTAAACATTTGACAACCTAACGACCTAACGATCTAAGCAGGTCCACAACACAATCTAACGAATTAAGGAAAAGCGACCTAATGACCTGAACACTTGGTGAGCTAATACAACAACAAGTTCTACAGCGACCTAGCGAGTTAACAAGCCGCATATCCCTAAGCCATTCAATCATAGGTCGCGTCAGCATTAGGTCGCTGCCATCTCCAAACCTAACCTAGGTCGCTCCACTTGATGCCTCAACACATCTAAGTCACCCTCCATTCTCCTATAGGTCACAACGACCTACCAACCAAAGTAGATGATCAAGCGCAACTGTTATAAGCCTTAAACCATATCCCTTAGGTCGCTCATGACCTACGACCTAACCCTTATGTCGCCCACGACCTACGACCTACCTCCAGATTTTCCCTATAAATACCCCGCCCACTCCACCTTGAAAAGGACTTTTGGATCATTTCTGGAACACCGTTACTTTGTTGTTTTCTCAACTCCTTCAACACTTCAAACACCAAAGACGCTTCAACGAACTTTGCGAAAGATCTAACTCATTCAACATGAAATCAAAGAGCTTTTTTACATTGAAGTTCTAGCTACTCGTCTTGATCGTGTTGTAATTGAAGAATCATTGAAAAAGTTGTAATCAAATCAGCAGTAAAAGAGATTAAGTGGACGTGGGGTTGATTTTAAGCCGGACCACAATAAAAACTGTTGTCTCTTTACTATTTCTTGTTACTTTCTGCTTATTTTCAGTTCCTGTACCAACGGGTGGTGCTTTCACTATACTACAACTTACACCGGGGTGTTAGCGTACATTTTTAGCGTTAACATTTTTGGCGCTTTCACTGAGAATTGAACTCAGGCGTGCTCTAACCATTGCTTCGCAAAGATTTGTTGAACGACTTTCTTTAAGAACTAGAAGTTTATCTGAGATTATGGCTCCTGGAAGAAAACGTAGATCTGGAGATACTTGTGACAACACCGCCACTTCTCCCATGTCAAATGAAGCGGCTCCTAATGCTGGAGTCACAAGGGTAGAGTTGGATGCCATAGTGTCTGGGTTGTATCAACAATTGGAAGCCCAGAACACTTTGATGTTGGATCGATTAAATGCATTGCTTGGAGTTAACCGTCAACCAGAAAACAACGAAGAAACCTTTGCCAAAGATGTTCATGATTCTCAAGGAAAGAGTATTCCTCAAAGGGCAGCTGGCACCGCCGAAGGGGCACCTCCCCAACCCGGAGGATCAAAGCCCCAGCCAACTCTTCACGAACGTTTGTCCAGGCAAACTTCCGAAAAAGTAGCTGACGTCTGTCTCGCGGGGCCTCTAAACGACGAGGAATACCTCTCGGGAATGGTTCGAAAAATTATGAAAGAAAGCATGCAGAGGGATGAAGATGAGAATGACTGGGGGTTTTCTCCAAGCAAGACTCCTTTTACCGAGAAAATTCTAAAGGCGGAATTTCCAAAGAAGTTTGTTCCCCCTACTATTCCAGCTTATCGGGGGACAAGCGATCTTAATCAGTTCCTATACAAGTACGAATGGCATATGACTGGGGCTAGAGCAACAGATGAAGTCAAGTGCCGATACTTTTCAGTGTGCTTGGAGGGAGTGGCCTTGCTTTGGTTCACAAAGCTGCCAGTCCGATCTGTGGATCAATTCTCTGACTTAACTCGGAAGCTCAAAGATCAGTTCAGGTTGTATGCTACAAAGGCCAAGGACATAATGTCATCATCTAGCCTTGAATAAGGCCTCGGAGAATCGATCAGATCTTTCTTAAACCGCTTCAACATAGCCTTGGCTGAGGTTGACAATGCAGAGCCTCGAATGGTTTTGACTTAGTTGATGTGGGCTATCAACAAATCGAGTGAATTTGGAAAATGGCTAAAGATGAAAGAGCCAAACTCACTTGAGAAGTTCTATAAGAAGACCGACGAATTTATGCACTTAGAAAGCCTTCATGTGCCAGCAAAAGCAGTTGTGGCCGAAATTGAGAATAACAATGTTGCTTCTAGTAAAAAGGAATCTGGAGGACAGAAGAGGGAAAATGATGGTGGGAAGAAGCAGAAAGATGTGAAGAAAATCCACTACTTTAAACCTTCAGATTTTACTCCCTTAACTGATACTCCAGAGAATATCTTTTTCGCCACCAAAGATGTCATCGAATATCCTAAACCACCTATGATAAAGCCTGGGAAAAATGCTGTTCAAAATGGGAGATTCTATCGGTTCCATAATCAACCTGGCCATGATACTAATGAATGTTGCCATTTAAAGAGTTTGATTGAAGAACTGCTGAGACAGAAATAAGCTGCAACAACATGTCAAGAGAAACAGAAATGACCCATCCTCATCTACTCAGGGGCAACTAGTTCCCGCTCATCAACACGACTCAGATGAAAGAACTGCAGCGCAGGGATCCGAGAGGCCTATCATTAATGTTATCACATGGGGCCCTCACCCAGTGGGCAGAAGTTGGGATGAGATGGAAAGATATGCTCGTGCTTTGAGATAAGCTACAAAAAATATTTTTGTTCTAGAAGATGCTGCCATCTAGTCCCAAAGCGTGACAGATGCCATAAATTTGCAAAAAATCCCGAGAACACCTTCCACTGAGCTAACGCAGATGGTCGGTCTGTGGCCATCCTCTATTTGGGGGATTGATCTCATTAGGCCTTTGCCGATTTCCAAGTATGGTGTGCCTCTGAAGATAATCACAGATAATGGTACCCAATTCGAAAGCAAAGAATTCCAAGACTTTTGCAAGCGACTCAAGATCCAAAAAAGCTTCTCCGCAGTGGCTCATCTGCAGGCAAATGGGCAAGTGGAAGCAGTAAACAAAATTATCAAATCAACCATCAAAAAACAGTTGGAGAAAGCAAAAGGTGGTTGGGTCGATAAGCTGCCACTAGCACCATGGGCATATAGAACTACCCATAAAACTGCGACTGGGCACACTCCGTCCTTATTAACATACGAATCAAAAGCAATGATTCCAGTAGAAATAGAGATCCCCTCACACCGGAGATCCAATTCCGAGAGCCTGGGACAGCAATCACTTGCGTCCATATTTTACTTAAAGGCCTTGCTTCAAATTTGTAGAATAATGATGGATGTATCATTCTTGTATTAAAATCCATTGTAAAATCAGTGCAAATCAATAATGAGAACTATAAATCTTGTGTTCTCTACTACTATAAAATGCCTGTCTCATTTCGATGTGCAAATATTTTAAATATATTGCTAAAATGTCGATTTAATATTGCAGGCTATCAAAGCAAAGCTTACCTATTCAACACATCACGAGGCCAAGCGATTCCTACAAATCACTTAGCAAATAAATGTCAAGCCACAAAGATTCCAGATTCAATTCCTATATAAGAAGTGCTTCTCACAAACAGTTGGTGATTCCACTGAAGGGGCACATTCCCAACGTGAAGGTTCCAGGCCCTTGCTAACTGACTGCGAATGTTTGTGCAAACAGACATCCAGTTGGGTAACTTGCGTCTGCCCCGTGGATTCACTTAACAATGAAATGCACTTCTTTGGAAAGAAACAAATAACTGGCAAAGAAAAGAACATGGGATTGGAAATGATAACGGGGGAATCGCTAAGGGGCAGATGGTGAAAAGACATGGGCAAGCAGACAAAAACAGCCAAAAAGGAGTCTTGTCTCTCAACAAAAAGGTCGATGGAACCACCGGAGGGGAACCTTCCCAAAGTGATGGTTCCATGCACTTGCTAACTAATTGCGATCATTTGTGCAAACGATCAGCCGGTTAGGTAGCTTGCGTCTGCCCCGTGGGTCCACTTAACTGTGAGATGCAACCTTCCTGGCGAGCCAACCACAAGTAAATCCAAGCCCTCTCTGGGGGCACAAGCCCTCTTCAGGGGCACAAGCCCTCTTCGGAGGCACAAGCCCTCTTCGGAGGAACAACTCTTCGGAGGAAAAATCCCTCTTCGGAGGCACATTTCACCAGAGTTGAAGTGCAAAAAGCTCTCTTCGGAGGCCCATTTCACCAGAGTTGAAGTGCAAAAAGCTCTCTTCGGAGGCCCACTTCACCAGAGTTGAAGTGCAAAAAGCCCTCTTCGGAGGCCCATTTCACCAGAGTTGAAGTGCAAAAAGCTCTCTTCGGAGGCCCACTTCACCAAAATTTGAAGTGCAAAAGGCCCTCTTCGGAGGCCCATTTCACCAGAGTTGAAGTGCAAAAAGCTCTCTTCGGAGGCCCACTTCACCAGAGTTGAAGTGCAAAAAGCCCTCTTCGGAGGCCCATTTCACCAGAGTTGAAGTGCAAAAAGCCCTCTTCGGAGGCCAACTTCACCAGAGTTGAAGTGTAAAAAGCTCTCTTCGGAGGCCCACTTCACCAGATTTGAAGTGCCAAAAGTCCTTTTCGGAGGCCCGCTACCCCGCGTAAAGGGAAAAAAGAAAGCCCTCCTCAGAGGCACAAATAAAGCCCTCTTTGGAGGCACACTTCTACTCTCAAGGGAAGATCAATTTCTCGAGAACATTCTTCCCCAAAAGTCAAAGTGCCAAATCAAAGCCTTCTTTAGAAGCCCACTTCACCGCGTAAGAGAATTCACTTCTCAAAAAAGTGACCATCTTCGAAAGTTGAAGTGTAAAAACTCTTTCTAAAAAAGAAAGAGAGAGAGAAGACTTCTACTAGAGCAGAGTAATATTTCCTCAAAATGGAAGAATTATTCTCCGAAATAAGAGTATAAGTCTTCACAAAATGGAAGAATTATTCTTCGAAATAAGAGTATAAGTCTTCACAAAATGGAAGAATTGTTCTTCGAAGAAAAAAGTACAAGTCTTCTCAAGATAAAAAAATTGCAATAAGCCGTTGTATGGGGGCAATATAGTATAGCTATATTAATAAAAGCAACGCTCAAACAACATACCACGAGCTCACTGCAATATCACACAAAGAAAATGAAGAAACTTATGCGAAAATAAGGAATAAATGCATTCACAAATACAGTCAAAAGATTGTACAAGTAAAAAGAATCATTTTATTCCATACTATAAAAATTTTATACATGTGCAGGTTTCAAAAAGCGGGGGCTGGTACCCGCACAATCTCCGGTCAATACAAGCCTTTATATACAAGCAAAAGCAAAAAAGAAAAGAAAAGAGCAAAACAAGAAGGGTAAAGTGAGACTCGTTGTTTCTTCTTCTTCCCGCCACCTTTAGAGCCCTCGCCTGGCTTAATAGTTAGCTTTTGGAGACGGCCTGAACGAGTCGGGGAAGAAGGAGAAAGAGTTACAACTGGGTCTACTTCCGCTTTCTCTTTACCAGCAGAAGTGCTTTTCTTTTTCTTCTTCGAAGTTGTGTGCTTCCCCCTCTTCCTTGAAGAAGACTCGCTGCCCGGAGTGATAAGTTCAGACAGCTTTGTGTCGTCGGCATAAAATTTCTCCGGAGTCCTTTCACCTTCTTCAGGTTCTTCAGTCTTCTGCTCTTGTGAAGCGGCCGAGTCATCCATGCCTTGAAGAGATTCTATTTGTTCTTCTTATGACCCCAGTTGAGAAGCAGAAGGTGTAATTTAAAGAGATGAAGGGGGAACAGCTGGAAGAGGAGAAGTCTATGCAGCACTTGTTGTTTTCACTACAGAAGAAGAGAAGTTAAAATCAGTATTCCTCATAAAGAGAGGAAATAGTGGCATGTCAAGGCTTAAGTAATAATCAAGAAGTTCATCAAGCTCATGTGAAGCAAACAAGTAGTCCACTTGAGCTAGATCGGTGTTGAAGTTACCTGGAGAAGTCGGCCTTATCACGTCGATTTCGAAATCGTGGGCTTCAACATCTTACTGGGACTCAGCGTGGGCAGTTGTAAGTCCGGTCTCAGCTTTGGCTAAAGGCAGAGAGTGAGAACTAGAGCCAGTAATATCAATGTCAACCGAAGCCGAAGGACGAGCCGGGTCGGTCGAAAGTGCTTTCCCTGAATGCTCTCCTTCCGCCGCTTCGGCTTGTACTTTGGCGAGTTGTTCTTTCTCTTTGGCAAGGGCGGCTCGACCCTCATCATCCAGATAATACACCTCAAGATCCGCCTCAGCATAGCTGGTGCCTCCGAGCATTTCAACTGCTGCCTCCCACACTTCGGTTAGGGTAATCTCATACTTTGGGACCAAAAACGAAAGGCTACCACGCCCCAGGACGCTGTGCAAATAAAACTCGAATAAAGTAGAGCTAACGTCAGCCTTCGTCTCCTCGTGAGATTGCTCAGCTGCTGCTTTTCCAGCAATGGCCTCGTCACGCTCTTTTTCAACTTTAGAAAGCCAAGCTTTTAACATTTCAATCTCCAAGTCCTGGGAGCTAGTCTTTTCCCGCAACTGAGCAACATCAGTGCGGTAGCTTTCTACAATTTTCTGCTGTGCCTCAAGTCTAGCCTCAGCATCTCGTTGACCAGCATGGGCATCTCTCACTTGCTTTTGAAGCACCTCTTCCTTTTGAGTATAAGAAGTAGAAGAGGTTGTAAGGTTGTCTTTAAGCTGCTTGACTTCAGCCTCGAGCTTCTCATTATATTTGGTGATATTTTTCATCTCCGTGTCATGATGGTCAAGAACTTTTTGCTATTCGGATTTATCGCTTTCCATGGTTAACATAGCCTCGAGATTTAAGCGATTTACCCTTTGAAGCTCATCAACTAGCTTTTGCCATCCAGACATTCTCTCAATGTCAAGCTTAACAGCGTCAAGATTCCTTAGCATGGCCTGCTTGTCAATAGGAACCAAGTCCAAATCAAAGCGTACTCCTTTTAAACACTAGTTTGGAAACCGGCTTTGGAGTGCAGGTGGGGCATTCTCAACTTGATATGGAGGCCTGTTAATAATTGTCTGAATTTCAGCTCTTTTGAGAGCAGGGGAGCTGGAAGGGAAGTCTAAAGAAATAGAAGTAGCGGGCACTTTAGAGATTTCGGCTGAAGTTTTTTCACTAGGCTTGGCCCGCTTGCTGGACTCTTCCGCTTCATAACTCTTCCCCTGGTCACCATGCGATTTCCTTTTGTGGGAATCATCATCCCTTTGATGAGGGTCATGGCGGTCATCCCTCCTTCCATACCGCTCTTCATAAGCTTGTCTCTCGCGAGCTTTTCTAGAAGCTCTTTCTTCATCGGTCTCCCTAGGGGCAGGGAAGTAACGCATGGGGTCGTAGAAAGTGCGCCTCCCATAGCGTTGAAAGTCGTCATAGTACGAACCGCTGCGTCCCATAGGAGAACCTGAAAGTGAAAAAGAGACAAATTTTAGAAAGCTTCGAAATAAAGAAGTTAAGTGCACATAATTGCCAAAAAATCCTAAGTGTGTGTGTGGTGTGCGGACTACACGCGTTGAGCTACAAACCACTCTTCGGCTTGGGAGTGACGTCGACTTTAGCAACAGGCGTCAACTCTTAGGTTGACAAAGTTGGTCGCAAGGTGGATGTCACTTCGACTGCTGGAGAAACAAGTTTAGAAGCAGTGGTATCATCTTTAAAGAGCTCATGTGAAGTCACCACTATATCACTCAGCCCTCCGAAAATGTCATCATCATCATCATGCCTAGCGAAACTCTCTTTCTCAGCTCCCTCATCAGCAGCCTTCCCGGAATGTTGAGGAAGTTCCTCTTCTTCGATAACTGGGGGAAGTGTAAGCTTACCAGATGACCCTACACCGTCAAAAGGAGTAGAACATTTCACCAATGAGGCCTCTGCAATAGGTTCCTTCGGTGCAAGTTCCTTTGCGGAAACCGGGGCATATGACGTCTCTGCTTGAGAACCGGGGGCATCACGAAGCTGAGTGAATCGAGAAGAGTGCAAAAATCCGAACTGATGCAAAAATTCGTCCTTCAGTAAGAACTTAATACTTCTCTCCTCGATGGCCATGACACTTAGTCTTTCAAAAGTTGACCTGTGGCTGGAATCTTTAGAAGGAGGAGGAAGTGTTGTAAAAATAAAGAATGAAGTTAGCACTTGACAACTCAGATTTTGAAAAGCTCAGAGATGGAAAGAACAGAGATAGGAAATCTTACTTCCTACTCTCCAGATGCCATAGATTCCCGGAGGGCAATGAACAAAGAAAAATTGGTTCAAAAACCCGTGGACGCTTTCAGGAAGATCAGTAATCAATTTACGGTTTCTTGCGCTCTTCACAAGTGTAATAGAAGGATGATCTTTATTCTTCGCAAATGTGCACAAATAGAAAATTTCTTCAAAGCTCGGAAGACGATCGAGCGACCTCCTGAATAGTACACACAATCCCATCAAGATGGCATAGCCATTAGGGTGTAACTGGAAAGGAGAGATAGTTAATCGAAGAAGGAGCATTTGAAGAAAATCATTGAAGGGGGGAATAGCTCCGTTCAGGCACATTTGACGATTAAATGCAATAAAGCTAAGAGGTGGCCTGTCAGTAGTGTCATTTACCCCAGGAAGCAGGGCGTCTGCTTCAGCAATGCCAAACTGAATGCATAGCTGATTGAAAACCCATTGATTCAGAGTGGTTGAAGCTCTTTCCGGAGGATTCTCCAAGGGGTTAGCTATCGGAAAGACCCCTTCGGTTCGCTCTGCCATCTCTTCTTACAGTTGTTGAGAAGTTATTCTACACAAGGAACTGGATATTCAAATATGAAGGTGCACGTTCCCTAAAAGTGTGAAGTGTTGTGCAAAACTAATAAAGAGAAAAGCAGATATAACTGGAATTAAACTAATTGACATTTGTTGATTATAAAGTTTCAGAGCTTGTTATTTTAAGTCCAAGTACAGTATTGATGCAAGCAGATCATCTTTAATTGATTAATTTAGATTTGCTTTAATACTTCACTTGAACTTGTTAATTCACAACACTTCATTCGCATAATTCCTTTAAGTTGATTATTCATTATCGACTAATCTGTCATTCGATGTGGGCAGTCAATGGCAGTATATTCGCCCTAGTTTTCTGCAAATGTTGTATTTAACAGGTTGTTAGCTTCAAAAGTTAATATAATCTATGAAAAAAGTGCAACAATTTCAAACGGTTTATCCTGGCAGTTCAAATTGGAAATTCAATTGAGTGCTGTCAAATTTTACAAGTGATCAAGTCCAACAGCTTAGCATAAGTCGAGCCTCCTTAAGTCGCTCTGTTCAAGTCAAAGGGGTACATCAATCATGCTCCTGCGAGTTAAGGCTACACTGCAGGATAAAGCATAAGGCTTTGAGTCAAGACAAGGAAAATCTGTTTAAGTGTTAGCTCGTTCGGGTGTGTCCGTGACCTAAAGCTTATGTCGCAAAAGGTTAAGTCGCAAGTTCGAAAGTCATTCAGCTTCCCTTAGGTCGCAAGACACTTAGGTCGTTCGATTCATTAGGTCGTTCAATTCATTAGGTCGTTCGAATCATTGGGTAGCTCAACTCAGTAGATCGCTCTAAAAGTAACTCGAAAATGCTGAGCTTTCTTCCACCAAAAAAAAAACCTAAGGCCTGCTCTCCACTCACACTTTGCCACGCGTCCACCGCCCTTGCATCATCAGAAGCATCACGGCTTAACCTAAAACCTGCTAACCCGTTAGCTAAATATCCCTTCATCTCCTCCAATCACCTAAAGCCTCATCGTCTCCTCCGAATCTCCAGAAACCATCGTTAAGCTATTCAGTTTTAAAACGATTTCCAACAATTCAATGGTACAACAGGATAATGCAAACCATGCGAAATTGGTTATGGAGAAATCGATGGCAGACACAATGGATAGATGATCAATTTACCTAGATTTTTTGTTGGAAAAGATGATCGAAGCAACAATGAAGGGAGTTTCGCTTTGAAATTCTTGAGCTCAAGTACGGCAATGGCGGCAGTGTAAGCAGTTGAATGAAGAGGATGAAGTGAGCTAATGGCTTGTATATGGGAAGGAGGAGAAGACGAATCAGCACGCAAGTTAACGAGCTTCTTGAGTCGCCCACGACCTAGCAGAATTAGATCGAAGCACACGACCTATGACATAGGCGTATACTTCGAGGGGCAAGTGTTAATACCATTCTGAACGGCGACTCAGTTACTCAAAGGAAACAAGCGACCTAACGAGTTAAAATGCAAGCGAGCTAACATGATAAGCGACCTAGCGACCTAAACATTTGACAACCTAACAACCTAACGATCTAAGCAGGTCCACGGCACAATCTAACGAATTAAGGAAAAGCGAACTAATGACCTGAACACTTGGTGAGCTAATACAACAACAAGTTCTACAGCGACCTAGCGAGTTAGAAGGTCCAGCGACCTAGCGAGTTAAAGGTCCAGTGACCTAGCGAGTTAACAAGCCGCATATCCCTAAGCCATTCAATCATAGGTCGCGTCAGCATTAGGTCGCTGCCATCTCCAAACCTAACCTAGGTCGCTCCACTTGATGCCTCAACACATCTAAGTCACCCTCCATTCTCCTATAGGTCACAACGACCTACCAGCCAAAGCAGATGATCAAGCGCAACTGTTATAAGCCTTAAACCGTATCCCTAAGGTCGTTCACGACCTACGACCTAACCCTTATGTCGCCCACGACCTATGACCTACCTTAGATTTTCCATATAAATACCCTGCTTACTCCACCTTGAAAAGGATTTTTGGATCATTTCTGGAACACCGATACTTTGCTGTTTTCTCAACTCCTTCAACACTTCAAACACCGAAGACACTTCAACGAACTTTGGGAAAGATCTAACTCATTCAACATGAAATCAAAGAGCTTTTCTACATTGAAGTTCTAGCTACTCGTCTTGATCGTGTTGTAATTGAAGAATCATTGAAAAAGTTGTAATCAAGTTAGCAATAAAAGAGATTAAGTGGACGTAGGCTTGACTTTAAGCCGAACCACTATAAAAACTGTTGTCTCTTTACTATTTCTCTGTTACTTTCTGCTTATTTTCGGTTTCCGTACCAACGGGTGGTGCTTTAACTATACTACAACTTACACCGGGGTGTTAGCGTACATTTTTAGCGTTAACAAAGACTGCGCGTGGAGATGGATGTTGGAAGCCGTGGAGTGGGCAAGGTTGAGGCGGAATGAGGCTTTGCTGTGAAGTCGAGGGAGAGTGGGAAGGAGCGTAGAGCACAGGGTGTGGCTGAAGGTTGGAGTGTGGCGGATTCGATGGAGGTTGGCAAGAAGGCTGAGGAAGGTGACTTGGGTTAGCTGTGGCGTAGAAGAGCAAGGGTTGACGGCGGAGGGATAGCTTGCAGCGACGAGTAAAGGAGAAGGTGACGCTGCACGAAAATGGGAAGGCGGGAGGATGAACCGACTAAGGCAAATATATATATATATAGCTTTAATTATATAATTTTTTCTTCTCTTGGAACAAAACAAAAGAAGGGGGAGAGAAAGAATGCAAGCCAAAGGAAGTATGCAACATATAAAAGCAACCGGTGGGAATAACTCAAAGCCAACCATTGAATTCTTAAAATATGAATAGCTAATGAGTATTGGTTTCTCTCATTGGATAAATGAATGGACATAGGGAAACCAAAAGGCTCAAAATGGGTACCGATATGGCTAACCATTTTGCAATAAACAGAGCTAAAGCAGTCCATTTGGCGAAACGAAATATGACGTCTCACTCAAAAAATGATATAAATTTTTCTTATATAAAAATATTCAAATTTCAAAAATATTTTATTTCCCGCAAATTTAAATGTTTTAAATTTTATATTGAAATTTCACAATCAACAATACTTACATATTTTCAGATGAAAATCTTCCACTTGCTATACTAAAATAGATGCATACCAAATATTAAATTTTCATTGCTAAATTTAATTGTTTATTTTCATGAAATTTTTTAGTTAATTACATTATTTAAATTGTTAAAATTTTCGGTTCGTTACAATAAGTTTGCTGGTCCTTACAATAACAAACCTGATCTACAGCAACTCCAACCAGGTAGCAAAAATCGTAAATTAAAATTGAAACATGCATATCGGGAAAGTTCAAATACGTTCTGATTGAAGATGCGAATCCAAATCAAAAGTTGCCTTATGCGAACCCGCTACGGTAATTTCAATTGTAGACTTAAATCTGTGAGAGAAAATTAACCACTTTAAAAATTATAGTTGGAGGAAGATTGAGAAATGGGTTTTGAGTGTTTGAGATGTTAATTTTTTTCTAGATAAATGATTAAAATCGATAATTGGTAGCAAACATGTTCATGCGTGGGTTTAGTGGTAACAGAATTTGTACAGTATAAAGAAAATAAAAAACGATGAACAGAGATACGAAGAGAAATAAGGAAATCTGAAGAGTCAAAGATAACAAAAATTAAGGAGACGGTCGGAGTTTGAAGAGAAAACAAAGCAAGGAAATAGGGTTAAATATTTTGGCTTCAGACTATTTTATTTTGACCAGTGACAGTAGAAAAACTTCCCCAACGGTCTGTTTGATAATTTATGTAAATTAGGTCCTTGTCGAATAATTTAAAATTAGGTGTCTGCACATGCATTCCTTTACACATGACTGTTATTCTCACAATCTTACTTAAAATCCGCACTCATTAATTATCAATCTTTAAAATGAAATAACTTTTCTAGAAATATCCGACTAACAAATCGTTTTCACCATTAAATTACAAATTTTATTATCTTTCTAGTGATATGCATTATAAATATGTAAAAATCAAAATTTCAAAACTTTTTTATTTAAAATTCTGATTTTAAAAAATTTCCGTCATTATAATGGAGTTAAAGCGTACATTATAGTGCTACAATGCAGTTTCTGTAAGAAATTTTTCATATAAAAAATTATCTTAAATTGATTTCCTCTACGAAAGGGGGTCCAAGTGGGTGGCAACTCCTTAGGTGGGGTTGCAGTCCTGCCGATGGCATTCGACCCGACCGATCAGGTCATGGGGGTTGGGGGCAGTGCCCCATCTGAAAATGGTATATTTAATTTGCCGTTGGAATTTAATCCAGTTTTAACTACATATGCGTTATGCAGTTAAAAACTGTAGCTATTAAATGCAGTTTTTAACTCCATGTCATATATGAAGTAAAAAGCACTTAAATGATGCAATTTTTAACTGCGTAAGGGAAACATATAGGTTTTAACTACATTACCATATTGCAGTTATAACGCATTACCATAATGTAGTTAAAAAATTAATTTTACAACAGCTTTTATAATTGCATTATCATAATACAATTATAACTGCATTAGAGTAATGCAGTTATAACTGCATTTTAAATGCGTTATACAAATGCAGTTTTTAACTGCATTATGGTAATGCGGTTAAAATGGCATTACCATAATGCAGTTAAAAATTGCATTTTTCACTAGCTTGATTTCTGTCAATCCATCCTACATTCCAAGGTAATACATATATGTACATATATATATTAAAGTGTGTACAAATATTTGTTACACAACAAGTGACACCAATTTCTATTGTTCTTTGTGCTTTTGGACTACTAATCAATGCACACACCTGTGAAGATGATATTGACATGCGAATTATATGCTGGACTCAATATTTATTTGAAAATTATAATTTTACTGTAACTTTTAAGTGCGATTTTTAACTGCATTTGCAAATGCAGTTAAAAAATGCTAAGTAATTTTTTAAGGTATCGACGGTGGATTACATTGAAAAGTTTATTAAATTTGTGATTTAACAGTGGAAATATTTTTAAATCCGATTAATCTACAAAAATATCACATTTTAAAGATTGAAATTAAATGAGTTGACATATAATCAATCTGCTGTGACGATCAGAAGCATGCATAGTACCCATCATCCACAACTATAAACCAAACACCACCGAATTTGCTAAAGAAATATTCGAAGACAAAAGAGTGAGTCAACACTTCACTAGAACAGTATGGGTGGATGCGCCTCGCCTCATCGATGTAAAAAAGGTTAGGAACTTGGTCAAAAGAAGACCGTTCACACTGTTTTGGGTGATCAAAACATTAAACAAAGATGTAGAGGAAGAAAGGGTACTGCTAGTCCTTCATGACATCAAGAAATAGCTCGAACTTGGAACTATGCATCATGTACTACCCCATGAAGTCTAAAGATAAAATAGTCATAAGCATGTCCGAGATGAGATATGTGACCGGTCGAACTTTATATAGTTTTGCAAGTTCAAAGAAGCCGAGTGTGGAAGAAGCTTGGGAGCTGATTGAGGAAGGAAAAGAGATCAAGAACGACTCAGACATATATGAAGAGATTGGAAAGGAGATGTTGCGCAAAATGGAGAGGTGGGAATCCAAGATTTGGACGATGAGGATATTGCTGTCAAAAAATATGGAGGTGGCATACTGGAAGATGATGGTCGAGAGCCAGTTTTGGAGAATCCCCTACCATGAAGATAATCTTTTGAGGGTCTTTATGAGGTTCTGTTATGATTTCAGTCTATCGGGATAGAAATTCGAGCCATTTGACCTATTTGGCAAGGGAGCTTATTTCTTTTTCTACAGACTACTTGTTTATATAACTGCGATGATTTGTCATTGTTTTTTTCTTTTCTTTTTAATATTTAAAAACAGTTCATAGATAGTATACATGGTCGAAAGTATATAAAACATAACACCACCCGACCCAACCTCCATAACATGATATAACCTTAACCTAGAGAGCTCTTTTTAACCTCTTATGGCTTTGAACTCATGACCTCTAGAATGTCTGTCTAAAGCACCATACCTATAAGCACTTGGTAAAATCATGGTTAACTCATCTGTTTCTATTCCAGCTTGACTTGGAGATGCATTTAGTTCAGTGGGAAGCAGTCAGTAGCAGTTTACACTAGGTTTTGTATCAGATGTAACTTGAGATGGTGTCGTTGTTATGCAAGAAGCCTAAACATGCAAGTGCTTCACCATTTAAAAATTTCAACAAAGTCAAAAATTGCATGCTCAGTTCATTCAGAGTATGACCATATACAACTTCACAGCTTCACTTGAACATCAAGCAAACTAGAGCAGACTTGAAAATTCAGAATTATAGCCAGAACATCCATTCCAGCGTGCATCACTTGATCAGAACAAGCCCCGTGGTTGTTGTTGAGTGAAGGCAGTGTATAGCAGCTCGCTCTTCTAGTCTTATCAGTCTTGATCATCATGTTTTGCGCAAAATTGGATGGTGGAAATATTGCAGCAAATACTTGCTGTGATTGATCAAAAATGGGAAAGTTCATGCCATTATCTGTTATTATAATGCAAACCGTGTCATTATTTGTTAACAAACCACAACACAAATTGCTGCACCCATTGAACAGCCACATGAGCTGTAAATAATAATAACAAACTCATAAGAATCGCAACATGAATTTCGTTCTTTTTTACCAAACGATTTCTTTCTCTTTTATTCAAATTCACTATGATATTGTAGTTTGATTTCGGTAACGATTTTGATAAGCACAAAGTAAAGAGAAGATGATGAAAAATGATGTATTGATTTTCTATCTCGAACTTAAATGATACAGGAGTATTTATACAATATTGCTTTGGTATTGGGCCTGAATGGTTTGGCCCAAAACACTTTACATATATCGCTATGCTTTGATACTATATTACAATCTTCTGTGTAAACAGCAGGTTATTTACTCGATATTTCCAATATCCCCCTTCAAAGCGATTAGGGTTAGGTTATGACGCAGCGGATAATAACAAATGAAGCAAAACGATGGAACGATACAAAGATAAATTGGTGAATTGATGATACCAAATGCCCAAATCCGTTGATCTCTCGAGATACCAGATTATAGCTATCTTCAACACGTTGATCACGCACGACGCCGCGTTAGAAGATCTACGATTCTTCGACGTTGATCTCGCGCACGAGATTCCGTGAATCGGCTTCAAATTCGTTGATTCGAGCGCACTCGAATAACCGAAGATGAAGAAAGGAGCTCACACTCAACTTCCAATTTTTAAAGAGGCATAAAGCTCTCAACAAAATTTTATTCAAAATCAACCAACTTTATAACTAGAAACACACCCTTATTTATAGGGTTTACAACACACACAACTCGACTTAACATATGCGACATAACAACACGTTACAACATATATGCGACATAACAACACAGTACAATACAAACGACTTAAGAAAATAAAATACAAGCGACTTATCAAACCATGCGACCTAAGCAAGTAACGACCTAAACAAGCACGACAGCGACCTAGGCAAGCTTTGGCAGTGACATAAGCAAGCTTCGCGACATAAGGATCCTGGAACGACATAAGAAACAGCGACCTATTGGAAGCTCGCGACCTAAGGAAGCTCGCGACTCAGGAAAACGACTTTGGAAGTCTGAAGCAACTTAAGAAGCTTCGACCTACTGGAGGCGACATAAGAAAACCCCGCGACTTAAGGAGTTCTGTAGCTTGGGACCCACTCTGCTCGCGACCTAGGGAAAATCTGCTCGTTCACAACTTAGGCTGGAGCGATCTAGGGCTTCGTTCACGTCTTAAGGTATGCGTTGCATCATCCTCCCCTGGTTGAAAAGAATTCGTCCCCGAATTCACACTTTCCTCTTCTTCGAAACGCTTATCTTCATGGTACGGAATCAAAAGTTTGACGTTGAAAACGTCAGCAGTATGAATATGATCCGACAATCTCAATTGATACGCATTCTCATTGATCTTCTTCAAGATTTCTAAAGGACCAATTTTTCTAGCTTTCAATTTGTTGTAATTTCCAACTGGAAAACGATCTTTCGTCAATACTGCGTAAACAAAATCACCCTCTTTGAAGTCCATACACCTTCGCTTCTTATCTGCCAGTTGCTTATACTTCTCATTTGACTTAAGCAATCGTTCATGAACAATCCTGTGACACTCCTGCAACTCATTCACGAAATCACAAGCTCGTTTAACAACCCTTTTCTGAAGTGGAACTGTCGACAAATCCAACGGTCCCTTCGGAATTGCTGAATTTACTACTTGAAATGGACTGAATCCAGTACTTCGATTAACGGCATGATTATGTGCGAATTCTGCCTGACACAATTTCACATCCTAGCTCTTCAAATTATCCTTCATAAGACATCTTGACAAGTTTCCCAAAGATCTGTTCACCACTTCCATTTGCCCATCCGTTTTTGGATGATAGGCGCTACTAAAATTCAGCTTAGTCCCAACCATCTTCCACAGACTCAACCAAAAATGACTTAGAAAGCGAGTATCCCGGTCAGAAACAATGGTCTCAGGTAGCCCATGTAGTCGATAAACCTCTTTAAAGAACAATTGAGTAACACGGACTGCATCGACGGTCTTTTTACAAGCTATGAAATGTGCCATCTTCGAAAATCTATCCACCACAACACATATAGAATCATTCCCTCGTTGAGTTCTTGGAAAACCCAAAACAAAATCCATGCTAACATCAACCCATGGTCTAGTAGGCACGGGAAATGGCATATACAATCCTGCATTCGTAGCCGTCCCTTTGGAAACTTGACATATGTGACATCTCTGGACAAATCTTTCAACTTCTTTCCTCATGGAAGGCCAAAAATATGATTGAGAAATCAACTGTAAGGTACGATCTCTTCCCACATGACCTTCTTCATGCAATTCCTTCATAATCTTCAGTCGCAAACTGCACTCTGGTATACACAACCGATTTCCTTTGAATAGAAAACCATCTACCAACACATACTCATTCGTCTTCCCTTTCTCGACTTCATCTACAATCTTAGCAAAGTAAGGATCCTCAACAAACAATTCTGGAAATACATCAAACCCCGTCACTTCAACTCTCATTGTAGTCAACAAATGATTTCTTCTACTCAATGCGTCTGCCACACGATTTGTAACTCCGACTTATGCTTTATAACAAATGTAAACTGTTGCAAGTATGCGATCCATGAAGCATGCCTGGCTGCAATCTTATCCTGTCCCTACAAATATTTCAATACTTCATGGTCCGTATACAACACAAACTCTTTATAAAACAAGTAGTGTCTCCAATGCTTTATGGCTTGGACAATAGCATAGAACTCCAAGTCATAGGTACTGTATCTTATCTTGGCTCCAGAAAGTTTCTCGCTAAAATAAGCAATTGAACGACCCATTTGACTTAACACTCCACCAATTCCAACTTTAGACGCATCAGTATCCATCTCAAAGAGTAACTGAAAGTCCGGGTATCTAAGAATCGGTGTTGTAGTCAAAAGTGTCTTGACCTGTTGGAAAGCAGAATCAGCCTCTTCAGTCCACACAAACTGCTTTCCTTTCATACAATCTGTCACTGGTGCCATCACGCTAATGAAATGTGGAATAAACCTTCGGTAGAATGATGCTAAACCACGGAAACTTCTCACTTCAGTTACAGTCCTGGGTTGTGGCCAATCCTTGATTGCTTCAACTTTACCTTGATCCACATGGATACCTTCCTTGGACAACACATGCCCCAAGAACAAAACACTGTGTGTCATGAACATGCACTTCTTTGTTGCCGCGTAAAATTGCTCGTGACGAAGTATCATCAACACTTCCCGCAAGTGTTGTAGATGTTCTTCTGTGCTTCCACTGTATATCAATATATCATCAAAGTATACCACCACGAACTTTCCAATAAACGGTCGAAAGATCTGATTCATCACTCGCATAAAAGAACTAGGTCCATTCGAAAGACCAAATGGCATGACTAGCCATTCATACAACCCCCCCGTGTCCTGAAGGATGTCTTCCATTCATCCTCTGGTCAAATTCGAATCTGATGATACCCACTCTTCAGATCAATCTTTGAAAAGATAATAGCTCCACTCAGCTGATCTAACTAGTCGTCCAATCTTGGCATCGGAAATCTATACCTCACTGTAATCCTGTTTAGTGCTCGACTATCTGTACATATTCTCCAAGTTCCATCCTTCTTTGGCACTAACAAGGTTAGTACTGCACAAGGACTTAAACTTTCTTGTACGCGCCTTTGTTCAAGTAACTCTTCCACCTGTCTTCTCAACTCTTCGTGCTCCTTTGGACTCATTCTATAATGTGGTTTATGTGGTAACACAGCTTCCGGAACAAGATCAATCTAATGTTGTATGTCTCTCAACGGTGTTAACTCTTTTGGTAATTCTTCAGGAAATACATCTTCAAATTCCTTCAACACTGGCTTAACTTCCTCAGGAATTTCAACCTTTTCACTACTTTCACGTCCAATCAACAGAAATACTTCAGGCCCATCCTTTACTTCTTTGACAAACTCCTTCAAAGATAATAGAGTCTTTAGTTCCTCGATTTCCTCCAACTTGCCTTCACTTTGTTGTCGCTTTTTAGGAACTAAAGTGATTCTAGTGCCATTGAACATGAAACTATAGCAGTTAGTCCTACCATCGTGTTGCACGACTCTATCGAATTGCCACGGTCTTCCCAACAACAAATGACATACATCCATATCCACCACGTCACACCAAATTTCATCCTTATACTTCTTTCCGATGGAAAAAGTTATACAAGCTCTTCGACTAACCTTCACTTCCCCACCTTTCCTCAGCCAAGCTAATTTGTAGGATTTGGGATGCTTCTCTGTCTTTAATGCATCGATAATAAACTTACAAACCTTTTCCAAAATAGTGCACGTCGACTGAAAAATATTACTCCTCAACCAGCTAGTCTCCTCTTCCTGCTTTGGCGTCAAGTAAGATCTCCTCATCATTAAAGAATATCCCTCGTCTCCTGTCAATAATTATTCTTCCTCCTCAACTTGTGGTGAAATGGAACATTCTATTTCTACATCCTCAACCTCAGCAACCATCGCTCGCTTCTTAGGCCTCGGACATTCATTGCTCTTATGAACAAACTCCTGACAGTTATAACACTTGAAATTGTTGTTGACCTTGGTCTTAGCAACTTCATTGAGAACCGTTTTACTAACAGCCTTGGAAACATTAGTATTGCTACTAGCCCCTTTCACCTGATTGATCGAACTTGTAAGCGCACCACCTCCTCTTCTACCTAGCTTCTCCCAAGCTAGAGCCTTCTGGTGTGCTTCAGCAACGGATCTTGGATCAAACATATTTACCATACGCTGAACTTGCATTCTCAATCCTCCAACAAATCTAGATGTCAATTGTTCCTCCGTTACTATGATATCGTTTCTAGCAATCAGTTGATAAAACTCATCTGCATAATCATTTACCGACTTTGTCCCTTGTCTCAAATTCTATAAGCGCTGATACATAAGAGACTGATAATTATAAGGCAAGAAAGTACCCTTCATCAACTTCTTCATCTTTTCCCATGAAACAATCTTCGAATTTCCCATTCTTTCCCGTGTAAGTTTAGTTTGTTGCCACCATGCCATAGCTCTTCCCCTCAATCGTGTAGCAACCAACTTAACTCTACGATGTTCGGGTACTTCCTTGAAGTCAAAAATTTCTTCAACATTTGATAACCAATCCAGAAACTCTTCCGCTATCATTCCCCCTTTGAATTCTGGAATCTCTGTTTTCATCCCCAACTCCCATCGACGATCATCTTCAAAATCTCTATTTTGACTTCGTCCTTGGCCATGGTTTCGACAAGATCTACTATCACCATCACTGGATTCCTCCAAATATGACGTATGTCGATTCTGACCATCAACATTTATGCTACCACGCACGTCTCTTTCTCCCGAAACTGATAGTTCTCTTCTTCCTCGATCCGATAGTGGTGACAGTCTTCTCCTCTCGGAATTTGATGGCGAAATTTTATGACCACCTTGATTTGAACCTGGCGATGCTCTTGGTCTTGTTTGATTTATATCCATCATGATCCTTTCCAATCTACCAATTCCCTCATCAAACTTCTCATTGAATTTATCACTAATTCGTTGCTCCATTTGTTCAGCATCTTGTCTTCGATACACGTCTTCAACTTGCTGATAGCGATTAGCACGTATCGGAGGCATGTTCATCAAACAATCTCAAACTAACTTTAACTCGGATTCAACTTACAAAATTGATGCAGGCTTCAACTTCTAGATCTTGGCTTTATCTCGTCTTGAACTAACTTTTACTCGGCCTTGATCAAACTTAGCTCGGATTTAGCTTTGATTAAGCTTTTACTAGCTCTGATACCAATTGACGCAGCGGATAATAATAAATGAAGTAAAACGATGGAACGATACAAAGATAAATTGGTGAATTGATGAAACCAAATGCCCAAATCCGTTGATCTCTCGAGATACCAGATTCTAGCTATCTTCAACACGTTGATCGCGCACGATGCCGCGTTAGAAGATCTACGATTCTTCGATGTTGATCTCACGCACGAGATTCCGTGAATCAGCTTCAAATTCGTTCATTCGAGCGCACTCGAATAGCTAAAGATGGAGAAAGGAGCTCACGCTCAACTTCTAATTTTTAAAGAGGCACAAAGCTCTCAACATAATTTTATTCAAAATCAACCAACTTTACAACTGGCAACACACCCCTATTTATAGGGTTTACAACACACACAACTCAACTTAACATATGCGACATAACAACACGTTACAACATATATGCGACATAACAACACAGTACAATACAAACGACTTAAGAAAATAAAATACAAGCGACTTATCAAACCATGCGACCTAAGCAAGTAACGACCTAAACAAGCACGACAGCGACCTAGGCAAGCTTCGGCAGCGACATAAGCAAGCTTCGCGACATAAAGATCCTGGAACGACATAAGAAACAGCGACCTATTGGAAGCTCGCGACCTAAGGAAGCTCGCGACTCATGGAAACGACTTTGGAAATTTGGAGTGACATAAGAAGCTCCGACCTACTAGAGGCGACATATGAAAACCCCACGACTTAAGGAGTTCTATAGCTCGGGACCTGCTCTGCTCGCGACCTAAGGAAAATCTGCTCGTTCGCAACTTAGGCTGGAGTGATCTAGGGCTTCGTTCGCGTCTTAAGGTATGCGTTGCATCAGGTTACCAAATTTCTCCGCCGTCACTTGATAAAGTCATTTTGATTGGAGAAAAACTTCAGATCGAAGCCTCGGAGATGAAGACAGAGCATCAACCTGTCTTATTGTTGAGTTGTTGCCAAGGTCTTCCTCTGGCTCGACAATGTTTCGTTCTATGGTCAAACTGAGGCTAGAAGGGCGTCGATATGTCTTATTGCTGATGTTGTTGTTCTGGACCTCATCAGTTTTGTTGATGTTTCTTTTGACCTTCAGTTCTTCTCGAAGTCGAATAAAGTTTCTTGCGGTAAATGGCTTAGTTAAGATATCTACAACTTGGTAAGTAGATGGTACGTGATTATTTGTAGCTTTTCTTTTTGAATTTGTTCTCTTACGAAGTATAGATTGATTTCTGTATGCTTCGTTCTTGAGTGAAGTACGAGATTTGTTGATAGAAAAACCGTGCTTAAGTTGTCGCACCACACTGTTGGTTTGTTGTTTGTATTTATTTGTAATTCATGCATAAGTGACTGTATCCACATGACTTCCGCTGTCGCACTGGCCACACTTCGATACTCTGCCTCTGTGCTAGATTTAGAGATTGTGTTTTATTTCTTTGAGCATTAGGAAACTGGATTTTCACCTATGTAGATGCAGTAGCCTGTGGCGGATCTCCTGTCATCGAGATCTGTATCCCAGTCAGCATCTGCATAGCCAGTTATATTAAGGTGTTTGCCTTTATTTAGTAAAATTCCATAGTCCAATGTTCCTTTTAGATATCGTAGTATTCTCTTGACAGCGTTCCACTGTTGATCCAGTGGTTTCTGCATGAATTGACAAACTTTGTTAACACTATACAACACATCTGGTCTGGTTACGGTGACATATTGTAATGCCCCAACTAGACTCCTATATTGTTTATCATTAAATATGGCTTCTCCTTTGTTTTTAGATAAGTGTTGACTGCTTATCATTGGAGTTGGTTGGGGATTAGCATTTGTCTTCTCTGCCTTGTTCAGTAATTCCCTGATGTATTTAGTTTGACACAGCATGACTTCTGAATGTGATATTCTTTTGACTTTATGCCCAGAAAATAATTCACATTTCCTAGATTTTTAATTGAGAACTCCCTGTCAAGATGCTGAGTAATTTTGTTGATTTTTGCATCACTGTTACCTGTAACAATTAAGTCATCAACATAAATGAGTATATAGATTGTAACAGTATCATCAATTCTTGTAAACAGTGAGTTATCTGACTTTGTGGATTGAAAACCCATATTATATAAAGTGGCTTTTAACTTATCAAACCACACTCTTGGTGCTTGCTTGAAGCCCTATATGGCCTTGTTTAATCTGCACACAAGATTACGGCCCTGTTGATACCTTGGTGGCTGTTGCATATATACTTCCTCTTTTAACTCTCCATTGAGGAAGACATTGTTTACATCTAGTCGTCTGATTTGCCAGTCTTTATACAAAGCTATGGCGAGAATAATTCTAATAGTTGTTGGCTTTATTACTGGTGAAAAAGTTTCATTGAAATCAAACCCATGTTCCTGTGTGTATCCCTTTGCCACCAGTCTTGCTTTGTGTCTGCAGTTGTGCCATCTGGATTCTTCTATAATTTACATGTCCATTTGCATCCTATGACATTTTTGTCTTTAGGTAGTGTAACCAGATTCCATGTCCTGTTTTTAATGAGAGCATTATATTCATCATTCATTGCTGTTCTCCAAAATTTGTTTTTGAATGCTTGATAAAATGTCTTTGGTTCCTCTGATATGATGGATGCATATATTTTTGGTTTAAAAATGCCACTCTTTGATCTGGTAATCATATGATGTCCAGTTGTGATTCTGTCTTCACTGTGTGATGATTCATTGTCTTGATTTGAATTGCTTCTTGATCCATTATACTGAGTATTTGATTCAGATTGACTCATACTTTGTGTTGAATTTGATTCTTCTTCAGGTAAATCGGTTGACTCTGCCTGACCTGGTTGAACAGACCCTGTGCGTTGTGGTGCAGAGTTTACTGAATTATCTTCAATTGATGTCTGAGTCCATTCTGGTGGATGCACAGGTATGGAGGGTGTTGATGCATTTGGATTGTACACTTTCCCTGTTGTCTTAATACTGATATCAGAGTAGGGATAGACATGCTCATTAAAAACTACATGTCTACTTACAAATATCTTACCATTGCTATCAATACATTTGTAGCTTTTTTGATTTGGTGCATACCCAAGGAATGTGCATTGAGTGGATCTGAAATTTGATTTGTGTGTGTTGCATGGTCTAGTGTAAGGAAAACACAGACAGCCAAAAGTATTTAAAGCTTGATAGTCAGGTTTTACATCAAATGACTTTTCCATTGGGCTTTTATCATCTAGGAATTTGGTTGGTAGCCTGTTTATCAGGTGCACTGCAGTACTAAATGATTCAGGCCAGAATTTCATGGGTAAATTTGCCTGAGCAAGTAATGTTAGGCCTGACTCAACTATATGTCTGTGTTTTCTCTCCACTAGGCCATTTTGTTCAGAGGTATAGGGGCATGTTGTTCTATGAACTATCCCCTTTTTGCTAAAATAATCATTGAGAGTTTTAAATTCTCCACCCCCGTCAGTTTGTATAACTTTAACTTGATGGTTGGTTTGTTTTTCGACTTGTGTAATAAAGTGTATGGTGATTTGGCGTGCTTCATTTTTAGTTTTCAAAAAGTACACCCAAGTGTATCTTGTACATGCATCAACAAAGGATATATAATACTTATATCCATAGTCAGAACAGATTGGGAATGGACCCCAGAGATCAGTAGCAATTAACAATAATGGTTTATCATATTGAGTCACAGAGTTTGAAAATGATAATTTGTGACACTTACCCATTTGACAAAATGTAAAAATATAAGGGAGAGTAACATCAAAAGACATTTTGTTTTCTGATAACACCTTTTTTTACAACATTTGCACTGGGGTGACCTAGTTTATAGTGCCAAATATCAAAGTTTCTCGGTTTCTTTTCACTTTGAGCAAGTTCAGAAAAATTACACTTCTCAACACATTTGTCAGCATTCGAGTTTCTTGACTCAACAAGATTAAACCTATACAGGCCCTTCACAGCTTCACCCTACAGCAAAATTTCTTTTGTTAGAATATCTCTAACTAAATAGTGTTTAGGATAGAATTCAAAATATACATTGTTATCACTTGCAAACTGTGATACACTTAAAATATTTTTCTTTGTCTGTGGAACCATCAATAGATTATTGAGATATAGTTTTCTTTCACCTCTAATGCAAGCAATACCAGTGTGTGTGATCTTTACAGCCTCACCATTTCCCATATGTATGGTTTTATTACGTTCGTACTCCTTGTTTCACAGATTTAGATTGTCCAGATTGTTAGTGATGTGATTGGTTGCACCAGAGTCAAGATACCAGCTTTCATCAAATGTTTTATCTGATATGTTAGTGTCGTTTTGATTGCTTTCCCTGTTACTGCCTGTTTGATTACTTGTGTCTTGTTGTATTTGGGCTATGTTTGCACAGTGGTTCCCATTCCTTTGATTGCTTGAGTTCTGACTAGGTGTATAGTTTATGTTGAGTCTGAAGTAACACTTTGGGGCAGTGTGACCAATTTTTTCACATATCTGACACTTTGGCATGTTGTTGTTGTTGTATCTTCCTTTGCCTCTACCTTTGGCAGGTGGGTTACCTTTATTATTGTTGCTACATTGATTCTTTCCTCTGTAACCAGCTGCATAATTGACTGTCATATCAGTATCTGAAGGTTTCTTGAATTCAAGCCTTCCTTCATGGGCAAGAAGTATAGCATGAACATCCTCTAGAGTTGGTGTTGTTCTTTGAGAGGATATAACAGCAACAACAGATTCATAATTTTCACTTAAGTCACTTAATATGATTAGTACTTGTTCAGATGATGGTACTTTATGACCTGCTGCCTCAAGTAGGTCACATGTAGTTTTGATTTTTGCGAGATATTCACCCATTGTGATGTTTTATTTTCTAATACTGTGAAGTTGTCTTTTATGATGCATTACTTTGGTAGCAGACGGTGAATTAAAAATCCTTTCAACTGTTGACCAAACACCATTTGCAGTTTTACTGCCAATTACCTGTTGCAGTAGTTTTACACTTATAGATGAAAGTAGCCAAGAACAGATTAAGATATCTTGTCTCTGATACTTTACAAATTCTGGGTTATTAACTGTTGTGTTTTCTGAACTAGTGATGAATCTTGGTGGAATTCTGATAGTCCCATTGAGAAAATCTTCAAGTCTGTACCCTCTGACAGCAGTCTCAACCTGGGCTTTCCATAGAAGATAATTATCTTCCTCCAGATGAACTGAGACTAGTTGGCTCTGTGGGCTAACTATGGTTTTGATGAGATTCTCTGTGGCAGTTTGATCAAATTCAGATGTTGATGATGTTGCTGAGCTGTTGGCCATGATGCAAAACAAGAGATTGAAATAGAAGGATTAATGCAGTCTTGATTCAAGAACTGCTACCTGTGGGTTTAACTGAGCAGGAGAAGGGAAGAAAATACAAGAATTGCTCTGAAAATCTTCAAAATATCAGGTAAGTTCAACCACCAACCCAAATGATTGATTTTGATGATGAGTTTTTCTGGTATGGTACAATTCCTTGATGTTTTGATGGATTTTGTGATGATTTTCTTGTGATGAATTCAAAGCTTTTCTTTGTTTTCAAAAAGTGATGCAGCCAGTATCTTTGCTAGGCATGACGCCTTTTTTCTTCTTGAATTAAAGCTTTGAATTCTTTTTAATCTCAGATGATGAGTGGATTTCTGATGAGATTCTGAAACTGATAACGCCAGATGATGATTCTTTGATGATGTTATGTTTCAAACTTGTCGTTAGGCTTTAGTTGGCTCCGATACCATATTCAAATTCACTGTGATATTGTAATTTGATTTCAGTAATGATTTTGATAAGCACAAAGTAAAGAGAAGATGATGAAAAATGATGTATTGATTTTCTATCTCGAACTGAAACGATACAGAGAGTATTTATACAATATTGCTTTGGTATTGGGCCTGAATGGTTTGGCCCAAAACCCTTTACATATATCGCTTTGCTTTGATCCTATATTACAATCTTGTGTGTAAACAGCAAGTCATTTACTCGATATTTTCAATATCTTAACTCCTCTGCACATCATTCTTATCTCCTTTACATATATCCTCTTTTCCTTTTTTCTATCATAAAGATTTTGATTATTAGCTATTTCCTAACACTTAATTACTTCAATGCTCATATATGTATATAGGTTAAAAAAACATTTGTCAATTGTGTATAAAGAATCGTATCCAATATTAAATGCCACCGTATTTTTCTTCATTTACATCCCATACAAATACATTTGAAAAGGTCCCAAATATGTATTATACCAAAACATTACTTAATTGATCAAACAAATGAAGTACTAGAAACAATTATTTTTAATCTTACATACTCGTATGTAAGGGAGCTCAAATTTATTGGGAAATTTATTAGTAGCCATTAGGTGATTCTGCATCTTCGATGATCATCGCCATCCTGATGCCATGACATGAACTACCTCAAAATTCTTCTTTTGTTGCTTGAATTATATTAGCTCTCAAACTTGTTTCTTGTAACTGAACAGCATTAGAAATATGTGCAAAAAATTCAAAGATGATGTTCTTGAACTGAGCAACTGTACAATTCTGATGAAGGTCAAAACATACCTTAACTGCAGCAATTTTATTGATTGTTCTCCTCAACTCTTCTAATTTTTCAATTTCTTGAACCACAGTTTTCCTTAGTTCATTCAACGTATAAGCAATTTCATCTGTCTGCTAGAATAGTAATGGTTAATTTATTCATCAACAGTTACTGGAAAAAGAAAAAATTAAAAAAAATCCAACCATGGAGTAAAATTTCTTGATTGCATCTTCCATTTCCAGCATTATTTGCATCAGTTTAGATATATGACTACCAATTAGTAACACCGAACTAGCCTGCATTTTTGGGTTACTTTCTATAAGAGGTTATTTAGTGCAAGTAACTATTTGATTGAACAAAATTTAAGTACCTGGGCACCATCACACAAAGGAAGGCGAAGGTGAATGGATTCAAAAGTTCTAGAAAGTTCTGTGATAGAATCTAGATGCCTTCTAGAATGCATCTCCCAGTGATCCTTAAAATAATGCATCTGAGGATTTAAAATTCTCGCTAGTTTACTGTTATGTTTACATCTCTGGATCAGAATCTTTTTTGCTGCTACTAAGTTTTGGAGCTCGTTAATCCTCAGCCATGCAAAAAGGATTTTACTCTGCAAATTACATAAATAAAATGGCATGTATAATATAAGTTATCTATTGAAGAAAACTGCTACGCACCACTGTGGTGAAATGCAGTCTCCTGGATGATCTCTCCCTCCTGGCATTAACAAACCTCCACTGCAACAGTCTGCAACTGTGTATTCTTAACATATGCATTGTATTTTCTTGTTCAATGGATTGTTTGTTGTTTTTACTATTTTTTCTCTTCAAAAATCCAATAAAACCATTATTATGCTTCTCTTTCTCCATTACTTGGGTTTCATGTCGTGGTACTCGACCCGGTGATAGAGCCCATGCTGATGGAGTTGGGCTTCTCATCGGGCTCTTGATTGGGCTTTTGCAGTAGCTGTGTTTGGGGGTACTGCGGCTCCGAGGCAAAGTGTAACGGCTGGACATTATGTGACGGTTGGTTACAAGGTTTTTGTTCAGTTTTTGTGGAGGAAGGGGCTGTTGTTATGATGGTTACCATGCCGTTTTAATATACAGAGTCACATAGACACAGACTATATGGATTTCATTCCCTACATGAATGCACGTTAGTTGTAAAAAGAATGAAAACTGGAAATGCGGAGACTGCAGCCACAACTACTTTGAGTTGCAGGCAATATACTTACAGCGTCCACGCTGTTGTAACTGAGAAATAAATATTCTTGTTACACGTAAGTCAACACGTTATGTTTATTTATATGTAACTGCAATTAAGTGTAAAACATTTATCTTTTTTATTTATTAATTTTTTAAAAGATTGATCATAGTCCTTACTAGTCCAACCCTACAAGCGGATATTTGAAAAGAAAACGTTATTGTAATATTTTATCAATTTCTATCAAAAATATATATTGCACAAAAGTTAGTTTCCAAAATATAGCATTGTCACCATGCACGTTATATCAAGTAAATCATGTTTGACTAAAATAATTCTCAACTTCTATTGCATCATCAATCAGAAACAAAATAATCTTGTTGAAGAGTGGTACAAATTTTAGAAATTAACAGAATGAACTTTGAGAGTTCGATAAACGGAGAAAACTACTTATGTAACAATCAATTATTAATTCTTTGATTTATGTAGACCATTATATTTAGAGTGTCATATCTTGGAAGTTCTAACTAGAATTTTCCATATTAAATTGTATCTTGACTATAGATTAATAGAGAATTTACATTTCTAAAATTTTTAGAAATCATTTCTTCATCAAACATCTTAGTTTACTATTTTAAATATTTACCTATTTTAAATATTTAACTATTTTAAAACTATTTTCCTTCTATTCCTACTACTATCAGTATTATCAAAGCATCGTCCGATCACACGGGGAAAGTTGAAATATCATCCAACTTTAGATAAACTCCTCTTTTATTTTACTCCACTTTTAGAAATTTTTTTATAGTGATGGAAAACACTATTCAACCCTCAGGTGTTACAGTCCTCATTTTCTTGGGTGAAAATTATGATTTTTGAGCATAAAAATGAATACGTTTTTTAGCTCTCAAGATTTATCGGATATTAAAGAAGAATGATTTATCACTCCTACATACACTTCAATAATTAATCTAACTCACAAAAAAGAGTTGAAAGAAAATAAAAAAAGGATACGAAAGCATTATTTATTCCACAACAAGCGGTGGTTGATACTATCTTTCTAAGAATAATGAGAGCTACAAGCACAAAACAAGCATAGAGCACATTACACAAGGAGTTTCAAGGAAGTGTGAAGGTACGCGCCATTAAACTTTAAAATTTAAGACGTGAATTTGAATTAATAAAAATAAAGGAGTCCGAGACCATAATAGATTACTACTCCAAGGTAAAAAAAAATTAGTCAAACGTGAGAACCTACAGAATCAACATTCTCGAGCAAAGAATCGTTGAGAAAATTTTAATTTCTATTTCCCGTAGGTACGATCCAATCATGATAATGATTGTGCAAACTAAAAATCTTTCTATCTTTATCGGTAACTAAATTAATGGGCTCTCTTGAAGCATCCAAACAAAGATTGAGTGGGCATGACGAAGACTCGGTAGAAAATGCCTTTCAATCAAATCTCAAATTACCAAATCAGACTAACGGAAATTTACAAAATAAAATTGATGAAGAAAAGTCTAGAGATAAAGAAAATTCTAGAGACTTCTTTATGAATAAACAAGGTAAGTATCCCCCATGTGGAATATGAAAAATGACAAATCATTTGGAGAAGTACCGTTGATATCGTGGCAATCCATAATGAAGGAAGTGCAGAATATTTGGACATATGAAGAAAAACTACTGGAACAAATATAAGCACCAAGTAAATTTTGTTGAAGAGTCTAATCATGAGCAGCATCAAAATGCTCGCGATCATCATCTTTTTAGTGCTACCCAAGACTCCAATGATGAAAATGGTGTAAGCTAATACTTGGATAGTGGTTGTAGCAATCACATGACTAGAAACGAAAGCATGTTCAAAGATATCGATAACTTTTTCAGAGTGAAATCGCAACTGGAAAATGGCATTGTTGTAGAATCGAAAGGCAAAGGTACTATTATGGTAGAAACAAAGAAATGTATAGGATTTATAAAAAATGTTTTACTAGTTGCAAATCTTAAATAAAATATGTTAAGCGTTGAGAAAATGATGAAAAAAGTTTATGTTCTTCACTTTGAAGGAGACAAGTGCAAAATATATGATGATAATAACAAAAGACTACATATAGCCTAACTAAATATCGAAAAGATAAATAAAAGCTTTCCAATAAGCTTTAATATATTGCTAACATCGACATGAAAATTCAGGTTGACGACTCATGGCTATGGCATCAAAGATTTAGCTACTTCAACAATCAACCATTCTAGTTGTTGGGTCAAAATAACACGATGAGAGATCTCCCAAGCCTAAGAAATAATGATAAAGAGTGTGAAGAATGTCTTCTTAGGAAGCGACAGTGATCATCGTTTTCAACGGGATATGAAGAACAAAAGACTAGTTGGAATTGATCCATGTTGATGTTTACGTACCAATGAAGACACCATCACTTTGCAACAGGTATCCCATCCTATTCATTGATGACTATTCTACAATAACATGGGTATATTTCATTAAAAAAAATCAAAAGGATTATTCAAAAATTTAAGGTCTTAATTGAAAATCGAATTGGAAAATGTATAAAGAGGCTTAGAAGTGTTTGCGGCAAAGAGTACAACTCCTATTAATTTGATAAATTTTATGATAACAAAGGCATTGAGCAACAAATTACAATCACATATATTGTACAACAAAATGGAGTATCTGAAAGGAAAATTTTCATAGTTGTAAAAATTGCCAGATCAATGTTTAAGGTGAAGGGATTGCAAAATAATTTTTCAACGAAAGTTGTTTACATTGCCATCTATGTACTTAACAGATGTCTAGTTAGAGCTATGCTGTGAGGCCCCACCTCTATACTCACGCCAGCCAAGGGCACTACGAGGTAATACCGTCAGCTAGCACGAAAAATAAGGTTGTTGAGGAGCGACCACCCGTGTAATTGCTTTGGACGAGCACTGATATGTCAGATAGTATAACATGCATTTTAAAGAGGAAATCCAACATACCGATACAAACTCAAAGCTACTACACAGTGGCTATGTGGTCTTCAAAAACAAATATAGAATAAACATAATATAAATCAGTCGCGGATATTCATATCACAAAGGCGGAAACAGATATAAATATAACACATATAAGTGTACATCAGAGTAGTGGTCAAATAAGATCCACAATATCACAAAAGAATAGATACAAGTGCAACATCAAAGAGTATGTATACATCAAGGAGTCTCTATCTCGAATGTATAACAACAAAAACTGTCAATCTAATGTAGTTAGACAAAAGTCAGATAATGATGATCCCAGATAAGGAGTCAAGCAGAAGCAACTGTAATATCTCGGTCTGACCCGAGTATTATTTAATAAGAAAATAATAAACAGATCAGTCTAGCTATAAATATCAGATAAAAATGAGATAGAATGAGGGATATGACAAAAATGTATCATAACAGTAATGCCATATAGTGATAAGCATGCATTTGAAAACCAACCAGAGATTAATCAATATCACAAGAATCCACTCACAGATCAAAAAGAAAACCATATTCTTTATTTTTCTTCACTAAATCACAAATATTATCAAACATCTCAATGCCAATCGTAAAAGTTGTTGAAACACAAATTCACCAATGCATAGATATTGATAAACTCATCAATGTAAATCACTAAAATTGGTGAGACACAAATTCTAGAAATCATCAATTAGAAATCCATAAATCACAAGAAGGGGAGGACTATCACAAAACGGGAGCATGAAAACTCACCAACACGTGTATCACAAAACGGAACGCTATTTTATGATTTCTAACCATCAATTTTGAGCCGAAGCTCCACAAAAAACGGTCCGAAGACCATGGGTCGTTACCCTACAAAATTGAGCCGAAGCTCCACAGAAACGGGATTTTGTCTCCCTCGCAAACAAAGAGACATCGCACATTGCTAGTCTAAATCACAAAATGATCATCATCGATCATCAAGAAGTGTCAATTAAACTAAGCTAGTAAATAGATCAGTTTAGCTTCATGTTCCATAACTACTGGCTTAACTTAAATATTTACGAACAAACTGTAAATCTCCACTCGAAAGTTGTCACAAGAGTTTCAATCGAACGAGTCTAAGAATTAACCGACAAAGTAAACGCAAGAGTTTCATACCACTTGTTTTGCAAAGTCGTTTAATTGGATTTCTCGAACGAATGAGGTAAAAGTTTGTGTATACTAGTAGATTGAAAAAAAATGGTTTTTATAAACGAGTTTGATTATTGAAAATAGAGTTGAAATCATCTTTGTGAAAGAGATTGAATATTTACTACTAGTATAGAAACATTTGTATTTAGAAGTGACAAATCAAAAAAAATTGACTGTAGAAACAATCAATCAACAAAGATTCACATTCGAAGGCATGAATCAAAGCCATAAATATCGATATCAAATCCTGACCATTCTTCACTTTCCGTTGATTGACTTGGTTGTGCCATCAATTGTTTTCCTTTATTTTTCCTCTTCAATTGTTGTTTCTCTGTATCGGTCTCCTCTTTTGATGTTTTGAGATGGGTCAACCTCCTTTTCAATCTCTTCTACTTGATCCTGACCCGTTCGTTTGCTTCAACAATGTGATCCGCTTGCCTTCCTTCCTCCTCACTCGAACTGTTGTTTGCATTGGTAGTGCCCTCGCCGTCTACACTTTATTAATTTAAATCGACCACCCATCATCGAACTGCATTCAAACACTTTATTAATTTAAATCGACAGCGAAATATCGAACAAAATTCAAAATTTCGACCATCAATCAATGAATAGCATTCAAGCATTTTATTGGTTCAAATTTGACAATTCAACGTCGAAAAATATAACAATTTCGACCACCTACAACGAATTGCATCAAAAACACTAAGCTTGTTGAGAACTTGACATCACAAAACCGAAAATAATAATTCGACAATCATAAACCAAATTGCACAAAACACTAAGCTTGTTGAAATCCATCACTACTGCATCGAAAATATATAATTAGTTCGTCCAACTATCACCGAATAACCCCAAACGATAATAAAAAGCCAAAAAAAAATAAAGGCTTCGATTTATTATCAACAAATAACTGTAAACGCTAAACCCTAACATATAAACCTTTCATCTACGAATTGAAATCCCAAATCGCAGAGCAAGAAATGATTATTAGTGACCACTTACCTTCCAACACCTTTTCAATTAGCTTCGGGTCTGGAATTTTGAATCGAGCGCAATTTTTGGTATGAACCATTATAGAAAGCTTTTGAAAATCTTGAAATTCGAAAAGATAAGAACGAACAATGGAATGATTCAACTAGGGTTAGAGCGGTAGGGTTAAAATTGGGAGGGGGGGGGGGGGTAGAATATGAAATCTTTGCTTAACTTTATAATAAAAATGTCCTCCCAACAGTAGTTTATTTTTGAATGGAGTGAGAATAAAAAAAGACCCCTTCTTAACCATTTTTGGAGTGTCATTAACAATCCTCTATTGAATCTGAAGAGTGAAAAGGGTTTTCAGTCTTAAATTGGCGGAGATGGAACGAAGTATGTGAGGGAAATAAAAAATGTACCGCCCAACATTTTGAACCGCAAAAAAAGGTTCCTAGACGGACTCTTGGCTTGCATAGGGGAAGGGGATGTTTCCAAAGAAAATACCAGTACAACCGTACAACGGTGGAAAAACGATAGTTCGCTCATGTGATTTTAAAACAAAGTCATTTACTTTTATATTTTTTTTTTACATTCAACTTTCGTACGCTATCTGAATTTCGTAACACGCAGCCTTTCCAATCAAAAACAAATTTTACAAAATAATTTTGCCTTTAGTTTTGATGTAGTTGCCGAGATATTTACAAATATTTAAAGTCACTTAACTTTTTTCAGACATTGACAAAACAACTAGAAAAGATTTGAATAGGCTCAAGGAAAAAGCTAGAGAAAAATTTAGTTTCAGAAACAAGAAATTTGTATTTTAGGCTGTAGGACACTTTTTAGTGTAAATTACAGAATGATTGTTGTAACTTTCATTTTCAGTTTACACTAAAAAGCTTCCACTAAAAAGCAAACTTTTTGTCTCTGAGATAAAATTATTTTGCAACTTATTTCTTATGCCTATTTACCTATAAAATTTATGTTTGGTTTGCCAGAATAAAGGAAAAAATTACTTTGTCAAAACTAAAATTGGACATGTAACTTAAAACATGTTTTAACAGGTTTTTTCACATACAAAAACTGAAACCATTGTTAATTTCAACCGTTCTGTCAAATAACCCAGTTGCCATCTTCAGAAGAATTCAAGGTCAAACATGCAAACATTTTAAGTTGTCATATTTTCACCATGAAGTTAAATATCAAAGCCTAAAATGTGAGCGTTATTTCTTGTGTAACCATTTTTTTTTCCTCCAATATAGCAACTTTAAATTTGTCATATAGAAACCAGAAACTGGAATTCAGTCGAATAGTACCTACTGTACGTTACGTTTAGCAATGGATACCTATATTTAAGCCCATCTATATGAAATAAAATTGGCACAGTTGCATACAAGAGTATTTTTTTCCTTCATTTCATTAACATTGTACATTTTGAAATGATAATATCTGATTATACGTTCATGCAGGGCTGTGGATTAAGTCGTAAGGCAAAGTATTAGATGCATGATATATGCAGAAATTCCATTAGCTGAAGCTTGAATGAAGTTGACATCAGACCAAAACTCAAAAATTAAGAAATATGCATATATTAAAATGACAATCATTTATATGTTAACAATCGAATCGAAAGGCAAACTTTTTTACCTACTATAAGCTATTTGGATTGTCTCCTGACCACCGAATAACCCAACAATTACTATTGAAACAACACCCGCTGAAGTTTAATAATGTAAAGAAAGAAAATTAATTATGAAATATTTAGATGGCGTTTGGTTTGTTATTTTTAGTTTTGGGTTTTCATCCTTGCAAAAATGCACACATCGCATGTATATTATCGAAAATGATCAATTTTGAAAAACAAAGTTAACATATAAAACAGAAAACAACGTTTTTCATTTTCCGTGTTTTGAAAAATAACACAATTACGAGAAGTACCGTTGTCCCTCTATCCCCTCCATTCTTTCCTCTGTCTTTCTTTCATCCCTCCGTCATTTCTCGTATTTGTGTGTGTAATTAAGAATGAAGAAGTTTTATTGATAATAATGTTTTTCAGTACAAAATGAGATATACGTTGCTTCTCATTTATATACAGAGATACATAATAGTGATGGGCCTAAAGATATAAGCCCAAACTTTAGCTGATGATCTTAAGAAACAAAACTGGAGAAATCTGGCCCTTCATGATGATCAACGGTCGATAAGCAACAGAGATAGAGAAGTGGATCACTAAGTGTGTTTGTTTATATGCAGCAACCCTATGTTTCGTTTGTTTTCTTTTATTCCCCCTCAAACAAAACTAGGGTTTCTCCTTTCTTTCTATATTCATGTCAGCTGAAAATATTTTGAGCTCATCTCGAAATCGATTAAAAAATTTCGCCGATAATGGCTTTGTCAAGAAGTCCGCTCTTTGATAAAATGATGGGACATGATTGATGGCAAATCTGTCGCTTCCTGTTCTTTCACGAACGAAGTGGAGATCAATTTCCATATGTTTCGTGCGAGCGTGTTGGACTGGATTCATGGACAAAGATATGGCGCTGAGGTTGTCGCACCAAATAGTGGGTTTCTGGGTTAATTTGAATCCTAATTCTCCGATTAGGGTTTCGATCCAAATGATTTCGGTGACTGTGCTTGCAATACACCTATACTCAGCTTCCGTGCTGCTTCTGGAAATGGTGGATTGCTTCTTTGTGCACCAAGAGATGGGATTTGGCCCTAAATTGATGCAGAATCCGGAAATGGACTTTCTGTCGTCGATGTCATTAGCCCAGTTAGAATCACTGTAAGCTCGTATGTTTATATCTTTACTTGCCTCTAGATGCAAACCATATGTTAAAGTCCCTTTGAGATATCTGAATATACGTTTCACGGCGCACCAATGTTCACTTAGCGGATTTTGCATGTATTGACATACCTTATTCACACTATAACATATGTCAGGCCTAGTGATAGTGGCATACTGAAGTGCTCCAACGATACTTCGGTATTGCTTGATATTTTCGATTGGTTCCCCTTTGTTTTTAGATAACTGCTTGTTGTTTATCATTGGTGTTGATATTGGCTTGGCTTTATCCATTTTTGCTCTGACTAGAATGTCACTGATGTATTGTTTTTGGGATAGGATGATTCTGCTGTCAGATATTCTTTGAATGTTTATTCCCAGAAAAAACTTTAATTCACCCATGTCTTTAATGGCAAAGTGTTTGTCAAGTAATTGTATGACTTGATTGATTTCCTGTTGATCATCTCCTGTGATAAGTATATCATCCACATATACGAGTATATATATGCTCATATGCTTTTCTTTCCTTAAGTAGAGTGAGTTATCTGTTTTTGTTGCACTGAAACCCAATTGTGTAAGAGTACCTTTTAATTTCTCATGCCATGCTTTGGATGCTTGCTTTAGTCCATATATGGCTTTGTGAAGTTTGCACACGAGGCTTTTATTTGAATTATATCCCTATGGTTGTTGCATATAAACTTCTTCACATAACTCCCCATTCAAAAAGGCATTATGAACATCTAGTTGCTTTATTCTCCAATTTTTGTGAATTGCAAGTGTCAACATGATTCTTATGGTTGTGGGTTTAATTACTGGAGAAAAAGCCTCTGTGAAATCAAACCCATATTGTTGAGAGTATCCTTTTGCCACTAACCTGGCCTTATTTTTACTATGTTACTATCAGCATCTCTTTTGATCTTGTAAGTCCATCTGCACCCTACAATGTTTTTGTGTTTTGGAGGTTGGACAAGAGTCCATGTTTTATTTCTGATTAAGGCATTAAATTCTTCATCCATGGCTCTTTTCCATTTTTCATGCCTGATTGCCTGATCATATGAAACTGGTTCTACTTCATTCAGTTGTGCTGTGTAGATTTTAGGCTTGAAAATCCCACTTTTGGACCTTGTCATCATAGGATGTCTTGTTTCTGTATGCTGGTTATGTGCACTCTTTAGTTGATTATCACTGCTTGCTGTAGTATTATCTTCTTTACTATTGTTGGAAATATTATCACTCTGATCATTGCTGTGACTGTTGTTTGGCACACTGGTACACTGATCATTACTTGATTCAATTGGTAGATAGCTTGTGAATTCATTGATATGGTCTGAGCTGTACCCTGGTATAGTGCTTGATATAGATGCATCTTTATTTCCATGTCTCTGCATTGGTTGATTATCTTTCTTAACATATTGAGACAGTTCTGGAATGTGAACAACATGTGTCTTTTCATTGATTTTCTTGTGTTGTCTTTCCTTATCTGCAAATGGAAAAGTATGTTCATTAAAAACAACATGTCTGGAAATATAAATTTTGCCTTTGCTATCCATGCACTTATACCCTTTCTGATTCTGTGAGTACCCTAAAAAGGTGCATGGACTTGATCTAAGGCTTAATTTATGCTTGTTATATGGTCTAGTGTAGGGAAAACATAAGCACCCAAAAGTTCTTAAATGATCATATTTTGGTCTGACTCCATAAAGTTTCTCATATGGAGAGACACAGTTTAACACTTTTGTTGGCATCCTATTAATGAGATATACTGTAGTTGAAAATGCTTCACTCTAGTATTTCAATGGTAGAGATGCTTGAGACAAGAGTGTTAAACCAGTCTCTACAATGTGCCTGTGTTTTCTTTCTACTAAACCATTTTGCTCAGACGTGTGGGGGCAAGTAACTCTATGAAGTATTCCTTTTTTACTAAAGAAATCTTTTAATGGTTTAAATTCTCCCCCACCATCAGTTTGAAAGATCTTGACATGTTTGTTAATTTGCCTTTCAATATGAGTTATGAAGTGTATGACAGCATTGCAAGTATCTGATTTTGTCTTGAGAAAATATAACCAAGTGTATCTGGTGTGTGAACATACAAGAGATAGATAATACCTGTAACCTTGAGTTGAATTGAGTGGTGCTGGGCCCCACAGATCTGCAGCAATTAACTCAAGAGGATTTTCATATATGGTTTCAGAAATGGGAAAAGGTAATTTATGCATTTTACCCATTTGACACTGATCACATATGTGTAATTTAGACATATCTGGAATAGGAATATTATTTTGCATTAAAATTTGTTTGACAACATTATAGCTAGGGTGCCCAAGTTTACAATGCCATCTATAAAAGGTTTTTACATCATTGTCACAGCTTGCACTAACATTATTAGACCATATTCTCTTGTTAGCAGCATCATTTGTTGCCATATTGCTGAATTTGTACAGGCCATTGTCCAGCTTACCCAGTAATAATATGTATTTATTTAGGGTGTCTCTAACTAGACAAAATTTTGGGTGAAACTCAAAATACACCTTGTTTTCATTGGCTAGTTGTGAAACACTAATGAGATTTTTCTTGATACTTGGCACTCTTAATAAATTATTTAAGTAGAGTAGCCTCGTACCTTTTGTTGAATATGCGCTTAAATGATTTTTGTTTGATGATAATAAACATATATACATTCGTTTAAATGTATTTGTTAATATACTATTCTATTTTTCACAGATTAAATAAATATTTGTTAAATAAAATAAATTACAGAGAATTTGAATTCAAACAGATATTTTATTCAAACAAATATTTATTACAATTTTGAATAGTATACAAATTCAAGCTCTCACTATTCACTATACACCTTTGATACAAATTCAATTACATCACTATTTTACATCAGCACCTCACTACATATCACTCACACTCGTATTTATCTTCAACTGCATTCCAGTTTGAATCCATCATCTGGGCAATCTGCAAAAATATAAACTAACGCAGTAAAATTGAAAAAGAAATATTTTTGCATTTCAAAAATAAAAGATAATTTTTGAAAATATGATTTGCCTCAGTTATTTGGGTTGTTCGTCATAATTTAAATTTGAATTCATCATACACGAACAACTTGTGACATACACAGTGTATTACTGTATATGCCACAAGGCCGTGCACACCGATATATACACTTGATCGATTTACAGGGACAGGTGAGCACAGGTCAAACCCAAATGAAAAACCGGGTTCAACTCACGTGCAATAACATAAAAAATACGACACGAGCACAAGGTCAAATCCGAGTTTTGAAACTGGATTCAACACAAGGCGACATGACATGAATGCAACGAAGACCAACATCAAAATGGACTGCAACAATCATGGCAGTTCACATGTCAAAAACAGTTGCAACATGGATATCACAAAACAAAACTCACTGGAATGAACAATGCACAGCTAGTCCAAACTCGAGTGCAATAGAGAAGCTATGGTACTATTCAAGTACAAGCTGCAGCATACCAGAGTGATACAGATGCAAGCAAGTTTGACATACAAAAACCATGGTTCAAAATAAATACCAAATACTACAAGATGAACCAGACAGTGATACAAGTTCGAACGATGCTCAATGCACAGCCAACAAGATGTCACCAAAAACCAAACAAGGGACAGGCCATAACATGCAGACCAAACACATGAGTGTAAACAAATGAATCAGCAAGGCAATGCACAAATGCAACAGAATGCTCAAGTGAGGATAACAAATACAACTGATACGCGAACGGTCTCGAACAATAAATGAACATCACATAGGACAGTGAATAATGAAGTAATGCAATGCTCAATAACACTACAAACTGCAGTGGACAGCAAAAATGATCAGCCATCAAAGTACAAGAACAAGTTGAGATGCACAAGGCAAGACCAAGCTGCAGTATACAAGTAACAAGTACAGGTAGCATTCAATTCAAGTACTACAAGCATGGCCGTGCATGCGACAACAACAAAGACCAAGGCTCAAAATGTGCAGCATCAGTGAAGCCAAAACATGATACAGGTGAACAGAAGTAACAAGTGCAGATTGGATGCATCAGTGGACATAAGCAAACACAAATGGAATGCAACAGTGAAGTTCAACATTATCAGAGAGCATATGGAAGGGTCAGATGTACACATGAACAAGTATGAACCCAAATCAAGCACCAAGTATACATGAAGCAATGGTCAAGTGAAGTCCAGGCCAAACCAACCAGAAGTTCAAAGCAGTAGGGTACATGAAGCAAACAACAACACGAATGCAAGTGCAGACTATAGCTACTCATTGTAACTCAGTAATACAAGGCAAACTGACAACAACAAACATGAATACAACTCGAATGAATGCATATATATATCAGAGTGAAACATTTGAAGTAAATGCATTGAACAAACATTAAACCAGTTGCAACATCACTGATACTAGTGAAACAACAAGCAGCAGTGAGTAAGTGCAACTCGAGCTTCAGAAATAACAAATGCAGATACAAAATGACCAGAGTCAAACTATACAGTACAGGTTACAGTGATTACCAAGTCGTAAATCAAGTTTGTATAAAAGCAATGGTGATGGCCGAAGCTAATTCGCATACCCAAAATCAAGTTAGTCAATGCCAAAGCCAAAATGAAGTCAGTGAATAAAGTCAACAGTAAAATGATAGGAGCAGAAGCCGTGGCAATCAAGGAGTTGAACAAGCCATGGAAATGTTGAACAAGTAAAATTGATCACGAAATAAATCACCGAAAGCATATTCATATTGAACAAGTCAGAATCAATCTCAATCGTTCAAGAATAATAAAGTGGCCGAGATGAAGAATTTGACAAATTCAAATCAACATATACGAACGCAATTCTAGGAAATCAAATCCTATAAGAACCCTAATCATCACAGGCAATCCATTATCGAGTTCAAGCATCAACCCAGAAAATCAAAAGGAAAAATTACATACCGAAATCGCAAGCGTCGAACTTGATCGAGCAGCAGTGAGCAACTCAGAAAAATAGTCGATCGGCATAGAGAGGAGCTAAATCAATCATACGATCGAACTACTATCAGCTGCTTTTAATTTACAACCCTAATTTGGAACAAAGAGCGCAAGAAGCAGAAGCCCTAATTTGCACAGACAGATACAACCGCCATTATTCTCAAGAAGGAACCAGGCCGATAAATTAAAAAGGAAGAAAGGGGGACGCCTTTTTTTTAACTAATTATTGGGCCGGCTTTGTTTAAAAGGGCTTTAGTTTTTGGTTTATTGTTAATTAGGGTTTTTATTTTTAATTTTCTGTTTAAATTTGTTTATAAATTTTAAACCGTTTTAATTTCTAGTCGTATGACTAGGGGACAAGCTACGTGGCGTAGCTTGAGAATTCGTAACTCGGTAGTTGAGTTGTGGCAGGGTTTTGAGCGTAGAGTTAGATTAGTCAATAGCGGGTATAGCGAGTTTACGTGTGTAAGCGAGGGACTATCTAATTTCTAGTAGAAACCTTGGGGGCAGCACGTAGGCAGGGTTTTGCCGAAGCTGGGTAAATTCTGTGTTGTTCTGTTTTTTTCCTGTTATTTATATTCTGCGATATCTGTGCTGCTATTCTGTGATCTGAATTGAAATTAATTAATAAGCTTCCGCGATTAATTTTTATAATTTATACCATCACCCTATTCACCCCCCCTCTAGGGTGAAATCGATCCTACAAGTGGTATCAGAGCTAGGAACAAAAGCCGTTTTTGATTTAAAAATTTGATTTTACAAAAACCAATTTTTGTTTTAAAAATTCGTGTTTCAAAAATCAATTTTTGTTTTAAAAGTTCGTGTTTCAAAAAATCGGTTTTTGTTTTAAAATTTTGAATTTTTAAAATGGCTTCTTTTAATAATAATTTTGAGGGTCGTTCCAATATTATTCCTTCTATTTTCGATGGAACAGATTTTTTGAATTGGAAATTGAAAATGGAATTTTATTTAAAATCTGTTAATATTAAATGTTGGGATATTATTGAAAATGGGTGTGACATAACAGATAAGAAAATTATCTCGATTAATGCTCTTGCTATGCATATATTATATTCTCATATTAATCAAGATAATTTTAATTTCATTTCTCATTGTGAAAATGCACAGGAAATCTGGAATACTTTCGATGCAATATATGGTGCAAAAGTCAACAGCAATGAGAAGTCCTCCACAACTAACTCAGTTAAAGAAATGTGCTTAACATGATTGGTAAATAGCAGTTGTGATGAGGATGATGATGATGGAGCAGCCGAGCTGGGATTAATAATGAAGAAATTCAAAAGGTGGAACCGCAAATATAGAAATCCAGCTCTAAAATTAAAAAGCAGAATAATCACAGCACTGGATAACTCGGAAGAACACGGGATCATCTGCAACAAACCCGGTGATATCAAGCCCAATAATCCCCGATTTCAACGCGATTTTGAAAAGAAATCAAAACGGTGTTTTACAGCCACGTGGAATAAAAGCGATAGCAGTGTGAGTGAGAAAGCAGATATGTGCCTTCATGGGAATATAACCGATAGCGACGATGACGAGCCAAGCGAGGTATCAAAACTTACTCACTCTGAATTACTCATTTATTTCCACGAAGTAAATGGCTGTTTTGAACGACTTAGGGAGAAATATGCCAAACTTGAATCACAAAAAGATACTTTGATAGATTTAAATAAACAACTTGACCAATTAGTTAAAACCTATCAAAGTAGGATCCTAAGTGTGATAAGTGTCCAACATTCGAAGAAGAAATTAGAAAATCAGAAATCAATATAAAATCACTTGAAAATGAAATTCTGATTTTAAAAGAAAGTGAAAATACAAGGAGAGAGAATTCTATCAAAAAGTGCACTCAATTGTTAAATGAAAATGAATCTCTCAAAAAACATATGTCAACGACTTTAGATAAATTTTCTAAAAGTGAAAAATCGTTGAACATGCTATTAGGAAAGCAAACTGTTAATACGGTTAGACAAGGACTTGGATATAGTCATTCTAAAAATGTTAGAAATGAGATTAATCGAGAAAATTCTATGTGCACGATTTGTAGAAAATATGGACACAGTCACAATAATTGTTGGTATAGACCCAAACATGTGAAAACTATACCGATTTGGGTTCCAAAAGGCACAAATATAAAATCTCTCAAAGTTAAACAAATTTGGGTGCCGAAGGGAACAATTGTAAACAATTTTGGGTCTACACAAAATTATTTTTCAAAATTTTCTGCCACTAACAACCATGGACCTATAAAAACAAATATGTCACATAAATCTTTTCCCGTGTAGGTGTGGTGGCAGGCTAAGGAACAACAACAGTGTACTCTGGATTTTTGGCTGTTCCAGAAACACAACGGGCGACAAAGCAAAGTTCCTTAGCCTAGTATAAAGGTGACAGAATCACAATGGACAACGACGAAAAATATCGTAAAGGTAAAACAGGTAATGGTATGTTTTAAACGATATATTAAATGTGATAATCTGCACCGTATTCTGAATTAAAATCAGCCAATATTGAGATGATGAAAAGATGATGATTCTGACTTATTCAAAATAGTTGGCCAATTATATTCTTATGCCAAAAACACTATAAAAATCTCTAGATTCTTTGAATTACTTCATATATATCATTTTGGATTAAAAATAGTGTTTTGTTGGATAATACATTTGGTTATAATACGGCTAACTCTTTATTCACGGTTTTCTGATTATTTACACGGCTTCAATTCAGATTCAAAAGAATGTCATTTAAATTGTTGTTAAAATTGAGTTTGAAATTTTTGGTGCACACTTCATGGTTTGGTCAATCAAATTCAATTAATGATAATTTTGAGTGAGAGAGAAATTCAGATGCAGATTACACTGGTAATCTAGTTGATAGAAAAATTACTAGTGAAACGTGATTTTTGTTAAGACATTTAGTAACTGCATCGTTTTTCAAAGAAAATATCTGCATATTCTTCATTTCAAATAATTTTCAAATAGCAGAAAATTCTCTTTTAAAACCCCTGGAGAAAATCATGTTTGACCATAGTTTCAGGTTAGTCATTTTTGAAAAATTAATTTCATAATTATTTTTGAATTTGATTTTAAATGACTATTTTGACTAATCTGACTCCCTAATGTTTATCGAAAAGAAAAATAGTGATTGAAAAAGTGATGAGTGTTAATATTGATCAAATATTATGACTTGAAACGGTATAATTAATAAATTTCTTTAGAAATTTAAACAAGAGTTATAAAAAATTTTGTTGGTAAAAATTCCATGACCATCTCTATATCTATCATATTTCTAACAGCCATCACTCATCAAAATTCTATATAGTTTGTCGATATGTGATACTTTAAACAGGAATCGTTCGTTTTTCATTTTCACATTTTTTTTTAAAAATAAAATAAAATTAATTAATAATAATAATAAATAAATACCAAAGTATTCACTCTCATTTAAAAGTCCTCACGATTATGCATGGGTGAATTACTTGGAATTTGTTATGTGCTTCCATGCTCATTTAAAAGTCCTCACGGTTATGCATGTATGGAACGCATATCAAAAGTTGATTTTTAAAATAAACAAGTTGATTCTAATCCCATTTAAAAGTCCTCACGGTTATGCGTGGTTAGAAGATACTTGAATTCATTTTTTTTAAAATAAAATTGGAATACTACTAATCTCATTTAAAAGTCCTAACGGTTATGCATGGTTGGTAGTTATTCAAATTCCTGATATAAATATACCACAAATAGACACAACTGTATGGTTTTATATGATGATATCATTCCTATCATTCTAAAAGTGGAATATGCGCCTAACAAAATGTTTATGATTTTTGTTTGACTTTTTATTGAAATTTAATATTTATATTCAATTGAGTTTTAATGTTGGATTGATATCGATTACTTTATCTCTATTTTCTCTAACACTATTATTCTTTTGCTGATAACAAAAGGGGGAGAGAAAAGTTAATATTTTGTCAAATAAAATCAAGCAAAGGTCAAATAATTTTCCATTTTGCATCTAGACTCATTTGCATATTTCTATTTGTATGCATATATGTAGGGGGAGTATTGTGTAGAGAGGGAGCATTTAAATAGGGGGAGCAATTAGGACATATCATGATCAAATACATTTAACATATTCAAAATCTTAAATATATGTTTGTTATCATCAAAAGGGGAAGATTGTTGAATATGCGCTTAAATGATTTTTGTTTGATGATAATAAACATATATACATTCGTTTAAATGTATTTGTTAATATACTATTCTATTTTTCACAGATTAAATAAATATTTGTTAAATAAAATAAATTACAGAGAATTTGAATTCAAACAGATATTTTATTCAAATAAATATTTATTACAATTTTGAATAGTATACAAATTCAAGCTCTCACTATTCACTATACGACTTTGATACAAATTCAATTACATCGCTATTTTACATCAGCACCTCACTACATATCACTCACACTCGTATTTATCTTCAACTGCATTCCAGTTTGAATCCAGCATCTGGGCAATCTGCAAAAATATAAACTAACGCAGTAAAATTGAAAAAGAAATATTTTTGCAATTCAAAAATAAAAGATAATTTTTGAAAATATGATTTGCCTCAGTTATTTGGGTTGTTCGTCATAATTTAAATTTGAATTCATCATACACGAACAACTTGTGACATACACAGTGTATTACTGTATATGCCACAAGGCCGTGCACACCGATATATACACTTGATCGATTTACAGGGACAGGTGAGCACAGGTCAAACCCAAATGAAAAACCGGGTTCAACTCACGTGCAATAACATAAAAAATACGACACGAGCACAAGGTCAAATCTGAGTTTTGAAACTGGATTCAACACAAGGCGACATGACATGAATGCAACGAAGACCAACATCAAAATGGACTGCAACAATCATGGCAGTTCACATGTCAAAAACAGTTGCAACATGGATATCACAAAACAAAACTCACTGGAATGAACAATGCACAGCTAGTCCAAACTCGAGTGCAATAGAGAAGCTATGGTACTATGCAAGTACAAGCTGCAGCATACCAGAGTGATACAGATGCAAGCAAGTTCGACATACAAAAACCATGGTTCAAAATAAATACCAAATACTACAAGATGAACCAGACAGTGATACAAGTTCGAACAATGCTCAATGCACAGCCAACAAGATGTCACCAAAAACCAAACAAGGGACAGGCCATAACATGCAGACGAAACACATGAGTGTAAACAAATGAATCAGCAAGGCAATGCACAAATGCAATAGAATGCTCAAGTGAGGATAACAAATACAACTGATACGCGAACGGTCTCGAACAATAAATGAACATCACATAGGACAGTGAATAATGAAGTAATGCAATGCTCAATAACATTACAAACTGCAGTGGACAGCAAAAATGATCAGCCATCAAAGTACAAGAACAAGTTGAGATGCACAAGGCAAGACCAAGCTGCAGTATACAAGTAACAAGTACAGGTAGCATTCAATTCAAGTACTACAAGCATGGCCGTGCATGCGACAACAACAAAGACCAAGGCTCAAAATGTGCAGCATCAGTGAAGCCAAAACATGATACAGGTGAACAGAAGTAACAAGTGCAGATTGGATGCATCAGTGGACATAAGCAAACACAAATGGAATGCAACAGTGAAGTTCAACATTATCAGAGAGCATATGAAAGGGTCAGATGTACACATGAACAAGTATGAACCCAAATCAAGCACCAAGTATACATGAAGCAATGGTCAAGTGAAGTCCAGGCCAAACCAACCAGAAGTTCAAAGCAGTAGGGTACATGAAGCAAACAACAACACGAATGCAAGTGCAGACGATAGCTACTCATTGTAACTCAGTAATACAAGGCAAACTGACAACAACAAACATGAATACAACTCGAATGAATGCATATATATATATCAGAGTGAAACATTTGAAGTAAATGCATTGAACAAACATTAAACCAGTTGCAACATCACTGATACTAGTGAAACAACAAGCAGCAGTGAGTAAGTGCAACTCGAGCTTCAGAAATAACAAATGCAGATACAAAATGACCAGAGTCAAACTATACAGTACAGGTTACAGTGATTACCAAGTCGTAAATCAAGTTTGTATAAAAGCAATGGTGATGGCCGAAGCTAATTCGCATACCCAAAATCAAGTTAGTCAATGCCAAAGCCAAAATGAAGTCAGTGAATAAAGTCAACAGTAAAATGATAGGAGCAGAAGCCGTGGCAATCAAGGAGTTGAACAAGCCGTGGAAATGTTGAACAAGTAAAATTGATCACGAAATAAATCACCGAAAGCATATTCATATTGAACAAGTCAGAATCAATCTCAATCGTTCAAGAATAATAAAGTGGCCGAGATGAAGAATTTGACAAATTCAAATCAACATATACGAATGCAATTCTAGGAAATCAAATCCTATAAGAACCCTAATCATCACAGGCAATCCATTATCGAGTTCAAGCATCAACCCAGAAAATCAAAAGGAAAAATTACATACCGAAATCGCAAGCGTCGAACTCGATCGAGCAGCAGTGAGCAACTTAGAAAAATAGTCGATCGGCATAGAGAGGAGCTAAATCAATCATACGATCGAACTACTATCAGCTGCTTTTAATTTACAACCCTAATTTGGAACAAAGAGCGCAAGGAGCAGAAGCCCTAATTTGCACAGACAGATACAACCGCCATTATTCTCAAGAAGGAACCAGGCCGATAAATTGAAAAGGAAGAAAGGGGGACGCCTTTTTTTTTAACTAATTATTGGGCCGGCTTTGTTTAAAAGGGCTTTAGTTTTTGGTTTATTGTTAATTAGGGTTTTTATTTTTAATTTTCTGTTTAAATTTGTTTTTAAATTTTAAACCGTTTTAATTTCTAGTCGTGTGACTAGGGGACAAGCTACGTGGCGTAGCTTGAGAATTCGCAACTCGGTAGTTGAGTTGTGGCAGGGTTTTGAGCGTAGAGTTAGATTAGTCAATAGCGGGTATAGCGAGTTTACGTGTGTAAGCGAGGGACTATCTAATTTCTAGTAGAAACCTTGGGGGCAGCACGTAGGCAGGGTTTTGCCGAAGCTGGGTAAATTCTGTGTTGTTCTGTTTTTTTCCTGTTATTTATATTCTGCGATATCTGTGCTGCTATTCTGTGATCTGAATTGAAATTAATTAATAAGCTTCCGCGATTAATTTTTATAATTTATACCATCACCCTATTCACCCCCCCCCCCTCTAGGGTGAAATCGATCCTACACCTTTTATACTGCCAGTACCAACATGTGTTATATTTGTAGCTTCACCATTTCCCATGAGAACAGTTTGATTACCTGTGTACTCCTTGCTGTCCAAGTTTAAGTTTTGCAAGTTGTTTGTGATGTGATTTGTAGCACCAGAATCTGGAAACCATTCATCTGTACTGTAGTCATTTGCTTTTCCTGTGTCATCAGTAACAGTCTCCACATTATTTCTGGATTGAGTTTGAACCATGTTTGCATTAACTTGCTTGTTAAGATGAGATGACTGGCCATTATTTGTGTCTTCCTTGTATCTTAAATAACACTTGTTTGCCATATGTCCAAATTTTTCGCAAATCTGACATTTAACTCTGTTGTTATAGTTGTTTCTCCCCCTGCCTCTGCCTCTTTGAGTGTAGCCTCCTCTCTGACTGTGATTGTCTTGTTTGGGTTGATTAGATGCACCTTTTTTATTTCTTGATGTAGTGACATAATTGGCACTGAAATCTTCTTGCATATGTTTTCTCTGATCAATCCTTCCTTCATGTGCAAGGAGGGCTGAGTGAATGTATTCTAGATCTGGCAGGGTTGGTTGTGTTGCTATGTATGTTATTAATGACTCATAATCTTGATCTAATCCATTAGTTATCACAAGAATTTGTTCTGCAGTAGAAACATCATGACCAACACCTTTTAATTTATCACATAAGTTTTTGATCTTGGCAAGATATTCTCTCATGGGCATCTCATTCTTTCTAGCATTCTGTAGTTCCCTTCTGTACTGCATTACTCTTGCTGCAGATTGAGAACTAAAAATACGCTGAATAGCTGACCATATTTCGTAGGAACTATTGCATCCTACAATTTGTGATAGTAGACTTTGGCTGATTGAGGACAACAGCCATGATGGTAGCAGATTATCTTGCTTTTGGAATAATTTGTATTCAGGATTACTTATGGCTTTTCCTTCTTTGTCAGTAATCATGACTGGTGGAATAATCTTGGTGCCATTGACATAGTCATGTAAGTCATACCCTTTTAATGCGATCTCTACTTGATATTTCCATAAGATATAGTTATCTTCATCTAATGGAGTAGAAATGACCTGATTCTTTGGTTTAATCAGGGCCTGATCTGAACTGTGGTGATCTCTTGATGGATTTCCAGAGGTGGCTGATGACAGATCTTCCTCCTCAATTGCCATGGTGATTCAAGAAACTTGAAATGTCGGGTTCTTGGGGATGTGAAGTAATATTCAAGGAATTTCAAAAAATGGCGAGGCTATTTTGAATATAGCAGCCAAGAAATAGATTGAAAAGAAGATCTGTAATGATGGGGTATATTATTGTTTCTCTGTGAATCAATAATATGCACGATTTACAGCGAAATAAATGTGCAACCAGAGGAGAAAGATGAGGATAAAGATCTGATTTCTTCTTTTGGATGGCGCAAAAATAAGATTTGAACTAAAAGAATGGATTACTATATGATTAAGAAGAAGGGCATGCCTCCCCGATGATGATATTATTCTGACGGGATCAAAACAACAGATCAAGAATCAAGATGATTCTATCTTGATATGATTTTGTGATTGAATTTGCCGTTAGGCTATTACTCGCTCTGATACCAAATTAAGAATGAAGAAGTTTTATTGATAATAATGTTTTTCAGTACAAATGAGATATACATTGCTTCTCATTTATATACAGAGATACATAATAGTGATGGGCCTAAAGATACAAGCCCAAACTTTAGCTGATGATCTTAAGAAACAAAACTGGAGAAATCTGGCCCTTCATGATGATCAACGGCTGATATGCAACAGAGATAGAGAAGTGGATCACCAAGTGTGTTTGTTTATATGCAGCAACCCTATGTTTCGTTTGTTTTCTTTTATGTGTGTGTTGAAAATCGAAAATACAAAACTCAATTTTTAACCAAACACTGCCTTAATTTCTGTATCTTCAATGTGGTAGTCAACCAGTGAAATATTGAGAAAAGAGATCAATAGTTTAAATAGCAATTGTATTATAATCATCTCTGATTTGGATAGCAATCGTAAAATAATTCTCACTGACATACTCAAGCGAAGGTTATGTACAAACATAATTTTCCTGGTGCTTCTAAATATGTATTTTCAAGTTCATAGTAAGATTAGTTCCTTATCCCACAAATCTAACATACATTGCCATACGGAAAATAAAAAAAATAGCGTCACCATTGATCATATAATGCGGGTTAAAATACATAGTTGGATATAAAGTTAGGTATTATTACAAACTTGCATATATTAATATGTGAAAAAAATTTCACAGAACCAGCGACTACATTATAATGCGGCTTAAAAAACATAGTTAAATCTGAAGTTACGTATTATTACAAACTTGTATATATTAATATTTGAAGAGAATTTTACAGAATTAGCGACTACATTATGACAAAGTAAGAAGCAACTGTGCTAGCAACTTCGTGAGCTGGTGCTAATTTTCCAAGCTTTTCTTCCAAGCAAGCTGCAGTAAAAATACCATCCAAATTTCAGGACACACAAATCTTAATATATACTAGGATGGCCCGTGCTCCGCACACGAGTTGTTTTACGTTGTTGTTTGAGCGCAAATATGTAAACATAAAGCAAAAGCATTTTTGAAATTTTAAAAAGACACCGAGTAAATTAGTTCAACCTAACAGCAGAGAAGAGAAGTAGAGAAAGAGATGTGCGTGTTTGTCTACGGTAAAGAATTGGAAAATGAAATTACATTTCTGCCCGTCTTGAACATAGCCTACAATCTACAATCTGGTAATTCCAGTCAAATCGACTATTATTTATTGTTCAAATATAATGTTTATGGGCTAAGAAGTGTTACTTGAAACTCAAATGGAAAAAAAAGTGTGCTCCAATCAATTAACATGGAGAAAGAGGACATCAACTTCTGCTTCAGACAAATAAATTTACCAGTTTGTTAAGCTTCAAACATATAAACAGGCATCTTTATTATATATTTTTTCAGACAAATATTTAACAAACATCATATATTCTTTTTGTTTAAAAGAAGAAAAATATCCACTGGAATACACATTCAAGTAGGTGATTGCAACAAAGAATGATTGTAGAAATAACTAATGCTACAAATTTGATCATCTCGACACTATTTCATCTCCAAAAAAAGGAAGTACCAGCTGATGATTCAAACAATCACAGATTGCCATCGTGATTAGTCTGGAGTTGTATAACAAGATTTTTAGTGAAAATGACAAACTTTGGTAAAAAAAATTATCTTAAGGACACCCAGATTCATTTTCTGGCTGAAGAACAAACTTTGAAAAAATTAGACTAAAAGACAATGCTAGTTCTAACTAGCATTATATTCAGTTTTTACAGTATACAAGATGCTAGTTTTAGCATTTTATTCAGTTTTTACACTATACAAAATGCTAGTTCTAAGTAGCATTGACCTTCAGCCTAATTATTTTCAAAGTTTGTCCTTCAGCCTAAAAATAAAACTTGTTGTTCTTCCGCCTAATTTTTTTCCTTCAAAGTTTGTCCTTATGCCTATTTTCCACTTAATTTTATTAGTAAGGCCTTGTTAACTAAAGCTAATTTTACCAGTGTCAATGCACAATCCTCATTAATTAACATGCACTTAAATTTGGGACTTAGTTGTACCAATGGTGAACTAAAAGGGGGGCAAAATAATGGTTAAAACTTAAAAGAGATAAATCATTGATCATGTACTAACTAAAAACTTTAAAAGTAGCATATATTGGCAAAGTCAACGTGCGATAAGAATCGTCTCAGGTAAAAAACAGATAAACAATTTAGGTAATCAAACATACCCTCAAATCCATGCCCAATTGATTTCCAATTAATTGCATTTTGACTGTCTGCAACATTTATGCTCTCCAGATTATACCTAGTTGCTCCTTTTATACATAGCAATCTTAATATGAAATCTATGAATCACTTGTTAAAGATCAGATGACATAGCTCATAAATTAAAAAGTTACTTTAGCCAAAAAAACTAATAAAGAGATTAGATTAACCACTCAAACGTTGTTAGCACTAAATGTAAATGTAAGAGTAAGAAATTACACACTTGATTCACATAAAAAATAAGTAAACTGAGAAAGTTAAAGCATGGAAAAATTAGAATTTAATGGAATGAAAAACTATAATAAGAAAATTTAGAAACCAGTTAAAGATGTAGGCATATTCCATAAATTAAAGATTTAGGCCTATTCCATGAATCAAATGGAAAACCCATAAATGAGCCATTTTGAAAGAATGACTTCCTGTTTGATTACTAAGCATGTCAATAACTTATATAACTTTTTAATAAAAAGGTCAAAAAAAACCAAAGATTGATTAAAAATCATTTGTTTTAAAGAGAACCAATGGAAGATCATAAATTTTTTTGCAAGCAAGTGTGGAAAAATGCTTAGGAACAAGATTGAAATTATAGTTTGAAAAGCAAAAGACTTTGTACAAAAAGATGAAGGAAGTTTTCCTATTTTTCCTTTTGATGTGGTCTTTTCATAACAGTCTAAATTTAACTTTCAGAAAACATCAATTGTTTGAAGAAAAAAAATCATAAAATTCCATAGAAAACGTTTTCCCCAACCTATAATTTGGAGATCTTTAGAGAGTTAAGCATCTTTCTGCCTACAATTTTCTTTATGAATCTTGATATTTCAATTGTGACACGTAGGAAATTGCATATCACTACTACTAATAAAGAAAATTCGTTGAACTAATTTACTCGGTGTTTTTTTGAAATTCCAAAAATGTCATTGCTTTCCGTTTACATATTTACACTCAAACAAATTATCAATGTGTATAATAACACAAACAGCCCGTGTGCAAAGCACGGGCCCATACTAGTAGTCTATAATGGGAAAAGTGGTATATAAAATCCAAATTTTTGAATAGCCTATATAATCCAAATACTTCTGTTAAACTATTAACAGAATAAATATCAATATCCTTTTCCGATAAAAAATTCTTTATTGGACATATTTATGAAAGCTAAACACCAACTCAAGATATGTGCATGAGTGGCAACCACCAGGTACTAATAATAAACTGATTTAATAGATATGCTTATACAATGTAGATTGCATGTCAATAAGGAAGCTTCCTCTAAAGTTATGCAGAAAATTACACCAAGTTATCAAAAGGTCGCAAAAGACCACCCTTTATCTGTTTCAAAGATTAAATGCAAATATTTATTGAGAAAATAAAAATAAATTACCCATAATCATGTAATATTGTCTAAATGGTTTGATATATCTCATATTACCTTAAGAGCCAGTGTTATAATCCAGATTTGACTAATATTATGCCATGGACTGAAATAAACTTTAGTGTTCTACATGATCAATTTAATTAACACATAAATTGAAAAAATAATGAGTAACGTGTTTAAATAAGGAAATTTGGTGTCACTAGCATGATCATTTTTATTGAAAAATGTACTAGACCAACAAAAACCATAGTGATTTTGCTAGATTTTAGAGATTACCACCTCCTAGCCTTCTAAAAGGATAAAAAATAATAACGAAGCTGATCTATAGCAACTCCGTCCAGGTAGCAAAATTAGTAAATTAAAATTGATACATGCATATAGGGAAAGTTCTGATACCTTCTGATTGAATATGCGAATCTAAGTCTGAAGTTGCCTGATGCAAATCCGCTACAGTAATTTCAACTGTAGACTTAAATCTGGGAGAAAAAATTAACCACTTTTAGAAATTATGGTTGGAGGAAGACTAAGAATTGGGGTTCTGAGTGTTTGAGATTTAATTTTCTTTCTAGATAAATGATTAAAATTGATAACCGGCAGCAACGTGCTCATGTGTGGATTTAACGGTAATAGAATCTGCGCAGAATAAAGAAAATAAAAAACGATGAACATCGATACGGAAAGAAACAAGGAAACTAGAAGAGTCAGATAGCAAAAATTAAGGAGACGGTCGGAGTTCGAAGAGAAAATAAAGCAGGGAAATAGGGCTTAGATATTTTGGCTTCGGACTATTTTATTTTGACAAGTAACATTAGCCAAATGTGTCTAACGGTTGAATTGATAATTTATCTAAATTAGACCACTGTCTAATAATCTATGTAAATTTAGTCTCTGTGCATACATTCTTTTACACGTGACTATTATTCTCAAACTCTTATTTAAAATTAGCATTCAGTGCAGTTATTAATTTTTACAATGAATAATTTTTTTCTATAAATATCGAATTAATAAACCATTTTCACCATCACAGATTTTATTATTTTTCTAATAATATGCATTATGAATAAGTAAAAATCAAAATTTCAAAAAAGCTCGCTTATTTAAAATTAAAATTTTAGAAAATTTGCATCATTATAATGCAGTTTTTAACTGCATTCATGAAATGCGGTTAAAAACTATGTTATAGTACTATAATGTAGTTTTTGTAAGAAATTGATTGCCTCTACGAAGGTGGTCCAAGTGGATGGCAACCCCCATGGTGGGAGTGCAGCCCCGTCGATGGCATTCAACCTAACGGTCAGGTCATTGGGGGTCCGGGAGCAACGCCCTGTCAGAAAACATTATATTTCATTTACTGTTAGAATATTAATGTAGTTTAACAACATATGTGTTTTGCAGTTAAAAATTACAGCTATTAAATGCAGTGTTTGACCACATGTCATGCAAGTAGTAAAAATGCACTTAAATGGTGCAATTTTTAACTGCTAAGTGAAATGTATAGGTTTTTAACTGCATTACCATATTGCAGTTATAACCGCATTACCATAATAGCATCATCTGTAAGATACTGCTAAGTGAAATGAGGCTGATATAATCCGGCGGATGGTACATCCATAATACCGTCATTTGTAGGATACTGCAATGGATACTCTACCACCTGACCATGTACAACATGCGCTCTAAATGAATGAGGAGGAGGGTCGAAAGTAGTAGGCTGCGTGTACTGAGACGATGTAGACTTAAAGGTGGCAGGCGGTAGTAGAACTATACCAGAAGAGGTACGTGGAGCAATATGATCGAAGTTCAAACCCCGATTATAATTAGGAAACGCGTAAGCACGTGGGACTACTCGAGCCCAATACGAATCAAAGTCTCCCAGAACTTAAAAAGCCCACCATCCACCTATCCCGCACCCCTCATCACAAGAATATAAGCTGGTCCAACCCTAATATCACCATACATATCATCCTATGGTAGCGCACTGATGGAATGCGAACTATACCGTACAACTGTAGCTAACACCGCTCCGCTAATACTGTATGAATGGACATGTAGGAACCTGAAAGCAAACCCTGCGCCGCGACATGGAAAGCTGAAAAGTGAGTGGATGACTAGGGTCGGGCTTTAGGAACTGTAAGTACCGATCCCATGGACGAACGATAATGTTACCGCGCCGCCTCATATCAATATGCTATCTAGCCTCCATAAGCTCATTGTACACCCCTTGTGCAACACGAAACAAATGCATATGAGGACCCCAACGACGCAATCTAGAAAAGTAAATATAAGATGTGGCGTTTGCCTCTACAATAAGTCGGAGGTGCATATTGGCAGTGTACACATAGTACCAAAATGGAAGAATGTATCAAAATCCATATATCTGTCTAGACCACCGAAGCGCATAAAGTATCCAATGCTACGTACAAATAACCAATAATAGCGGTACCGTAATCATATATATGCAGTCCATCCACATCTACTGATCCAGCTAAAATGTCAAGCCTAATAGTACGCTTATTGTTACTAAAAAATATTGATCCAAAAAAGTATAATATGAAGGCACAAATAACCGGAGTGTGCATATCCTCAACGGCCATGTATTCTACTATATATTGCTGCAGAAAAGGGAGAGTAACAGCTCCTCCTCTAACCTCCTCATCCTCCAAAGCCGGTAAATAAGTTGAATATGACTCGAACTCCTCAATGAACTATCAAATGGAACAGGAGACGGTCCGGTCGACCAACCTCTATGCCAGTGAGCATATAAAAATCTAAAGAAGTCAGTTCTAGCTCAAAATCAGTGTAATTAAATATGTGAGTGGTAGGCCACCATCTCTCGGTGAGGGATCTACATATGCGAATCTAGATAAATCTAGAAATTCACTAAAAGGTGATGCATGTAGCCTATCCAAAATCGGTTGTGCTAACTGATCAAAATACTCAGACATACACCTATACCAACTATCTCACATCGCTATGCGACGAACCTAAATATGTGATTATGTAATGTTAAAATAAACAAACAATTATCATACATATATAGTTACACGGTTGTTCATCAAGCAATAAAGAAATAAACGTATACCTGTAGCGTCGCTATAGCTGCAGTAAGTCAATGCGAAATAGTAGGGAGCAAGTCGTGTAAGGATCGAAGATCGTCTAGAGTCACGGCAACATCAGGAGGGACATGAGCAGGTCCGATATTGACATTTGTCGTATATTGAACGGTCCGGCTACCAGTTTTGACCGGACGAGACCGCATTTCGACGCAAAGTAAAATAAAAAAAATTAAATGAAAAAAAATCAAAGGACGGTTTGTGCCTAATATAGGCGCGCATCAGACGCCTTTTGAATAAGCGTTTGATGACCAGGCGCCTGTTGAACAGGCGTCCGATTTAAAAAGAAAGCGGACGCTTGGTCATCAGACGCCTGTTCAACAAGTGTCTTGGCTCATTTCTGTTGGAGAAACGAGACCTCCAATATTTCGGAGTGTGGAAAATCCAATTTCCGCACTCCGAATTGTTGGAGATGCTCTAATACAATTAAAAATTGCACTTTTCACCAGCTTCACTTTGATCAATTCATCCTACATCCCTATGCAATACATGTATGTACTAAAGCGTGTACAGAATATTTGTCACACAACAAATGGCAACAATTTCTATTGTTTTTCATGCATTTGGATTACTAATCAATGCAGTGCAGTCGTAAAGATGATATTAACAAACGAACTATATGTTGGACCAAATATTTATTTGAAAATTATAATTTTACTGCAATTTTTAAGTGAAGTTTTTAACCGCATTTGCAAGTGCGGTTAAAAAATGCTAAGTAATTTTTTTAAAGGTATCGACGGTAGACGCCACTGTAAAGTTTATTAAATTTGTGATTTAATGGTGCAAACGGTTGTTTAATCCGATTAATCTATAAAAGGATATCACATTTTAAAGATTAAAATTAAACGAGTTGGCATATGTTTAATACATTTCCGGTGATCCACTTTGCAGACGATATTACTTAAGGACGTTCACTTTGGACGGTTAGCAAGAAATTTTCCATGGACGTCCAAAAATCTGTTTCATGTAGCTTGGCAAGAAAATTTTGATTCATGGATACAGGTCCCTTTACACGTTAGACCTTTAAATTTTTTGATGGCCTTAATTTTTCTATTTTTGATCCGAATCGAAATCTAAATCCAAATGTAAGAAGACAAAAGGAACAAAAAAACTAGTAGGAAACCGAGACCCATTTTCAATTATTTAAATAAAGTTGGATTGCTTAGTACTCTGATTTTGGGACTGATTGACGTAGCCTCCAAACAAATGTGCTAACTAACTGACTGTATCGTCCAACCCAAGTAAACTTGATACGCCTACTTCGTTTCGCGGTTGTAACATGTATAAATTTATTCATTTAGTACCCATTCTGCACACGGTGAAGAAAGTAGTGCAGTTTCCATTAAAAAAATTTGTCAAACTCAGAACAAAAAGACGAATCCATGTCCGCAGTCATTCAAAGCATATCAGAAAAACTGAGACTTGTCTCTTCCAATTCCAAATTCATGCAGCCAAGCTGCATTAACCGCGAAATAAAAAGACTCTTCGACTTTGCTCAAGAAACTGCTACAATATTCCTACAGGGTGAAAAATATCTTCGTACGAAAAAAAATTCCAGAGAATTATCATATATTTCCGATAACATTGATCTTGTCTTGGAATGCTGCTCTAACAGTAGAGATATTCACAAGGTATGTAATACTATTGTACCAAGTGAAATGAAAATTGTTCTAAATTGGACCGAATTCATACTTTTGATTTGTAAGTTGTCTCTCATTCAAGAAAGCAGTGCAGTTGCCATTAAAAAAATGTCAAACTCAGAACAAAAAGTCGAATCCATGTCCGCAGTCATTCAAGGCATATCAGAAAAACTGAGACTTGTCTCTTCCAATTCCAAATTCATGCAACCAAGCTGCATTAACCACGAAATAAAAAGACTTTCCAACTTTGCTCAAGAAACTGCCACAATATTCCTACAGGGTGAAAAATATCTTCGTAGGAAAAAAAATTCCAGAAAATTATCAGATATTTCCGACGACATTGATCTTGTCTTGCAATCCTACTCTAACAGTAGAGACATTCACAAGGTACGTAATACTATTGTACCAAGTGAAATAAAAATTGTTCTAAATTGGATCGAATTCATACTTTGATCTGTAGGTTGTCTCTCATTTAAGATTAACCAGAACAAAACTAGAGAAGTTATCAAAAAAGCTTCAATCCAACATCAACCTTAAAGAGAAGAAGACAATGAAGGTCGCTCTGAAGAACACTCTGATAGAGACACTAACCATTTCAGGCAAAAGGGAGGACAAAGAAAATATAATCAATCTGCTACGACGGTCGGAGGCATGCATAGTACCAATCATCCACAACTACAAACCAAACACCACCGAATTTGCTAAAGAAATATTCGAAGACAAAAGAGTGAGTCACCACTTCACTAGAACAGTATAGGTGGATGCGCCTCGCCTCATCGATGTAAAAAAGGTCAAGAACTTGGTCAAAAGAAGACCGTCCACACTGTTTTAGGTGATCAAAACATTAAACAAAGATGTAGAGGAAGAAAAGGTACTGCTAGTCCTTGATGACATCAAGAAGAAGCTCGAACTTGGAACTATGCACATCATGTACTACCCCATGAAGTCTAAAGATAAAACAGTCATAAGCACGTCCGAGACGAGATATGTGACCGGTCGAACTTTATATAGTTTTGCAAGTTTGAAGAAGCTGAGTATGGAAGAAGCTTGGGAGGTGATTAAGGAAGGAAAAGAGATCAAGAACGACTCAGACATATATGAAGAGATTGGAAAGGAGATGTTGTGCAAAATGGAGAGGTGGGAATCCATGATTTGGACGATGAGGATATTGCTGTCAAGAAATATGGAGGTGGCATACTGGAAGATGATGGCCGAGAGCCAGTTTTGGAGAATCCCCTGCCATGAAGATAAACTTTTGAGGGTCTTGATGAGGTTCTGTTATGATTTCAGTCTATCGGGATTAGAAATTCGAGCCATTTGACATTTTTGGCAAGGGAGCTTATTTCTTTTTCTACAGACTACTTGCACTACCAAAAAATGCTCTATTAAAGACTGGAAGTCAGAGACCGAAAATTTTCAGTTTCTAACCAAAAACTGATTAAAGACTGCAAATTTCAGTTTTAAGTTTTCAATATTAAAGACTGAAATACAGTCTTGAATTAGTTTGTATGACTTGAAACTGCTTACTGACTGAATTTCAGTCTTTAGTTTGATTTATAATCCATGATTTAGTTACTAAATTTCTAGTGATCGAAACTTCTCATCTATTCAGGATCCAATGGTTAAAATTTATGATCCACGTGATTAACTTTCTTTAAATCTCATTTAAACAATATATGTTGTAATATGAATTGCTCCATATCCTTCATTTCAGGATCCACGCTTGCATAAAAACTGTCCACTTTCCCCATTTGAATCAAGTCATTTCTTCCTCCTCCGCAACAATTAAATCATCAACCTTCTTTTAACTCCTATAATTAGACTTAATCAACAGATTTACCCTTCCAATATACTCATCATACACCCATACAAAATTCAATCTCTCATTGCTGAGTGAGACTCCCCATTTGTCGCTCTAAAACTTATGTACTTTTCCAAGATAAGCCAACCTAAACTTGTTGAGAATTGCTATGATTACCTCTTTATCAGCAACCGTTGTTCCCAATGAGTCCACTCACTATTAGCCTACATCATTTCGCTCTCCCAGTGAAATCTATTATTGTCCTCTACTTCCTCTATCAAAATCCAATCTCATGATGTTAAAACCATGGACTGTGATAGCCATAAGATAACTTCCTAGATTTGTTTGTGACAACAATACTATCAAAGTGGCAAATAAACTCTGGGCGTTTGAGTCAGTTAAGCTGTTTAATTTTTCGAGCATCCTAGAGAAGAGTGGTTCCTCAATTATGCATTGTAATTTTCCATTTCGTACACTGCCAGTTGAGTTAATTACTGAGGTTGGAGTGGAGTTGATGGTCCTCAAGTTCTAGGTTGTGCAAATGATAGACTAAGTGATGTAAAATATGAAAAGTTACAATGATGTTTGATTTTGTATATTTTATATGTGCATATGCATGTGTATCACTATATTTTATGTTTATATAAATTGAATATTTGCTAAATTCAAACTAAAATGAGTGTAAATGATTTTTGTTTGAATATTATATAAAATAAGTAAAAAAAAATATGAACGCACCCTTTACATGCATTAATATGCAAATGTGTGTAATATTTGTAAAAATAATTGTAAAGTTAAAGACCAATTAGTAACCATATTACAGTCACTATAATTCAGTCTTTTAAAATATTTAAAACTGAAATTGTAGTCTTTAAATTTTAAGACTAAAGTCTCGGTCTTAACCTCCATTTGGGACTTGAGAATTAATGACTGAAATTTCGGTCATTATTTAGTCTGTAAATATAGTTTAAAGACAAAAATGTTCAGCTAAGGACTGAAATTTTCAGTCTCTAGTTCAATATTTCTTTGTAGTGTTGTATATATAACTGCGATGATTTGTCGTTTTTTTTTTTTTTTAATAATTAAAAACAGTTCATAGATAGTGTACATGGTCGAAAGCATATAGAACATAACACCACCCGACCCAACCTCCATAACATGATATAACCTTAACCTATAGAGCTCTTTTTAATATCTTATGGCTTTGAACTCATGACCTCTAAATGTCTGTCTAAAGCACAATGCCTATAAGCACTTGGTAAAATCATGGTTAACTCACTTGTTTCTACTCCAGCTTGACTTGGAGAAGCATTTAGTTCAGTGGGAAGCAGTCAGCAGCAGTTTACACTCAGTTTTGTATCAGATATAACTTGAGATGATGCCGTTGTTATGCAAGAAGCCTAAACATACAAGTGTTTCACCATTTAAAAATTTCAACAAAGTCAAAAATTGCATGCTCAGTTTATTCAGAATATGACCATATATCATGCGTTCGAGGAGAAATACAAGCTGCAACTTCATAGTTTCACTTGAACATCAAGCAAACTAGAGCTGACTTGACAATTCAGAATTATAGCCAGAACATCCATTCCAGCTTGCAGCACTTGATCAGAGCAAGCCCTGTGCTTGTTGATGAGTGAAGGCAGTGTATAACAGCTCTCTCTTCTAGTCTGATCAGTCTTGATCATCATGTTTTGCGAATATTGGATGGTGAAATATTGCAGCAAGTACTTGGTGTGATTGATCAAAAATGGGAAAGTTCATGCCATTATCTGTTATTATAATGCGAACCATAATAACAAACTCATAAGAATCGCAACATGAATTTCGTTCTTTTTTACCAAACGATTTCTTTCTCTTTTCTCCTCTGCATATCATTCTTGTCTCCTTTACCTATATCCTCTTTTCCTTTTTTCTTTCATAAAGGTTTTGATTGTTAGCTATTTCCTAACACTTAATTACTCCAATGCTCATATATGTATATAGGTTAAAAACCTTTTGTCAATTGTGCTCAAAGAATCGTATCCCATATTAAATGCCACTATATTTTTCTTCATTTACATCTCATTCAAATACATTTGGAAAAGTAACAAATATGTATTATACCAAAACATTACTTAATTGATCTAACAAATGAAGTACGAGAAACAATTATTTTTAATCTTTGATACTCGTATGTAAGGAAGCTCAAATTTGTTGGGAAATTTATTAGTAGCCATTAGTTGATTCTGCATCTTCGATGATCATCGCAGTCCTGATGCCACGACATGAACTACCTCAAAATTCTTCTTTTGTCGCTTGAATTATATTTGCTCTTAAACTTGTTTCTTTTAACTGAACAGCATTCAAAATATGTGCAAAAATTCAAAGATGATATTCTTGGACCGAGCAACTGTACAATTGTGATGAAGGTCAAAACATACCTTAACTGCAGCGATTTTATTGATTGTTCTCCTCAACTCTTCTAATTTTTCAATTTCTTGAACTACAGTTTTCCTTAGTTCATTCAACGTGTAAGCAACGTCATCTGTCTGTTAGAATATCAATGGTTAATTTATTCATCAACAGTTACTGGAAAAAAAAATTAAAAAAATCTAACCATTGAGTAAAATTTCTTGATTGCATTTTCCATTTCCAGCATTATTTGCATGGATTTAGATATGTGACTACCAATTAGTAACACCGAACTAGCCTGCATTTTTGGATTACTTTCTATAAGAGGTTATTTAGTGCAAGTAACTATTTGATTGAACAAAATTTAAAGTACCTGGGCACCATCACACAAAGGAAGGCGAAGGTGAATGTATTCAAAAGTTCTAGAAAGTTCAGTAATAGCATCTTGATGCCTTCTAGAAACCAATTCCCAGTGATCGTTAAAAAAGTGCATCTGAAGATTCAAAATTTGTGCTAGTTTATTGTTTCGTTTACATCTCTGGATCAGAATCTTTTTTGCTGCTACTAAGCTTCGAAGCTCGTTAATCCTCAGCCATGCCAAAAGGATTTTCCTCTGCGGAGTACATAAATAAAATTATATATAAAACATAAGTTAATGATTCAAGAATACTCCTACGTACCACTGTAGTGAAATACAGTTTACTAGCTGATCTCTCCCTCCTGGCATTAACAAGCCTCCATTGCAACAGCCTACAACTGTATATTCTTAACATATGCATTGTCTTTTCTTTTTCATTGGATTGTTTGCTGTTTTTTCTCTTGAAAAACCCAATAACACCATTACTATGCTTCTCTTTCTCCATGACTTGGGTTTCATGCCGTGGTATTCGACCCGGTGATAGGGCCCATGCTGATGGACTTGGGCTTCTTATCGGGCTCTTGACTGGGCTTTGGCAGTAGCTCTGTTTAGGTGTGCTTCGGCTCCGAGGCAAAGTGTGACGGTTGGACATTAAGTGACAGCTGATCAGAAGGTTTTTGTTCAGTTTTTTGTGGAGGGAGAGGAGGTTGTTATGATGGTTACCATGCGGTTTTAATATACAGAGTCACCTCGACACAGACTATATGGTTTTCATTCCCTACTTGAATGCACGTTAGTTGTAAAAAGAATGAAAACTGGAAATGCGGAGACTGCAGCCACGACTACTTTGAGTTGCAGGCAATATACTTGTAGTGTTCACGCTGTTGTAACTGAAAAATAAACATTCTTGTTACACATAAGTCAACATGTTAAGTTTATTCATATGTATCTGCAATTAAGTGTAAAAGTTTATCTTTTTTATTTAATTATTTTTTAAAAGATTGATCATAGTCCTTACTAGTCCAACCCTACAACCGAATATTTGAAAAGAAAAAGTTATTGTAATATTTTATCAAAAATATATGTTGCACATAAATTAGTTTCCAAAATATAGCATTGTCACTCAGTCACTTTTCAAGTCTACACCATGCACATTATATCATGTAAATCACGCTTGACTAAAAATAATTCTTTAACTTCTATCGCATCATCAATCCGAAACAAAATGGTCTTGTTGAAGAGTGGTACAAATTCTAGAAATTAACAGAACGAACTTCAGGAGTTCGATAAATGGAGAAAACTACTTATGTAACAATCAATTATCAATTCTTTGATTTATCTACACCATTATATTTAGAGTATTATATCTAGGAAGTTCTAACTAGAATTTTCCATATAAACTATTCTATTATAAAATTAAGCCTATGAATATAGGCTCCTTTGTACATTGTATCTTGATTAAAATTTTTAAAAATCATTTCTTCATCAAATCTCTTAGTTTACTATTTAACTATTTCAGAACTATTTTCCTTCTATTTCTATTACTATCAGTATTATTAAAGCATCGTCCTATCACAAGGGGAAGTTGAAATATCATCCAACTTTAGATAAATTCCTCTTTTATTTTACTCCACTTTCAAAAAATTCTATAGTGGTGGCAAATGCTATTCAACCCTCAGCTATTGCAGTCTTCATTTTCATGGGTGAAAATTATGATCTTTGAGCATAAAAATGAATATGTATTTTAGCTCTCAAGATTTATGGGATATTAGAGAAGAATGATTCATCACTCATACATACACTCAATATTTAATCTAACTCGTAAAAAAGAGTTGAAAGAAAATAAAAAAAGTATTCAAAAGCATTGTTTATTCTAGAACAAGCGGTGGTTGATACTATCTTTCTAAGAATAATGAGAGCTACAAGCACAAAACAAGCATAGAGCACATTACAGGAGGAGTTTCAAGGAAGAGTGAAGGTACACGCCATTAAACTTTAAAATTTAAGGCGTGAATATGAATTAATAAAAATAAAGGAGTCCGAGACAGTAAACGATTACTACTCCGTGGTAAAAAAAAGTATTTAGTCAAATGAGAACCTATAGAGTCAACATTCTTGATCAAAGAATTGTTGAAAAAATTTTAATTTCTATTTCTCATAAGTATGATCCAATCATGATAATGATTGAGCAAACTAAAAATATTTCTATCTTTATTGGTAACTAAATTGATGGGCTCTCTTAAAGCATACAAACAAAGATTGAGTGGGCATGACGATGACTCGGTAGAAAATGCCTTTCAATCAAATCTCAAATTACCAAATCAGACTAATGAAAATTGGAAAAATAAAAATGATGGAGAAAAGTCTAGAGATAAAGAAAATTCTAGAGACTTCTTTATGAATAAACAAGGTAAGTATCCTCCATGTGAAATTTGAAAAATGACAAATCATTTGGAGAATACCGTTGATATCGTGGAAATCCACATTATAGGAACTGTAGAATATTTGGATATATGAAGAAAAACTACTTCAACAAAAATAAGCATTAGCTAAATTTCGTTGAAGAGTCTAATCATGAGCTGCATGAAAAAGCTCGTGATCATCATCTTTTTAGTGCTACCCAAGACTCCAATGATGAAAATGGTGAAAACAAGTACTTGGATAGTGATTGTAGCAATCACATGACTGGAAATGAAAGCATGTTCAAAGATATTGATAACTTTTTCAAAGTGAACTTACAACTGGAAAATGGCATTGTTGTAGAATCGAAAGGCAAAGGTACTATTATGGTAGAAACAAAGAAATGTATAGGATTTATAAAAAATGTCTTACTAGTTGCAAAGGATTTATAAAACATCGCCATGAAAATTCAAGTTGACGATTCATGGCTTTGGCATCGAAGACGTAGCTACTTCAACAATCAGCCATTCAAGTTGTTGGGTTAAAATAACATGATGAGAGACTCCCGAGCCTAAGAAAAATAATAAAGAGTGTGAAGAATGTCTTCTTAGGAAGCGACAATGATCAATGTTTTCAACGGGATATGAAGAGCAAAAGAGTAGTTGGAATTGATCCATGCTGATATTTACGTACCAATGAAGAAACCATCACTCTACAACAGATATCTCATCCTATTCACTGATGACTATTCTACAATAATATGGGTATATTTCATTAAAAAAATCAAAAGGAATATTCAAAAATTTAAGGCCTTAATTGAAAATCGAAGTGGAAAATGTATAAAGAGGCTTGGAAGTGATTGCGGCAAAGAGTACAGCTTCTATTAATTTGATAAATTTTATAATAACAAAGGCATTGAGCAACAAATTACAATCACATATACTTGTACAATAAAATGGAGTATGTGAAAAGAAAATTTTCATAGTTGTAAAAATTGCCAAATCAATGTTGAAGGTGAAGGGCTTTCCCAATAATTTTTCAACGAAAGTAGTTTACATTGCCATCTATGTACTTAACAAATGTCTACCTAGAGCTATCCAAGACATGGCTCCTCTAAAAACATGGAGTGAAAGAAAGCTATCAGCCGAGCATTTAAGATTTTTTGGATCGATTTGCTACGTATACGTTCTAGATGAAAATGATACAAATTAGAAGACAATACCATACGATGAATCTTCTTAGGGTATAACACATAATCAAAATGCTATATCTTTATAACTTGCAAACAAAGAAGCTCGCTATTAGTTAAGATGTCAAAGTTGATGAGATTGCTGCTTGGAATTAGGACGAACAAAAAGTCAAGAGAAAAAACATTTATGTACCTGTACAACAACCCCAAATATAAGTAGAAGAAGTAGAAAAGAGTCAGCAAAATGCCCTTCATCTCCTTAACAACAAACTTCTTCATCAAATTCTTTACTAAGAAGAGTTAGATCTTTATTGAATATATATGAAACATGAAATTTGCCATACTTGAGCTTGAAAGTTATGAAATAGCATCAAAGCAAGAAGTATTGATCAAGGCAATGAAAGAAGGACGAGAATAATAATATTTGGGAAATAATAGATTGCTCTAAAAGTTAAAAATATCATTAGAATATCATGGATCTATAAGACAAAGCTTAACCCGGATGGCCAATACAAAAGCACAAGGCTAGGCTCATTGCAAATGGCTACTCACAGCAACATGGAAATTGAATATGATAATACATTTCCCCAGTTTCATTCTTTGATATTATTAGAGCACTATTTGCTCTTGCAACCCAAAAGGTTCATACATTTTTTAACTTGAGCTAAAATTAGCCTTCCTGAATGGAGAATTAAAAGAAGAGATTTACATAAAGCAACTATAATGTTTTGTAAATAAATGCAACGAAGGAAAAGTGTTGAGACTAAGAAAAGCATTGCATGTCCTAAAAGCAAGCTCCTCGAGCATAGCATAGTAGAATTAGTTATTATTTCATTGACCAAGGGTTTAGGAGGAGCAAGAGTGAGCCAACACTGTACATCAAGACCAAAGATGAATGTGTTATTCTCATTATCTTGCTATATATAAGTGATCTTATATGTATAGGAAGAGATTTGATGATGACAGCTACATTCAAATAAGACAAGAAGAAAACATTTGAGATGAATGAACTTGGCTTGATGAATTACTTCTTTGGCATAGAGGTAAAACAACAAAAGGATGGGATATGTGTCCCTCAAAATAATTATACCGAAGCACTATTAAAGAGACTCAGGATGAATGATTGCAAGACATTTACTATTCCTCTTGTAAAATGTGTTGATTAGGGCATTAAGATTTGATTTTATTAAAGGGATAGCCATGTCATTTGATAATGAACTAAAGTGGGGCTTAAAATGAATTAGGGGAGGGGTAAAATAGAAAAGGTATCATTTCTATACCTATAACCTATGGCCGTATAAATTATACGCATTCGTTTCATTTTCACATTTTTAAAAGCCAAGACCGGCCACCATTAACAAGGAAAAAGGGGAAAAAGATAGGAGAAACTAGAAAGAAGCTTAAGCAAATCAAATCTATTCATATCTCAATCTCTTTAGTCACAAAGGCTAAGGTGAATAATGTTTACATGTCTATTTTAATTATGTTTTCAGTTTAATGATGATTTCAAATTGATTTGCAATGTTTTTCCATGTTTTTGAATGATGTAATAGTTTATATATACATGTTGATGGTTTATACATGTTCATATTGATTTTATGATGCGTTTTAAGATAAAACCCCTATTAAATGACATGTTTATGCCTTGCGAATTTAAATATAGATCAGAAATAATATTTTGGATATGGGTTTCGATTTTCAGAATTTTTGGAATTAATGAGGACTTTATATGAATTTTTTAGTAAAGAAAATGATATTTTGGGTTATAAATTATTTACGAGTAAATAATAAATGATTGGGGTTTGAAATTTTAATATGTTAGAAAACATATTAAAAGAGACTTTCTAGAATTTTATAGATTTTTCTTAAATGCTTGATGGGTATATAAAATTATTTAAGGTACGAGACCTAAATGTTTTATATATTTTAATAGAAGAAAGGGGCTTTTTGCAAAATTGTTTGAATTTTTTAATTCGGGAAAATGGCAGCAGTTATGAAAAAGTATTATGGTAACCAATCAGATTTAGACAAACAAAGCAGGTTAGGTACAAAAGAAATAGTTTAAAAGTACAAATAAATAGGTTTTTCATTTTTTCATCTCCGTCGGCACCAGGTTCCATCTCAATGCACATGTTTTAGGCAACCGGTACATAATGAATTGGAAGTTGGCGAAAGGTATAGGGTCGAAACCATGGGGTTCCGAAAAGGTTGAAGCTTTGCTTTGATCTTAAAGAAAAATGCACATGCTTACTTTAGACGAAGATGCTTTCGACTTGGTTGGGTTTCGACCAAGTCAAATGGCTTATGAGATAATAGTTTTGATTGGGTTACATCTTTGTCTTTAAATGAATGTTTTCGACTAAGTCGAAATATCTAGCTATCGCCTTTTAACCTTACGACCTAGTGGGTTTCGAAGGGATTATTTTGTTTTAAAAATCTACCCATGTCTCAATTTCTTTCGAAGATATGGTTTCGACACCATCACTTCTTTACTTAGGAATGCTTTCAAAAGAGAGGCTTTCGACTTAAATGGTTTTAACAACCTTTTTGCATGATTGAAGTAAGACCCAAAAGGTTTCGAAAGAGATAGTTTTAAAAGATTTCGGAACAGATGCTTTTGTTTTTAAAGGGTTTCAACTGAAACAGATTTCAAAAGGTTTGGAAGAGGTGAATTTTTGAACAGTTTCAAAAGGTATCCTCATATTTTAAATTGAATCCAAAGTGCCTTCGAAACATTTAGATTTAAGTGCCTTCGAAAGTTTTTAAAAGAGGTTTCAAAGGGGTGGTTCCTCGAGGGTTTCGAAGGAGTCGAAAGGTATAGTTTTTCTGATGATTTCAAAAGATAGGTTTTCTAAGGGTTTAGAAAGGCAAGATTTGAAAGGTTTAAAAGAAAGATGTATAAGGTTTTAAAGCTTTCAAAAGGAAGGATTTCCAATGGTTTCGAAAGGATGGTTTTGACCTTTCGGTATAGATAAAAGAAAGGGTTTTACTTGGTTTCAAAATAGGTACTTTCAAAGGTTTCGAAAAGGGTACTTTAAATAGATTTGAAAAGGGCACTTTCAAAGATTTAATTGTTTTCATCAACTAAGATTTGAGTAAAGTATACATAACATGGCAAGGTAATTTTGAGTAAAGCATGGAGACTATATATTTTCCTTGTTTGAGTTTGATTCAAAGGGTTAAATCATTTTGGAAAGGTTTTTAAGGAAATTTTTAGGAAGAGATGCCTAAGTAAAGTGACTCGGATATTAGATACCAGATGAGACTAGTATAGGGTTGCGTCCTATACATTTGCTATTAGCCCCAAACTAATTTTGTCCAAAATTCCAATGTGTAGGGCTTTGTCACAGGAAGACTAAAATTATGATTACGCACAATAAAGAAATATATGTTCTCATACAGATAGGTTATTGGTGAGCACGTAAAACCATTAGGGTCACGTGACCTTGGAAGATAATAAGTTAATGACCGACCATCCAAAAGAGAAGCATTTAACAGATGGTCCAAAAGAAAAGGTGTGTCTAATAGATGTTAGATAAAATTTGATATTGTATGGTGGGCCCGAGTCAGCTAAAGATTAAAAGTTAGCCAAACAATACTTATGTGCATGAATAGATAGTTCATTTGTTACCTGATATTTATGTATGTTTACTTTGTGATGCTTTACAGATATTTTGACAATTTTGGTTGTAGGAAAAGAATTGCAAAGGTTTGTTTTAAAAGAATGTTAGTGAGGGAAAACCCATTCCGTTAAGCGGCGTGGTCTCACTTAACATAAAATAACAGAGATGAACAATATTATTCACACCAGGCTTTATATCTGCCTTGAAGTTTTTGTTTCCCCTTAAACTCTTAGGTGCTCAAAATTGATTTGAGTAGGTTGAGGATTAAGGTTTTCAGGTTTTTGAATTTAGGACGAATAAAGCTTTCGAAGACGAGCGGGTGGCTGACAGATATCTATACAGGAGTTTCATTTTTGATTCCGATGTGCATACTGAGTCAGATATGACTATATTGATTCTGATCAACTAAGGTGGCATCATCATCTATCGCTCTTGGCGTATTTTGTAATTAATATATTTAATCATTGCTTGGGAAACGTTAAGAGATTATGTAATATGGATATGAATTATTGTTTTGAAATGTAATCAACAATTTTTTTTTGAAATACCGTGATTTTGTTCATATCCATGTGCTTCTGATATTATAGATACCATTAGCAATGTCGTATTTTATCACCAAAAATTAATATTGTGGATGACTGCAGCATATGTATGCTTAGTTTTTGGCCTCTAGATACGAGATGTTGCAAGCATACATTGCGACGACCAATCATCTATTGGAAGGGCCAATAGTAAGCTTTATCTAACGTCCTGCCTTTTCGCATGCTTTAAATCGACACACGCGCCAATTCAAACCATACGGAATGGCGGATTGTTATGGGGTAAATAAGAAAAAGCAGAGAAAGAAAAAACAAAATAGAATCTTGCAGCGGAACGATAAAATATAATAATCAAATATACAGTTTATAAAGCTGTTTTACAAAATATTCGATTTATTCTTATACAACACAATATCAGAGTACACATACCAGATAATAATAATTAATGCAGCGGAATTAAATGGTGTGGTGGAATAATATAGTAGATAATAGTATTACAAATCTTCGTCTTCGTCCTTAGAATAAAATCTTTAAATCCTGAAACGCTCGGACTGACCCGAGCGAATTGAAAAGACAAAACATTCGAGTCAGAACTAAAAGGTCTTATGTAAGTTAAATTAACAGAAATGAATATGAGTGCAGTAACTTACGAGATGCTCGGGATTCACATCTCCTAAGGATCCGTTAAACTATTTACTATGTAGTATATTTCGCTATTATAATAGCGTCTAATTGTAAAATAAACTTACTTTAAAATATCGTTAATGAGTGACCCAATATTCCCCTTAACACATAATAATGCCAATAGTCTATACAGTACCGTAATACCTCCTGATCGGGAGGCTACCAGAGGATACTCCATAGATACAAAACAAATAGAAACTCGTACAAGGTGTGATAGGGTTGGTGACACGGCATAACTAGGCAATGCCAGGGTAGATATACCAATTACGCTTCCGGGTCGGTGGTAACGCGTAGCCGCAGCGACCGCCCACATCGAGGCATACCCCCAAATAAAAAAATCAAAAGTGGCCACCGAATCAATCCAAAAGTCAAAGTATAATATCGAAGGGATGTGTCCGATCAAATGTGCTACCTCAATTAACCCATCGACCGCTCCTGTTTTAGCCGCCTTATGCCAACTCACGGAGTTGGGTCCACGTATTTACCTCAAAGGAAACGCCACCACCATCCTACTTCATTCTGAAATCTCCACCGCGTACACGGTTGTTAAAGTGGTTTTCGGAGTTGGCAGAGAGTATGAAAACTTCCGATCCCGGTCTCTTCAACAACCAATCGTTATTATAACACCGCGGTTATTTCAAAATAATTTATACTTTAAAACCAGAATATAAAATCCTTTTCAAAACCATATAAGTACGATATCATTTATAATTTTAAAACCCCAAATCAATATGATATCATTTTTATTTTAAATATATCCCTTTCCCAAAATCATAATATTTCAAATATATAAACTTTAAACCCATAGCTTCGAACATAATTTTCAATACTTAAATGGTTTAAGAATAAATTACTTTATACAGTAAATTAGCTTTTTAATTTCTTAAATCAATTCCAAATACAGATTTGAATTCCCAAATAAACCATTTAAATTTCCATATATTTCAAAGTTTCAAATATTCCACCATTTCAAAACTAATTTTTTTAATTCATATATATATGTCAAATTCCCTTTAGTATTATTCAGTTTTGAAATACTTGCTTAATAAATCCAGTATCCTTTAAATAAAACTTCCAATTTCAATAATTGAATATTCCTCAATTTATTTAGACTAGATATATTCACTTAAATCATCTTAAAACCGAATTTAGTTATAGCACCATATTCTTTTTAAATCTAAATTTCAAAACTATCTTCTCAACTTTGATTTATAAAAATCAATATAAACTCTACATTGGAATATAATTTTAGTAAATACTTATGCATAATGTATTCCACTATATTTTTAACATACATCATACTTTAAACAATTTTATACATAGTTTTAAACCAAGAATTTAACTATATATAAAATAACCTTTATCAAATATCCGTCATCAATATTTCATGAAACCATATATATATATATATATATATATATATATTCTTTACAAAACCATAGGAAAACTATTTCAAAAATTATTATATATATATATATACCGCGGTGTCTGTATAAAATTTTATATCCTATGGTTAAGTGATACAGATATTTATCATTTCAATCCGCAATTTAAAAATAAAAATGCGGTTGTATATCATTTCAAACCGCAATCCCGAATGAGGTGAAATGCATAATAACTTGCAGTTTATAACAATATACAATACAACATCCATTCATCCAATATCATCCATCAACCATTTATCAAAATCATCATCAAATTCAAACAATACACAATATATAACAGGCAATAAATAACAGGCATTTACTGGCAGTTTATTATGCAAAATAAATTAACTGATAATTTAACTGGCAGTTTATATGCACAATAAATTAACTAATAATTTAACTATCAGTTTATATGCAATAATAAATTTAATTGGCAGTTTATATGCAATAATGAATCAAATAACAATTTAATTAAATAAATGCGATTTAACTGAGATGATGAATAAAAATATGCCAAACAGTCATAAATAAATTTCTACTCATATCATAAATCAATTTAACAAACATAAGAAATTTTAGAAATTGTGAGTGGGTTAAAACACTCACCTTTTAAATTTAAATTGAATTTAAATCCAATTTAAACCCAAAAAGTTGATCCTCTCAGAATTCGTCCAAAGCAGCGTCATCAAGTTTGTTATTTCAATACGATCCTAACAAAAAAATTCGCGCGTGAAACGAGTTCGTACGCAAAATTTATTCGAGTTAAAACGAGTTGAAAATTAAATATAAATTAAAACAAAGAAAAACAAACTCACTCTCAAAACGCCATGTCACCATCTTCATCACTCTCCCCGGATTACAAACCGAAACCACTAGCCCAGAATCACGCATGCAAATTTCCACCACGCACGATCGTACACGGCCATCATCGCAACGTCGCGACTCCCCTCCTCCTCCCCCCCCCCCCCCCCCGCGTCGTCCACCAACTCCAGCGACGAACGTCCATGCCCAACGGGGCCGAGATCGACAGCCGCCGCCCCTATTTATTAAACCCTAGCCACAAATTCCTGGCTGCGTTGATTCTCGAAACAAACCACATAGATCGACTCCCCTCAGCCCTCTCTGCAAAACCCAGAAAGGGTTTGTCGATCCGACAACTTTCACCGACGCGTGATGGACGACCGAGACTTCTTTGATTTTTACTGGTCAAACGATAAACTGAATCGAAAAACGAACACCACCAGTGAATTACGCTAGTCGAGAGCTTTAGCATATATTTTTTTAGTTTTTTCTGAGGACTTTGAATTTTATGCTTTGGATTTGTTTTGCAATTGGATCTGGAAATATAGAATTTTTGTCTACCATTGAGGGAGAAGAGGAATAGAATGAGTTAACGTACAGACCAATGAAAATTAGGGAGGCTAGGGTTTATAGCAGGATATTTATAGAGAAAGTTGGAATAGAATAAATGGATCGGGCTGAATACGCGCTGACGACAAAGTGGCCCAAAAAGCCCATTCTGATCCCGAAACGAAATTGGGTAAACCCATATATCAAAATAGGTGTTTTAAAATATTTTAAACGCAATGGAAAAGGTTTCACGTCCAAATGCTATCGTATAAAGAAGTTATGCTAAAATCAATATTTTCAAATTGATTTCAATTAAATTGATTTCAAGGCGTTTCAAGCCCATACGATCAAACGACAAGTCCGATCGATACGAAACTTGAAATCCTACAATAATTCACCGATACGGATCCGATGAAACTTGTTTCGTATAAATCCGGGTCAGTAGCCAAAATGGCTATTTTTCCATTAATTAAATAAATTAAAATTAATTAATTAAATCAACTTTTCAATTTCAATTCGAAAATTTTCCAAATTTATCACTAATGATTTCTCAATCATTTACAACGATTAACCAAATTTAAATGTCAACTTAGAGGTGAAAAATTTATAAATTTCAATATTAACCTCAATTTCATTAAATTATAAATTTAATTTGCAAAATTTCTATTAATTTACTTTTCATTCTACTATTCAATTCATTATTAACAAATGAATGAAAAACATATTAGAATCAAAAATCCATTACATTAACATTCTCACTTTTCACTTAAATTCTCATTTATGTAATATTTTAATATTATATCCCACTTATTTGCAATTAATCCACTTATCAAATTCCATATTTCAAATAAGTTAATAAATCTTGGTTTTCACTCCTTAAATCAACCAATCCTCATTTTATAAATAAAATTAATATTTATTACATCTTATAATATTAACCATCTGCAATGACAAATTAAATCTACCCAAACTGCACAAATTAAGACAATTAATTGCAATTTATTTCCCATTAAACTTCATATATTATCAACTGAAAACTAAATAAAACCGTTCATTTGATTAAAATCTTGCTATTTAATAAATTGACAATTTATGGGCATAACTAACATTGATTCCTAATTATTACTTAAATACATCACAAAACGTTAAATTTAGATTCATTACAATTGGTTGCCAAAAATTTATTTAATGCAATCAATTATGCCCTTTACAAATTTTTATACATTCATTAATTGTCAATCACCATTCAAATAAATTCATTCATTTGATTTCCTTCAAATTAATAAAAATTGATTTCTATAAATTGATTTGATTTCATTGCCAAATATATACATAAATTACTATTAAATGTCCTCGATAAATTTTATTAACTTGGTTTCAATTTTTTTTACTACATCAATTACTGCCTTATAAAATAAAATTTCGTTTCTATTAAATTTGCATTCACACTTCCGCTACTACACTTATTTCAAATTAAGTAATATTTATTATCAACAACAAACATTAAAATTTACTTATCTAAACATTGATTGTACAAACTTTCAATTTATTACATATTACTTCCTTAGTTAATATAACTTCAGAATTAATTCCCCGATTCCCTAATTCAAATCAATTATACCCTTACAAGTTGTTTCAATTAATAGGTATTACACAAATTTAGTTATTCCATCAATTTCATTTACGATACAATTATCATGGGTTATACTATAGTGCATTAATATTCTTTTTATATCTTAATTTCAAATGATGTAATATTAAATTCCATTTACTACAATAGATCCAATTAATCAAAATTTAATATTAATAAATCATTTTAAATCTTTATTTAACCAATTTCTATAATTTCATACATAATATTGAATTCATTCAAACACCCCTAATTATAACATTTCACTATTTAAATCAATATTCCCATTTGTTTTCTTATATTAAACTTATAACCAAGGATGACAATTTATATTATTTCAATCAATTCAATTTCATTTTTGATTGTAAATTTTTATTACAACTGGTACACTTAATTTTCTATCATTCGCTTCATTATAAATTATAAAAATTAATTTTTTCTTTCTTTTTTCCAAAATCTTATTAAAATGACAAATTTAATTATCGAAAATTACGGGTCGTTACACTTTACAATGGCAAGTCCAGACATGTTCATCGTAGATGTAAAACTATGAGACAACATTTCTCTAATGAGGTTATCACAATTGACTACGTTAGATCAAATGATAACATTGCAGATCCAATAACAAAAGATTCATCTAGAAAGAAGGTTAATATCTTATCGATGAGAATGAGGTTAGGGCCCATAAACTAAAAGTTTTTTTTTAAACGGAAACCTCACCTAGCCGACTGGAGATCCCAAGATCTAGGTTCTAAGGGATAACTAATTTTTGATAGACTTGATAGCACTGTAAATATTCAAACCATTCCTATGATAGGTCACTGCGCTACTCATCGAAGAATAGGATAGGTTTTGAAACATTTAATGATGTCCATACTCGGTAAGATAAAAAACCAAGCGTTAAGAATCACCTATGTGAGTGCGAATGCGCCTCTTTAAGGAGAATTGAAAGGCCAAATTCTCCTAGCACTCATGAGACCAAACTGATGTTCATGGAAAAAACGAACACAAGCAGAATCAAGGAAGATAAGAAACATCTATCGTGTGCTATCTTTTTAGACTTACACAAAAGGCTTATAATTCAAAGACAATCAAAGTCCATTGATTCGCCAGTAAATCAAAAGGATAAAAACACTAGGAAAGTTCAAAGCATGTGTGCTATTTTAATCGATACGGTAAAAGGTTCCATAAAAATGAAGAAAAGATAAAAAAAAACTACTCATTCATGTGTGGGATTGTGGTAAATGAATAAGTAATATATATTAGAAAATGTGAGGCATTGAATGCCTTAGGAAATGGATAGTCTTACATCTTAGAAAATAATATACATTTTGTTTTTATATACAAATTTGTGGATACTATTATAGTTACTTTGAGATAAAAAGATACATGAAAGCATAACCATCTTAGCGGTGCAACGCACCACCACACACGCGCGTGCCCGCACCGACACTAGCATCCACATCCGCTGTGCGAGCGGATGAGCGTTTGAGGCGTATTAGAGGCACTTTGCAGTTTGCATGACTTGGCATGGCTTGGCTTGGCTGTTCGGACGGAACAATTTTTATATTTATTTTTGTCCGTTCAAACTCAAACGCTAAAAAAACGGCCGCACCGCTTGGTAAAGTATCGCAACCTTTCCAACTGTCACAACCGTTCGAACATGCACCTATTACCAAATGGACACCTTCCCGCGTCTATACATAGGTAGACGAAAAATAGGAAAATTCACTTAGTTTTTCTGCACTTCTTCCTCTCCCACAAAACTCTATTCTTAATTGAATTCTCTTGAGTTTGTCGTTGCTTTATGATTGTTGCGCAGCATCATAGAGACATGTCTATTTCTTCTTGGAAAACAATTGCCGATATCCTAAAACTTCGTAGAGGGAGAAATATTGTTTGAAGAAAATAGAATATTCTAAACTCGGAATCTAATCGGTATTATATCTATTGCATAATTTGTTTACTGCAAAGTTCTATTCGTAATAGCTTTTGCAACATAGTTGTAACAGTTCTGTTGTTGTAACATTTCTGTAGTTGTAACAGTTTTGCAATATATTCGTAACATTTTTGCAACATAATTGTAACATTTCTGCAGTTGTAACAGTTCAGAAATTGTAACAATTTTGTAACATAATCATAACAGTTTCGTAACATCTTTGTAACGTTCTGTCAACAAATCTTCCTACTAACCTAAGTCGTGTGATGCTTAACCTGAGCTTACGCCATTACCAACCATCCAGCCTGTTCAGTTCACTCTTTTTCGTGCTTTTGGACAGAGCGAACGAGCTAATTATTATAACGGCGAAAACTACGCCGTCGTAATATTATAACGGCGATTATAACAGTTAAGTCTTCGCCGTTATAAAAAACAACCACATGTTTAGTGAACTAACCACGAGAACACTTCAAATCAACTACGAAAAGGTGAACATGCCACATGTGGTTTTTCAAAATAGATGGTTTTTCAACCGACCTTGGTTGTTCCAATTTTAACACACCATCGTTTGTCAAGTGCATTGAATCCGATTTGAGGATTGACTGTGATCTTTAGCTATCATCTCAGTAAGGCTTTCAAACGACAAAATTAAATAATTTGTTGATATATGTATCATAAAAAGGAGATGAAAAGCTCAAATCATAATCTCTTAACGTGACAATACAAATTTTGTATCAGTTTTCTTGAATTAAATTAAATGTTACAAACCGAATCTTTACTTTAGATTTCCATTAAAATCAATATGACTTGACAAGTGCACAAAAAATAAAAACGGCGAAAGAACAATCCACTGAAAAGAGTTGAGATCAGAAAACAACTGCTATATATCAGTGCAATATATATCATGTCATACCAATTGCTCACGTAATCTTGTAAAACAATTTATAAGTGAAAAAGAAAAAAAAAAATCGAAATGATTCGAGTCTCATAAAGCTTACAAGCCTATAAATTCGAAGCAAAATCAAAACCAAGTTACACAAAAAGAGGTGAAAAAACCTTGAGAAAACTAGAAGAAAAAAAGAAGAAAAGAAAAGCAATGGCTTCAAACAACGGTACCCTCACACTCAAACTACTCTTGGACACAAAAGCAAACAAGGTTCTTTTCACAGAAGCAGGCAAAGAGGCAGTAGACTTCATTTTCAGTTTACTTGCATTGCCTCTTGAAACCGTCATCAAACTTCTCACCAAACAATCCATGGTCAATAGCCTTGGTAATCTCTACAAAAGTGTAGAAACTCTAGATGAAACTTACTGACGCAGCGGATTAACAAAAACTGGATATGTCGATGGAATTAGAAATCGGTGGATTGAACAATACTGAAAATGCCCAAATCCGTTGATCTCAAGAGATACCGGATTCTAGTTATCCTTAACACGTTGATCGCGCACGATACCGTGATGAAGGATCTACGATTCTTCGACGTTGATCAAGCGCACTTGATTCCGTGAATCGGCTTCAACGTTCGTTGATTCGAGCGCACTCGAATGCCGAAGTGGAGATAGGAGATTTTCACTCGACTACCAATTTAATGGAGGCACAAAGCTTCACAAACAAAATTTTATTCAATTTTCAACAACCATTTACAATGACTTCACGTCCCTATTTATAGGGTTACAACACGACTTAAGGAAATTACAACACTTTACACAAACGATATAAGCAACAAATTACCAAAGTGCAACGACTTAAAATTTCACGACATAAGCTTTATGAGACCTAAAAAGAATAACTTGTGACTTAAAAAAAAATGCAGACGACACAACTTTGTGACTCAGTAATAAGTCGTTCGTGACTCAGTAATAAGTCGTTCGCGACTCAGTAATCATCAGCGACTTAAATCATTTGATGTTCGCGACTTATTTCCTTTACCCGAGCTAAGAGAAGTCGGTAACAATCTTCGCGACTTAAGAATTGGGGAAAACGACTTACTGTCGTTCGTGTCTAGGTTTAGGTTTGAGGGTCGTGGGTCGCGGCTGAAGTGATGAATCGTAGGTCGCGGTAATGGTGAGTCGTAGGTCGTGGGAGAGCTGGGTCGCGGCTGAAGTGGTGAGTCGTGGAGAAGTGGTGATGGGAATGAGTCGTGGGTCGTTGAGGGGGACGAGTCGTGGGGAAATGGATGGGGATGAGTCGTGGGGTTGTGGGAAGCGGCGATGGGGATGAGTCGCGAACCGGTGAGGAGTTGGGTCGTGGATGGGGAAGTGGTGTTAGGTCGGCCCCTGTTTTTAAGGTACGTACTTCATCATCCTCCCCTTGTTGGACGGAATTCGTCCTCGAATTCACACTCTCGTCAACTTCATCAAGTTCCTTCCCATAATACGGAATTAAATGTTTGACATTGAAAATATCAGAAGTATGAACATTTTCCGGCAATTTTAACCGATACGCATTATCATTGATCTTCTTCAAGATTTCTACTGGTCCAATCTTTCGAGCTTTCAATTTGTTGTAAGTTCCAACCGGAAAACGATCTTTCGTCAAAACGGCATATACCAAATCTCCCTCTTTGAAGACAACATTTCTTCGTTTCTTATCCGCCATTTGTTTATATTTCTCATTTGTCTTTTCCAATCGTTCCTGAACGATTCTATGGCATTCTGTCAACCCATCAACAAAATCAGCGGCTCGTTTAACTGTCCTCTTCGGTTGTGGTACTACTGCCAAATCCAACGGTCCCCTGAGTAAATTTGAATATACAATCTGAAATGGACTGAATCCTGTACTTCGGTTATTTGCATGATTGTGAGCAAATTCAGCTTGACACAACTTCAAATCCCAACTCTTCAAATTATCTTTCACAAGACATCGTAACAAGTTTCCTAACGATCTATTCACCACCTCTGTTTGCCCATCTGTTTGCGGATGATAAGCACTACTAAATTTCAGCTTCGTTCCCACCATCTTCCACAAACTCAACCAAAAATGACTCAGAAAACGGGTATCTCTATCTGACACAATAGACTCCGGCAACCCATGTAAACGATAGATTTCTTTAAAGAATAATTGTGCCACTCGAACTGCATCCGCTGTCTTCTTACAGGCTATAAAATATGCCATCTTCGAAAATCTGTCCACCACAACAAATACAGAATCATTCCCCCTTTGAGTTCTTGGCAAACCCAAAACAAAGTCCATACTCACATCAACCCATGGTTTAGCGGGTACAGGCAACAGCATATACAACCCAGCATTGGTCGCAGTTCCTTTCGAAACCTGGCAGATATGACATATTTCCACAAATCTCTCGACCTCTTTCCTCATTGAAGGCCAAAAATAAGATTGTGTAATTAACTGCAATGTACGATCACGGCCCACATGTCCTTCCTCGTGCAATTCCTTGATAATCTTCATTCTCAAGCTACAATCTGGTATACATAAACGATTCCCTTTGAACAAGAATCCATCAACCAACACAAATTCATCAGTATTCCCATCCTTAATTTTCTCAACAAACTTTACAAAGTAAGGATCTTCTTCAATCAGCTCTGGCAATAATTCAAAACCTGTCACTTCAACTTTCATTGTCGTTAATAAATGACTCCTCCTGCTCAAAGCATCAGCCACACGGTTCGTCACCCCTGATTTGTGTTTAACGACAAAAGTAAACTGCTGCAAATAAGCAATCCACGATGCATGTCTTGCCGAAATCTTGTCATGTCCTTGCATATGCTTCAATGCCTCATGATCAGTGTACAGAACAAATTCTTTCTGAAACAGATAGTGTCTCCAATGCTTAACAGCCTGAACAATTGCGTAAAACTCCACATCGTACGTGCTATACCTCATCTTTGCTCCTGATAACTTCTCACTGAAATAAGCAACGGGTTTCCCACTCTGACTCAGGACTCCACCAATTCCCACCTTCGACGCATCAGTATGCAATTCAAACAACAACTGAAAATTTGGTAAAACAAGAATCGGCGCTGTCGTCAATAGTTCTTTAATCTTCTCAAAAGCAATCCCCGCTTCCTCTAACCATACAAACTGTTTCCCTTTTATGCAATCAGTAACTGGAGCCATCACGCTACTGAAGTGTGGAATGAATCTTCGGTAGAATGATGCTAGCCCATGAAAACTTCTCACTTCCGTAATTGTTTTTGGCTGTGGCTAATTCCTGACTGCTTCAACTTTATTCTGGTCCACCTGTATACCTTCTCCTGACACAACGTATCCCAGAAATAAAATACTATGTGTCATGAACACGCATTTCTTCGTAGCAGCATAAAATTGTTCCTCACGAAGAATAATCAACACTTCCCTCAAATGCTGAACATGCTCCTCCGTACTCTTGCTATATATCAGAATATCATCGAAATAAACCACCACGAATTTCCCAATGAATGGTCTAAAGATTTGACTCATCACCCGCATGAACGTACTAGGCGCATTTGATAAACCAAATGGCATAACCAACCATTCGTACAACCCCTCTCTCGTCTTGAAGGCTGTCTTCCATTCGTCTCCAGGTCTAATCCGAATTTGGTGATAACCACTCTTCAAATCAATCTTCGAAAAGATAGTCGCCCCACTCAACTGATCTAGCAAGTCATCCAACCTCGGCATTGGAAATCTATATCTCACAGTAATCTTATTCAATGCTCGACTGTCAGTGCACATCCTCCACGTCCCGTCCTTCTTTGGTACCAACAAAGCTGGCACAGCACATGGACTCAAACTTTCCTGCACACGTCCCTGCTCAAGTAACTCTTCCACCTGCCTTCGCAACTCCTCATGTTCCTTTGGACTCATTCGATAATGTGGTTTATGTGGTAATACTGCTCCCGGAACAAGATCGATTTGATGTTGAATGTCTCTTAGTGGCGGTAACTCCTTAGGCAACTCTTCTGGAAATACATCTTCAAATTCTTTCAAAACTGGCTTCACTTCTTCTGGAATTTCAACCTCTTCGTTACACTCTCGTCCAATCAACAAGTACACTTCAGGTTCTTCTTCGACTTCCTTGACAAATTCCTTCAAAGTTAACAAAGTTTTCAATTCTTCAATTTCCTCCAGCTTGCTTTCTTTCTGTTGCTGCTTCTTGGGAACTAACGTGATTTTAGTACATTCAAACATGAAACTGTAGCTATTAGCACAACCATCATATTGTACTGCTCTATCAAACTGCCATGGCCTGCCCAACAACAGATGACACACATCCATGTCCACTACATCGCACCAAATTTCATCTTTATATTTCTTCCCGATTGAAAATTTAACACAAGCTCTTCGTCCAACTTTCACCTCACCACCCTTCCTTAATCATGCTAACTTGTATGGTTTAGGATGTTTCTCAGTCTTCAACTCCAACTTTTTCACAGCCTCTGTAGAGATAATATTATCACAACTCTCGGCATCAATAACAATTTACAGACTCTTCCAAGAATAGTGCAAGTAGACTGAAATATGTTATTCCTCAACCAGCTGTCTTCCTCCTCTTGCTTCGGTGTCAAACAACTTCTCCTCATCATCAGTGAATATCCTTCGTCTCCCGACAACAAGTCTTCTTCCTCAACCGGTAAGGAATTAGAACACTCTGCCTCTCATTCCTCTTCTTCAACCTCAGCTATCATAGTTCTCTTCTTCGGCTTCGGACACTCGTTGCTTTTATGACCCATCTCCTGGCAATTGTAACATTTGAATCCACTGTTAACCTTCACCTTCTCACCTTCCTTCACAAATGACTTTGCAATAACTTTAGGAACACTAGAATTTTCGCTAACACCCTTCATTTGGTTGTTAGAGTTAGTAAACACACCACCTCCATGCCTTCCTTGCTTTTCCCAAGCCAACGTCTTTTGGTGTGCTTCCGCCACAGATCTTGGATCGAACACATTAACTATATCCTGGATCTGCATTCGTAACCCTCCAACAAACCTTGCTGTCAGCTGCTCTTCCGTTTCCATTATATCGTTCCTGGCGATGAGTTGGTAAAATTCATCTGCATAGTCATTGACAGTCTTCGTCCCCTGCCGTAGATTCTGCAATCTCTGGTACATTAGTGACTGATAGTTGTATGGTAAAAATGTAGCTCTCATCAATTTCTTCATTTTCTCCCAATCTACAATCTTCGACTTTCCCATCCGTTCTCGTGTAAGTTTAGTTTGCTGCCACCACGCCAAAGCTCTCCCCCTCAACCTAGTAGCAACCAACTTCACTCGAAGATTCTCCGGAACTTCCTTGAAATCAAGAATTTCTTCAACATTTGACAACCAGTCTAAGAATTCTTCAGCAACCATTCCACCCTTGAACTCTGGAATTTCCATCTTCATTCCCGATTCCCATCGACGATCATCATCTACATCTCGATTCTGACGTCGTGTTTGTTCTCTATCTCGATAATGAACACTTCCCCTATCACCATCAAATTCCTCATCAAAATCTGAAGTATATCGATGTCGATTACGGCCTCCAACATCTCTACTTTCACTCCTTCGATCAACATTCCTATCACGATTATCAACACTTCTATGATCTTCTCTTCTCTCCCGATCTGAATGTATCGAAGCTCTACTTCTCCCATGGCTCGATTCACGTGAAACTCTTCTTCTACTTTGATTCATTTCAAGCATCATTCTCTCTAATCGACCAATTCCTTCGTTCAACTTTTCAGTAAAACTCTCATGGATTCGTTGCTCCATTTCATCAGCCTCTTCTCTTCCATATAAAGCATTAATATTGCGATGACGTTGGGCTCGTCTTGGAGGCATGATTGAACTTCAAACAAGTAATTCAACAATCTTCAAAATCTTCAAATAACTTCAACTTCAACTTCTCGAAATCCAAGTCTCCAAATGATGCAAACTCCTTGCAATCTAGCTCTGATACCAAACTGACGCAGCGGATTAACAAAAACTGGATATGTCGATGGAATTAGCAATCGGTGGATTGAACAATACTGAAAATGCCAAAATCCGTTGATCTCAAGAGATATCGGATTCTAGCTATCCTTAACACGTTGATCGCGCACGATACCGTGATGAAGGATCTACGATTCTTCGACGTTGATCAAGCACACTTGATTCCGTGAATCGGCTTCAACGTTCGTTGATTCGAGCGCACTCGAATGCCGAAGTGGAGATGGAAGATTTTCACTCGACTACCAATTTAATGGAGGCACAAAGCTTCACAAACAAAATTTTATTCAATTTTCAACAACCATTTACAATGACTTCACGTCCCTATTTATAGGGTTACAACACGACTTAAGGAAATTACAACACTTTACACAAACGATATAAGCAACAAATTACCAAAGTGCAACGACTTAAAATTTCACGACATAAGCTTTATGCGACCTAAAAAGAATAGCTTGTGACTTAAAAAAAAATGCAGACGACACAACTTTGTGACTCAGTAATAAGTCGTTCGCGACTCAGTAATAAGTCATTCGCGACTCAGTAATCATCAGCGACTTAAATCATTTGATGTTCGCGACTTATTTCCTTTACCCGAGCTAAGAGAAGCCGGTAACAATCTTCGCGACTTAAGAATTGGGGAAAACGACTTACTGTCATTCGTGTCTAGGTTTAGGTTTGAGGGTCGTGGGTCGCGGCTGAAGTGATGAGTCGTAGGTCGCGGTAATGGTGAGTCGTAGGTCGTGGGAGAGCTGGGTCGCGGCTGAAGTGGTGAGTCGTGGAGAAGTGGTGATGGGAATGAGTCGTGGGTCGTTGAGGGGGACGAGTCGTGGGGAAATGGATGGGGATGAGTCGTGGGGTTGTGGGAAGTGGCGATGGGGATGAGTCGCGAACCGGTGAGGAGTTGGGTCGTGGATGGGAAAGTGGTGTTAGGTCGACCCCTGTTTTTAAGGTACGTACTTCATCACTTACCTTGCTCCAAACCAGTGCAAATCCTCGCTTTTAAGCCCAAGGACTACTGCAAGCAACACTCTTTTACTTACTACCGTTAAAAACACTACAGATGATGTTGTTAAGAAGTACTATAGATGCATATACAACGATGGCTATGGTTCCCAACCATGCAGAAACTACGTAACTGATAAATACGACACCAAATGTCCTCAATGTCAGTATAATATGCATACTGAGATGACATATGTGGGTGCTACTACATTTGCTGAGAATATAGGCACTGGTTTTGTTAAAGGAGTCGTAACATATACTGTTATGGATGATTTGTCTGTTATGCCTATGTCCACTATATCCAGTATTACCATGCTGAATAAATTTGATGTTAAGGACATTGGTTCGCTTGTGGAGAAACATGTGGAGCTAGACATTAAGCAGGTTGTTTATTCATTTTATTTTTTATTTTATATATTTTTCATTATTGATATAAAATTTAAATTTATGACAGGGTTTGAAGCTACTGAAGGCCTCATTGCAGTCAAAAACAGTTCTTACTGACGTCTTTCTCAGTAACAAGTATAATTAAGCAAGCAAATCTATGGTGACATATAGCTATGTTAGTTTGTAGTACTTTTTGTTGCTGTTTGAATGTGTGCTTGGTACGTGTGTTGTGTATTTTGCAAAATGGGGATTGTTAATCAGCATGAATCCGAATGAATCGGTTATTTTGTTAGTTTGACATTAATGATCAGGAGCTAATGTGTTAGTTCCATTTCTAACTCAGATTGTCTTGTATGGTATCGTATATTATGAAGTCAAATTTCCTACTTTGTACGTAAGCTTGGTTCATCCTTTGATCACTTGCACCTTTTCTTAGGACTCGTGAAAAAAACACTAGTAAGCAGGTATTGAGGTTGAACTGAGCATTCCATGGTCTTGGCTTTCAAATTCTCGGACAGGGTTTGAACTGTGAGCATTCTGAGGTCTTGACTTCTATTTTCTCAAACATCAAAATATGATTAGACATGTAAACGTTTGGAAAAATGATTAATTGTGCAATCCTAGTTTAAATCAGCTTTTCTTCCTACTTTGATAATAAATTAAAAGAAAAGTTGGTCAAATAAAAAATTGTTATACGTCCAGATTGTTTATGTTTTTTTTTAAAAAAATTAGTTATTTAATTTTTACCAATTACTGCTGTTGTATGATGCATGTGTGGCTGTTAAAACAAAATTTGCTATAATGGTCTGTGCATTTTATTATTGCACGCGCTTCACACGGTTGTTTGGTGATTAGGGTTGATAATCACAATCAAGAATTGCAAATCCGAACTAGTCTAGAACTAACCCTAACTCATTTAACGGATGATGTTGCGGAAATTTAACCTTACACGTTGAATTATTTAAAAATTTAGTTTGTCTATTAGTTACCTATAATCCATTGCATTAAACTAACAATAATCATGAAAAAAGAATCAAATGGTGAGTTAGTGAACATAGGTGATTTATTACGGTTCGACTGGATTGTTTACGTCCATGAATCGATTAATTTAATGCGGTAATTTAAACCGGCCAACCTTTCGATGCACAGATGATCTTGAACTGAGGTGTCTTTGCTATCTTCACATTGAACGACTACTATCAAATCTCATACCTTATGGCACGAGACTGCTCACATAGTACATTTATAAGCACCTGAATATTTCACGAATATCGATGCTCATAGTCGACGGCACATAGCGATGGGCAATCTTGTAGTCTAGTGACCAGTTTGAGTAAGCCTTAATTTGATCGGGCATGGCATCTTATTGGACTTAGATAGTGGCTCATTGGCGACAACATACGAGAGTCTCATGGGTAAGTGTGATCTTTACTTCTGTTAACCAGCCTTTGTAGTTTACATCAGTTAACGTGTTCATTTAAAAAAAAAAGAGTTTCACAATTGTCATTTCACTACCAAAACACAGCACATTGACCAAGCTAAATTGACGTCAACAGGACGTTGGTAAACGACTTATCGACACCGCTCCGGCGCCCTGGAAGGCGTCGGTAAATTTTGATTGGAAATTCTTTTCCAACGTCTTGCAGGCGACTTGCGTAGAGTACCCTCGGCGCCTTACCAAAACAAAGTTCTACAAAAAGAGGTCCAGAAACCTTGAGAAACAAGAAGTAAAAAAAAAAAAAAAAAAGAGAAATAATGGCTTCAGACAACAATACCCTAACACTCAAGCTACTTGTAGACACAAAAGCAAAAAAGGTTCTTTCCGCAGAAGCAGGCAAAGAGGCTGTAGACTTCCTTTTCAGTTTGCTTGCATTGCCTCTCGGAACAATCATCAAACTTCTCAGTAAACAATCCATGGTCAGTAGCATCGGCAACCTCTACCATAGCGTAGAACTACTTGATCAAACTTGCATCCTTCAAAACCAGAACAAGTCCACGCTTTTGAACCCGAACACTACTGCGCACACTTTTACTCACCGATGCTGAAAAAGGTGCACAAACTGGCGTTAAGAAGTACTATAGATGCATAAACTACGATAACTATGGTTCCCAACCATGCAGAAACTATGTGACCGATAAATACGACACCAGATGTACTCATTGTAACAATAGTATGCGTACTGAGATGGCCTTTGTCAGTGCTACTACGCTTGCTGAAAATACAGGCACCGGGTTCGTTAAAGTAGTTGTAACTTACATGGTTACTGATGATTTGTCTGTTACGCCTATGTCCACTATATCTAGTATCACTATGCTGAGTAAATTTGAGGTTAAGGACATTAGTTCGCTTGTGGAGAAAGATGTGGATTTAGACATTAAGCAGGTAGTTTATTCATTTTATTTTGTATATTAATCATTATTGATCTGGTGTTCATAAACTTTTAAATTTATGACAGGGTTTGAAGCTGCTGAAGGCCTCATTGCAGTCGAAATCAGTTCTTACTGATGTCTTTGTCGGTAACAAGTATAACTAAGCAAGCTACTCAATGATGACGTTAAGCCTTTTTTTTTTTCTTTCTTTTTTTCTTTTTTTTTTCTTTTTTTTTTATAGCCTTTGAGAGGGTGATGGGTAAGTACCGTGTTGTGTAGTTTGAAAAATGGGAATCGTTGATCAGCTTAGTCCCGAATGAATGGGTTCTTTTGTTAGTTTGAAATTTATGACCAGAAGCTAATGCGTAGGTTCCAATTCTCGCTTAGATTGTGCTGTATGGTATTGTTTATTATGCAATCATATTTCCTTGGGACGCTTGGTTCATGTTTTGTCACTTGCATTCTTGCTTCAGTTTCATGAATATACATTAGTAAGTGCAACATCACTATCATAGCATATTGGCGCTGGTTAGGCACGCTATGGATATGACCCACGAGATCACAGATTCGAGCATGCGTAGCGTGTGATTCAAACTATCAAACACATGTTGACTTGTAGTATGCCATATATCAACGTTGTCGGAAGAATTTTGAACTGGATATTTTATGTTCTCAAACCTCAAAGTATGAACAAACATACAGACCTTGAGATAAAAAAAGTTCTTAAATGTGTAAGTCCTTGTTGAACACAATTTTCTTTTTGGATCTTGGTTCAATCCGCCAAGAATATGGAGTTAGCAAGAGATAAATTTGTTCGGCTCAAACTTCCTTCCTAGTAATAATAAAAAAATTATAAAAAATGTAAATCAAACAAAAAATTATTATGTGTCTAGTTTGTTTTTATTTTAACAAAAATAAGGTATTCAGATTTATTTTAGGATATGCCGGTCAGTTGTTACTTAAATAGGCCAAATCTATATGCATCCAAGGGTTCTCTTCTCACAGCCCAAAAAAACTTTTAAATGTGACTTTTCATTTTCTCTTCAAATATCTAACCATTTGACCATTTTAACCTTTATGTTTTGTTTTCTTTGCATCATAGTTTAACGAGAGCTTGAATCATAACAACATCCACGCTTGAGCCGAGCCGAACGTGGGTATCAAAGAACACCATACCAACTATGAATGTGGGTTTAACTAGTGTTCTCGTTAAACCTAGTAAAAACACCCCGTCGACGATGAAGGTGTTGTTCCTACTCATGCCCACATCGAATGAGGTTATTGTTAACCTCCACACCCATTATGAACGGTGTATCGTTATTGCCTTTGATCTGATGGACGGGGTTCTTGTCACCCAAGACGAGTGAGGTGATTGGAACATTTCTTATTGTTTTTGGACCCAATCTTATAATATTTCATAAATAAAAATAACCTAAAATGCAAAGTGGGTAAAAAAAAAATATAATAATGTATAAAACAAGTGGCGTATGAAAGAAGAAAGTTGGGATGTAATATTGGCCACTAAAATATGATTGAAAATTTAACGTCGGATACTGCATTATTCATGTGCTTCATTTAACATTCTCCACTTTGAGGTTCGAATCTGAGTATTACGGATGCTGCACTCATCCATAGTTATTAATTTTTATGATGAAATGCAACTATGTTAATCATATCATCGGAAGCAAATGAATATGAAAAAATTTAAACACAATTTATTAGCAAACTTTCACATTTTATTTCATAAATAACATTTCATATTCATTACATAATCTCATTTGAAATTCCACGTTTAGAGAAAATATAATTATTATATAATACTCCAAGAACGCCATATGAATATGCACATTAGGTGAATCTGAATCTAACATTTGGCAATTATATAACTTGCCATTACATCCATACAGTAAAAATCAAACAACACACTGGACTAGATAAGAACTCTTAAATAACTAGATTGCCTCTTGCATGTCTGGAAGCTAATTCATCTTATTGGAAATTTGGAAACCCTTAATCCCGACCTACTCACATGAGTACCCGAGAGTTTAATGGGAAAAACAAGAACTTCAAGTTAGACAAACAATCTGGTGTGAATAATAACCTACCATCTCGAGCAAAAAATAGATATCTAGTGAGACCATGCGACTAAGCAGAGCGGGTTTTCCCCTCACTAGTATTTAAATCAAAACATGTTAATAATATATTATGCGACTACATCCAAAATTGTTAGAACATAGAAAATAAGCATTTTTAGTCATGAAACATATACTGGTCCATCCATCCTAATTTATTAGAATATCCCTCTTAAATCTCATCTGACCATGTGTCTTAATTTCAAATGACCATCCATCTTATATTTATGTGGACTACCCATCTAACATGTAATCATTATGTGAATTTATCCATCCTCTACCATATGGATTACCCGTCGCACATGGTTTCATTATTAAAGTTATGTGGACTATCCATCTCACATATTTTATTTATCTAAAATGATGTGGACTATCCATCCTATATCATATACTTTTCATAGGAAGATTATGAGCTCCTCATTAAACATATAAAGACGATCCATCTCCGGCATCATATGGACTATAAATATCACATTCCATGGTATTTCTAAATTAACTATGAATCCATCACTTATCAATTTTAATTCATGTTTAACCCAACAGTTAAGCGTATGTCTATTGGTGTCCACAATTAGGTTGTGTGCCTTTTAAACTTATAACGTATCATAATAGAATGCTTTGGTATCACTAATAATCTATTGTCGAAATTTTAAAATGAAATACATTGGTATCCCCAATGATTATTGTTGATTCATAAAATAATGGTGTTGGTATGATACACATTGGTATCCCTATGAACAATGTCAAATTTCAAAAACATATAACATGTCGAAATTAATCCACATAGGTATCTCCAATGAATAATGTTAAATAAAAAATATGGTTTACCGCTGTTAATACAAAAAATATGCAGCATTTATGCCGTACTATACAATATCGAACCTCTATCCAATGTTAGAAAAATAAAAACTTGATTTTACAAAATACGTGGGTAACTGTCAAAATCATAAGGTTATCGACCTTCTTAAACATAGATTATCTCGTCTCTTTATAACATACTTTTAGTACGAACAAAACAAAGCCTTACTAGCATTGGAATAAAGAGTAGTGGCATCAACGCCACTTGGCATTATCGTCGAAATCGGCCATTTGCGGCATTAATACTATAACATCAAAAAACATAGTACTTCGACTCTATCGGTATCGACATTCACAACCGACAATATAAATTTCCTTTATACCAAAGTCGGGTAATAGCGGCATCATTGCCACAAAATAATTTTTACCGAAAATCTTGCTTGCGACATCACTGTTTCATGGTATGAAGTCGATATAGAAAACATGCGGCATCGCTGCCTTAACATAGTTGGTATCAATATAAAGGTATGCGGCGTCATTTAAAGCTGTGGTGAAAACTTGCAGCATTTCCATGCAGTGTTGATATGTGGCAATAAGACATGCAACATCATTGATGCCAAAGATATGAATGCCGACCTTACTCATACTTCTCACTTCAACCAAGTTGATTCATTCCATACCAATTGAGATTAATATCGTATGCATCCACTATAGCTAACGTCGAAAGGCAAAGCTGCAACATAGATGATTGCAGCATCAACAATTTCTATGATAGCAATTGTGACGCCCCACCTCTATACTCACACTAGCCAAGGACACTACACCGTAATGTCGTCGACCAGCGCGAAGAATAAGGCTGTTGAGGAGCGACCATCTATGTAATTGCTTTATGCGAGTACCAATGTGATTACCCGCCTTTCTTTCTATAGAAAGACGTAACGTAGATTAGAAAGAAACAGGTAGAAAAGAAAATAGATAAAAAGAAAGAGCTAAACAACATCAGAATCCCACAGCGGAACGGAAAAATATATTACATCACATAGATATTACATAATATTCTATATCAGAGTCATTCAGTTACAACATCACATTAGACAGTCATGAAGACCTGCCTATTCATTACATCCCAAAGTATAAAACATAACTACTAACACATTAGAATAGATATATAGATGTGCCAAGTCTTCTGCTCCAAGCCCTTTCCAAAATACGTCAAGCCAACCTGATCACTTGGCTACTCATAAAACAATTGAGTATCCAAGAGTTTAAGAAAAACAGAAATAAACTCCGGGTCAGACATGAGTCTGGTGTGAGTAAACGGTTGAATTGTTTAACTTTAAAAATTATTTGAAATAAATGGCATCTCGTAAGACTCTCCACAAATAAACACGGACAATTTTTTCTCTTATGATAACCAAAACATTTGATAGGAAATTCAGTTATATTATAATATTGTCTAGGGTTTTCAAATAAATTATTCACATAGCCGAACTTGTTACATTCATTAAATTCCAGCATAATAGGTATACAATCAAGTCCGAGATCACTTATTGGAGATTGGATTCCATACAATGGCAGTGCTACTGGGGTACCGCTCGTCACAGTACGTGATCTAGATCACTGTACCGACGATCCACCCTAATCCCCTGCAACATAAGACCGGAGCAACCAATTATTGGATTGTCCGAATAAGACAACCACACGGTTGTGGCCAACAACTGCCCACACAGCCGAATAAAAAAGGGACCTCTAGACATGGGAACATCTTATCCTACTTGGGTGCTACCCACTTGGCCTTGCTGCACCTCCCATGTTTTAGCCATTCCCGACTGATGAGGCTTGAGGCTACGGTTACCTTTATAGCACACATATCTTAGAATGTTCATCGTCCTCCATTGACGATGTTCAGATAGCATTCATCCATACAAGTTTGTTCTAGGTCCGAACGGAACCAAAGGCACTATCTTCGTTACACTCGTTTTGGAATCACCCTAAGAGTTAATGACAAATAGCCCTTGCACTTTGAACCTTCATTCCCGATCTTCACTTGGGAATTCACGACCTATCGTTTAATTTGGATCGATGTGTTTTTGGATAACAAATCCGATATCCGATCCGGGTCTCATCGAAATCCAAACGCCGTCTTTTAAGGCCAAATTGTTTAAGTAAAACAATTTAATTCAATTCATAATATCATATTCACACAGCAATTTCATCACAGATAAATAACTCACATTTATCGCAACTCAACTCAGACATTGCACATCACAGAACATTTACAAGTTAACAGACTAGAGATATTAATCAATCCAAACATTCAATATAATTAATCATCCATAAGCAAGCTTAATTAATCACACAATTTATAATTAATTTAATTTAAACCAAATAAATTAATTACTTATAATCCTTCTTAATCAACATTAATTAATTTCAAACCATTTATTATTATTTTAATTGATTATTGAAATTAATTAATCATTCTTTAATTACTTAAGACCTTAATTAATTAAAGATAAACCATTTATCTTAATCATTTTACTTAATTATTTTTTAAGTATTATTTAATAAACCTTTGGAATTAATTTATTATTAAAGTATGAAATAACTTAAGAACTTTAAGTTAATTAATAGTCAAAAACATTTCATCTTCTTAAATCAATTACTTAATTACACTATTTAATTTAATTTTAAATAAACTTAAGAATTAATTAAAAATAATGGACACATAATAAAATATTTTAAACTTAATTAATTTAAGTTAAAATAAATTATTATACAACTTTTAACTTACCCATATATTTAATCAAAACATTAATCATTTAAAAGAAAATTGGTTAAGAAAAATTGATTAAAAATTGTTTTTTTTTTACTTTAAAACTTTGTTAATACCTTAGCATTAACCTGAGTCAAACCTAGATCTATCCCGAGTCCAAACCCGAGCAACCCTTATACTTCTTCTTTCCTTTTCTTTTTAAAAAAACTTGTTATGTTTAACTTTTAAAACCCTGTTATAACATGTTAAAACCCACGCGTACCACTAGTAAGCAAACTCGAGCCAAATTCAATTTTTCCCTAGTTCTCACCCGAGACTATCTCCTTCTTCTCCCTTTTCTTATACCAGATCTTAAAACCCAGACACAACTGACACACGTACATGTGCACGCATGAACGTCGATGTTTCGGTCATCACGACCACTACAAGCATGTCGACGACAACCACTCCCTCGATTCCGACCACCTAGATCCTAGAATCGAACACAAAATTGATACTAGAACGAACCGATCACCCAAGAACCTCCACTTGCTACCACCTTCGGTCACCAGAACCCTCGCCACCGCGTCCAGAGCTTCGCCATTGACCCACGCTTCCATTCCCCGTACTCCAGTCGAGTCCGATGCTTCCTCGTCGACGAACCTGCTTCATAACTCACGTACAAAGTCAGGGCCTAAAACCATACTTTAACGCCGATCGACCTCCAAAGTGATCGATATACCCAGTCACCATTTTTGCCAAGACCCCTGACCTCCGAGCTACCTCTAGCAGCGACTTCGACACTCCTTCTCACTCCGATCACCAAAAATCACTCCAGACATGATTCCCGTTCAACCACGAATTCTACCCAAATACAAAGTTAAAAATCTTGATTTTACTTTTAAAATTCATGGTTTTCATACTCGAATTAGATGATATAAGCAAAAACCAAAATTTAAACAATAAATTTTCTGACTTGATTTACTTTTTACTGTTCTTCTTCCTTTCCGGTTAATCTACTTTCTAATTACACTTATTAACATTTTTAAAATCTAAATTTAGTTAATACAAACATTTTTCTTTGAAAGATCCTAACCTAAAAGAGACAAGGGGAAAAGAAATTGAAATTTTGACTTATTTTAGCCTGTTAATACAAAACAGAGACATATATGTATGTATGTATGTATGTATGTATGTATGTATGTATGTATGTATGTATAGACATGCATACAAATAATCTTCATACATATACATGCAAGCATATTTACATTCATGGAAACATTTTTCACAACATTACTTCACAAATTTATCACATGCAACAAGATTTAAACATATTAAGCATTTAAAAAATAGTTTACTCACCTTTTTTTTTGAATAGAGAAGCCTTTTGAAATCCCAAAATGATTTGAACTTTGAAAATTTGGAAACTGATTTTGATCTTCTTTGTTTAAGCTTGAAGTTGAAATCTTTGCTTTAGCTTCAGGTTTGAAATTTGAAAGAGTTTGATTATTGCTTTTTTTCTCTAGTTATGTTTTCTTTAGTTTGATAAATTTTGAGAAATGAAAATTGAAAAGAGAAAGAAGTAGATATATATGTATATATATAAGAACGTACACCCTCTTATTTAATATTTTAAAAATTAAAAGAAAATTAACAATTAGACTCTTGTATTTTGCATGCTACATTTAGTTACACTTGTTAAATTGCATGCATTTATGTTTTTATATGTTTTTATATTATATTTTCTATAGATTTTATATTTATCTATGTTTTATGTTTTTATATTTATACTTTTACTAATTATATTTATCTTATGTTTAACTTAAAGAAAGTATATTAAACCTATATTAAATCTTATTTTAAGCTTAAACTATTATACTTTTAATTAATAAATATTTATCTTTCAGTATTTTAAAAATATTCAATTTAACTTTAAATATCCTTTGAGATTTTTTTCGTTGAATTCATACCATAGCTTCCTATTCACAATGTATATATATATATATTATAATTATAAAACATATTTTTATTTGTTTTTGAAAAGATAATTTACCAATTTAAACAATTATATTAGAAATGCATCAAATTAATATTGCCAAAAATTCCAAGTCATCACATTCCTTCCCACTTAAAAGAATTTCGTCCCCTAAATTTAAAATAAAAGAAAATCAAAAGCTCTTATTTCAAACAACAAAGCATACATATCAGTTTTATACTAACAACCAAAGCAAACAATACATTCAAACAACATATTCTAACTATCCAGACATAATTCCGGATAAGCCTTCCTAATACTATCTAGAGTTTTCCATCCAGACATAATTCCGGATAAGCCTTCCTAATACTATCTAGAGTTTTCCAGGTACAATCTCTAGGATCCTTGCTCCATTGAATCTTAACCAGCTTCACCACTTTGTTCCTGAGCTACTTCTCATCTCGATCCACAATCTGAACTAGATGCCTGACCGTAGTTAATTCCGGTTCGACCTTTAAATCTTCCTCCACTGCGTGTTCTGCAACTTGTGATGGGTCGTATACGTACTCCCTCAGATGAGATACGTGAAATACATTGTGAATTCCAGCCATACGGTTTGGTAATTCAATCATGTAGGCTAAAGCACCAATTCTCTCGAGAACATGGAATGGTCCAATATATCTCAGGGCAAGCTTTCCCATCTTACTAAATCTGATCGCTCCTTTTATAGGGAGACTTTGATAAAAACCAAATCCCCGACTTCAAATTCCAATTGCCTTCATCTCTTGTCTGCATAACTCTTATAACGATCCCAGGCTGATTTCATTCTCTTCTTGATCAGTTCAACCTTCGTAGATGCCTCCCGAATTATGTCTGGACCAAGAACAAGACAATCTCCAGATTCTACCCAAAAGATGGTGATTTACATGGTCTTCCTACAAAGCTTCGTAGGGTGCCATCTTAATACTTGCCTGACGACTATTGTTGTACGAGATTCTACCAAGTGTAGATGGTCCTCCCAAGATCCACCGAAATCCAGAATACAAGCCCTCAACATATCTTCAAGAATACGATTCATCTTTTCTGTCTGTCCATTGGTTTGGGGATGGTAAGTTGTACTTAAATTCAATCTTGTTCCCATAGCTATCTGCAGAGCTTTCCAAAATTTGCTGGTAAAGATTGGGTCACGGTCACTTACTATGCTGATGGATACTCCATGCAACCTAACGATCTCTTTCATGAAAATCTCTGCTAAAGACGCCGCAGTTCTGGTTGCCTTAACTGGAATAAAGTGAGCGCTCTTGGTCAGCTTGTCTACGATTACCCACACTCCCTTATTTCCTTTTCTAGACCTTGGCAACCCCTCGAAGAATTCCATTGATATCATTTCCCATTTCCACTTTGGAACTTCCATAGGCTATAACAATCCCGTGGACTTCTGCTGATCACTCTTCACTTGTTGACAGATCGCACATCCATCGACGAAGGTAGCAATATCCTTCTTCATTCCTTTCCTCCTATGAACTCTCTTCATATCCTTATACATCTTCGAGATCCCCAGATGGATACTCAACCTGGAGCGATGATTCTCTGAAAAAACTTCTTGCCTCAGATCCTTGATATTCGAAACATGGATTCTCCCGTTGATCCTTAAAGTTCCCTGGTCATCGATCTTAAAATGGGTGCACTATCCATTCTTAACTTTCCTAATGATTGCTCTCAAATTCCTATCCATTCCTTGCTTGCTCGCAATCCTTTCTAGTAGGGCCGGAGTAACTTCCATGACAGCCAAAATCGCATTTCTACTCAAAGCATTCGCCACTACATTTGCTTTCCCTGGAGTATAGAGAATGCCCCGATCATATGTTGCCAAAAATTCTACCCATCTCTGTTGCCTCAAATTCATACCTTTCTCGGAGAAAAGATACTTTAAAGGTTTATGATCAGTGAAAATCTCGAACTTCTCACCTAACAGATAATGCCTCCATATCTTCGATGCAAAGATGATGGCCAGCAATTCCAAATCGTGCGTAGCATAGTTCTTCTCATGCGGCTTCAACTGCCTATTCACGTAAGCGATCACTCTTCCATTCTGCATCAGTATAGATTTCGAGCTTACTCCTTCCATTTGGAATAACCAGAACAGGTGCACTATTTAACCTCGCCTTCAAATCCAGAAATGCTTCTTCACAAATAGGAGTATATTTAAACTCCGCTCCCTTCCCAGTTAGTTTGGTCAAGTGAGAAGAAATATTAGAGTAATCCCGGATGAATTTCATGTAGTAACCCGTCAAACCAAGAAAAATGTGTACTTTCGTAGGAGTCTGCGGTTGCTTTTACTCCTAAACAGCTGCTACATTGGCCGGAACCACAGAAATACCTTCTCCAGATACGATGTGTCCCAAAAATCTTACTTCTGACTTCCAGAAATGGCACTTCGAAAACTTAGCTTTCAGGACATGCCCCTTCAATGTCTCCAATACTATCTCCAAATGACGCTTATGCTCTTCCTCTAATTTAGAGTAGATGAGAATATCGTCAATGAACATGAGCACAAAATTGTTCAGCACATCCCGGAAGACACGATTCATCAGATCCATAAAATAAGCTGGAGCATTGGTTAGTCCAAAAGGCATAACCAGCCATTCATAAAAACAATTGGGTCCTCTGAATGCAGTCAAGGGTACACTGTCTTCAGCTACCCTTAGCTGGTGAAAACTCGAAGCTAGACCCAATTGAGAGAAAACAGTCGCCCCATGAAGTTAATCGAAAAGATCGTCAATACGAAGCAAGGTGTACTTATTCCTAATGGTTACCTTATTCAGATCCCGATAGTCTACACAAAATCTTAAAGACCCGTCCGATTTGGTGACAATAACTACAGCAGAACGCCAGCTAGAACGACTAGGTCTGATCAATCTTCTCACCAAGAAATCCTGAGTCTGCTTCACCAATTCTTCTCTCTCTCGGAGCCATCCTTCTACCTTGTTGAACCACTGGTATCGCTCCTGGAACTAAGTCGATACGTAACTCAATCTTCCAATGTGGAGGCAAACCTTTGACTCCTTCGAAGACATCTGGAAAGCCTCTGACAATTTCGTTGGATCCTATTTCTTCTCGAGATGTCTCGAGTCCATGCAAAAGACTACTAAAGTGGATTCCTGAACTATCGCAAGTCAATTTTTCAATCCTTCCCAGTTTGGTTTTCAATGACACGATTCTCCCTTCACAAATCAGAACAGCCTTATGCTTGTCTAACAAATCCATTCCCAAAATAAGGTCAAATCCTTTAAAATCCAATTCAAATGGGTCGCATGAAAAACTATGGGATAGATAAGAAGTTCTTAGACCTTTGCAGATCATATCTAGCTTGGTCACTCCCTCTATGGGATTAGATACAAAAATAGGGGGTCCATGACACTAGGAGTTACATGAAATTTCTCTATCATTTCAAAAGATATAAAACTAAGGAAAGCACCAAAATCAAACAAAACTCTAACATAAATGCCATCTAAAAGCAAAGTACCTTCATGAACGCCTTTTTCTTTCCCATCCAAAGAATTCGACGGTCCACCTTGAATAGAAACACTTTGGTCGGTTGAGCTTTCTGGAGAAGTGGGCAAGCTTTCACCAAATGCCTTGACTGCTGATAGTTGAAACACAAATATTTCTGAACCATTGTGGAAATGTGCCCACTCTGATGCTGCTTCTGAGCTCCACCTCTAAGACACTACTTAGCCAAATGACCTTCGTGGAATGGAATCCTAGAAAAGCACTGGCATCTTAAAATCCAATTTATTCGTGGAATGGAATCCACTTCGAGCCTATTAAAGAGATGGAACCCTAAGTAAGATGGAGCCTACGAAAAATCTAGTGGAACATTGTTTTGTATCCGCTAACTTTTATTCAAAATGATTTTACAAAATTATAATGTTTTCAAAACCTTCCTTTTAAAAGAATAAAAACATCTATCCTGATTTTAAATACTTTTAGCCTCAAAATAATCTTTAATTTCAAAATCAAATTATCCTTAGTTTTAAACTATCTTTTAGTAATAATATATTTAACTTTTAAATATTTATACTTAGATTTAAATATAAAATTATAAGTAAAATTTTATTTATACCAAAATATTATTCTTTATATTTATTTATGTATTTTAACAATAGTTAAGTATATTTATAAAAGTTTAAAATAGTTTTAATATAGGATAAAAGTTATTTTCAAAGAAAAATAAAACACCAAAATTTCCTTTGGGATGTCGACATACCCAAGTTACCCATGTCGACGTAGTGTTAGTTAATTTCAAAATTTAAATTTCAAAGGAAGTGTCTATTCGTCATATCTCTTCACGAATGGACATGACTTTTGTTCTTTTAAAAATAGGGGTTATTTTCAACGAATTTTCAATCATATTTTTTGGTTTTCGTTTTTCTTCTTCCACATTTCTTTATACATATTCCTACCATTACTCTACCGAAATCAACATTGAATCTAACTAGATTATTTGTGGTTTGATTCTCTATCACTATCTCAACAAGATCCTCAGTGTTATTCAGAGTTATAGGCTTCTTTGTAATCAATTAAATGAGAAAAGGTGTGATTGTAGCCTTGGAAATCAATCAAGCGAGAAAAGGTGTGATTGTAGCCTTGAAAATCAATTGGGTGAATTTGTTGCCCATGAAATCAAGTATCTCTACCCAGCGGATTGTGAATCTGGAAGGTGTACCTCGTTGCCTTGAAATCGAGGGTGCAATTGTACAATTGTTTTTGAAAGGAAATCCGTACTTGTGTGCAGGACTGGATGTATGGTAACTCCGAACCAGTATAAAATTCAGCGTGTTCTTTCCTTTACTACTTTTATTTTATTTCTGCATCTGTGTTTGATTCTGATCATATTTATGTTTGAATATTGCACAAATTTGTGTTCAAATTAACAAAAACTCAAAAAGATTTAATAATTCCTTAAAACACTATTCATCCCCCCTCTAGTGTTTATCCTACCTTTAAGATCCGTAATCCGCATTTTTCACATTTGGTATCAGAGCAAGGTTTTCAAAGTTTTCATAATCTGAATTTTGAAAATTTTTATAATGGCAATTTTTTTATAAAATTATTAATACTATTTTTGTATGAATATGTCACAAAATCATCATGATATTGTTGTTTATAACTATATTTAGTTATTTTTAAAAGTTACTTGATTCTTTAAAAAATTATTTTATTTGGCAGGAGAAGAGTTATGTCTAATGACCGCTGGTTAAAAGATACCAGTCAATCATTCATCAATCAAGAAGAACAAATGGATATATAATGGCAATCGACAATGAAATGGGTACCAGATCAGTACAAAGCTTTTGATTCTCATCTACAACTTGATATGATACTGTACTTCTCTCTATCTACTTCGCAATGTCACTGGTTTCGTGCGAATCCGTCAAGAAATGATCAAGTTATGATCAAATGAAGTTTTGGTGAACAAAGAGAAAAAGAAAGCAAAACTGTCAATGGTATTCTTCGAATTACATCCAGAGATTTGAGAAATTTGTTCCTACTCCTCTTCAAGATTATAGATCTTGTTATCATGGTCAGTTTGATGGGTAGATCATCAAATTCCGATCAAAATGGAGTGAGATATGACAGTTTGAAATTGGCTATTCAAAACTGAAAACTGTGTACGGGATTTCTTGCATTTCTCTTACTAATTCGATCTGTTGCATCACAATATTGTCCAAATTCGTCACCAAACTACTACTGGATTGCATCCCTTACCTTCCTCTTCGATTTGCCGCTGGTTTCATCCAATTCCGTCAAGAAACGATAGAGATATGCCTTCTAGAAGTTTGATAATAAGTAGAAAAAAGGGAAGAAGAAGAAGAGAAACTTTTATGAAAAGTGGTGACTGATTTGAGCCTATTTATAGTGGTTGAAGTGTCCACTCATTCAAAATTCAAATTCAAAGTTTTGGCACCAAGTTAGTCAATCTACTAAATCATTTGCATCTTTCTCATACGGTCTTCAAATTTAGCAAATGAATATACTACGCTGATCAGAAAAATGAGCCCATCGCAATAGAACAGGTCTCGTTGTTAAATTGTGAGAGATATAAATGTGTGGTTGACGATAATGGAAGAAAAAAAGTTGTAAAGATGAAGCGCAAAAATAGGTACGCTTTACTATTATTTCATCTTTATTGTTGCATTTAGGAATATATATTTATGCATTTAGTTAGGTATTATCTCTTTTATAAGTTTTGATATTTAGGTCTTATATCGACACACCATAGTATAAATTTCGATATACCAGTCTAATTTTTTTTTAAATTTTTTTAATGATGTGTTTTCTTTCAAATAAAATCTTACTACTAATTTATTACAACTATATTAAGTAGAAAAGCATTTTTACATGCATAATGTCAAGTGTCTTTACACATGTTTTCTCATTATTTTTTTACTATAACAAACTGAGTAAAAAAAATCAGTTATTTACATTTCAATATCTAGTCGTAAAATTAGTACAAAAACATGTTAAAATCAGGCCCAGAACAATAGATAGTATATTTAAAATGTTGTCTTTTCTTCTGAAACGTTTCTTAAGTGCTGCAAATTCGTTTTTATAGTGTCTCTGTGCTGTGAAACACTAGTGTTTTAGAAACTTTTTGCAGCATTTGGTAAATACTGTAGATTCTGCTTTATAATGTTTTGAATATTTTTTATTGGAAAAACTTTTTACAGCATTATGTAAATGCTGTATTTTCTACTTGAAACTTTAAACTATGTAAAAATAATATTTAAATTGAGAATATTTCTCTATTCTTTTTAAAAGTTATTTTCGAACTTATATCAGAATATTTTAAAATTAATGATATTTTTATTAATTAATTAAAATTTTAAATGAAAGAGACCTTAACATAACACGTGTTTATTTTAGTTTTTCAAATTTTGTTATTTTTAATATTTCATTATGATTTTTTTAAAGATGTTTAAACATGTTTCTAAATATTTTTAATCAATAATAATTTAATATATAATTTTTAACTAGTAAGTTAAGTATTTTATAAACATGGAAGTTTGGATTCAAAAAAAATTAATTTAATTTTTTGAAAACAAGGAGGGTATTAAATTTTTTAAATCCATATTTCATAGCAATTTGATTTTGGTATTGAGTTTGATTACTACCTTTCATGAATATGTTATAGTTTTAATATCATTAATTACATTTAAACTCTTGTATTTACTACTCTTTTAGTCCCATTCATTAGTTTTCTTAACCTAAGTTTAGTAATTGGTGTGTATTACCTTGGTTTGGTTGAAGCGAGTTATAATAAGTTGTTTGATATATGCATACATACATACATATACATATACATACATAAACATACACATATATATGCTTGTCAATTAGATATTACTTATCACTCATGTTTATCTTCTAATGTGGATATCTCTTACCGTGGAATGTATATCATCATTCTGCATGTTGTTGTTATTTTTACTTTGTTATCATTTTATTTTATATTATATATCATTGTACATCCTATTACGTATCACATTTCATTGCATATTACATCATAAATTACAATGCATGAAATATCATAATCATCTGCATCACAAGTTGCACTTCATTTTGCATATCATCTAATGCTATATTGCATATGTTATACATTTCATACCGCATTACAAACTACATATTGCATACATGTATTCATAGCGAGTGTATTTTATTTAGGAGGAGTTTGTAGTATTGTCTTATAGTTTAGGATTATTAGTGTTTGATTTGTTTGGTATGTTTTGATTGACTTAATTATCTTTTTGACTTGATTGACTTGATTGAGTTGTTTGACTTGATTGATTTGTTTGATCTTGATTTGTTTGAATTGTTTGACATGATTGGATTTGATATGCGTGTTGATTGGATTGTTTGAAATATACTTACACATATTTATGTATTGAATAATTATAATATAATTATGTTAATGTCTTTCACATTCCATTTACTATACTTTGTTCTAGTATTAGTTTAAGGGGGAGTTGTATTGTTTTATGGTTTTAGGATGGTTTTTATTGATGATAAAATGGGAGAAATATAAAATAGGATAGTTAGGCACAGATTAAGGGGGAATTATTAGTTTTAGGGGGAGTTATTAGGATTGAAGTAATATTTTATAAACAAAGGTTGTCATCATCAAAAAGGGGGAGATTGTTAGTCCTTGAGATGATGGTTTTGATGACAACAACCTTAGAATAAGGTTATAAAATATAAATACTAACATTATAGTTTAAGTATATATGTATATGCAGGATTTAACCATGCAGGTACCAAGAATGAAGACTGTACAATATAGAGATTCAAGATATCAAGCTTGAAGACTCATGAGTATATGAATATCAAGAGTTCAACATTTCAAGAATAAGTAATTTAATTAGGAATTTTGTTAAAACTCCTAGAAAAGCACTGGCATCTTAAAATCCAATTTATTCATGGAATGGAATCCACTTCGAGCCTGTTAAAGGGATGGAACCCTAAGTAGATGGAACTTACGAAAAATCTAGTGAAACATTGTTTTGTATCTGCTAACTTTTATTCAAAATAATTTTACAGAATTATATCTTGTTTTCAATATGTTTTCAAAACCTTCCCTTTAAAAGAATCAAAATTATCTATCCTGATTTTAAATACTTTTAGGCTCAAAATAATCTTTAATTTCAAAATCAAATTATCCTTAGTTTTAAACTATCTTTTAATAATAATATATTTAACTTTTAAATATTTATACTTAGATTTAAATATAAAATTATAAGTAAAATTTTATTTATAGCAAAATATTATTCTCTATATTTATTTATGTATTTTAACTATAGTTAAGTATATTTATAAAAGTTTTAAATAGTTTTAATATAGGATAAAAATTATTTTCAAAGAAAAACAAAACACCAAAATTTCTTTGGGATGTCGACATACCCATGTTACCCATGTCGACATAGTGTTAGTTAATTTCAAAATTTAAATTTCAAAGGAAGTGTCTATTCGTCATATCTCTTCACGAATGGACATGGCTGTTGTTCTTCCATAAATAGGGGTTATTTTCAACGAATTTTCAATCATATTTTCTGGTTTTCATTTCTCTTCTTCTTCTTCCACATTTCTCTATACATATTCCTACAATTAATCTGCCGAAATCAACATTGAATATAACTAGATTATCTGTGATTTGATTCTCTATCACTATCTCAACAAGATCCTCAGTGCTACTCAGAGTTATAGGCTTCTTTGTAATCAATTAAATGAGAAAGGTGTGATTGTAGCCTTGGAAATCAATCAAGCGAGAAAAGGTGTGATTGTAGCCTTGGAAGTCAATTGGGTGAACTTGTTGCCCGTGAAATCAAGTATCTCTACCCAGAGGATTGTGAATCTGGAGGGGTACCTCGTTGCCTTGAAATCGAGGGTGTAATTGTACAATTGCTTTAGGAAGGAAATTCGTACTTGTGTGTGAGACTGGATGTAGGGTAACCCGAACCAGTATAAAATCCGGTGTATTCTTTCCTTTACTGCTTTTACTTTATTCCTGCAACTGTGTTTGATTCCGTGATCATATCTGTGTCTAAATATTGCATACAACTAATACCGTACAAGTTTCGTATTGGGAATTGGATTTCCAACAAATGGTCAGGCCAAGGAACTTCCCATTGCCACATGAGAATGCCTCTGGATGGACATCCCCGAGAACCAAACCGGATCTCTACCAACACAAGGCCGGGTTACCCCTAACTGAGTAACAACTGACCGAATATGCCATCCCCCTGTCCTTTGGGACCTTTATCACCGAGCGCTCGTAATCAATTCACACAATCATAATAATAAAGTGTTTTCAACATGAGTAAGTATCTGGGCTCCATACCATGATACCACCCTTTTCCAGAAGGAAATGCACATATCCTAAAGGGCGCTACCCCTCATAACCTTGCCGCATCTTTCCTGTTTTGACCATTTCCGGGATGTGAGGCTCGACGAATTCACGTCCACAAAAACATACTTTATACAAAAGCCATGCTTTGGGTCAACAAATGATCAACACAATGATCACTAAGATAGACGATCAAATAAATGATCCTATCATAAATAATCAACATAATGATCATTTCAGCATCACTCAGCATGTCACATTACCAAACTGGGAATATATCGCTGATAACTTCAACTATATAACCTCTGAGCTCATACGTCTCAGAGAAGGGTGTTAAGCTAAAAGAATAAATTCTCCGCCACCAACAGAAATATATTTGAAAGAAATCGGCTTTATATCTCAACTTGTAATGTCAGGCATACAATCCATACAAGTCTGTTCCGGGATCGAACAAAACCGAAGGCACTTACAAAGAAGTCCTTGCAATCCGGATATCCACAATCCTGATCGGATTTCCCATCACTTATGGAATCTCTATACCAGGAGCTACCCAGTGCAGAGACAATCGATAGGTCATCCTATCGCTCTCGCAAATACCGGTCTTCAACACCGATCTTCAAATGCAATTCACAACGACGTATCACATATTCGGAATGGGTTATACGACCCCATGGTCCTTTCCCGGTTAACCCGAATAGTGAGCGCTTATTCAAAAATAAGTGTGGCATTCAAATTCAAACAAATCACATCATACACCCATTCAAAGGGAAATATTGATAGTCGGCTATTGAACTATCAATTGATATGCATACATCACCAGATTCCAAATAATTTTCCAAATTATTTATTTTCCAAAATATCTTTACAAGATATATAATTTTCACACTTCAAAAATAAATCAATATTTATTTTCAAACAAATTCTACTTTTCATTTATAAATTCCATAATGAATTTATATTCCAAAATATTCATGCATATACGATTTCAATTATCCATTTTCAATTTATCTTCAAAAAGATAAATTCTAAATATTCATTTCATATTGGAAAACATTTCCATACTTATTAAACATAAGCAATTCACAAATCTTTTTATTTTCAACACTTTGAAAATATTCAATATACTTAAATCGAATTAAGTATATATTTCATTCTATTAAGGAAATCATTCACTTAAACATATTTATTTGGGTCAAAACGAATGTTGCGTAAAACATCGTTACGACAACCCAAAATCACTAGTATAGGGATTCGAAATTAAAATAGATATATAAATCCCAATACTACACAAAACATTTCCTTTCGGGAATCATTTACTATAACAACAGTGTTATAGTCCACTATTTCCTTTCATTTCTCGAAAACGTCTATTTCAACAATAAATGTTGAAATCTATGGTTTCGAATCTCAACACATTTTAAAACATCGTTAGATCGTTTTAATTCTATTTAAAACATCACATCTAAAACAATTTCTTTAACATATTATTCACTATTCAAAAACGTGAATATACTTCATTATCCAATTTCATCATTTCTATACCTTTTATTTTAAAGGATTATTCACAGTCAAAAACGTGAATATATTTCATAAATAAATCATAACGATTTTCTTATCAAAATAAGTCGTTTGTGAATTTATAAAACAACGTTTATAAATTCTATTTCTATTTATTTATAACAACTTCCTTTTATAAATTCCTTTATTAACCTATTCGATTTATAACTCAATTATAAAACAAAAGTTCACATTATAAGTTAAACACTTATAATTTATTTGTTTACAAGAATCGTTCTTTTAAACATCTCAATTCATAAATCTTATAACTTATAAGATTTGTTTATTTATCAAAACTCCATTCTTTCAATAATTTTATAAATTTTATGAACCTACTGTTTATAAAATTTCATTTATAACTTCACTGTTTATAATCCTGTAAATTTCATTCATTTACTAAATTCATCTTCACTTCATTCAAACACTTATAAAAACTCGTTTTATAATGTCTATATTTCAATTTATAAATATCCATTTATAAATCTCTTAATATAAATTAATTTATATTATTCTTTAAAACGTCTTTAAATTCCTTTAAAAACTTCATCATTTTGATTTATAAAATAATCAAATTTTATAAATCCTATATTTAACTTTTTATAATAATTTCAAAAATCCCGATTTTAAACCATTTTATAAAATCATTAATCCATATTTCTCAAAAATCAACTTTTAACTATATTTCACAAAACCATAATTTTTATAACATTAAAAATGATATCGTTATTTATTTAAAATGGATCAATTCCAAAAATATTTAATATTTTCAAAGATCACTTTAAAAAACCTTTTAAAATCCCAAAATCCGGGTCCAATGATGCTACACACCAAATAGTCAATCACGACTACAACGATATCATATATCAATATGAAAGTCCATCAAATATCAAAATATCTGAAATCAAATAAAAACTGTTGAGGAATCCAGTTGGATCCCTCCAACCTGTTTTCCTGCATCCACAAACATTAGCACAATACCAATTTCGCTCCAGTACGAAATTATCGCGGTACATGTTTTTATTAAATATTATCCGCTTAATAACGGCGCAATAGGGTCTCATCCGCTAAAAAATACGGGAAATCAACAACTGCAATATATACATATGCCAATATATATATATTGATATTATTTATAATACCAATTTCACTGTTTATGAAATATTCGCGGTATATGTTTTTATTAAATAACATCCGCTTAATAACGGCGCATAATGTCTATTTTAACAATCAATAGATAACAATCATCATTCAAACATGCATTAAATATTTTAAATCTAACTATTTAAAATAAAATCGAAACTGATTCGATTGAGTGAGAAGTTCTCACCTTGGTTTTAATTTCCGTTTTAGCGATTTATTTCGAATAAAATTAAACGTACGTTTAATTTTACCCAAAATTCTCACTAACTCCAAACGACTCCAATCCAACTCCATCGTGTAGTGCTCGTCGATACGATTCCAACGCAACTGGTTTCGCGCGTTTTCGACCTCGTATGAAAAAGTTACGAATTTTTAAAGATTCACGAATTCATATTAACTAATTACAACATATAAATTTCTTTTTATAACCTTCATTCAATCAACACCGTCCATTCATTCTCAAGCAAATCTGGGCCGACCCTACGCTTCTTCTCCCTCACGTTCACCCTACAGGTTAACACACGACGCAAGCAACCCATACACTTCGAATTAGGGTTCCAATTTTGCACCTCTTCGAGCGACTAAACTCCATCATCTCTTCACCAACGAAGCGCCTCCATCCCTCAACCTTCGGCCATAGCCCTGGCCAACTCGGCCCACCCATCTGCACGGAAAGTCGTGCGCAAGTCAAAGCAAACGCAGCCCCAAATCTCCCCCTCCAATGCTCCAAATCACATCTCCACCGTTGAACTTCAAGATCTCGATGTGCTCTACGACTTTCTAGTTGGAAGCTTCATCTAATTGCTGATGGATTGGAAGAAATCGAGGGGGAAAGGGAAGAGTTTTCTGGCCGTTGAATAGGGAGGTGGCGGCTACGTTAAAATTAGGGTTTTGATATTTTTTTTTTATTATGAAGGGTGTGGGTGTGTATTTATAGAGAAACGATCAACACTATTCATCCGGAAATTCCGAACTCCGATTTACGCGCCGAAACTGACATACCTAGGGTTTATCCCGCGTTTCGGACACAATGGAACAGGTTTCGGAAGCTAATTCGGACATCTGTGCTAGTTATGGCTAAAACGCTCAATTTAAATTAAACCGATTTAAATCGATTTCTAGGCGTTTTAATTTGTACCGGACAAACGGTAAATCCAATTGACACAAAATTTGAAACCTTCCAATAATATCACATTACGGATCCGATGAAACTGGTTTTGTCGAAATCCGAGACTTTTTGAAAAATGGCTATTTTGACTCGCCAAATTTAAATTAAAAATAATTCGATGCGTTTCGAGCTGCCACGATCAAACGATAACTCCGATTGACACGAAAATTGAAATCCAGTAATAAATAACTATTACGGATCCAATGGAACTGGTTTCGTTCAATTCTGAGACTGTTCAAAAATTGGCTATTTTAAAGTCGATTATTAAATATTAAAATATTCAATTTTCACAAATTAACTTTTAATTCGATTTTAAAAGTTCTAAAATATCATTCTAACTTCAATATGATAAAATAAAATTTTACAAATCATTTTCAATCATATTTAACTCAATTTTCAATTATTTCCATAATTTAACGTATTAAATTATCGATTTAATTATCCAATTAAATCCAATAATTCAAATAAAAATTTATTCGACTTATAAATTCACTTATTAATATTTAAAATTAATTAAATATTCAAATTTTAATTAATAAAAATTCTGGGTCGTTACAATCTTTCCCCCTTAAAAGAATTTCGTCCTCGAAATTACAAGTAAGAAAGTTACAGAATCTATTAACTTTCCAAAATTCATAATTAAACTTCTTACAATAACTTTACTAAGTTTTCAAATCATACTTAGTTATCCTTTCAAAAACAACTACTATTGTTTAACTTTCATTTCCAAAATCAAAGTTAAAGTTTTCAAAATTTTCCCATTTTCTCAAAATTTTCTAACGCCTTAAATTTCCGGAAAAATTCGCCATAGTCTCCTTTGCGCGGCTCGATCCGAAAAAAAAATATGACAATATATATATCACAAATATACATCTCATCAAGTAATGAGGCATCCCGCAGGGAAAAAAGTATAAAAGTACGGTATTTAATCCGAGATATGTACCTTATATTTTATTAGCAAGCAAATACGGCTAATATGGCGTGAAAGCGAGCTCCAAATGCGAAGCAAACGCGATCCGCACCTACTAAACACTCAACAAACAACATGAGAATCATGCATATAGACAATAATCTCAATATACAACATATATTAACATAACAACTACATAATATAGCAAATGCAATATATATTCAACCATCAACCAACTAAATACTCATTCATATTCTCATTTATATTCAATGAAATAGGTTTTCAATTTAAATCATATGTGATTCATTAACATTGGATTTTATCAACATTCATTCTTATTCAATTTTAATTAGTTTGCATTCACTAATTAAATCCAATTCACGTTCAATTCTATTCAAATTTATTTACTTTCAATTTGAATTCAATTACATAGCTTTCAATTTCATTAACACTTAATGAATTATATACAATCAACTAACAATCACATAACAACCAAAGTATATTCATTTCAACCAAATTCCTTTGTTTATATTCATTCTCATTCAATTTATTCAACTTCCAATAACATTAGATTTTAATGAATTAACACTTCATCCATTATCCATCTCAATTTAATTTACATTGGATTTTTATCAACATTCATTCTCAATTCAATTTCCAAAGTTGAATTTCATTTATATAACTCAAGTTCATATTCATTTAATCCACTTGATTACTTACAACTCATATTCATATAGTTTCACTTCTTATATATATAAGTTTATTTCACAATTGTAGATTACTTTAATTATAATTCAATTCTTATAATTCATTTACTTATACAATTATTTTTTATTTAGATTATTCAAACAACTAAACAATCAACTTATATACACTTTAATAATTCTGAAAAATTATTCCATTTATATATGAAATATAATCAAGTAAAATTATTTCATTTACCCAAATTTTAAAACAATATTATGTCGAATTGTTCTATTCAAGTGTTTATAAACCCCTTCGGCATAGTTTGACAGACCGTGCTGACGAAGGTTCATATGCCACTCAATAAACCAATCATCACAATATAAAACAATTTCATATTCACTAACAAATACGCTCTCATAGCTATTATTACACTCAAACTCATTCTAGAGTACTACTGACTCTATCTCTAATGAGTAATACCCAACAGAACCATGGTTGTCGCTTAACCATACGCTCTGATACCAAATGTAACATTGCGGATTTTCGTTGCCGAAAAACCGAATAGTTAGGGTTTTAAAAAGAAAAGAAAAAGATAGAAAGAGAATATAAGAAGATAGAAAATAGGGAAAATTTTAAAAGAGAGAAAAGACAAAAGAAAATAGAGAATTTGAAAACAGAGGGAACAGAAAAATAGAACGGAACAGAAAGGAACAACAGAATCTCACAATTCGCAGCGGAACAACATATAATAATAAATGAATAATCTTTAAACAAAGAACTATATCAGTTATTACATTACAACACATCTCATTACATCATATCATCAGAGTGTACAACATCATACAACATCAAACAGTGCAGCGGAAAAAGAAATACTATATACTAGTAATACGCCATGCCATCCAGCTTGCCTCCAGCAACTCCTGAATATCCAGAATATCCTGATAAACCTTAACTCTTGACTGCCCGTGTGGAAAATTGGTGGGCACCCAGAGTTTAGGAAGGAAAACAATAAACTCCGAGTCAGTCATGTGACTGGTGTGAGAACTCAAAACAGTTTATTTATCTTAAAATCAAATAGAGGAATTTTTTTTTAATTCAATTCGCAATGCTTTCAAAAATGAGACTACCATAAGGCCTCCCGCACACACACACATGCAAACGCAGAATCGGAGGAGATTTCTCCTTATGATAGTCAAAGATGCTTGATACGCATTTAAAATAACATTTGATATTATTACTAGTGCATAGTGTAGAGAAAAATCATTTCGAAAATAAAGATATAAATCTTAGCCGACATAGACATTTCGAACTATGCCTACTATAGCTACCATCCAAACAGTGGTGACCACCATAAGTGAATGGCAGGTTCTACAACTAATACCGTACAAGTTTCGTATTGGGAATTGGATTTCCAACAAATGGTCAGGCCAAGGAACTTCCCATTGCCACATGAGAATGCCTCTGGATGGACATCCCCGAGAACCAAACCGGATCTCTACCAACACAAGGCCGGGTTACCCCTAACTGAGTAACAACTGACCGAATATGCCATCCCCCGGTCCTTTGGGACCTTTATCACCGAGCGCTCGTAATCAATTCACACAATCATAATAATAAAGTGTTTTCAACATGAGTAAGTATCTGGGCTCCATACCATGATACCACCCTTTTCCAGAAGGAAATGCACATATCCTAAAGGGCGCTACCCCTCATAACCTTGCCGCATCTTTCCTGTTTTGACCATTTCCGGGATGTGAGGCTCGACGAATTCACGTCCACAAAAACATACTTTATACAAAAGCCATGCTTTGGGTCAACAAATGATCAACACAATGATCACTAAGATAGACGATCAAACAAATGATCCTATCATAAATAATCAACACAATGATCATTTCAGCATCACTCAGCATGTCACATTACCAAACTGGGAATATATCGCTGATAACTTCAACTATATAACCTCTGAGCTCATACGTCTCAGAGAAGGGTGTTAAGCTAAAAGAATAAATTCTCCGCCACCAACAGAAATATATTTGAAAAAAATCGGCTTTATATCTCAACTTGTAATGTCAGGCATACAATCCATACAAGTCTGTTCCGGGATCGAACAAAACCGAAGGCACTTACAAAGAAGTCCTTGCAATCCGGATATCCACAATCCTGATCGGATTTCCCATCACTTATGGAATCTCTATACCAGGAGCTACCCAGTGCAGAGACAATCGATAGGTCATCCTATCGCTCTCGCAAATACCGGTCTTCAACACCGATCTTCAAATGCAATTCACAACGACGTATCACATATTCGGAATGGGTTATACGACCCCATGGTCCTTTCCCGGTTAACCCGAATAGTGAGCGCTTATTCAAAAATAAGTGTGGCATTCAAATTCAAACAAATCACATCATATACCCATTCAAAGGGAAATATTGATAGTCGGCTATTGAACTACCAATTGATATGCATACATCACCAGATTCCAAATAATTTTCCAAATTATTTATTTTCCAAAATATCTTTACAAGATATATAATTTTCACACTTCAAAAATAAATCAATATTTATTTTCAAACAAATTCTACTTTTCATTTATAAATTCCATAATGAATTTATATTCCAAAATATTCATGCATATACGATTTCAATTATCCATTTTCAATTTATCTTCAAAAAGATAAATTCTAAATATTCATTTCATATTGGAAAACATTTCCATACTTATTAAACATAAGCAATTCACAAATCTTTTTATTTTCAACACTTAGAAAATATTCAATATACTTAAATCGAATTAAGTATATATTTCATTCTATTAAGGAAATCATTCACTTAAACATATTTATTTGGGTCAAAACGAATGTTGCGTAAAACATCGTTACGACAACCCAAAATCACTAGTATAGGGATTCGAAATTAAAATAGATATATAAATCCCAATACTACACAAAACATTTCCTTTCGGGAATCATTTACTATAACAACAGTGTTATAGTCCACTATTTCCTTTCATTTCTCGAAAACGTCTATTTCAACAATAAATGTTGAAATCTATGGTTTCGAATCTCAACACATTTTAAAACATCGTTAGATCATTTTAATTCTATTTAAAACATCACATCTAAAACAATTTCTTTAACATATTATTCACTATTCAAAAACGTGAATATACTTCATTATCCAATTTCATCATTTCTATACCTTTTATTTTAAAGGATTATTCACAGTCAAAAACGTGAATATATTTCATAAATAAATCATAACGATTTTCTTATCAAAATAAGTCGTTTGTGAATTTATAAAACAACGTTTATAAATTCTATTTCTATTTATTTATAACAACTTCCTTTTATAAATTCCTTTATTAACCTATTCGATTTATAACTCAATTATAAAACAAAAGTTCACATTATAAGTTAAACACTTATAATTTATTTGTTTACAAGAATCGTTCTTTTAAACATCTCAATTCATAAATCTTATAACTTATAAGATTTGTTTATTTATCAAAACTCCATTCTTTCAATAATTTTATAAATTTTATGAACCTACTGTTTATAAAATTTCATTTATAACTTCACTGTTTATAATCCTGTAAATTTCATCCATTTACTAAATTCATCTTCACTTCATTCAAACACTTATAAAAACTCGTTTTATAATGTCTATATTTCAATTTATAAATATCCATTTATAAATCTCTTAATATAAATTAATTTATATTATTCTTTAAAACGTCTTTAAATTCCTTTAAAAACTTCATCATTTTGATTTATAAAATAATCAAATTTTATAAATCCTATATTTAACTTTTTATAATAATTTCAAAAATCCCGATTTTAAACCATTTTATAAAATCATTAATCCATATTTCTCAAAAATCAACTTTTAACTATATTTCACAAAACCATAATTTTTATAACATTAAAAATGATATCGTTATTTATTTAAAATGGATCAATTCCAAAAATATTTAATATTTTCAAAGATCACTTTAAAAAACCTTTTAAAATCCCAAAATCTGGGTCCAATGATGCTACACACCAAATAGTCAATCACGACTACAACGATATCATATATCAATATGAAAGTCCATCAAATATCAAAATATCTGAAATCAAATAAAAACTGTTGAGGAATCCAGTTGGATCCCTCCAACCTGTTTTCCTGCATCCACAAACATTAGCACAATACCAATTTCGCTCCAGTACGAAATTATCGCGGTACATGTTTTTATTAAATATTATCCGCTTAATAACGGCGCAATAGGGTCTCATCCGCTAAAAAATACGGGAAATCAACAACTGCAATATATACATATGCCAATATATATATATTGATATTATTTATAATACCAATTTCACTGTTTATGAAATATTCGCGGTATATGTTTTTATTAAATAACATCCGCTTAATAACGGCGCATAATGTCTATTTTAACAATCAATAGATAACAATCATCATTCAAACATGCATTCAAATATTTTAAATCTAACTATTTAAAATAAAATCGAAACTGATTCGATTGAGTGAGAAGTTCTCACCTTGGTTTTAATTTCCGTTTTAGCGATTTATTTCGAATAAAATTAAACGTACGTTTAATTTTACCCAAAATTCTCACTAACTCCAAACGACTCCAATCCAACTCCATCGCGTAGTGCTCGTCGATACGATTCCAACGCAACTGGTTTCGCGCGTTTTCGACCTCGTATGAAAAAGTTACGAATTTTTAAAGATTCACGAATTCATATTAACTAATTACAACATATAAATTTCTTTTTATAACCTTCATTCAATCAACACCGTCCATTCATTCTCAAGCAAATCTGGGCCGACCCTACGCTTCTTCTCCCTCACGTTCACCCTACAGGTTAACACACGACGCAAGCAACCCACACACTTCGAATTAGGGTTCCAATTTTGCACCTCTTCGAGCGACTAAACTCCATCATCTCTTCACCAACGAAGCGCCTCCATCCCCTCAACCTTCGGCCATAGCCCTGGCCAACTCGGCCCACCCATCTGCACGGAAAGTCGTGCGCAAGTCAAAGCAAACGCAGCCCCAAATCTCCCCCTCCAATGCTCCAAATCACATCTCCACCGTTGAACTTCAAGATCTCGATGTGCTCTACGACTTTCTAGTTGGAAGCTTCATCTAATTGCTGATGGATTGGAAGAAATCGAGGGGGAAAGGGAAGAGTTTTCTGGCCGTTGAATAGGGAGGTGGCGGCTACGTTAAAATTAGGGTTTTGATATTTTTTTTTTATTATGAAGGGTGTGGGTGTGTATTTATAGAGAAACGATCAACACTATTCATCCGGAAATTCCGAACTCCGATTTACGCGCCGAAACTGACATACCTAGGGTTTATCCCACGTTCCGGACACAATGGAACAGGTTTCGGAAGCTAATTCGGACATCTGTGCTAGTTATGGCTAAAACGCTCAATTTAAATTAAACCGATTTAAATCGATTTCTAGGCGTTTTAATTTGTACCGGACAAACGGTAAATCCAATTGACACAAAATTTGAAACCTTCCAATAATATCACATTATGGATCCTATGAAACTGGTTTCGTCGAAATCCGAGACTTTTTGAAAAATGGCTATTTTGACGCGCCAAATTTAAATTAAAAATAATTCGATGCGTTTCGAGCTGCCACGATCAGACGATAACTCCGATTGACACGAAAATTGAAATCCAGTAATAACTAACGATTACGGATCCAATGGAACTAGTTTCGTTCAATTCTGAGACTGTTCAAAAATTGGCTATTTTAAAGTCGATTATTAAATATTAAAATATTCAATTTTCACAAATTAACTTTTAATTCGATTTTAAAAGTTCTAAAATATCATTCTAACTTCAATATGATAAAATAAAATTTTACAAATCATTTTCAATCATATTTAACTCAATTTTCAATTATTTCCATAATTTAACGTATTAAATTATCGATTTAATTATCCAATTAAATCCAATAATTCAAATAAAAATTTATTCGACTTATAAATTCACTTATTAATATTTAAAATTAATTAAATATTCAAATTTTAATTAATAAAAATTCTGGGTCGTTACAATCTTTCCCCCTTAAAAGAATTTCGTCCTCGAAATTACAAGTAAGAAAGTTACAGAATCTATTAACTTTCCAAAATTCATAATTAAACTTCTTACAATAACTTTACTAAGTTTTCAAATCATACTTAGTTATCCTTTCAAAAACAACTACTATTGTTTAACTTTCATTTCCAAAATCAAAGTTAAAGTTTTCAAAATTTTCCCATTTTCTCAAAATTTTCTAACGCCTTAAATTTCCGGAAAAATTCGCCATAGTCTCCTTTGCGCGGCTCGATCCGAAAAAAAATATGACAATATATATATCACAAATATACATCTCATCAAGTAATGAGGCATCCCGCAGGGAAAAAAGTATAAAAGTACGGTATTTAATCCGAGATATGTACCTTATATTTTATTAGCAAGCAAATACGGCTAATATGGCGTGAAAGCGAGCTCCAAATGCGAAGCAAACGCGATCCGCACCTACTAAACACTCAACAAACAACATGAGAATCATGCATATAGACAATAATCTCAATATACAACATATATTAACATAACAACTACATAATATAGCAAATGCAATATATATTCAACCATCAACCAACTAAATACTCATTCATATTCTCATTTATATTCAATGAAATAGGTTTTCAATTTAAATCATATGTGATTCATTAACATTGGATTTTATCAACATTCATTCTTATTCAATTTTAATTAGTTTGCATTCACTAATTAAATCCAGTTCACGTTCAATTCTATTCAAATTTATTTACTTTCAATTTGAATTCAATTACATAGCTTTCAATTTCATTAACACTTAATGAATTATATACAATCAACTAACAATCACATAACAACCAAAGTATATTCATTTCAACCAAATTCCTTTGTTTATATTCATTCTCATTCAATTTATTCAACTTCCAATAACATTAGATTTTAATGAATTAACACTTCATCCATTATCCATCTCAATTTAATTTACATTGGATTTTTATCAACATTCATTCTCAATTCAATTTCCAAAGTTGAATTTCATTTATATAACTCAAGTTCATATTCATTTAATCCACTTGATTACTTACAACTCATATTCATATAGTTTCACTTCTTATATATATAAGTTTATTTCACAATTGTAGATTAATTTAATTATAATTCAATTCTTATAATTCATTTACTTATACAATTATTTTTTATTTAGATTATTCAAACAACTAAACAATCAACTTATATACACTTTAATAATTCTGAAAAATTATTCCATTTATATATGAAATATAATCAAGTAAAATTATTTCATTTACCCAAATTTTAAAACAATATTATGTCGAATTGTTCTATTCAAGTGTTTATAAACCCCTTCGGCATAGTTTGACAGACCGTGCTGACGAAGGTTCATATGCCACTCAATAAACCAATCATCACAATATAAAACAATTTCATATTCACTAACAAATACGCTCTTATAGCTATTATTACACTCAAACTCATTCTAGAGTACTACTGACTCTATCTCTAATGAGTAATACCCAACAGAACCATGGTTGTCGCTTAACCATACGCTCTGATACCAAATGTAACATTGCGGATTTTCGTTGCCGAAAAACCGAATAGTTAGGGTTTTAAAAAGAAAAGAAAAGGATAGAAAGAGAATATAAGAAGATAGAAAATAGGGAAAATTTTAAAAGAGAGAAAAGACAAAAGAAAATAGAGAATTTGAAAACAGAGGGAACAGAAAAATAGAACGGAACAGAAAGGAACAACAGAATCTCACAATTCGCAGCGGAACAACATATAATAATAAATGAATAATCTTTAAACAAAGAACTATATCAGTTATTACATTACAACACATTTCATTACATCATATCATCAGAGTGTACAACATCATACAACATCAAACAGTGCAGCGGAAAAAGAAATACTATATACTAGTAATACGCCATGCCATCCAGCTTGCCTCCAGCAACTCCTGAATATCCAGAATATCCTGATAAACCTTAACTCTTGACTGCCCGTGTGGAAAATTGGTGGGCACCCAGAGTTTAGGAAGGAAAACAATAAACTCCGAGTCAGTCATGTGACTGGTGTGAGAACTCAAAACAGTTTATTTATCTTAAAATCAAATAGAGGAATATTTTTTTTTTAATTCAATTCGCAATGCTTTTAAAAATGAGACTACCATAACGCCTCCCGCACACACACACATGCAAACGCAGAATCGGAGGAGATTTCTCCTTATGATAGTCAAAGATGCTTGATACGCATTTAAAATAACATTTGATATTATTACTAGTGCATAGTGTAGAGAAAAATCATTTCGAAAATAAAGATATAAATCTTAGCCGACATAGACATTTCGAACTATGCCTACTATAGCTACCATCCAAACAGTGGTGACCACCATAAGTGAATGGCAGGTTCTACAACTAATACCGTACAAGTTTCGTATTGGGAATTGGATTTCCAACAAATGGTCAGGCCAAGGAACTTCCCATTGCCACATGAGAATGCCTCTGGATGGACATCCCCGAGAACCAAACCGGATCTCTACCAACACAAGGCCGGGTTACCCCTAACTGAGTAACAACTGACCGAATATGCCATCCCCCGGTCCTTTGGGACCTTTATCACCGAGCGCTCGTAATCAATTCACACAATCATAATAATAAAGTGTTTTCAACATGAGTAAGTATCTGGGCTCCATACCATGATACCACCCTTTTCCAGAAGGAAATGCACATATCCTAAAGGGCGCTACCCCTCATAACCTTGTCGCATCTTTCCTGTTTTGACCATTTCCGGGATGTGAGGCTCGACGAATTCACGTCCACAAAAACATACTTTATACAAAAGCCATGCTTTGGGTCAACAAATGATCAACACAATGATCACTAAGATAGACGATCAAACAAATGATCCTATCATAAATAATCAACACAATGATCATTTCAGCATCACTCAGCATGTCACATTACCAAACTGGGAATATATCGCTGATAACTTCAACTATATAACCTCTGAGCTCATACGTCTCAGAGAAGGGTGTTAAGCTAAAAGAATAAATTCTCCGCCACCAACAGAAATATATTTGAAAGAAATCGGCTTTATATCTCAACTTGTAATGTCAGGCATACAATCCATACAAGTCTGTTCCGGGATCGAACAAAACCGAAGGCACTTACAAAGAAGTCCTTGCAATCCGGATATCCACAATCCTGATCGGATTTCCCATCACTTATGGAATCTCTATACCAGGAGCTACCCAGTGCAGAGACAATCGATAGGTCATCCTATCGCTCTCGCAAATACCGGTCTTCAACACCGATCTTCAAATGCAATTCACAACGACGTATCACATATTCGGAATGGGTTATACGACCCCATGGTCCTTTCCCGGTTAACCCGAATAGTGAGCGCTTATTCAAAAATAAGTGTGGCATTCAAATTCAAACAAATCACATCATATACCCATTCAAAGGGAAATATTGATAGTCGGCTATTGAACTATCAATTAATATGCATACATCACCAGATTCCAAATAATTTTCCAAATTATTTATTTTCCAAAATATCTTTACAAGATATATAATTTTCACACTTCAAAAATAAATCAATATTTATTTTCAAACAAATTCTACTTTTCATTTATAAATTCCATAATGAATTTATATTCCAAAATATTCATGCATATACGATTTCAATTATCCATTTTCAATTTATCTTCAAAAAGATAAATTCTAAATATTCATTTCATATTGGAAAACATTTCCATACTTATTAAACATAAGCAATTCACAAATCTTTTTATTTTCAACACTTTGAAAATATTCAATATACTTAAATCGAATTAAGTATATATTTCATTCTATTAAGGAAATCATTCACTTAAACATATTTATTTGGGTCAAAACGAATGTTGCGTAAAACATCGTTACGACAACCCAAAATCACTAGTATAGGGATTCGAAATTAAAATAGATATATAAATCCCAATACTACACAAAACATTTCCTTTCGGGAATCATTTACTATAACAACAGTGTTATAGTCCACTATTTCCTTTCATTTCTCGAAAACGTCTATTTCAACAATAAATGTTGAAATCTATGGTTTCGAATCTCAACACATTTTAAAACATCGTTAGATCGTTTTAATTCTATTTAAAACATCACATCTAAAACAATTTCTTTAACATATTATTCACTATTCAAAAACGTGAATATACTTCATTATCCAATTTCATCATTTCTATACCTTTTATTTTAAAGGATTATTCACAGTCAAAAACGTGAATATATTTCATAAATAAATCATAACGATTTTCTTATCAAAATAAGTCGTTTGTGAATTTATAAAACAACGTTTATAAATTCTATTTCTATTTATTTATAACAACTTCCTTTTATAAATTCCTTTATTAACCTATTCGATTTATAACTCAATTATAAAACAAAAGTTCACATTATAAGTTAAACACTTATAATTTATTTGTTTACAAGAATCGTTCTTTTAAACATCTCAATTCATAAATCTTATAACTTATAAGATTTGTTTATTTATCAAAACTCCATTCTTTCAATAATTTTATAAATTTTATGAACCTACTGTTTATAAAATTTCATTTATAACTTCACTGTTTATAATCCTGTAAATTTCATTCATTTACTAAATTCATCTTCACTTCATTCAAACACTTATAAAAACTCGTTTTATAATGTCTATATTTCAATTTATAAATATCCATTTATAAATCTCTTAATATATATTAATTTATATTATTCTTTAAAACGTCTTTAAATTCCTTTAAAAACTTCATCATTTTGATTTATAAAATAATCAAATTTTATAAATCCTATATTTAACTTTTTATAATAATTTCAAAAATCCCGATTTTAAACCATTTTATAAAATCATTAATCCATATTTCTCAAAAATCAACTTTTAACTATATTTCACAAAACCATAATTTTTATAACATTAAAAATGATATCGTTATTTATTTAAAATGGATCAATTCCAAAAATATTTAATATTTTCAAAGATCACTTTAAAAAACCTTTTAAAATCCCAAAATCTGGGTCCAATGATGCTACACACCAAATAGTCAATCACGACTACAACGATATCATATATCAATATGAAAATCCATCAAATATCAAAATATCTGAAATCAAATAAAAACTGTTGAGGAATCCAGTTGGATCCCTCCAACCTGTTTTCCTGCATCCACAAACATTAGCACAATACCAATTTCGCTCCAGTACGAAATTATCGCGGTACATGTTTTTATTAAATATTATCCGCTTAATAACGGCGCAATAGGGTCTCATCCGCTAAAAAATACGGGAAATCAACAACTGCAATATATACATATGCCAATATATATATATATTGATATTATTTATAATACCAATTTCACTGTTTATGAAATATTCGCGGTATATGTTTTTATTAAATAACATCCGCTTAATAACGGCGCATAATGTCTATTTTAACAATCAATAGATAACAATCATCATTCAAACATGCATTCAAATATTTTAAATCTAACTATTTAAAATAAAATCGAAACTGATTCGATTGAGTGAGAAGTTCTCACCTTGGTTTTAATTTCCGTTTTAGCGATTTATTTCGAATAAAATTAAACGTACGTTTAATTTTACCCAAAATTCTCACTAACTCCAAACGACTCCAATCTAACTCCATCGCGTAGTGCTCGTCGATACGATTCCAACGCAACTGGTTTCGCGCGTTTTCGACCTCGTATGAAAAAGTTACGAATTTTTAAAGATTCACGAATTCATATTAACTAATTACAACATATAAATTTCTTTTTATAACCTTCATTCAATCAACACCGTCCATTCATTCTCAAGCAAATTTGGGCCGACCCTACCCTTCTTCTCCCTCACGTTCACCCTACAGGTTAACACACGACGCAAGCAACCCATACACTTCGAATTAGGGTTCCAATTTTGCACCTCTTCGAGCGACTAAACTCCATCATCTCTTCACCAACGAAGCGCCTCCATCCCCTCAACCTTCGGCCATAGCCCTGGCCAACTCGGCCCACCCATCTGCACGGAAAGTCGTGCGCAAGTCAAAGCAAACGCAGCCCCAAATCTCCCCCTCCGATGCTCCAAATCACATCTCCACCGTTGAACTTCAAGATCTCGATGTGCTCTACGACTTTCTAGTTGGAAGCTTCATCTAATTGCTGATGGATTGGAAGAAATCGAGGGGGAAATGGAAGAGTTTTCTGGCCGTTGAATAGGGAGGTGGCGGCTACGTTAAAATTAGGGTTTTGATATTTATTTTTTTATTATGAAGGGTGTGGGTGTGTATTTATAGAGAAACGATCGACACTATTCATCCGGAAATTCCGAACTCCGATTTACGCGCCGAAACTGACATACCTAGGGTTTATCCCGCGTTCCGGACACAATGGAACAGGTTTCGGAAGCTAATTCGGACATCTGTGCGAGTTATGGCTACAAACGCTCAATTTAAATTAAACCGATTTAAATCGATTTCTAGGCGTTTTAATTTGTACCGGACAAACGATAAATCCAATTAACACGAAATTTGAAACCTTCTAATAATATCACATTACGGATCCGATGAAACTAGTTTCGTCGAAATCCGAGACTTTTTGAAAAATGGCTATTTTGACTCGCCAAATTTAAATTAAAAATAATTCGATGCGTTTCGAGCTGCCACGATCAAACGATAACTCCGATTGACACGAAAATTGAAATCCGGTAATAACTAACTATTACAGATCCAATGGAACTAGTTTCGTTCAATTCTGAGACTGTTCAAAAATTGGCTATTTTACAGTCGATTATTAAATATTAATATATTCAATTTTCACAAATTAACTTTTAATTCGATTTTAAAAGTTCTAAAATATCATTCTAACTTCAATATGATAAAATAAAATTTTACAAATCATTTTCAATCATATTTAACTCAATTTTCAATTATTTCCATAATTTAACGTATTAAATTATCGATTTAATTATCCAATTAAATCCAATAATTCAAATAAAAATTTATTCGACTTATAAATTCACTTATTAATATTTAAAATTAATTAAATATTCAAATTTTAATTAATAAAAATTCTGGGTCGTTACATTTTCAGATTTAGTGATGGATGCTTAAAGATTCTAGAGACGGGATGGATGCCTCCAAAACCTAACATATTTTCTGCTATATTTCTTATTTTATATTTATCAACATTTGTAAGGACATGCTATTATAACTGTTCTGGCTGATGATAGGTTAATTTACTCTGATTGTTGTAAAGTTTTCTTTTTTAAAGTTCCTTTGGATGTCATATATTATTTGTCATGATGTGAAATTCTATTCTATCTTTTCTATTCTTTCACCCTGACAATCTATGTTTTTGGCACTTGGATGCTCGGTACGTGAATACCGTGAATGTACTAGTGTTGACTTATGAGGGTCGAAACGACAAGTCATTATAGTGGTATGAAAGCTTATGTTGAGCAAACACCTAGGCCTTGGTGGAGTAAACTCATTAGCAAAAGGGTAAGTGACCCCCTAGAATGACTTGAGCATAATATATATAAGAGCATGTATTTGTTCATTCTATAATAATGTTCTATATTATGTTGAAATGGGAAAATGTAAAAATTTCACCTAGGATTATATTTTATATATAAAAGAATAATTTATAAAAAAAATTGATATAGTTATTTATTATGGGTTTGTTCGTGAAGAAATGGTAATATTCAATTATTGTCATTTATTATTTGATTAGTCATACTCGTCATGTTTAGGGGCATTAACTATTGTTTTTTGATTGATTATTTATGCTCAGCCAGTTTTTAAGCATTTATTTATTTGTTTTAAATTAAATATGAACACCTTATGAATTTACTTTCATGATTTGACTGTAATACGTTCGTTAATAATAAAGATTCATCAAGTTTACTTTGTTTAAAAGGAAGTCATTCAAGATAAATGATTTTATAAATAGAGTTTATAAAATGTGTTATAAATGAGGATGATTTCTAGAGAATTTAAATTATGATGTCCTTGAAAATGAATTTTTATGATTTTGGAAATGTAATAATAGCAGTATTATTTCCAAAGTATTTATTAGTATAAATCATTTCAAAGGAAGATTTAAAAAATGCAAAGAACTTTGTGAATTTAAGCATGAATAATTGGGTTCAAAAGACGGGGAAAAATTGAAAAGCTTAGTTTGTGATTCAAAGGGTTCTTATTGTTTTTGTTTTGGAATATGGTATCCAAAGTAGAGAGAGGCTCTGTTAAGGGATATGGAGCTATTATTGCAGGCAATAGCCAAACATGTATGAAGGACCTTGATCTCCTAATATCTAAGGATAAGGTGGATCTAGAGGAGGAGCTTGTATCTGAAGATGATTAAGACAATATATGGGAGATGGAGGAACCAATAGAGTAGCAATTGAGAAAGGAAGAGGAGTTGTGAGAAATGCGATTTACGGATCTTAATGCTAAGATAAACACTAGAGGGGGGTGAATAGTGTTTTAAGGAATTATTAAATCTTTTTGAGTTTTTGTTAATTTGAATACAAATGTATGCAATATTCAGACACAAATATCATCATAGAATCAAACACAGATGCGGAAATAAAGTAAAAGCAGTACAGGAAAGAACACACCGGATTTTATACTGGTTTGGAGTTACCCTACATCCAGTCCCGCACACAAGTACGGATTTCCTTTCAAAAGAAATTGTACAATTACACCGTCGATTTCAAGGCTACGAGGTACACCCTCCAGATTCACAATCCTCTGGGTAGAGATACTGATTTTATGGGCAACAAGTTCACCCAATTGATTTCCAAGGCTACAATCACACATTTTCTCGCTTGATTGATTTCCAAGGCCACAATCACACCTTCCCTCGTTTAATTGATTACAAAAAGCCTATAACTCTGAATAGCACTGAGGATCTTGTTGAGATAGTGATAGAGAATCAAACTGGAGATAATCTAGTTAGATTCAATGTTGATTTCGGTAGAGTATATGGTAGGAATATGTATAAATAAAATGTGGAAGAAGGAGAGAAATGAAAACTAGAAAATATATTTGAAAATTCGTTAAAACCAACCCCTATTTATAGAAGAACAACAGCCATATCCATTCGTGAAGAGATATGACGAATAAACACTTCTTTTGAAATTTAAATTTTGAAATTAACTGACACTATGTCGACGTGTGTATATTGAGCATGTCGACATCCCAAAGGAATTTTGGTAGTTGTTTAAGTAAATATAGAGAATAATATATATATATATATATATATATAATTTTACAATAATTTTATATTTAAATCTAAGTACAAATATTAAAAGTTAAATATATTATTATTAAAGACAATTTTAAAACTAAGGATAATTTGATTTTGAAATTAAAGTTTATTTTGAAGTAATAGTATTTAAAACCAAGATAGATGTTTATGATTCTTTTAAAAGGAAGGTTTTGAAATCATTTTGAAAACAAGATATAATTTTGAAAATCATTTGAATAAAGGTTAGCAGATACAAAACAATGTTCCACTAGGCTTTTCGTAGGTTCCATCCTACTCAGGGTTCCATCCCTTTAACGGGCTCGAAGTGGATTCCATTCCAGGAATAAATTGGATTTTAAGATGTCAGTGCTTTTCTAGGAGTTTTAACGAAATTCCTAGTGAATTAAAAGAAAAATTCTTGAAATCTTGAATTCGTAATAATCTTGATATTCTTGATACTCGTGAGTCTTCCATATCTTGAATCTCTATATTGTACAGTCTTCATTCTTGGTACCTGCATGGTTAAAACCTGGATATACACATAATTTTAAACTATAATGTTAGAATTTATATTTTATAATCCTATACAAAGGTTATTGTCATCAAAATATCATCTCACGGACTAACAATCTCCCCCTTTTGATGATGACAACCTTTTTATAAAATGTTACTTCTATCCTAATATCTCCCCTTTAATCTATGCCTAACTATCCTATTTTATATTTCTCCCCTTTTGTCATCAACAAAAACTAACTCTAAATATTACTTCAAACTATATAATCTCCAAACTTTATAACTCCCCCTCGTTCTTGGACTAAAGTACCTGCATTAATAAACTATACAAACGAGTGTATATGCACGTCCAGATGGACCTGCAAATCACAATGTGCATGCATTTATAGCTATACCCCTAAAAGCAAATTTGACAGTATCATTTTCTGCATAAACTAAACCTAAAGCAGCATTTGAGAAGACCAAAACAGCTGAAGAACAGCCATAAACCAATTTTATTATAATACTAAAGTTTTATTGTTCGTTTCTTTTGTTTTAGTTTATTTTATACTACTGGAAATGGAAATGACACTTGTACTTATACATCCATATGCTCTTTTAGCTAATATAGAAACATATTATATGTATCATCACTTCACAACATGGCTTCATCTCTTCTATCTCATCTTCTAATAATAGGGAAAATTTAATGCATAAGACTTTCATCTTGGCTTTTGAAATTTCAAATTTGAAATATTGTATGACTCTATTTATATTTTGCTACTTCTTAGAACCAAATTGACTACATTACTCTTATATTATTTATATTGAGTAAATATCAAATGATCCAAAAGTTTTTGTGAACCTGGTAAATCACTTGTACTACTTTTTGTGAAGCATAATTGAACTATGAAATATGAATATTGAAATTATGTGTTAATTAATTTACTTTAATGTACATAATTTGGCACCAATGTAGATTAAAGACAGAAGAAAACAATAGGGGGTGATGATACAGTAAGGATCAAAATCTTGCAGATTAAATACCTGATAGCTAAAATTTAATCCATTAACAATCTGAGATGTGTTAACTTCTTGATCTCCCATTGCTTTCATAATTAGGTAAACTTATTGATACAGTTAACTTTTTTGCACACTTCGTAGGTTATGCAAACAGTTTAAGATGGTTCGATCCTTGACGGTCGTATTATTCCATGAAATATTACATTTAGATTTAGATTTTTTACTTTTGTTTTGTTTTAGTTTATCAACCATTTTAAGTAAAACCTGTACACATTAAAGCTATTTTATAATAAGAAATTTCGTTATCTTACCGCTTGAGTCGTTTTTGCTATCATCATTGCTCCCAAGTGCCATTAAAACTTTTAAAGAACCTTTAACCTCCTTTGGCGATGACATACTTTATAATTGAAATTTACGTAACTTAAAGTTTCAAACCGTGGTCATCATTTCTTAAATGACTAAATTTATCATATATTAGCTTATACATACTTATATATAACAACAGATTACACAGTGAGGAATATAATATATGCCCTTGGATAAGTTGGCGTATAGATTACAGAATTTAACCGTGGAGTTAATTTCATATTTACCATAGTCAGGGAGTATGATGACTGCATTGAGAAGGCTAGGGACGATGTTATGTCCTTGAATAATAAGGCATTATGTTTGATGTAATTAAGGGATCTGTTAAATGCGATTAAGTTGTTGGAGGGAGCACTTGAAAGGATGCCGATTGTGGTTGTGAATGAGACTGTAGTTGTCAATCTTTGTAGCGTTTATGAGCTAGCTTATGTGAGTTATGGGGACGTGAAGAAGAGTTTTAAGTAATTGGATAGCTAGGGTTGCTCCTGATGATTTCGATTCTTCTTTTACTCAGATTTGAGAGGTATGTATTATTTTTAACTTGGGCTAGTAGAACATATGATCTTTGTTAACTGGTTGACTATATTTTCTTGTATGGGAAGTTAATTTGGCTGCAAGGAAGGAGTTTGTGCAATTATTATATTTCATGTTTTATGCTTATATTAAATTCTAATTGAAAGTGGTAATTATTTGCTTGGAAACAGCTGCTGTTTTAGTTTGGAAGCAACTGTTGTTGGTCCAGGTTCGCATTAGCTACTTTATTTATTAATGTTAAAAGGTATACACAGATTTCATTTTCTTGAAATCAAACAGGTGCCTATATGTAAAAGCTGGCTTGATCCCTGTCTTTGTCGAGTTTGATGTGCTTATTGTCTATATTGCAATCTATAATTTTTACCTTTTTCTGGAGCCTGATTTGGAAGTACATTCAAATTTTGAGCTATCGTGTTGCTTAATACACACACACACATATACATATATAGGTACAATGAATGCAAAACTCAAATAAGCAAGTAAAGCTGCTTTGATCAATGTAAGGAGAGATTGGATTTGAAGTTCATGGTGCGTAGCAAGAACTGTGTGTGTGTCATGTAGAAGCTAAGTACATCATGTTATGTGATGCACCATCAAATTATAATTCACGAAGTACATAATAAGAACATTTATAATGTGTCTGCATATATAATACTCCATCTCATAATAGAGATTCATATATTCATACTTTTAAATTTAGTTACTATGAATAAGAATCTTAAACCCCCTAAAATAATAGAATTATAGACAAATCTGATGCCAACTACAAGAACAAAAATACATTTTCAGTAGACAGTATAATTAACAACCAAAAGCACTGTTGGATAAAATGTTACTTAATATCTACAAACAGCATGATTGATCTCCTCCATTTAAGCTCAATCTACAAACAAATTCAGTATCTGTGGTTCAGTGAGCGCTGCAACAGCAAGCTCCAGAGCTATACATACGAACTTCTGTCAAAGAGAAAAACAGCAATTTCATAAACCTTGTAAATGGATCCAAAACCGCCTTTTCGAACTATGTTATCAGCACTAAGTCATTTGTAGCATTCTTCAATTCTTTGTATGAGAATACCCTCACACTTTGTGTGCTAGAAATATCTAAGTGAAAAACGATTTATCATTTACTTTGGTTGGGAAATGATAAATATTTTACAAATAGATTGATATACAACTGTATTATTTTGATTGGTTTTCTGTTTTGAAGTTTTTGCACCGTTGAATTCAAAAAAGAAACAGGACATGCTTTGTTAATTACACTAAAATGGAATTTTATACTATTTGATGACTTGTGAAAATGAGATGGGCACCCGCTAAAGATTTGGTTGTTATGTATGAGGTAAAAATCATTTGCTTAGAAAAAGAAAAATAACAATAGTATTCCACATTTATATACATGTCTGTATGCTTCTTTCATTCACATGTTTACTAAGTTCAAGATGATAACATGATTCAGCTAAAGGACCTAAATCCATATGTAATTAGCTTGTCCGGTAAAAATTTCTCACTCATTTCTGGCTTAAAGGTACTCATGATTTGATAGATTTACCATATTAAAATCCTAACAACAGAGAACCGACATAAACTAAAAATTTTTCACCTGGATGATAAGATTTGCATTTTAAGGTTTATATGACATATTAATATAAACTGTAGTAATAGATACATAATTTAAATGCAAGTTGAATAGTAGTGAACATAGACATATATTAGTACCTTGAGCATGAAGATTTGGTGCTGCTGCTTCAAATAATTACTTTCCAGTCTACGCCAAAGGGACAAAAAAGTTAGAAATAGAATCTAATCTGCATTTAAGGTAACACCACAAATGTAATCTGCAAATATATCAAATGAGATGCTAAACATGAAATTAGCATGATATATATATATATATATATATATATATATATATATATATATATAATACAATGGCAACTTGATATTAGGTCCATCTCATCTCGTCACAATGTACATGCATTAATTCGACGATGTGCTTGTGTGGCGTTATCACATACTATATAAAGTATGACATAATAAAACATCAATTAATAACAAAACAGTTGGCATATACCAATTAATATAAATCTAGTGCAAGGAACATGTATAGTACAATAGAATCATCCAAATTTTGATATAGAAAAAAAAGGAAAACCAAAAACAAAAATAAGAGGTCTTTTGAGTTTATTTGAAGGAAAATAGCTAAATCATCCCTTCCATGAATTTCGAATGATAAAGATTTTCATTTGCCACAGGCTGAACTTAGTCCAGGCCATGGCCGATTCTCTGTAGGGGAGTGGTGCTTGGAATATGTTAGTGTCTCAGCAGTTTGTGAAGGAGTTGGTAACTTTAGGTGATCAGACGGCGTGGGAAGAATAGGTGCAACTGATAAAGAAGATGGTGGGCTTGAGAACGTGAATGCCTGTTGCTAAAAAGCAATGGGTCTGGAAACAAATCATGGAGTTTTCGGTTGTGGAAAAATGATGGGTTGTCCAAAATATTCCCAAAAATGGGCTTGAAACTGAGCTGGTTCTATTGTGGCCTAGTCACAAAACATATGGGATCTAAAAGGGTTTGATGTATTTCATTTGATGGAGAGGAGAATTTTTGGGCTTGCTAAAATCCTATGTCAGTTGGGATACTGGCAGCAGGCCTGATAAAGAGAGAGGCCCAGTAGAATTGGCGGTAGGAAAATTGATTGGGCTTGGGATTTGTGCTTGCACATGAGCTGAATGGTTTGAGGTTGGGCTAGTAGGGGTTTGTATTAAAAAGCTGGCACCTAAATTATAATTTCCATAATGGGCTATTTGATCTAAACATGGCCTATGTAATTGTAATCTAGCTGCTACCTGAGATTATCAATGTATGAACATTATGGACAGGAGAATTGCAAAAATGTTAGTAGGATCAAATGAGAAGCCCAATACATACCAAATTAAACTTTTTAGGAAATGGAATATGGCATGATATTGAAGTAATTAATTAGCTCCAACTTTATTAATGGAAGTTCTTCCAGGCAGACGGTTGGCAAGAGGACCATGACATCCTATTCAAAACAAACATTGCATTAAAAATGGTTAAAATATGAGAAGATATAAGTTGCCTCGTAAATATTTTAAGAAAATATAAATACTTCCGTATGTACTTCTAATGAATGCATATTAACCCATAGGCTAATATTATATTTACCTAAGTGGTTGGACAATTATTTATCCAAATTCATTAAATAACAGTCTTACATTAAACATTGTTCCCAAGTGAAATACTAACATGTAACATAGTTCCAAAAATTAGTTCAATTTTGGGTACTATTCAGAAAATGTTACAAATCCAAAATTATTTATTAGTTGTTCATCAAGTGCAATATTTGTCTTTACAGAATACTTTCATTGTTATTTTAAATTGGTCAATACGATTTTGAACTCCATGTAGTCCTATGTGGGATCTGTGTAAGGATATCACTTATAGAAAGAATAAACTTATCGCCAACTTAAGGAAAATGGTTTAGTAAAACTACAAACTTTTCAAATTTCAACATGCACCTGCAAATATTCAACATATAAGAGATAAACTGTTGTCTGGTCTATGAGTCTTCTTACTTCATCAGTCTAGCACATGACGTTACAAATGAGAACATTTACCTTGATTATCTATGTTGATTTAATGTTGAACTGTGTCCATCCAGCTCAATATACGCATATTCTACCTTTAATCTGATTAAAAAAGGTATAAAAACTGTGTTATTTTTAGCCCAAAAGCTTTAGTTATTGAATTGCATGTTTCCATTATTTCTTCCATTTCTTCTCTAGTTTTATCACATGATTTCAAAAGTAATAGAACATATATTTATTTTTACTCAACTAACGTAGGAGGAAAAATCAAATAAAAGGTAATCATGGGACGGTACAGGTATATCGATAATTTTCGATTTAGAAATAGCTCCACGTTATCTAAACATGTACAATGCTACCTTGAAATTCTTGCATGATACCGTTCTTACTAAGATATAGGAATCCTGATAAAAAAAAGTTGTTCACTAACCTAGAAATATTTAAATATCCAGATAAGAAACACGATAAACATGATACTTTATTGGATTCAAGAGAGAAGATTTATTGGACAAAACTGAGTGTTCTAGGTTAGCTAGTGAAGATAAAAATAAAACCAACTTATTTAGATGTAAAAATAAAAATAAAAATATTGAACTTGAACTTTAGATCCATCTAGGGATACACCACTACACCATTACAAAAATGAAAATGTTTCACATAGACAACAAAATAATAGTTAAATGACAAAGTAATTCTGTATGTAATCAACTATGATATCTATTAAAACCGACAGAAATTAATAATATGTTTATTTCCATCTGATGCATATAAATATATTGATGGTTTACCTTGCGAAGGATAAACCTTTTGTAGTTGAAATGAAATAATTTTTAAATGGCAGTAGCATTTCTCAACGTGGTTTCAGTCATCGTCGGCTGATACAGCACAGGTGTCGGACTAACATATGTAAGCAAAATGTAATCAATGATAACGTACATATCATAGTACCAAGCAAACATGTTAACGCAGCTCATTGTAGGTCAACGGTAGCGATTGTGCTCACTAAAGCAGTAGAAGAGGTGGAGTATATATTGTATGTTGTTTGTTAAAACGTGGTGGCTGGACAGAGGATGAATGAGTGCGCAGTTAAATTTGTACACTACATGCCATGACATGGCAACATTATAGAACAGTGAATGTAAAACGTAAAGATACTTGTAGTTGATGAGTTGATGTGTTATCCTAACGCATTATGGAAACATGTCTTTAGTCACAAATCCATCCCTATATTTTGAAAGCTCCGTATCATCATCACTTCACTGTATAGTCCACATCAATTGAACTACCCAACAATATAAATTATATTATATAGGTTAAGGTAAGTATTAGTAGCTTACTGGAGTAAAGGTATCCAATTAAATTTATCATCTCTACAGCTTCTAGTTTGGCGAAAATGAATCCCTTCTTTTCTATTTAACCTGTAAAATTCATAGCAAGAGAACTGAATATCTTTTTTTGGAAAGAAAATTCAAAATACTTACTGCATTAGAATAACCATCTTTTGTTAAAAAAATTATAATGTAGTAGATGTTATAATAAATTTCACTACAAAAATAAGGATCATATGCAAAGAATATAAGAGCAGTTATATTTGGAACGAATATTCAATGGTGATATAGCTAAACTTATTAGGCTTTGCAGTTTATCTACTTATATATTGGCAAATATATCGAGTACCTTAAGTATAATAATGAAATTGAATGAAAAATTAAGTTCACGGATTTTTGTTTTCAAAATAAAAATGAATATATGTTGCATCATATTATAATAACCAGTTATCGTATATTTGAGAGAGAAAATAGCAATAATAATCATGAAAAATGTTCACAAAGATTTTAACATTGCCGACGTATCTAATTATTTATGAAACCATGTATGCACTTATACATTGCAACTTAGCTACTTTCAATGAACTGAAGAGTAGGAAACACTGTAACTGTTAATGTTTTAATACTAACATGGTGGCCAAGAATGAAGAAAACGTGAAAGCACCGATGTTTTTCAAACTCACAATCTCGGTAACACTCATTGGTACAACCAAATTATGTAGTAATATGAGTTCTTCACTATTGTGTCCCATGTTATAGAACTTGTTAACCATGTAAATATATTATAGTTAGTCGATAACTTGTCATAAGAAATTTGCAGAGAGATTACCAAAAATATAGTGTAGAAAAGAATTTGCAAATAGAATTTTTTTTTAAAACTAAATCTAATGGGATGGGATAATTTACTTGTTCACAATATGACAACTATCAAAATATTGAAAAATTTATCACTGACAAATTATTTTTACAGGAGCCATATGAATCACATAAGTGAAATAAAAAGTCAAAATGTCAAAGGATACCTTATGCAATATAATTTTCCATTGATATATATAATATAATATCAATTGGTGCATCAAAATGAACCTATCTTGATCAACATTCCACTATCATTTGCGCATTATCTATTTACAAATTACAATGATAAGAAAATACATAGCCACAGCCATATCAGTCCTTAATTCCCCTTTTTAATTAGCTTCCCTTTTCCTTGAATGGATATACCATCAGTGCATTCATATATTAACTTTAATAGCAGGAGTATTTGGTGCACCTAAATCTGACAGTCATTTATTTAATCAGCACGTGTAACTAAAGCAGAATGTTAGGATTAATATTGTATTTGAGTAGAAGACACTGAAAAACGATCCCCTTCAAAATTTAACTGCCCTCAATCCTAAAACTATCTAAATTTGCATATCATACCTACAGTATATGTATATTTAATGACAGTTTCAAGACTCTGTACATTTTCCAAACACATGGTAATGTCAGTAACCTAGAGTATATTTAATGATAGTTTCAAAATGCGAGTGAGACTTGACTCGCGAATACATGTCTATTACATTTATTCTTGTCTAAAGGTTAAAATTATGGTCCCAACATTATTTACTGTACACTGATCGCACTTTCCCTATTCTTTGATAAAAATGGTAAAAGATACAGTAAATATATTTTGCACAAATTTAGTGTCAATGATACTAAAATCAAATCAGTATGAATACCTCAACGCAGTTTGTGTTGGAGTATTGTCAAGGCATGTATAACCTCAGGATCAGTTGTAGAAAAACTGAAACAGAACCTATAGTGAACACAATTAGAACTATTAGTGAATGCAAGTATGAGAGATATTACGAAAATCCATGTAGGTGAATGAAAATTAACGAAAAAATACCTTTGATGGATGTCTAATGGATAACTGCACAGCGATGGTAGAGCGTAGTTGTCGTTAGTCGCTAGCCATCGTTGCTACTGTGATGGGTAACAGTGGAAGGAAAATACACAAAATCGTCATTGCTAATCCGGTAGAGGTAATCGAAATCAACGGAAAAAGCACCTGTGGTTGAAGTATGGTGTACAGTACTTGAAGAACGGTTGAGCGTCGTTGTCGCTAAGTGCTAATCGTCGGTAATTGCAAAACGTTGGTAAGTGCTAACCGGCATTGTTTCGACATAGGGTTTGGAACCGATTGTTTTTTAGTGTTCGAGTGAGAAGGAATGGGAAAGGGGAATTAGGGTTTCTAGTTTCAGGAACAGCGCGCGTTTTGGAACCGATTGTTTTTTAGTGTTCGAGTGAGAAGGAATAGGAAAGTGGAATTAGGGTTTCTAGTTTCAGGAACAACGCGCGTTTTGGAACCGAGTGTTTTTTATTGTTCGAGTGAGAAGGAATGGGAAAGGGGAATTAGGGTTTCTAGTTTCAGGAGCAGCGCGCGTGGAATAATGCGAGAATGAGAAACGGGAGTGACAGCGCAGAGGCATAGGAAGGGCATATTCGGTATTTCAAAAAGACGCGGTTGAAGCCTACTCAATGAATTCTCATTATTAGTAGTAAAGATGGAGTACATAATAGATAGATTAAGCAATAATTATACTAATAGATATTAAAAATCATATAAATATTAATGCATATTTATACATGTTTTCACACCAAATATCAATCCAAATCAAATCAAATCAAACAATTCAAATCAAACAAACCAAATACTACGAGGAACTTCCACCCATCCTTCTTCTCCAAATATAGGGTTTGCTTTAATGGCATCCCAATTTTCATTATCATTAGCGAGAGAGACTGGAGGATGTGCTTCATTATCATCCTTGTGCAGGAAGAAAATCATCCATCGTATTGCATCGAAATGTCTTTCTTGCTCTTTAATCATCCGCATTTGACTCAATTCTAAGTGTCGCTGGTTACGGAGAGTGAATGAAATAATATTCTTGAAAGAGTTAAGAGTCTCTTCAAGATTTTCTGATAGATTATGAATTGGATTGGCCATATTCGAATTTGTGAGAAGAATGAGAGACAAAGTTGATAAGAGATAATATTTAGTGATGAATTCTGGAAGAAATAGATATTTGTAGGTGTAGAAATTCATTTGAAATGAATAGACATAAGGTAGTTATTCAAATTTCAAATTCAAAATGAAATGTCATTTCTGACCAGTATATGTCGACATGGTCATAGGGGGTATGTCGACATGGTCCAGTAAATTTTGATGACTTATTTTGATTTTGTGAATAATTGTGTATATATATATTTATATAATATACTAAATTTTATTCTGGAGATAAGATAAGCTAGATAAGATAAAAGAAATTCCATTTCATTTCATACTAAGACGATATAACGATTAAACGCAAAGAACTAACATGATACAAAGTATTCTCACCCATTTCAAGATTTTTGGGACGAAGTTCATCCAAAATAACTTGCACCCAATTAATATCATAATTTCCAAAAATAGCAAAAAGGGCTTTGCAAACTTTTAAAGTAGGATTGTTAAAATTTCCCGACCTTGGGGTCAAATTATGTTGTAAAAGAAGATTGACAATTCTGGCTTTTGGTCGAAAGTTTCAATTTTTGAATTCAAAATTATCATTTCCTTCGAAAATGTGATGAATGTCTCACGATCATTTTCATCGATTTTAAAATTAGAAAGATCCATTTCCATACACTTGCAATTGAGAATGGTAGCCAAAAGACCACAATTCAAAACAATTCTAGTGCCTTTGACACTACTCCAAATTTCATCATCGTTTCCATTATAAAATCCAAGATTAAGATTTGCATAGAAAATTTTAACAATATTTGGATAACAAACAAAATCATTTTGAGAAGCATCAACAAGACTAAGAATTTGATTGTTTGCAAAAAGAGAATCAATTTCATAAGAAGAGAAATTTTGAAATATAGCAAACTTTCCAGGATGGACTTTTGCATAGTTAACATAATTGATGTATGCTTTTATTGCCTTCAGATCATTGAAGAGTTGCTCTTTTATCTTTCTGGAAATTCTCATGGTGGAGGGGTTCTTGAAGAAGCCATTAGAGTAGAAAGTAGAGAGCTTGAAGTTTTGAAGAGAGAGTCTGAATTTGAAAATGAGACTGAAAAGATGTGATAAAAGACAGTGAATAGATAGATTCTCAAAAGACATGTTCTCTGGTCAAAAGTGCCTTTTTAGAGAATTGAATGAAGTGAAAAGGTGGAGGGAAATTCAATCATTTGAATTCAAATTTTGAGTTTCAAATTCTGTACCCATGTCGCCATCATGGTAGGGACCATGTCGACATGTGCTTGTGATTTCTATGATTTATTTTTCCAAAATACTCTAATATATATATATATATACTTATTATTTTAATGTCTATATATATCTGGAATATTATTAGAATTATAGTATATTCCATAATATATTATTATACTAATAAAATAATAACAAAATAATAATAAAAATTTAAAATTCAAATAAAACACCAATTCAAAATCAATCAAGCAATCAAGCATCTAATTCTAAGCATGCAATTTCAGCCAATTGTATTGTAAACGTGTACCTTTTTCTATGTTTGTTTCTCTGAATTCGTCGAAGTCGTGAACTGCCACGAAACAAAATTTTGAATTATCTGTCTTCTGATCATCGTCGCTTAAGGACGAATCTGAGTCATCTAGAGTAGCAGTAAAGGCACACTTCCATTTCTTTAATGAATCATTGTTTATAGGAGGACTTTGCCTCTCTGGATACGGACAGTCTCTTCTGATATGGCCTGGTTCATCACAGTTGAAACATTTGACCATTGTTTGGCACTATATTCTGATTTCCAGAGTTCTTATAGTTGTTTCTCTTGAGATTATTCATCCTTTTGTATTTCAAAAATTTCCGAAAATTCCTGGTCATCAAGGCTATCTCTTCATCATTATCATTGTTTGAGTTTGATCCATTAGTCAATGCATTAAATGCCATTGATTTCTTTTTAGATGCTTTGCTTTATCTTCTTTCGATCATTTCGACTTCAAATGACATTAGATTTCCAATTAATTCTTCTATCTTTAAGATACTGATGTCATTTGCCTCTTCGATCGCAAGTGTCTTTTGAACCCATTCTGGAGTAAGAGAATTTAAAAAAATTCTGACTTGATCTTCTTTTGAAAATTCCTTTCCCAAGGATATTAGAGAATGCAGAATATCTTGAAATCGACTATACATATCGGAAATAGACTCATTAAAATTCATTTTAAAATTGAAACTGATTTGTGAGCATGGATATTTTGGTCTGTTTAACTTTGCTTGTTCCTTCGTGAGTAACTTGCAAAGTTTTCCAGGTTTCATATGCAGACTTAAAAACTGATACTCGATTAAATTCATTTCTATCAAGTGAATAAAATAGAATATTCATTGCTTTAGAATTATTTTGTGCAACAGTCTTTTGCTCAGCGTTCCACTGTGCAAAATCAGTTGTGGGTTCTGAATATTTAGTTTGTGTGATATTCCAAGTGTCTAATCGTATAGATTATAAATATATTTTCATCCTACATGCCCAATATGCATAGTTACTGCCATTAGAAATGGTGGTCTGACAATAAACTGACCTTCTACAAATGAACAAGTGACAGGGACACTAGTGTTAGTAACAGTACCAGTGTTGGTAGCCATTCTGAAAACTTTTCAAAAATCAGATTATGAAACTTTGAAAACCTTGCTTTGATACCAAACGTGAGAAATGCGGATTACGGATCTTAAGGCTAGGATAAACACTAGAAGGGGTGAATAGTGTTTTAAGGAATTATTAAATATTTTTAGGTTTTTGTTAATTTAAACACAAATGTATGCAATATTCAGACACAGATATGATCACAGAATCAAACACAGATGCAGAAATAAAATAAAAGCATTAAAGGAAAGAACACACCGGATTTTATACAGGTTCGGAGTTACCCTACATCCAGTCCCACATATAAGTAAGGATTTCCTTTCAAAAGCAATTGTACAATTACACCCTCGACTTCAAGGCTACGAGGTACAACCTCCATATCCACAATCCTCTGGGTAGAGATACTTGATTTTACGGGCAACAAGTTTACCCGATTGATTTCTAAGGCTACAATCACACCTTTTCTCGCTTGATTGATTTCCAAGGCCACAATCACACCTTATCTTGTTTAATTGATTACAAAAAGTCTATAACTCTGAATAGCACTGAGAATCTTGTTGAGATAGTGATAGAGAATCAAACCAGAGATAATCTAGTTAGATTCAATGTTGATTTCGGCAAAGTAATGGTACGAATATGTATAAATAAAATGTGGAAGAAGAAGAGAAATGAATCTAGAAAATATATTTGAAAATTCGTTAAAACCAACCCCTATTTATAGAAGAACAGCAGCCATGTCCATTCATGAAGATATATGAAGAATAGACACTTCTTTTGAAATTTAAATTTTGAAATTAACTAACAGTGTGTCGACATGGGTATATTGATCATGTCGACATCCCAAAGGAATTGTTGGTGGTTTGTTTTTCTTTTGAAAATAAATTTTATCTTACATTAAAAACTATTTTAAACTTTGTAAATATACTTGACTATAGTTAAAATACATAAGTAAATATGGAGGATAATATATTGATATATATATATATATATTTCAATAATTTTATATTTAAATCTAAGTATAAATATTAAAAGTTAAATATATTATTATTAAAGATAATTTTAAAACTAAGGATAACTTGATTTTGAAATTAAAGATTATTTTGAGGCTAAATGTAACGACCCAGAATTTTGAACAATTTAAATTTGAAAGATAAATTTAATTTTAAATATTTGAAAGATGGTTTGGCTTGAATTGCAAATTATCAGAATGAATTTAGCGATTAAATTATAGAATTTAATCTATTGAAAGTTGAATAATAATTTGATTCCTCAATTTTAAGCTGATTAAAAATATTTCAGAGGCTTGTAAAATTTATATTGATAATACTGAAGATTATAGAAGCTTCAGAATTGAAATTGAAAGTGAATTGTTCAATTTTGAAATTTTAATCGTTTGAATCGATATTTAAAAATAGCCGTCCGAGGCATAGTCTCGGAATTCAACGAAACCAGTTCCATTGGGTCCGTAATATTGAATTATTCTCGGATTTCAAATTTTGTATTTTTCTGAGTTGATATGTGAGCACACGACGTGTAAACGCATTGAATTTTTATCGAGATTCAATTTAAATTTAAAATTTAAATATGTCAACGCACACCACGTTCGTCCTAAATTTTTGCCTAAAATCACGATACCTAATCGTGCAAAGCATGGCCGAGTATACTTCTTTACGTTTAAAATATCATCTCCCTCAATTTGTTCCTCAGTTCAAAAATCATACGAGATAAAGAAATTAATGGCCGCTCGTATTCATTTGAAAATCAAAGCCGAACATAAATTCTCAAATCCCTCTCCTCTTTTATCTATTTCGAATCGAACGCAGCTGGAAAAAAAAAAGAAATGGCCGAAGCCCTAAATCGAAGTCGCAAGCGACATCGAGGCAAGGGGAGGCGCGACAGCGTGGCGATGGCGGCGACACGATCGAGTGTGGCGGCGTGCGCTCGCATGAGGCAGTGGTTCGAATTCGAAGCAACGATGGCATTCGCGATGGAGGTGACGCGCGTGTGCTTGCGCGTGGGAGGAGGCGACTTTGGGAAAGGAGAGGCGCGCGAGTCAGAGGGTACGGCGACCTAGGGATCGCGGCAAGGGTTTCGCTTGGTGTAGAAGTCTGTTCGATCTGGGGTTCTCCAATTGGCAGTGAGGTATAAACGTTGTTTCCATTTAATTTGAATAAATATACATCTATATATATTGTAAAACAATATATATGCAGTGGGAAAATATAAAGAAAAAAATAATTACAGTAAGTTTTATAAAATAGCGATTTAAAGATTTATATGTATGTATATACAGTAAATTGCACTGCTGTTATTATTATGAAAAATAAATTACTGCTTTATTTAATTACCAAATGAGATTTTGGTTTAAAGTTAAAGGAATCAGTTCGAATTTTAATAAATGTATATAGATTAAGAATAAATAAAAATAGGAATTTTAAAACTTGAAGAAAATTTAGTTTAAAACTAAATTATTAGTTGAATAGAAATTTTAGTTTCAAATGGAAAATATTTTGTAAAAGAAAATTTGTTAGAGATTTAATTTATTAGATAAAATGAATTATCAAAAGAAATTATTATTTATTATTGGAAAAATGGGTAATTAAGGACTAAAAGATATTGTATAAAAAAAGAGGAGATTTGTTTAAAAAAATAGAATCTGTTAGTTAAATAAATTTATCGAAAGAATTTGATTTAAAGATATTAATTTAAAGTAAAATAATTAGTTGAAATAAATTTATTAAAGAAGAAACTAGTTTAAATAAAACTATCAGTTAATTTAACTATTAAAATGAAATCACCGATGAATCAAAATTATCAAATGAAAATTTATTATTCAATCTGTTTGAATATTAATAAATTGTGTAAATATTTATACAAGGTATAAATCAAGAAAATCGATTCAAGATGGAAAATGGATTGCTAATAAAAGCAAAGGTGAACTTCTCACTCAAAAAAGGATTTATTTAAATTTTAAATAGTTAGATTTAAAATAGTTAGTTGTGTTGATTAAATGCTTGAATGAGGATTGTTATATATATATATATATATATATATATATATATATATATTGGATGTGAATAAACCCTATACGCCGTTAGTAAGCGGAGGTTATTTATTACACACAGATACCGCGATATTCCACCTTGAAGTGGAATTGGTATTATATTAGTATATAGCAATATATATATATTGGCATATATATATATTGCAATTGATTGATTTCCCGCCTTGTATAGCGGATGAGACCCTATTGCGCCGTTAGTAAGCGGATAATATTTTATAAAATCCCATATACCGCGATATTCCACCTCGAAGTGGAATGGGTATTGTGCTAATGTCTGTGGATGCAGGGAAACAGGTTGGAGGGATCCAACTGGATTCCTCACAAATATTTATTTGATTTTAGATATTGTGATATTTGATTGTTTACCATATCGATATATGATGTTTGAAAGTCGTGATTGACTATTTGATGTGTTACATCATCGAATCCAATTTTGAAGTTTAAAAATAACGATTTTGATTTTTATGGGATTTCTAAAGTGATTTTTGAAAGTATACGTTTATAAAATATTTTGGAATTAATTCATCTTAAATAAATAAACGTTATAATTTTAATATTATAAAAATTATGATTTTTGAGAAATTCAGTTAAAAGTTGATTTTTGAAAATATGGGATTAATAATTTTATAAAATAGTTTAAACTGGGATTTCTGAATTTATTATAAAAAGTTTAAAAAATAGGATTTATGAAATTTGATTATTTTATAAATCAAAATGATGAATTATAAAGGAGTTCAAAGACGTTTTAAAAGAATAATATAAATTGATCCATATAAAAGATTTATAAATTGATATTTATAAATTAAAAATATTGGAATTATAAAACGAGCTTTTATAAGTGATAGAATGAATTGTGAATGCATTTCATAAAGAAATGAAATCTATAGGATTATAACGGTGAAGTTATAAATGGAATTTTATAAATAAAATTTATAATGTTATTTAAGGAATAGATTTGGATAAATAAATGAATCTTATAAGTTATAAGATTTATAATTATGAAGTTTAAAAGAACGTTTTTGTAAACAAATAAATTATAAGCATTTAACTTGAAATATGGACTTTCGGTATATAATTGAGTTATAAACCGAATAAGTTAATAAAAGAAACTTATAAGAGGAAGTGTTATAAAATAAATAGAAATGGAATTTATAAACATTATTTTAAAAATCCGCAAACTACTTATTTTGATAAGTAAATTTTTGTAACTTGTTAATGGAGTTATATTCACGTTTTAGATAGTGAATAATCCTTTAAAACAAATTGAATAGAAGGGATGAAATTGGTTAACAAGTATATTCACGTTTTTGAATAGTGAATAATATGTTAAAGAAATGGTTTTGAATGTGATGTTTTAAATAAAATTAAAACGATCTAAAGATGTTTTAAAAAGTATTAACTATCGAAACCATAGATTTCAACATTCATTGTTGAAATAGACGTTTTCGAGAAATAGAAGGAAATGGCAGATTATAACACTGTTGTTATAATAGATGATTTCCGAAAGGAAATGTTTTGTATAGTATTGGGATTTATATATCTATTTTAATTTCGAATCCCTATACTAGTGATTTCGGGTTGTCGTAACGATGTTTTACGCAACATTCGTTTTGGCCCAAATAAATATGGTTAAGTGAATGATTTCCTTAAAGAATGAAATATATACTTAATTTCGATTAGAGTATATTAAATATTTTCTAAGTGTAGAAAATAAAAAGGCTTGTGAATTACTTATAAATAAATAAGTATGGAAATGTTTTTCCAATATTAAGTGAATATTTTGAATTTATCTTTTTGAAGGTAAATTGAAAATGAATATTAGAATTCGAATGGAAATCGTATACTCTTGAAAATATTTTGGAAATGTAAATTCAATATGGAATTTATAAATGAAATTGGAAATAGGGTTTAAAAATAAATATTGATTTATTTTTGAAGAATGGAAAATATATATATCTTGTAAAGATATTTTTGGGAAATAAATAATTTGGAAAATTATGTGGAATCTGGTGATGTTGGCATATCTATTGATAGTTCAATAACCGACTATCAATATTTACCTTTAAATAAGTATTTGTTGTGATTTGCTTGAATTTGAATGCCACACTTATTTTTTTAAAATAAGCGCTCACTATTCGGGTTAACCGGGAAAGGACCTTGGGGTCGTATAACCCATTCTGAATATGTGATACGTCGTTATGAATTGCATTTGAAGATCGGTGTTGAAGACCGGATATTTTCGAAAACGAAAGGGTTTCTTGTTGATTGTCTCTGCACTGGATGATCCCCGGTATAGAGATCTCCATATGTGATGGGAAATTCGGACGTGATTAGAGATTATCCGGATTGCAAGGACTTCTTTGTAAGTGCCTTCGGTTCTGTTCGAGCCCGGAACAGACTTGTATGGATTGTATGTCTGACATTACAAATTGAGATATAAAGCCGATTTCATTCAAACATATTTCTGTTGGTGGCGGAGAATTTATTCTTTTAGCTTATTACCCTTCTCTGAGACGTACGAGCTCAGAGGTTATATAGTTGAAGGTTATTAGCAATATATTCCCAATTTGGTAATGTGACATACTGAGTGTTGCTGTGAAATGATCATTGTGTTGATTATTTGTGATAGGATCATTTGTTTGATCGTCTATCTTTGTGATCATTTCTATGATCATTTGTTGACCCAAAGCATGACTTTGTATAAAGCGTGTTTTTGTGGACGTGACTTCGTCGAGCCTCACACCCCGGAATGGTCAAAACAAGAAAGATGCAACAAGGTTATGAGGGGTAGCGCCCTTTAGGGTATTTGCATTTCCTTATGGAAAAGGGTGGTATCATGGTATGGAGCCCAGATGCTTACTCATGTTGAAACACTTATTATTATGGTGTGATGTTGATGACGAGCACTCGGTTAAAGGTCCCAAAGGACCAGGGGATGGCATACTCATGTCAGTTGTTACCCAGTTAGGGGTAACCCGGCCTTGTGTTGGCAGAGATCCGGTTTAGTTCTCGGGGACGTCCTTCCAGAGGCGTTCTCATGTGGCAATGGGAAGTTCCTTGGCATGACCATTTGTTGGAAATCCAAAGAAACAATACGAGACCTGTACGGTTTTAGTTGTAGAACCTGCCATCTAATATGGTAGCTATAGTAAGCATAATATAATGGTACCTATGCTGGCTAAGATTTATATTCTACTTTCGAAATGTTTTCTATACTATGCACTAGTAATAATATCAAATGTTTCTTTTTAATACGTATCAATCATCTTTGACTAACATAAGAAGAAATCTCCTCCAAGTCTGTGTTTGCATTGTGTGTGTGGCGGGAGGTCTTATGGTAGTCTCATTTTTAAAAGCATTACGAATTGACTTTAAAAATATTCCTCTATTTAGATTTTTAAGAAAAATAAACTGTTTTGAGTTCTCACACCAGTCACATGACTGACTCGGAGTTTATTGTTTTCCTTCCTAAACTCTGGGTGCCCACCAATTTCCACACGGGCAGTCAAGAGTTAAGGTTTATTAGGATATTCTGGAGTTGCAGGAGGCAAGCTGGATGGCATGGCGTATTATTAGTATATAGTATTTCTTTTTTCCGCTGCATTGTTTGTTGTTGTTTGATGTTGTACACTCTGATGATATGATGTAATGAAATGTAATGTATAAAATGTAATAACTGATATAGTTCTTTGTTTAAAGATTATTCATTTATCTATTATATGTTGTTCCGCTGCGATTGTGAGATTCTGTTATTGTTCTGTTGTTTTCTTTCTATTTTCTATTTTCTATTTTCATTTATCTATTATAATAAGCGCTCACTATTCGGGTTAACCGGGAAAGGACCATGGGGTCGTATAACCCATTCCGAATATGTGATACGTCGTTGTGAATTGCATTTGAAGATCGGTGTTGAAGACCGGTATTTGCGAGAGCGATAGGATGACCTATCGATTGTCTCTGCACTGGGTAGCTCCTGGTATAGAGATTCCATAAGTGATGGGAAATCCGATCAGGATTGTGGATATCCGGATTGCAAGGACTTCTTTGTAAGTGCCTTCGGTTTTGTTCGATCCCGGAACAGACTTGTATGGATTGTATGCCTGACATTACAAGTTGAGATATAAAGCCGATTTCTTTCAAATATATTTCTGTTGGTGGCGGAGAATTTATTCTTTTAGCTTAACACCCTTCTCCGAGACGTATGAGCTCAGAGGTTATATAGTTGAAGTTATCAGCGATATATTCCCAGTTTGGTAATGTGACATGCTGAGTGATGCTGAAATGATCATTGTGTTGATTATTTATGATAGGATCATTTGTTTGATCGTCTATCTTAGTGATCATTGTGTTGATCATTTGTTGACACAAAGCATGGCTTTTGTATAAAGTATGTTTTTGTGGACGTGAATTCGTCGAGCCTCACATCCCGGAAATGGTCAAAACAGGAAAGATGCGGCAAGGTTATGAGGGGTAGCGCCCTTTAGGATATGTGCATTTCCTTCTGGAAAAGGGTGGTATCATGGTATGGAGCCCAGATACTTACTCATGTTGAAAACACTTTATTATTATGATTGTGTGAATTGATTACGAGCGCTCGGTGATAAAGGTCCCAAAGGACCGGGGGATGGCATATTCGGTCAGTTGTTACTCAGTTAGGGGTAACCCGGCCTTGTGTTGGTAGAGATCCGGTTTGGTTCTCGGGGATGTCCATCCAGAGGCATTCTCATGTGGCAATGGGAAGTTCCTTGGCCTGACCATTTGTTGGAAATCCAATTCCCAATACGAAACTTGTACGGTATTAGTTGTAGAACCTGCCATTCACTTATGGTGGTCACCACTGTTTGGATGGTAGCTATAGTAGGCATAGTTCGAAATGTCTATGTCGGCTAAGATTTATATCTTTATTTTCGAAATGATTTTTCTCTACACTATGCACTAGTAATAATATCAAATGTTATTTTAAATGCGTATCAAACATCTTTGACTATCATAAGGAGAAATCTCCTCCGATTCTGCATTTGCATGTGTGTGTGTGCGGGAGGCCTTATGGTAGTCTCATTTTTAAAAGCATTGCGAATTGAATTAAAAAAAAAATATTCCTCTATTTCATTTTAAGATAAATAAACTGTTTTGAGTTCTCACACCAGTCACATGACTGACTCGGAGTTTATTGTTTTCCTTCCTAAACTCTGGGTGCCCACCAATTTTCCACACGGGCAGTCAAGAGTTAAGGTTTATCAGGATATTCTGGATATTCAGGAGTTGCTGGAGGCAAGCTGGATGGCATGGCGTATTACTAGTATATAGTATTTCTTTTTCCGCTGCACTGTTTGATGTTGTATGATGTTGTACACTCTGATGATATGATGTAATGAGATGTGTTGTAATGTAATAACTGATATAGTTCTTTGTTTAAAGATTATTCATTTATCTATTATATGTTGTTCCGCTGCGATTGTGAGATTCTGTTATTGTTCTGTTGTTTTCTTTCTATTTTCTATTTTCTTTTCTCTCTATTTTCTATCTCTTCTCTCTTCTTCTACCTTTTCTTCTTTCTTAAAACCCTAACATTTCGGTTTTTCGGCAACGAAAAATCACAATCGTTACATTTGGTATCAGAGCTTATGGTTAAGCGACAACCATGGTTCTGTTGGGTGTTACTCATTAGAGATAGAGTCAGTAGTACTCTAGAAGTCCCAGGATCGAAACCTGGCTCTAATACCATATGTCAGGACCCGATTCTTTGACTCCCGAAATTCGACATCAATACGTCCACTGTATCGAATGTCGATCAATCGGATGCCGGAAGACCAAACACTGAGGGTTTTAAGAAAGAAGAAAAGGTAGAAGAAAGAGGTAAGAGATGGAAAATAGAGAGAAAAGAAAATAGAAAATAGAAAGAAAACATTAGAACAATAACAGAATCTCACAATTCGCAGCGGAACAACATATAATAGATAAATGAATAATCTTTAAACAAAGAACTATATCAGTTATTACATTACATTACATCAAATCATCATATCATCAGAGTGTACAACAACAATAACAAACAGCGGAAAAAGAAATACTAGATACTAGTGAATACGCCATGCCATCTATCTTGCCAACATCAATTCCTGAATTCCAAAATATCCTGATAAACCTTAACTCTTGACTGCCCGTGTGGAAATTTGTGGGCACCCAGAGTTTAGGAAGGAAAACAATAAACTCCGAGTCAGTCATGTGACTGGTGTGGGAACTCAAAACAGTTAATTTATCTTTAAAAATCAAAATAGAGGAATATTTTTTAAATTCAATTCGAAATGCTTTTAAGAATGAGACTACCATAAGACCTCCCGCCACACACACAATGCAAACGCAGACTTGGAGGAGATTTCTTCTTATGTTAGTCAAAGATGCTTGATACGTATTAAAAAGAAACATTTGATATTATTACTAGTGCATAGTGTAGGAAACATTTCGAAAGTAGAATATAAATGTTAGCCAGCATAGGTACCATTATAGTATGCTTACTATAGCTACCATATTAGATGGCAGGTTCTACAACTAAAACCGTACAAGTCTCGTATTGTTTCTTTGGATTTCCAACAAATGGTCAGGCCAAGAAACTTCCCATTGCCGCATGAGAACGCCTCTGGATGGACATCCCCGAAAACCAAACCGGATCTCTACCAACACAAGGCCGGGTTACCCCTAACTGAGTAACAACTGACCGAGTATGCCATCCCCCGGTCCTTTGGGACCTTTAACCGAGTGCTCGTAATCAATTCACACAATCATAAAGTGTTTTCAACATGAGTAAGTATCTGGGCTCCATACCATGATACCACCATTTTCCAGAAGGAAATGCACATACCCTAAAGGGCGCTACCCCTCATAACCTTGCCGCATCTTTCCTGTTTTGACCATTCCCGAGGTGTGAGGCTCGACGAAGTCTCGTCCAAAAAAACATACTTTATACAAAAGCCATGCTTTGGGTCAACAAATGATCATAGAAATGATCACCAAGATAGACGATCAAATAAATGATCCTATCACAAATAATCAACACAATGATCATTTCACAGCAACACTCAGCATGTCACATTACCAAATTGGGAATATATTGCTGATAACCTTCAACTATATAACCTCTGAGCTTGTACGTCTCAGAGAAGGGTGTTAAGCTAAGAGAATAAATTATCCGCCACCAACAGAAATATATTTGAAAGAAATCGGCTTGATATCTCAACTTGTAATGTCAGACATACAATCCATACATGTTTTTTCCGGGCTCGAACAGAACCGAAGGCACTTACAAAGAAGTCCTTGCAATCCGGATAATCTCTAATCACGTCCGGATTTCCCATCACATATGGAGATCTCTATACCGGAGATCAGCCAGTGCAGAGACAATCAACAAGAAACCCTTTAGTTTTCGAAAATATCTGGTCTTCAACACCGATCTTCAAATGCAATTCATAACGACGTATCACATATTCGGAATGAGTTATACGACCCCAAGGTCCTTTCCCGGTTAACCCGAATAGTGAGCGCTTATTTTAAAAAAAAAATAAGTGTGGCATTCAGTTTCAGGCAAATCACAACGAATACCTATTTAAAGGTAAATATTGATAGTCGGTTATTAAACTATTAATAGATATGCACAACATCACCAGATTCCAAATAATTTTCCAAATTATTTATTTTCCAAAAATATCTTTATAAGATATATATATTTTCCATTCTTTAAAAATAAATCAATATTTATTTTTAAACCCAATTTCCAATTTCATTTATAAATTCCATATTGAATTTACATTTCCAAAATATTTTCATTAGTATACGATTTCCATTCGAATTCTAATATTCATTTTCAATTTACCTTCAAAAAGATAAATTCAAAATATTCACTTAATATTGGAAAAACATTTCCATACTTATTTATTTATAAGTAATTCACAAGCCTTTTTATTTTCTACACTTAGAAAATATTTAATATACTCTAATCGAAATTAAGTATATATTTCATTCTTTAAGAAAATCATTCTCTTAACCATATTTATTTGGGCCAAAACGAATGCTGCGTAAAACATCGTTACGACAACCCAAAATCACTAGTATAAGGATTCGAAATTAAAATAGATATATAAATCCCAATACTATACCAAACATTTCCTTTCGGAAATTATCTATTATAACAACAGTGTTATAATCTACCATTTCCTTCCATTTCTCGAAAACGTCTATTTCAACAATGAATGTTGAAATCTATGGTTTCGATAGTTAATACTTTTTAAAACATCTTTAGATCGTTTTGATTTTATTTAAAACATCACATTCAAAACCATTTCTTTAACATATTATTCACTATTCAAAAACGTGAATATACTTGTTAACCAATTTCATCCCTTCTATTCAATTTGTTTTAAAGGGTTATTCACTATCTAAAACGTGAATATAACTCCATTAACAAGTTACAAAAATTTACTTATCAAAATAAGTAGTTTGCGGATTTTTAAAATAATGTTTATAAATTCCATTTCTATTTATTTTATAACACTTCCTCTTATAAATTTCTTTTATTAACTTATTCGGTTTATAACTCAATTATATACCGAAAGTCCATATTTCAAGTTAAATGCTTATAATTTATTTGTTTACAAAAACGTTCTTTTAAACTTCATAATTATAAATCTTATAACTTATAAGATTCATTTATTTATCCAAATCTATTCCTTAAATAACTTTATAAATTTTATTTATAAAATTCCATTTATAACTTCACCGTTATAATCCTATAGATTTCATTTCTTTATGAAATGCATTCACAATTCATTCTATCACTTATAAAAGCTCGTTTTATAATTCCAATATTTTTAATTTATAAATATCAATTTATAAATCTTTTATATGGATCAATTTATATTATTCTTTTAAAACGTCTTTGAACTCCTTTATAATTCATCATTTTGATTTATAAAATAATCAAATTTCATAAATCCTATTATTAAACTTTTTATAATAAATTCAGAAATTCCAGTTTAAACTATTTTATAAATTCATTAATCTCATATTTTCAAAAATCAACTTTTAACTGAATTTCTCAAAAATCATAATTTTTAAAATATTAAAATTATAACGTTTATTTATTTAAGATGAATCAATTCAAAAAATATGTTTTTTTAAACGTATACTTTCAAAAAATTACTTTAGAAATCCCTTAAAAATAAAAATCGTTATTTTTAAACTTCAAAATTGGATCCGATGATGCAACACATCAAATAGCCAATCACGACTTTCAAACATCATATATCGATATGCTAAACAATCTAATATCACTATATCTAAAATCAATAAATATTTGTGAGGAATCCAGTTGGATCCCTCCAACCTGTTTCCCTGCATCCACAGACATTAGCACAATACCCATTCCACTTCGAGGTGGAATATCGCGGTATATGGGATTTTATAAAAATATTATCCGCTTACTAACGGCGCAATAGGGTCTCATCCGCTATACAATGCGGGAAATCAATCAACTGCAATATATACATATGCCAATATATATATATTGCTATATACAGAATATAATACCAATTCCACTTCAAGGTGGAATATCGCGGTATATGGGTGTAATAAATAACCTCCGCTTACTAACGGCGTATAGGGTCTATTCACATCCAATATATATAACAAATATCATTCAAGCATTCAATCAACACAACTAACAATTTTAAATCTAACTATTTAAAATTTAAATAAATCCTTTAGAGTGAGAAGTTCTCACCTTTGCTTTTATTAGCAATCCATTTTCCATCTTGAATCGATTTTCTTGATTTATACCTTGTATAAATATTTACACAATTTATTAATATTCAAACAGATTGAATAATAAATTTTCATTTGATAATTTCGATTCATCGGTGATTTCATTTTAATAGTTAAATTAACTGATAGTTTTATTTAAACCAGTTCTTCTTTAATAAATTTATTTCAACTAATTATTTTACTTTAAATTAATATCTTTAATTCAAATTCTTTCGATGAGCAACTGACTAGCACAAATGGGGATGTGATGAATCCATTTTATGTCAAGCAACAGCTCGTCAGAGGCAACTGTTCTGCTACGGCCACTGGTTCTAAGGCTGCTCTTCATGATTCCTCGGGTCCCTCGGTGCGGTACAGGCAATCCGGTATTGTCCTACGCAAGAATAAGAGAAAGAGGAAGCGCAAAACAAGTCGCTTTCGGCAGGGATCCATTGCTTTGCAAGTTACATGTGATGTTGGGATGGATGTTGATTGCCCCATTGTAAGTACATCCCCCAACATTTTTCGCGTTGATCTTTCTGAATTATAGGTATCAGGTATGATTGATTATGATTCCTTATTGGCTTTGTCTATTTTGCCTTGTTTCATTATGTGCCATAACTTGGGCAACCAAGTTCTCCCTTCTAATGATTATTCATTCTTGAATGAACGTTTAGTAGACCTTATGGATGGTTATAGAACTGCTAATGCTTTCAGTTCTTCTATTGTTTCTATTCTTATTGTTCCCTATGATTGTTCATTCTCTGGTTATTTTAATTTCCATGGCGGGGGTGTTTCATCCCTGCCCTATTTCTCCTGCTCTATCATCAATATTTTACGCGATTATGGGGAGTCTCTTGACAGCGCCTTTCCCTCTGGTATCTTGGTGGTTGCCGTTTCTTTTTACCTGCTGATTATTAGCGGTAATGGTTCTGCTTTTCCTTTTGTCTGGTTTTTTGTTGGCTTGCTTCTAGTTGGTAATGGTTGCGTGGTTTGCTTGGTTGCCACTGTTTGTACTGTCTACGTGTCCTTTGCCCTAGTGACTGTTGGCTGCGTTTCAGATTGGTTCTTTGTTGATTTCCACTGGGTTTTGTTTGTTTCGGTAGCATTCTGCTGCTGGTTCCCTGTTAACAGCAGTTTTTTCTACCATTGGGATTGGCATTGGTCCCTTTATGGTGCCATCTCTGATTGGTCGATCCTATCAGCTAGACTGGCTTGGCTTGTTGGTTGTTGTTCCTCTCGTCGGTTTGTTGTCGTTGGCCTTATCACTTTCGGAAGGATTTGTGATTACATCACCTTAATTAATAAGTTTCATGTAATCAAACATGGCCTTCATTCCCCTTTTGTTTTGCGCTTGGGTAGCTCTGTTTTGATTTTTGGTTCGAGTGTGATTCCGAGTTTGGTGGATAGTGTAGGGACTCAGTGTATAGATAGCTCTGTGTCATCTATCTATACACGGTTTTCTTGCCCCACTAGCAAGGAAACCGTTGTTCTTTCTTTTCGTGATATCTTGACTTGTTTTTTCTCGCTTTCGTCCCTTCGTTTTAGATATTCCTCCGCTATATTGCACTGTCAACTCCATGACTATGCGATCGTGAGTAATATCATACAGCATATCGTGTCTCTAACTCTTAGAGACACAACATCTCTCTCCGTCTCTTGTTGTAATTCTCGTCTACTTTCTACCCCTTCTGATGCGTCTGCGCATTCGTTTTCCACTCCTTTTCTTAGTAGTGATGAGATAGAGATCATTAACGAGTGTTTAGCTCGTCTTACTAAGAACTCGAGGCCTTGCTCGACTTTTTCCTCCTCTCCATTCGTCGCTAATGATTCAGAGGTTGTTTTTTCTCGTTCATCTCCTAAGAGGAGATTCCGTCGCTCTTCTACCTGTCTCTCCTCCCAGCCTCGCACTCCTAGGACTATCCGTACTCGCTCTATAGCAGCGGTTGAGCAGATCATCCGATCCACTCGGCATACCCTTTACCTCGTCTGAGGGGCTCTGAGGTGTTTCTTTTTTCTTTCGTCTCAGCTTTGGTTATGGCGAATTTCCTCTTCTGGAACATTCGTGGTGTTGGCAACGATGAGTCTAGAGCTCGCTTTAAGCGGTTAGTTAGGAAACATTCCCGTTGCTTGATTGCTCTTTTAGAACCTTTGATTGATGTCACTGAAGTTTCTGATTTGGTCATCTTTCTCGGATTTGAAGGGGCCATATCTAACCTTACAGGTAAAATTTGGATTTTGTGGAACATGTCTGCTAATATTAGTCCTATTTTTTACTCTGACCAACTCTTAACTGTCTCTTGCACCTTACCTTCTTTTCCCTCTTCGTTTCTCTTTTCGGCTATCTATGCTAAGTGTGATAGGATCGCTAGGCTAACCCTTTGGTCTGATATTATTGCGTTAGGTAACCTTAATATCTCTGCCTCTGTTCTTGGTGGCGATTTCAATGTTGTTGCTTCTCATGCTGAGAAAAGAGGCGGCAATTCTGTCAATCGGTTAGCGGTCGCTGATTTCAATTCCTTCATTCTGTCCTCTAGCTTGTCTGAGGTTTCTTTTGTAGGCTCTGCCTTTACTTGGTGTAATAACCAAGAAGGTCCAAACCGCATTCTCTCTAGACTAGACAGAGTCTTTGGCTCGATTGATTGGTTTAGTCTACCTTTCACCTTTTCTGTGACTCATCTTCACCGTACCTTTTCTGACCATTCCCCTTTGATTCTCTCCTGTTCCCCCTTAGCTTTATCTGGCCCTTCTTCGTTCCGCTTTCTAAATATGTGGGTCTCTCATCATTCCTTTCTTTCTGTGGTTGCGGATTCTTGGAACTTACCCTGTTCTGGTTCGCCTTGTGGCGTGTTCTCTCGAAAATTAAAACGTCTCAAGGTTTGCCTTAAGGAATGGAACATTCTTGTTTTCAAGAATGTGTTTGACCGGGTTAGGGCTGCCGAAGAGACTCTTGTGTTAGCGGAAGCGACCTTCGATGAGGTTCCTTCTCCTGGCAACAAGGAATCCTGGGCGCTAGCCCATCTTGCGTTTTCCTCTGAACTTCGTGTTGAGCACGATTATCTGCATCAAAAGGCTAGGATTAAATGGATAGTGGAAGGCGATATGAATTCCAAGTTTTTTCACTCCTCTATCCGTAAGAATAACGTGCGTCTTACCATTTCCAGTATTCAGCGTGATGATCTTTCTTTGGCCACTTCTCCGGTGGACGTCCAAGATACCATCATTTCCTATTTCCAATCATTCCTTGGCTCGCCTTCTGTTAACTTTTCTGATCCTAACTTGCTATCCTTCATTCCTCATCTTCTTCTCCCCGCTGAAGTTTCTGATTTAGCTGCTCCTCCCTCTGTGGAAGTCATTAGATCGTGTGTCTTTGCCCTTAGTAAGGAAAGCGCCAGCGGTCCTGATGGGTTCAATGGTGCATTCTTTCGTAGTGCCTGGCCGATTATCCAATCCGACTTCTGTCTTGCTATCCAGTACTTCTTCTCTGGAGGTGAACTTCCTACGGGTTGGACATCTACCAATCTAATTCTTATCCCGAAATGTGAGAATCCCAAGACTTGTGCAGATTTTCGGCCTATTAGTCTGTGCAACTTTTCCAATAAGGTGATTTCGAAGATTATGACCACTAGATTAGCTCCCTTCCTGGAGCGTATCATTTCTTCTTCTCAGGCTGGCTTCGTTAAAGGACGTCTTATCACTGACAACGTCCTTTTAGCACAGGAACTTATTTCTCAACTTGATAGGAAAATTAGAGGTTCTAATGTGGTCCTTAAATTAGATATGGAGAAAGCATACGACCGTATGTATTGGTTCTTTATCATTAAGGTCCTAAGAGCCTTTGGTTTCCCTGAACCTTTTATTGATATCATCTGGAGATTGATCTCCAATGTTTGGTTTTCGGTCCTCATCAATGGCTCTTCCCGTGGTTTCTTCAGGGCAGGAAGGGGTCTTCGTCAGGGAGATCCTCTCTCTCCTTCTCTTTTTGTCATTGCGGCCGAAGTTCTTGTCCGAGGTCTTCACTCAATGATGATTGCGGGCCAAATTCAGAGATTTGGCATTCCCCGCGGATGCCCCCTGATTTCGTCCCTGTCCTTTGCCGACGATATCATTATTTTCTCCAACGGTTGTCGGAGATCCATCCGTGCCCTTCTGGTTTTTGTGAGTCTTTATGAGCGTTCCTCTGGGCAGCTGGTTAACTCTTCTAAGAGTTGCTTTGTTCCAGCTAAGGATATTGCTCCTGCCCGCTCGCTTTGGATTGAATCATTTTCGGGATTCAAGAAAGCTTCCCTTCCCTTCCCTTACCTTGGCATTCTTCTCTACCGTGGGAGGAAAGTTAATGCGATTTTTGATCCCATTTTAGATAAGGCGAAAAGCAAGATCACTCGCTGGAATGCTTCCCTTCTTTCGCAAGCTGGCAGACTTGTTCTCATTAACTCTGTTCTGCATTCTTTAGGCTCGCACATTTTTGCGGCCATGACACCTACCTCTGCTTTTTTTTGATCTCATCCTTCTTCTGGGGAAACAAAGATTCTCCTCGCCATCACTGGATTTCTTGGAAAATCATCTACCGTCCTAGGTGTGAGGGTGGCCTTGGCATTCGTAATCTTAAAGGCGTCTGTTCTGCTTTTGCGTGTAAGCTTTGGGCCAGGTTTGGGGCTAAAAACTCCCTGTGGGCCTCATTCCTACATGCCAAATACCGTCGTCTTGAGGCAGCAAACTTCTCGGGGTCCCCTTCTTACGCTAGTGAAACATGGAAACGGATGCAATCTGTTAAAGTGTTATGGGACAACAATGGTAGTGGCTCTTATTGGCGCGAACAACCCTTCACTTTGTCAGCTGCTTGGTATTCTATCAGAAGTCCTGCCCCTTCGCTTCCTGTATTTTCCTGTATTTGGGATACCAGAATTCCTCCTAAGGTCTCTGTATTTATGTGGAAAATCCTTCACGGAGGAATTTCAGTAGATGAGAACCTTAGGAAAATTGGTATTCCTATCACTTCTCGGTGTAGATGCTGCCAAGCTGGTAGCTTCGAAACTCTCTTTCACCTTTTTTCCAAGGCAATTGTGCCAATGCTGTTTGGTCTTTCTTTGGTAACCTAGTTGGCTGCAGTGGTCCTGTCAACTCCATACCTGAGCTCTTGCAACTCTGGTGGACTGGTATTGTTGGGAAGACTGTTCGCTCGATTATTTTCGTCTTATCCCTTCTCTTATTTGTTGGCACACTTGGTGCGCCCGTAACAAGATGATTTTTGAAGAGGCGCCTATGTATTCTTCTGCTATCATCCGGAGAGTGCGCAATGACATCTATCTTGTTTTTAGAGGTTGTCCTTTCAGGAAGTCTATTGGTTCCAGATCAGCTTTTCTTGCTAGGTATTTCGACGTTGCGTTCGAGATTGCTGCTCCTCGGTCAGGTATTGGCTGAGGTTTCTCTTGTTTTTCTTAGTTCTGAGGGTAGTGTCATTTCTTTGTGCTTGTGTCTTTCTTTTTTATTTTTTGCATTCATATTTCCTTACCTCCCACGGGAGGTTGCAACTATTTTTGATTATTCTTCCAGTTATGCAGGTGATATAGTAGATTTACAGGGAGTAGCTGTTTCACCCTGTTATCCTGCACCGGTGCTTTCTCCTTTAGGTTGCGGTTTTTTAGATCTTTTGATCTGATTGTTAGGCTTTCATTTCTGAGTCTTTATACCCCTTATGGGCGGTGGCCTTGCCGGAGCTCAGTTTGGGCGTATGAAGGGTGGTGGCCTTGCCGGAGCTCTTCTAGATCTCAGTTGTTCCCTTAGCTTCGTTGCTTTTGTTTTTCTTATTTTCAGTCATTTCCGATATGTACTTATTCTGTAAAAATTTCTTAATAAAAAAAAATCTTTCGATAAATTTATTTAACTAACAAATTCTATTTTTTTAAACAAATCTCCTCTTTTTTATACAATATCTTTTAGTCCTTAATTACCCATTTTTCCAATAATAAATAATAATTTCTTTTGATAATTCATTTTATCTAATAAATTAAATCTCTAACAAATTTTCTTTTACAAAATATTTTCCATTTGAAACTAAAATTTCTATTCAACTAATAATTTAGTTTTAAACTAAATTTTCTTCAAGTTTTAAAATTCCTATTTTTATTTATTTCTAATCTATATACATTTATTAAAATTCGAACTGATTCCTTTAACTTTAAACCAAAATCTCATTTGGTAATTAAATAAAGCAGTAATTTATTTTTCATAATAATAACAGCAGTGCAATTTACTGTATATACATACATATAAATCTTTAAATCTCTATTTTATAAAACTTATTGTAATTATTTTTTTCTTTATATTTTCCCACTGTAAAAGTATTTAAAACCAGGATAGATGTTTTTGATTTTTTTAAAAGGAAGATTTTGAAATCATTTTGAAAACAAGATATAATTTCAAAAATCATTTGAATAAAAGTTAGCGGATACAAAACAATGTTCCACTAGATTTTTTGTAGGTTCCATCCTACTCAAGGTTCCATCCCTTTAACGGCTCGAAGTGGATTCCATTTCACGAATTAATTGGATTTTAATATGTCAGTGCTTTTCTAGGAGTTTTAACAAAATTCCGAATAAATTTTAAAGATAAATTACTTGAAATCTTGAATTCTTGATAATCTTGATATTCTTGATACTCATGAGTCTTCATTCTTGATATCTTGAATCTCTATACTATACAGCCTTCATTTTTGGTACTTGCATGGTTAAATCCTGCATATACATATAATTCTAAACTATAATGTCAGTATTTATATTTTATAATCTTGTACAAATGTTGTTGTCATCAAAACCATCATCTTATGGACTAACAGGAAGTTCCAAAGGAGGTTCCTGATAAGGAGTGGTTGAAGGCAGATGGGGTGGCAGAGATCGAATGGCTTGAGCTTTTGGTGTTTGGGTATATGATGATGCGGCAGAGTCCATAGAGTTTGAGAGGCCTCCGATGTTGGAGTGTGTCTGCTAGGGTTTGTTCTTTCTAGGGGTATTAGTATTGTATCTTGTAGTATGTGTATGCATCTATAGTATGTATCATAGTATTTAAGCCTGTAGTACGGGTTATGACTTCTGGTGATTGTATTTAGTTTAGGCCTTGTATGTCTAAAAAATCTGGTAGTTATATCTTGTATTGTATGATGTGGTCTATGGTGGATATATCTTTTAAAATTCATCTTTTTGATTGAAACTTAGGTAAATAAAGAATTTTTTTTATAAGTAAGGGTTTAATTGGATTTTGATTTGATAAAAGGAGGGTTTAATAATTATTAAACAACCTTAACAAGTTAAAACTAGTTTTAAATTGGTTAAGCATTTTTGTTAAGTAAATTGTGTGATGTTGTTAGGCCAGCTAATAATTATATTTGAGGTGTTTAAGGAAAATGATACCAACATCCTACTCTTCTTAGCTACTCGCAAAGACATGATGGGTAAAGAGATTGAGAGGTAGACTTAGTTTTAAGACCAATATTTATCTTGGGCCTCCATCTGAATTTAAGGAAAAAGAAAGGATAAAAGATTAAATCAGATAGTTGTATATACTCTCAGGAGGTAGTGGGTATTTTACAAGTTTAAAACTCAAGTTATGTATCTAAAAACGTTTTCATAAATAAATTTCGGGAGGTAAAGAATTGGAATAGTATAGTTAATAAGTTACCCTAAAGGGATAAAACTGTAAGTCGGAAATGGATATTCGCATAGCCATTCAAGATCCAGAGTTTGGGCACATGATTTCTAGGATGTATACGCTAGCCCCAATTGGGCATCTTCACTTGATCTCTCAATGGCAAGTACTTGGGTTGGATGCTTGGGATGATATGGGTGTTTTCTATCATAGTTTAGACTATGAGAGGAAAACATAAGTATCAGATCAAGGAACCAGATTAGGGTTCCACAATGGAGAAGTTAAGTAATCTATACTGGTTTGGATAAGAAATTTATACATCCGATCAGGTGATCGGATATTGCGTACAGCTGATGCAAGCACATCATATGGGCTTAAGTATATTTAGCTCTAATGATTTCTGGTTCATGAGGAGTTGGATAGATGACTCTTCAATTTTTCATGAGGCGGTGTGAATAATCGATTAAGTAATAACCTATTAGTTGTTGAGCATCTAGTATGCTCAGTAGGTTGTTTATCATCCTTGTATGATGCGAAGGTTGTAAACCTCAAAAAACTCTAAGTTTTTTGTCAAGCATTTAACATTTTTGGAAATTTTAAGAATTAGTATGTGTTGTTTTAGGTTGTTGATCTGTGATGAAATTTTATGGTCGACATTCTTTTGAGGAGGACGGATTTAATGATCCCGAATTTTATCGCTTTGAGAACATTTAATTAATTTTTAATATTTAAATAATTGATTTTATAAGTCTAAATAAATCTTTTTTATTATTTAATAATGATAGTAAACTTATTTTAAAATTTTGTTTAAATATTTAAATAATTTGGAGAAAAATTGAGAATGTGATTGAAATTCATTTTTTGAATTTTCATCAAGCAATTGACTGCACACACACTAATATTTGAACATACGTATATAAATAAGTATGCACTTTCTACTAATTAAATGGATTTAGTTTAAACCACATTTTATAAAATAATTAAAATATTAAGAAAGGTGATTATTCTTCTTCTTTTTAAGTACTAAAGTACACCGTCTTTTCTTAATCATCCTAAGGGGTGTGGCTTCTTATACTTGGCGCATGGGGGTGTGGGTGAGGATACTTTTAGGGAAGGGTAGTGGGGTGGGTTGGTTTGCCATTTACCATTTGAGAATGTTTATAAAATAAGGCTTCCACTTCACGTTTGTTTTTCCATTTTTCCACTTCCATTTTTGCTCCATTTGTTTTCCATTTTCCTCATCCTCAAAGCACAAAGCAAAGCACTTACCTACTACTTAAAACAACCACTAAATCATTGCATAAGTCCATAGTTCCATGGATTAAATCCTCGCGTATGTAAAGATCCTAAATTTGGGACTCTTTCCTATATTTTTCATCCTTGGCCATGCACACTAGGTGGAGCCCTAGTTTATATGTGCGCGCTTTTGCAAGTTTTGGGATCATATTTTGGTAGTTTTGTTGTTTGTTGCAAGAAGTAGTAAGCTTGTGCTAGCATTGCATCACCTTTGGAAGTGACAAATCCAAATTTAAGCTATATTGATTAGGATGTATGAATTATTGGCTATATTGTTATTCACATATGTGTGTGTGTAAAAATATACGTATTTGGTTTGGAAAAATGTATTCCTACTCATTTAAGTGGAGGCGTATAACACTTTTATTTATAGGGGACTGTAAAAGAGAATCGAAGTGGTTTGTAGTAAAAAGGCCATGACAAATTCACTTCGAAAAGAGGTGAATTTCTAGAGGGGTCCAATGGGACCCCTCGCAGAGGCTGGTTTTACTTTCTGTATATTTATTTGTTTTTTATTTAAATGGCTCGTGTGTCAGAAGCTTGGTAGTCCGGCCTGTTGAATGTAAATGTTGTTATAACATGAGAAATAGTCATAAGTACTTGAAGTCGTACTTGAGTAAATTACTAAGTATATTTCCTGGAAAGTTTCAAAAAAGGTTATTTTTTAATATTTATTTTGGAAATACTTGGTTTGGAATTTCAAAATTGGATTTTAAAATGACTTCAAATTTATTGTAATTTATAAAAGGGTTTGACTTTGCTTTATGGCTTCAAAATTGTTTGGGAAAGGGTTTTAAAACTTAATTATTTCTCCTTAACCTTTTTATTAAGTCATTTCGATTATAATGAAGAATTGTTTAAGAAGAGTTCTGAGTTTTAAGTTATATGTTTAAATAAAATTTTGGGATACGTAAGTAAGAAGAATAGATTAAAATAAAGGAAATATCTTTAGTTTCAAAAGTCAATATTTCTTTTTAAGTAAAAGATTTTCATAAGTGATATTTTTAAATGAAGTTTTAATTTATAATTTAATTTTTTTAAAGATGTATTTAAAAGAAGAAAGAAACCGTGGATTATAGCATTGTCTGCTATAATAAATGTTTTCCAAAAAGGATGAAAAGAAGTTTGTTTTATAATAATTTGTTATTATAAATAGTATACGACATTTATGAGTTCTTATACTTGATGTTAAGCTTCGAAGTAGGAAAACTTCTACCTATTTTGGAAGTTAAGAACGTTGTATAGTCAAGGTTTGAGATATAATAATATCCCAACTAGAACGGTCTCATTGTGAACCGATAAACATTTTAAGTTTGAAATTGAAGATTGATGTTAAGTATGTGAAGTATTATTTTCGTATACAAATTCGATTACATATGGAAATTAAGTAGTCTTATACATGGCATTAAAGGCCGATGAGTGGTGTTATCCATAAAATATGTTCCAGAATAAAATATGAAGAAGGAACACGAGAACATTGATAAAGATCATAAAGCACCAAGATGATCAAGTTAAGAATAACTTCTGATAGGAGGAAGTTACCGCCAATAACAACTTTCGAATAGGACAAAAAGGACGTCTCAATTGTGTTAACAGGGAACTTTCAACAAAATTGGAGGCTACCATTCAAAGGCGACAACAAACATATTAACCACATCAAAAGTGCTCAAAAAGACACATCGCGAAGGCAGTAGATAGCAGACATGCTACCTTTTGCCCCAAACCATTAGAAACATCGTGGTTTCGCCATCATCACTTCTACCAGAAAGTATTCAACCAATTCAACCTTTCGAAAGCATACATAGCCTTTCGAAATGGTTAAGGATGCTCTCACCAAAGAAGTAAGAATTACACGACCATTATCCTAAAGGTACAAGGTTCTAAGTTAGCTGGGGCAGAGGCTTTCGACAGAGACCATTTAAAACAAAGCTATTTTGGGTATTCTAACTCATTCGAAACCAAAAGATTACATATTCCGAAGACATCAAAGGTTAACTTCCGAGTCAGCTTGTGCGAAACATCAACATTCGAGAAAGGAGTGCATCAATAGTTCTTTCAACGAAGTCGAAGGACATTCAACAGCTACTAAAGGAAAGGCACAACTAAGCACCTTTTGACAGAGTCGAAAGGAAACAAAACGAGAATGAAGCCCAGCTCCAAGCGGCAATAGAAAAATAAATAAACCCTTTCGACCAAGTCGAAAGGTATGACTCAGGTGACATCCACGAAAGTAGAAAGACTGGCATTTCGACCGCATCGAAAGCTTAGAGTCGTAAGTTCCCCAACCCGCATATATAAATATGACCCCAGGATCAGTTATAGGGGATCTGATTTCTTCCACTCTTCACTTATATATTTCTTAAACTTATAAACCATAATTCTCATATCAAATTAGGGATTTAGTCAATTTACACAATTGATTTCAATAGAAAGATGATTATGATGATTATGCTTGCTTAGTTACATAGATTTCCTCGCATTTTATCAATATGTCATCCTGTTATCTACATAATCGAAAGGTTTCCCTTACGACCAAGTCAAAACCCTAAACTTCCTTATTTTCTGTAAGCCTTAACTCAGATCTACCAAATTGTCAGAGCTACCCCTTTCGACAGAGTCAATACCTTCCCAACTCAGCCACTTCTAGAAACCATTAAGTTTTTAACTACCTACGGCGGAAAGTGCCTTCTACAGCGTTCCCAGTTAACTCATTTGGAAGGAGTAATTGGAAGAGAGTATGCCCTTTCGACTGTGTTGAAAGATCTCAAAGAGAAGTTTTAATCATTTTTACTCATCTGGAAAGCCCAAGTAAACTTCACCTATTAGAAAAGAGGTTTCGAAAGCCTCGTTCCTACTTCAACTTCTAATTTGAGGTGTTAACAAGTTTTCTTGTCAACATTTTTTGCACTAAAAGGAGGGCTCAAACCTCCAATCCTTGATGATTTTTAAAAGAAGAAAAAATGGTAATAGCAAGAAGTAATATCAAAAATCCAAGCGAAGATGCCGATCCACGGTCAACTTTGAAAGATCACATGGTCCGAAGCTCTAACTTAGGAAATACAAGATTTGGGTAATCCTTGACCCTAACAAAATTGGAAAGCAATGTGATCAAGGCACAAAATCAACGGCCACAAATGATAGCAATATGAGAATATCTTGAAAAAGCTCCAACTCGAGAATCAATAATAATTATGGAAATAGAGGAGAAAGAGCTACTTCTAAATGAGGTAGAGGATCAAGAGTTAAACCGAGAAAGTCAAATAAAAGGGTCCCTCGAGCGGTCGAATAACGCAATCCAAGAAACAACATGAGTAGTCATAGAAATGAAACTGACCAAGAGAACATCCAACACTAAATAATGATGAATAAGTTTTGAGAAAAAGAAATTTTTGATCCAGAAGAATATGTTATCCTGCAAAAGGCCACCTTTTCTGAAGAAATAACGGCGACAAATATTCCCTCACACATCCAAATTCATCCACTAAAATACGATGAAACAACTGATCCAGATGACCATCTTGTCGTCTTTGAAAATTGGATTACAACGCGCTAGAGGTAGTTCGCCGTAACCTTTTTCCCATTACTTTCGAACGAGCTGCTACCAAATGGTTTAGTAATTACCGAATGGAAACCATCTATTCTTGGGAACAATTTACTTGTGACTTTGTCGCCTATTTTTCTATATTCAAAGATACAACTACGGACTTTAGCTTTCTAGCAACCATTAGACAAAAGCTAGGGGAGCTGCTTGGCAAATATTTAAATAGATTCAGCACGAAAGCATTGAGGGTGGAAAGTACAACTAATAGAGAAAAACTTATGGCAGTCCAATTGGGGCTTATTAAACAAACTCCATTCTGGAAGGACCTTTGTATCAATGGATGCAAAGATCTACAATATTTCTTTCTTCGAGCTAAGAAGTTTGATTGGACGAGATGCACCATGCTAAAAATGAATCCCACCGAGAATCCAAGGAGGAGAAATCTGATTTAAAGCATCTTGATAAGAGATCAAGGGAAAGTGAAAACACGAAAGGAAATCGAAGAAAGAATTTCAAAGAAATTATATAGTCTTAAACAAAGCCCTCTCCTACATATTTTCCAAAAGGAAACAAATGAGAATTTTACTACAACACTTCATAAGGTTTGGAGCACCCCAGAGCTAAATAAAAGAGGAATTTATTCCGAATACCATAAAGCAAATGGACATGTAACCGATGAATGTCGTGTCCTATCAAAGAAAATACAAGGCATTATCGGGACAAGGTTCTTGGAAGAGTTCGTCAAAGGAACCCGAAGGACATCTTGTTCAAGATGAGAGGAAAGAAACTCAACAAATTCTAAATGCAAATCTCTATCAGGTCATGCGGTCCCGTGGCATTAGCTCAACTATGAAATTTCTCATTTTCTTTTCATATCTTTTTAATTTAATTTTTGTTTTCATTCATACTTAGGTGTGTGTAGTGTGTTGACTGTATACGGATTAAAAATCGAGTGCCATTACAGGTAAAAAAAATCAGACCAAAGCATTCAACATACTCTAGAGGACAACACTATAACGACCCAAAATTTTCGACTTCGAAAATTCCAGATTGTTAGAGAAAAGAAGAAAGAAAGTAGAAGAAGAACAAAAACAATAGCATCTCACATTCGCAGCGGATCAAAATATAATATCAAAATAATAACATTTATATAAAGAAAGCTATAATTGTTATTTAGCATTCAATACATCAGAGTTACAATGATATACACATAACTCGACAGTTATATCACCCTGTCCCAGACTACTATCAACACAACTCTAATACGCAACGGTAAACTCCATACGTTTCTGCCATCCAGCTCGCCTCCTGAGCTCCAGAACATCCTAACCTGAAAATCTGTAATACTCGGTCTGACCAGAGTATTACATCAAAGTAACACCCAGGTCAGGCTGGAAACCAGCACGAGTAAACCCATAAAATTTGAAATACTAAGTTATAAAACTTAACTGGAAACCCAGGGTAACTCATACTTCACTACAAGTTCATAACTTGCCATAGTCAAATACACATCTTACAATCATATATAAGCATTATTACTCAGATTTAGTAACCAAGTTTACATCATTTATTCCATTCCAGCCTATCAATTCCATAAAGAATTATTGTAGATTACAAATCGAAGTGGTTTCAAGTATTTACTGATATCCGACCCCGATCTCTTCAAATTCAATATCGTCTTAACCCAAGTTATTCAAGTGAAAACCAATTCAAACTTTAAATATAGAGTGTCACTTTACACAGCAATTCATCTCGATAGATAACCACATTATCACTATTCAACCCAATCAAATCACAAAACATTTCATATCAAAAATATCAAATAATCCAAGGCATTCAATAATATTCAATCATTCATAAGCAAGATTAATTAGTCATACCCTTTCTTATTAATTTAAATAAATTAAATTAATTATTTCAATCACTTTACTTTTAATCCCGCACATAAAATCATTACTCAATTACAAACCATTGATTAATTATCCCTTAGTTATCCTCTTTAATTACATTTAGTAATTAGTTTTTAATTAATTACACAAATTAATTAACCTTCACCCATTCACATTAATTACATTACTCAAATTAATTATCCTATAATCACTTACATTAATTAATTATCCTTCAACTAATTATACTAAGTAATTAACCCTTACTTACTTCCATTAAGTAATTTCCCTTTTATTACTTCCATCAAGTAATCATCCCATTTGTTAATTATCCTCAATAAACTTAACCTTGAATTATTAATTGATTATCCACTAATTACTAATTTAGTCAATTAACCCTTAACAAATTAATCCTTTAATTACATACATTAAGTAATTATCATTTATAATTACACTCATTAATTATCCACAAATAACTTAAGTTAAATGATAACCTTCAATTTCATAGATTAAGTGATTAACCCTTAATGACTCAAGATCTTATTTAATTGCAGATATACATCTATTTTAATTAATTACTTAACCATTATTCGAATGGTATGCTTGCAATTAATTTGTATGAAGTAACTTGAGCCCCTTTTTGATTAATTAAGTTCAATACATTAAACTTAATCCCTTACCTAATTACACTAGGAAACCTTTAGGAATTTATTTAATAAATTAACCTAATAATTAATCAATACCCAAAATAATTTAAATTCAAAGTTGTTTAACTCTATACTTAAATTTAGAAACTTACTTATAAACTTGATTTATAGTTTATTTGAACTTGTTAAATTTCCTCTTTGAAGAATGTTCGCTTGAAAACTTATTTTAGAACTTGTCTTACCTTAAAAACCTTTTTAAAAAATCCTCATGTTTGACCCGAGATAAATATGAAGAAAAAAAACCCTTCTTAAACCCAAGTCAAAACTTCATTTATAATCTTATGAAACTTTCAAAATTGTTAAACAAACAAAAACCCACTCAAAAAACCAAAGCCAGACTCGTGCAATCCCTTCTTTTCCTTGAGCTCCCACCTGCGAATGCTTCTTCTTCCTCACCTCGGAATCTACCCTGATACACAGAGTCACATGTGCACATGCACCGAGGATTGCAGATGATTCGACCCTCTATTCCACCGCCGACAAGTCACCCACGATCCTACCCTTCGGTTCCTACCACCAGATCAAAGGATCGAATATGAAAACAAAATCGAGCACTCTCGAACCCATCAGGTAGAAAATCCTACCACATGTTCCACCTAACACCACCCAATTCCGATCACCCGAGTTCACTAATCTCCGTCTGAAGCTTCGCCATGAACTCTTATTTTGTTTCCCCCATGGCCGACAAGCCCGATACACTGACGACGATGCGGTAGCACGATTTCTCACCTCGAACAAAACTGAGACAAAACCCTACATCGTGGAAGCCTCGTCGCCACCGTTGTCTGAAAATCCAATGACCATTTTTGCCGTGACCCTTGACCTCCTAGCCTTCTTCAGCTACGACCCCGACCACCTAAGTTCTACCGATCACCAAAAATCAACTCAACCAAGATTTCTTTTCAACATGCATTTCCTCTCGAATTTCAACTCTAAAAATCATGATTCTTTCTTTAAAAATCATGGTTTTCAAAGATCAAACAGATTATATACATGAATCCATAAATTAATAAAGTTGTAATTTTGATATATACAAGTTTTTACTGTAGCGTTTACATCCTGGTTAAAACTGTCTTCAATTTTTATTCAAAATATTTTTAAAATCTAAATCTTGTTGTTTCTAACAATTTTAGTTTAAACATCATAACATATAACAGATCAGGGGATGAGAAATTTAATTTTCAAATTTTATTTAGAACCTAAGACTATGAACAGAGCAATATATTCATTCCAGACATGCATACAGACATCTACATACGTATAAACGTGCTTTCATCTCTAAACAAGCATGCAAAACATTCTACTTATCATGTTTTCAAGGATTATCTCATGCATTCGAAAATATAAACAGATTAAGCTTTAAGATAAAAGTTTACTCTCTTGTAATATTGTTTGAATAGAGCTTGATTACGTTTTTGAAAATTTGGAATTTGGTTTGATCTTGAAGCTGCAAGCTTAGTTTAAACGGCAGTTTCCCTTGATCAACTTGATTGTTATGAGCTGAAACTTGTGTTTGATTCTAGTCTTGAAGTTTCTTGATGATTCAGGTAGTTGATTGACTTATTAAATTTATGGTTTTTTTTAGTTTACAGTCTATTTTCTCAGGTTTGTAAAATGTGTACAAGTTTTATTCTTCTTAGTCTTAAAAAATGAGGATAGAAGAAATATTAAGTAGAGAATGTATAGATATATTTATAGACTTATTTTTTGATTTTTAAAAATAAAAGAAAATAAAACGAAAGGGTGAAACCTGTTCAAATTTACATTACAATTTTTACACTTGTATATTTCTATGTTAAATGATTTACATTTGTTAATTTGTGTGTTAAAATCTTAACACTTGTATTTTTATGTGAGAATTGCTACCAGAGCCAAGGTTTGCATGCTTGTATTTATAGACTTATTTTTATGTTAAAATCTTAATTTGTGTGTTAAAATCTTAACACTTGTAAGAGAAAAGAAGAAAGAAAGCAGAAGAAGAACAGAAACAACAGCATCTCACATTCGCAGTGGATCAAAATATAATATCAAAATAATAGCATTTTTATAAAGAAAGTTGTAATTGTCATTTAACATTCAATACATCTGAGTTACAACCACATACACATAACTGGGCATTTATATCAACCTGTCCCAGACTACTATCAACACAACTCTAAAACACAGCGGTAAACTCCATACGTTTTTGCCATCCAGCTCGCCTCCTGAGTCCAAAACGTCATAACCTGAAAATCTATAACACTCGCTCTGACCCGAGTATTACATCAAAGTAACACCTGGGACAGGCTGGAAACCAGCATGAGTAAACCCGTAAAATTTGAAATACTAAGTTATAAAACTTAATTGGAAATCTGGGGTAACTCGTACTTTACTACAAGTTCATAACCTGTCATAGTGAAATACACATCATACAATCATATCTAAGCATTATTACTCAGATATAATAACCAAGTTTACATCATTTATTCCATTCCAGCCTATTTATTCCAAAGTTAATTCCATAAAGAACTATTGTAGATTACAAATCGAAGTAGTTTCAGGTATTTACTGATACCCAACCCCGTTCTCTTCAAATTCAATATCATCTTAACCCAAGTTATTCAAGTGAAAAACAATTCAAACTTTAAATACAGGGTGTCACTTTACATAGCAATTCATGTCGATAGATAAACACATTATCACTATTCAACCCTATCATATCACAAAACATTTTATATCAGAAATATCAAATAATCCAAGGCATTCAATAGTATTCAATCATTCATAAGCAAGATTAATTAGTCGCACCCTTTCTTACTAATTTAAATAAATTAAATTAATTATTTCAATCGCTTTGTTTGTAATCCTTCTCACTAAATCATTAATTAATTACAAACCATTAATTAATCATCCCTTAATTATCCTTTTTAATTACATTTAGTAATTAGTTTTTATTTAATTACACAAATCAATTAACTTTCACCCATTCACATTAATTAAATTACTCAAATTAATTATCCTATAATCACTTACATTGATTAATTATCCTTCAACTAATTATACTAAGTAATTAATCTTTAATGACTTCCATTAAGTAATTTCCCTTTTATTATTTCCATCAAGTAATTATCCCATTGGTTAATTATCCTCAATTAATTTAACCCTTAATTATTAATTGGTTATCCATTAATTACTAATTTAATTAATTAACCCTTAACAAATTAATCCTTTAATAACTTACATTAATTAATTATCATTTAAATAATTACTCCCATTAATTATCCTCAAATAACTTAAGTTAATTAATAACCCTTAATTTCATATATTAAGTGAGTAACCCTTAATGATTCAAGACCATATTTATTGCAGATATACATCTATTTTAATTAATTACTTAATCATTATTCAAATGGTATGCTTGCAATTAATTTGTACGAAGTCACTTGAGTCCCTTTTTGATTAATTAAATTCAATACATTAAACTTAAGCCCTTACCTAATTACACTAGGAAACCTTTAAGAATTTATTTAATTAATTAACCTAATAATTAATCAAAAATAATTTAAATTCAAAGTTGTTTGACTCTATAATTAAATTTAGAAACTTACTTATAAACTTGATTAATACTTTATTTGAACTTGTTAAATTTCCTCTTTGAAGAATGTTTGCTTGAAAAATTATTTTAGGATTTGTCTTACCAAAAAAAACTTTTAAAAAAAAAAATCATGTTTCACCCGAGACAAATCTGAAGAAAAACCCCATCTTAAACCTGAGTCAAAACATTGTTTATAATCTTATGAAACTTTCAAAATTGTTAAATAAACAAAAACCAACTCGAAAATCCGAAGCCAGACTCGTGCAATCCCTTCTTTTCCCTGAGCCCTCACCTGAGAATGCTTCTTTTTCCTCGCCTCAGAATCTACTCTAATACACAGAGCCACATGTGCACATGCACCGGGATCCCCGATGATCTGACCCTCCATTCCACCGCCGATAAGTCACCCACGATCCTACCCTTCAATTCCGACCACCAGATCAAAGGATCGAATATGAAAACAAAATCGAGCACTCTCGAACCCATGAGGTAGAAAATCCTACCACTTGTTCCACCTGACACCACCCAATTTCGATCACCGGAGTTCATGAATCTCCGTCTTAAGCTTCACCACGAACTCTTGCTTTGTTTTCCCCATGGCCGGACAAGCCCGATACACTAACGACGGCGCGGTAGCACGATTTCTCATCTCGACCAAAACTGATTCAAAACCCTACATCGCCGATGCCTCGTCACCACCATTGTTTAAAAATCCAATGACCATTTTTACCGTGACCCCTGACCTCCCAGCCTTCTTTCGCTTCGACCATGACCACCTAAGTTCCACCGATCACCAAAAATCGACTCAAACAAGATTTCCGTTCAAAATGCATTTCCACTCGAATTTCAACTCTAAAAATCAAGATTCTTTCTTTGAAAATCATGGTTTTCGAAGATCAAACAGATTATATACATGAATCCATAAATTAATCAAGTTGAAATTTTGATATATACAAGTTTTTTACTGTAATGTTACATCCTGGTTAAAACTGTCTTCAACTTTTATTCAAAATATTTTTAAAATCTAAATCTTTTTGTTTTTAAAATTTTTTGTTTAACATCATAACATTCAGATCAGGGGATGAGCAATTGATTTTTGAAATTTTATTTAGAACCTGAGACTATGAACAGAGCAATATATTCATTCCAGACACGCATACAAACATCCACATACATATAAGCATGCTTTCATCTCTAAACAAGCATGCACAATATTCTACTTATCATCTTTTCAAGGATTATCTCATGCATTCACAAATATAGGCATATTAAGCTTTAAGATAAAAGTTTACTCACTTGTAAAATTGTTTGAACAGAGCTTGATTATATTTTTGAAAATCTGGAATTTGGTTTGATCTTGAAGCTGCAAGCTTAGATTTGAAACTGCAGTTTGCCCTTGATCTACTTAATTGCTATGAGATGAAACTTGTGTTTGATTCTAGTCTTGAAATTGCTTGATGATTCAGGTAGTTGGTTGACTTATTAAATTTCTGGTTTTATTTAGTTTACAGGCTATTTTCTCTGGTTTGTAAAATGTGTACAAGTTCTGTTCTTCTTAGTCTTAAAAATGAGGATAAAAGAAAAATTAAGCAAGGAATGTATAGATATATTAGTAGACTTATTTTATGATTTTTAAAAATTAAAGAAAATAAAACGAAAGGGTGACACCTATTCAAATTTATATTACGATTTTTACGCTTGTATATTTCTATCTTAAATGATTTACATTTGTTAATTTGTGTGTTAAAATCTTAACGCTTGTCCTTTTATATGAGAATTGTTATTATATAATGTCCATATCTTTTTTTTACATTAATTTATGTTATTATCTTTTGTTTATATTTATACATACATACATATATATATATATATTAATCATAACTTTATATCTTTATTAACACATTTCTTTATATTAATATTGATACAATTTTAAAGAAAATAATTTGAAACTTATTATACATTAATGAAAATCATATATATTATTTTTAGTCCAAATTATTTTTGAGACATTTTATTTTTGAATTTCAAACTCAAATTCAAATTACAATCTATTCATATACATACATATACATATAAAATCAAACACTTATCTTATTTGCTTTGAAAAAAATTCAAATTTATATTCATCACTAATTTAATATTTGGCTTAAAATTGGGATTTTACATAAATTCAACATTATAGATTCAAATTCATTTATATACATAGCCAGATATTCTTTAAATTATTAGAATTCTATTTGTTTAACCAAATAAAATATGTATCTCAATAGTTAAAATTAGTTAATTACTAATTAACAATTGCCCAAAAGCTCGGGTTGTCACATTCCTTCCCTCTTTGAATCTTTTCATCCTCGAAAAGGGACGAAGCCAAAATTTATTAAAATGCTTATTATCAGATAAATTACCCGTTGAACATTTTAAACTATAAACCCTTTATTTAAAAATTTTAAAAACACTTCAACGTCTACATAATATTATTAAAATAGTTTTATAAAAATACTTTTTATAACTCGATGTCCCAATAAGTCCATCCTCGTTCTCACAGAAATTTGGTCATACGTTGATCAGGCATAGGACTAAAAATCTATAAGTACTTGGTAAACCCGTTTCCAAGACCAACTGAAAATACTTGGAAAATATTTTGGTAAAAATATAGAAAATGTTTTTTTGAAAATAGAGGAAACATCTTTGGTGAGAATGATCTGGAAATTATCACCCCCTCCATAGTCACAGTTAACCCGATGGTTACGTAGCCATCCCGGCAAAATCCATTGATAACTGTAGGCACTTCGCGCCCCACGATTACGCCATGGAACCCGCCATAAATCGCAGTTACATCCCGGGTTACGTTGCTATCACGGCAAAAAGTCCATGTAACTGTAGGCATCAGCGCCCTCGATTTTCGCTGCCAAATTAAACTTCACCACTCCCACGTAGGTCGCATTCTACATCAGTGTGTGCCAATGTAACCTTAGGCTCTCACGGCTTCTCGACTTTTGCTATGTCACCATAGGTCGCATTCTACTGATGTAAAATCAAACATAGACTGTTGGCTCTCACTGCATACACTACTTCTACTATGATCCACAGTAGATCGCAGTGACATCGAGTTACACTGTCGTCACAGCATAACCCAAATGTATTTGTAGGCATCAGCGCCCTCGACTTTCTCTACCCACTACACATAATCCTCAGGAACTTTAGTTTGTCCGGACTTTTTTACAGGATCAACTTTAGAGCCTCCCCCTTAGGGCTTAAGGCAGACCCACCCCATGGATCTCCTAATGAAGTTCATTTCAATAGGAGCGCCTTTTTTACCAGAGCCAATCTCAAAACACTTTATACTATACACTTATAATATCTTTCAAATCATACCTTTATGATTAACATAAATCTCCTTTACACAAAATCGATTCTCAAAATCGATAATTCTCAAACTAGGCTTCAAAATTCCCAAAATTTGATTTTCCCAAAAATCAAAAGCCTATCCGAAATCCATAGGTTCCAAAACCTTTCCAAAATAGTTTTCATAAAATCATTTATATATATACATATATGTATATATATATACATACATACATACATACACAACTTATACTTTCCCACTTGAAATTAATCTTTGAATCACTTGTATAGATTCCCCTTTTTATACTTCAATATTTTCAAAATCCCTTTCTTCTAGCTACAGATTCAACAAGGGGAGTTTATCATATATAACAAATATACATAACTTTATTATACCAAATCAAATATTCAAGTTTGATTCCCCTTATAAATTTGTTCACCATACCACTTACTTTCCAAAAAGTGAATTTCAAAAGATATCAATCTCCCATTTTTGTTCATATATATTCTCAAAATATACTTCTCTTTTAAAAATCATTTCTTATTTCTTTCAAAATTTCAATATCTATTTCATTTAAGTATGTACGATGTACATATACCATCCGTACGCAACCTAAAATCTGATCGCTCACTCGATCGCACAATTTCACTTCCGAACTAATATCGTCCACCAACTTCCTAGTGCGGACTCAGATCTGGTTTCTTGATCAGAAACCGTCATTCTCCTTGCATAGTCTAACTATGATAGAGAATTTCCAAAATCAATCAAAAATCTATATTCAGGGTTCACCATCAAAAATCAAGTGAAAAATCCTAACTTGGATTGATATACTATCTCGAAATTATGTGCTCGAATCTGGATCAAATCATTCTGCGAATCTAATAATATACGTACATCCTATATATTTATCTTTATTGATCATTATCTATATTAATTCTCTTTTATATTCACCTTTATTTTGATTCTACTCACTCATCCACAATTGCTCCCAATTTCGTTTTGGGTTAATACTTCAATTGTTATCTCAATTGGTATTTAATTATAGACGGTTTGCACTCTGACCAGCTTAAATTTAGAAAATAGCTTGAAATTTTGCAAAATAGATAAGTTGTTGTAAAATAGTTATTAGTTACAAATAGTTGTAAAATAGTTAAGAAATTTTAAGATAGTTGCAAAATAGTCAAATAGTTGTAGAATAATTAGATAATTGGAAAATAGTTGTAAAATAGTAATTAGTTTATAAAATAGTTGTAAAACTGTGTAAAATAATTAAATAGTTCCAAAAGTAGTTGTAAATAAGTATAAGATAGTTTTGGATTTTAAAAAGAAAAGTTTTACAGTAAATAGCTAGGAAAAATAGATTTAAAAACGGTTATTAAAACAAATTTGTTAGAAAAATATAGTTCAGAGCCAAACTATTCAATTCCCAATTTCCACTTCCATTTAAATTGATTCAATTTCAATTCAATTTAAATTGGCCACAATTCCTATCCTAAATTCAAATCAACTCCCATTTGAATTTCAAACCTATCCAACTTCAATTTCACTTTAAATCTAATTCAATTCATATTTTCCATTTGAATTTTATACTTATCCATCTTCAATCACAATTCCAATTAATTCAAATCACATTCAATTTGAACTAATTTTATAAAATCTCAACTTTAAACCATCTCGAATTATATAAATTCGAGTTAAATTTTTATACGTTGATTCAATCCTTTAAATCAAGCCAACCTTTATTTTAAAATTATGAACTTAAATCTTTAAACTATTTAATTCTGAGTCCAAATTTCAAAATTTCATTCAATTTACCTTTACTTAACTTATTTCAAAGTTCAATAAGAGTTCAAAACAAATTTTATCTTTAAAATTCAATTTATTACCCAACTTATCTTCCAACTTTGGAAGATTCTTAATCAATTTTAATTTACAAGTTCAATTCTTAACATTCAAATCTTAAGTTCAAAGTGATTCCATATCCTTAATTTCAAATTAAATTTTAATTTTCATTTATCTCTATAATGGATATATTACCACAATCCATTTCTTCATTCATTTAAACAAATCCAATTCACAATTTAAAGATTATTGATAATAACAGGATGATATCATCCAAATTATTTTAAAACAACCATGCATTTCAAATTTCCAGATCTCAAAACCATTTTGAGATCACATAAAATACCAATTCAAATCAACCATTGAACTTCCCAAGTTAAATTTCAATTTCATCTTGAAATTTCCAATTCTGGTTGTTCATTCGAAACTTATTTAACTTCCCCTAAGTTAAATTTAGTTTAATTTAATCCAATCAACTTTACCCAATTTGAATTCTCATTTCAAATTTTAAACTTTATATTAATAATCTTTCACTTAGAAGTTCAAAAACTTATCACTTTGGGTTTTCACGTCGCATTCCAAGTAAAAATTTAAAACTCAACACTTAGAGTTTATTTCAAATCATCTTTGATATTATGTATACCCCTCATATATACATATTTATTTTCTTTACACACCAAGTTATACTTTAAATTTTAAACCACCCTTGGTTTTAATTCAAAACAATTTCTTTATTAAACACAACAACCATTTATGATAATAACGAAGATTATAATATCTAGTAACCAATTCATTATTATCTTATTCTGACAACACTTTTACAAATTCAGGGATTCAGTTTGGATCCATTTATCTTATTTCTGTAGTTTATATTATCCAATTCCTATTTGGTTGTATTTCTATTACCACTTAATTCTTATTATTACATTTAATTAAAATAATGCAGCAACCAATTATCTTAATATATTGGAAAAACTATTGCTTTATATATATTAAAATATAAACTTATATAAAAATCAGTTTTTTTAAAAACCATGTTTAAAATCATTTTGTAAGAAAATAACAAATACGCCCTTATATATACTACGCTCAACTCATTTTAGGGTACTATTTACCCTATCCTTAATGAGTAAACCTACCAGATCCAAGGTTCTCGCTTAACCTTTTGCTCCGATACCAAATGTAACGACTCAAAATTTTCGACTTCGAAAATTCCAGATTGTTAGAGAAAGGAAGAAAGAAAGTAGAAGAAGAACAGAAACAACAACATCTCACATTCACAGCGGATCAAAATATAATATCAAAATAATAGCATTTTTACAAAGAAAGCGGTAATTGTCATTTAACATTCAATACATCTGAGTTAAAACCATATACACATAACTAGACAGTTATATCAACCTGTCCCAGACTACTATCAACACAACTCTAATACACAGCGGTAAACTCCATACGTTTTTGCTATCCATCTCGCCTCCTGAGCTCTAGAACGTCATAACCTGAAAATCTGTAATACTCGGTCTGACCCGAGTATTACATCAAAGTAACACCTGAGTCAGGCTAGAAACCAGCGTGAGTAAACCCATAAAATTTAAAATACTAAGTTATAAAACATGATTAGAAACGCCTGGGTAACTCGTACTTCACTACAAGTTCGTTACTTGTCAAAGTGAAATACACATCATACAATCATATTTAAGCATTATTACTCAGATATAATAACCAAGTTTACATCATTTATTCCATTCCAGCCTATTTATTCTAAAGTTAATTCCATAAAGAATTATTGTAGATTACAAATCGAAGTAGTTTCAGGTATTTACTGATACCCGATCCTAGTCTCTTCGAATTCAATATCATCTTAGCCCAAGTTATTCAAGTGAAAAACAATTCAAACTTTAAATACATGGTGTCACTTTACACAGCATTCAACTCGATAGATAAACACATTGTCACTATTCAACCCAAACATATCACAAAACATTTCATATCAGAAATATCAAATAATCCAAGGCATTCAATAATATTCAATCATTCATAAGCAAGATTCATTAGTCACGCCCTTTTCTTATTAATTTAAATAAATTAAATTAATTATCTCAATCACTTTATTTTTAATCCTGCTCACTAAATCATTAATTAATTACAAACCATTAATTAATCATCCCTTAATTATCCTCTTTAATTACATTTAGTAATTAGTTTTTATTTAATTACACAAATTAATTAACCTTCACCCATTCACATTAATTACATAACTCAGATTAATCATCCTATAATCACTTATGTTGATTAATTATCCTTTAACTAATTATACTAAGTAATTAATCCTTAATAACTTCCATTAAGTAATTTTCCTTTTATTACTTCCATCAAGTAATTATCCCATTCGTTAATTATCCTCAATTAATTTAACCCTTAATTATTAATTGGTTATCTGCTAATTACTAATTTAATTAATTAACCCTTAACAAATTAATCCTTTAATTACTTACATTAAGTAATTATCATTTAAACAATTACTATTAATTATCCTCAAATAACTTAAGTTAATTAATAACCTTTAATTTCATATATTAAGTGAGTAACCCTTAATGACTCAAGACCTTATTTATTGCAGATATACGTCTTTTAATTAATTACTTAATCATTATTCAAATGGAATGCTTGCAATTAATTTGTATGAAGTCACCGGAGTCCCTTTTTGATTAAGTAAATTCAATATATTAAACTTAATCCCTTACCTAATTACACTAGGAAACCTTTAGGAATTTATTTAATAAATTAATCTAATAATTAATAAATACCCAAAATAATTTAAATTCAAAGTTGTTTAACGCTATAATTAACTTTAGAACTTACTTATAAACTTGATTAATACTTTATTTGAACTTGTTAAATTTCCTCTTTGAAGAATGTTTGCTTGAAAAATTATTTTAGAATTTGTCTTACCTTAAAATACTTTTTAAAAAAAATCCTCATGTTTCACCCGGGACAAATCTGAAAAAAACCCATCTTAAACTTGAGTCAAAATTTCGTTTATAATCTAATGAAACTTTCAAATTTGTAAACAAACAAAAACCCACTCGAAAATCTAAAGCCAGGCTCATGCAATCCCTTCTTTTCCCCGAGCTCCCACCTAAGAATGCTTCTTCTTCCTCGCCTCAGAATCTACTCTAATGCGTAGAGTCACATATGCACATGCACTGAGGATCACCAACGATCCGACCCTCCATTCCACCGCCGATAAGTCACCCACGATCTTACCCTTCAATTTCGACCACCAGGTCAAAGGATTGAATACAAAATCAAAATCGAGCACTCTCGAACCCATGAGGTAGAAAATCCTGCCACCTGACACCACCCAATTCCAATCACCGGAGTTCACAATCTCCGTTTGAAGATTCGCCACGAACTCTTGCTTTGTTTTCCCTATGGTCGGACTAGCCCGATACACTAACGACGGCACGGTAGCACAATTTCTCACCTTGACCAAAACTGAGTCAAAACCCTACATCGTCAATGCCTCATTGCCATCGTTGTTTAAAAATCCAATGAACATTTTTACCGTGACCCCTGACCACCCAGCCTACTTCCGCTTCGACCTCGACCACCTAAGTTCCACCGATCACCAAAAATCGACTCAAACAAGATTTCTGTTCAAAATGCATTTCCTCTCGAATTTCAACTCTAAAAATCATGATTCTTTCTTTAAAAATCATGGTTTTCGAAGATTAAACGGATTATATACATGAATCCATAAATTAATCAAGTTGGAATTTTGATATATACAAGTTTTTTACTGTAATGTTTACATCCTGGTTAAAACTTTCTTCATTTTTATTCAAAATATTTTTAAAATCTAAATCTTGTTGTTTCTAACAAATTTTGTTTAAACATCATAACATATAACAGATCAAGGGATGAGAAATTGATTTTTGAAATTTTATTTAGTACCTGAGACTATGAACAAGCAATATATTCATTCCAGACATGCATACAAACATCCACATACATATAAACAAGCTTTCATCTCTAAACAAGCATGCACAATATTCTACTTATCATGTTTTCAAGGATTATCTCATGCATTCACAAATATTGGCAGATTAAGCTTTAAGATAAAAGTTTACTCACCTGTAAAATTGTTTGAATAGAGCTTGATTATATTTTTGAAAATCTGGAATTTGGTTTGATCTTGAAGCTGCAAGCTTAGATTTGAAACTACAGTTTTCCCTTGATCTACCTGATTTTTATGAGATGAAACTTATGTTTGATTCTAGTCTTGAAGTTGCTTGAAGATTCAGGTGGTTGATTGACTTATTAAATTTCTGGTTTTATTTAGTTTACAGGCTATTTTCTCTGGTTTGTAAAATGTGTACAAGTTTTGTTCTTCTTAGTCTTAAAAATGAGGATAGAATAAAAATTATGTGGTGAATGTATAAATATATTTGTAGACTTTTTTTATGATTTTTAAAAATTAAAGAAAATAAAAGGAAAGGGTGACGCCTGTTCAAATTTATAGTAGAATTTTTACACTTGTATATTTCTATGTTAAATGATTTACATTTGTTAATTTGTGTGTTAAAATCTTAACACTTGTCTTTTTATATGAGAATTGTTATTATATAATGTATATATTCTTTTTTTTACATTACTTTATATTATTATCTTTTGTTTACATTTATACGCACACATACACACACACACATATATATATATATTAATCATAATTTTTTATCTTTATTAATACATTTCTTTATATTAATATTGATGCAATTTTAAAGAAAATAATTTGAAACTAATTATACATTAATGAAAATCATATATATTATTTTAAGTCCAAATTATTTTTAAGACATTTACTTTTGAATTTCAAACTCAAATTCAAATTACAATCTATTGATATATATACATATATATATATATATTGAAAAAATCAAACACTTATCTTATTTGCTTTGGAAAAAATTCAAATTTATATTCATCACTAATTTAATATTTGGCTTAAAATTGGGATGTTACATTAATTCAACATTATAGATTCGAATTCATATATATATATATATATATATATATATATATATATATATATCTATATACATACCCAGATATTCTTTAAATTATCAGAATTCTGTTTGTTTAACTAAATAAAATATGTATCTCAATAGTTAAAATTATTTAATTACTAATTAACAATTGCCTAAAAACCCGGGTTGTCACAAACACTCTCCTGTCTACTTGCAAATGACAGCTTAAATTCCAGATATGAGGTAATTACCAATATTTCAGTCAACACAATGCAAAGGCTACCCTCCAAGAAATAGTATATCAACATCAAATCCAACACCAATTTAAGGGAAAGTCCATATATACCAACTCTATTTTTAGCAAATAATTTTAAAAGAAATTTCTCAATCATATCACCTTAAGAAAACTATTTTCAATTACCACATGACCTGGGAGAACACAAATACCTATTTATCCTAAAAGTTGGTTTATACTACCTATTTGAGGTATTATATAACATTAGTGAATGCATACCAAAAATTTCGAGCTAATCAATTTCAATATTTCAAAGTTTCCTAAAAATTATGGGCAGAGAAAAGCTTATTCATTCTTTGTCGAGAAAGTTTTAGAAATCGTCAAAGGTTTATCGAAGATCGGATTAGAGAACCCTATTCTCAACTAAAAGTTTATTGGTTCACGAATCATGACCTCCTAGTCTCCTATTTGAGATCCATATCTCTATTATGAGAACAGCAAGAAAGTTCTTGCAGAAGACGATATTGAGAAAAATTCTTTTATTAAATGGATTCATGAATCTGGACTATATTTCAAAAGGTAACCCCTTAATATATTAAGAAGGGATAATTATAAAATTCTTTCTCCCAAAGGAGACTCCATTTTCATTGGCCCAAAATTACTTTTATATAAATAGTCAAGCCTACGATGCTATTTCGTAGCACCTCCCAGAGGGAGGGACATAAGCCACGACGCTATTCCATGGCACCTCCTGGAGTGAGGGACATAAGCCTATGATGCTATTCGTAGCATCTCCTACAGGGAGAGATAGAACCCCAAACATCAAAACCACCTTTTATGGAATGTATCAGGATAGTACCCATCAGCAGCCTTCTGGAGGAAGGTCAGCTCGGCCAGCACAATAACCCTCTAAGACAAAGGAAGCGTAGAAGAGGCTCATCAAACAGCGCACTCAGATGTCCAAGCCCAGAGGCGGCTCTTCGAATAGCGGATTAAGATGTCCAAGCACAAGTGAAGGCTCCAACAAAAAAAGAAATACAAAGATTTCTACAGCTTAAAAAAAATTCAAAACCCAAAAGAGGGAGATGAACAAAGGCGAAAGGGTAAAGGTATCCAACGTCCAAAACCTGGTATGGATAAAGAATCCAAAATCATATTTAGAAGGGACAAAATATAGGATAATAAATCTAAGAAGATCCAATGTTTGAGAAGAGATTTCTACATCAATGGACTAAGAAATATGTGTCCTAAAGAGATGACACGAGATAAAAGAATGGGTAAACAAGGATCCATAACATGATGCTAAAGAAAGGATCTATATAAGATCTAAAGAAATGAAGTACATAGCAAATTTTTCTACAAACATAAAAGTTTTATCATTTGAGGAATGCAATGGAGACACCACTCTTGAATCCTTAGAATTAGGCAAACCTCATAGGATAAGGGAAACAATATATAAGATGTGAAACCACTAAATGGATACAAAGTTTTACCGATATAACCCAACTCCAATATAGTAAAAGCTTTACTAACCCATAAGTCAAGGAATTTGTTATTCAGATTTACTAAATTTACTATGGCCGGGTAAAATTTTAATTTCTATATTAGATGAATTTCTAATGGTCTATTTGTCAGATGAGATCCTGATGAGATTTTGGCTGAATTCCCAATTATGTGATTCCATTGATGAATTTCCATAATGATTTCTTATTAAGTTATTGGTTTCATGAATTTTCAATTTCCTCATTGACTTTTGTGGCAATTCGTGGATTTTACATGTTGTAATTTCCCATTGAATTTTCATGATGATTTTCAATTGATCACTTGATTTATGAGTTCATGATTTTTGGCTCCCTATAGTGAGTTTGCATGACAATTTATGGATTTTCCATTGATTTACCGATTTTGAGTTAAAATGGACATTTCTAATCATATTTTTGGATTCTTGCAATTTTTTAAGTTCTATTTTTATAATAATCTTTCGGTTTAATGGAATCCAAGTTTCCTAGCTGATTCTTGTGGTGATTGATAGATTCTATGTTTTTAATTTCCTTATTTCGAGTCATAATGATCCTTTATTGAGCTTTCGATTTAATGAATTCTGAAATTAAAAGTTTATTTTCATGACGGTTTATGAATTTCTATGTTCTTTATTGGGTGTTCAATAATCCCTTATGAGATTTCTGAGTTAGTGTATTCCATATTTTTTGAAGGATTTTTATGATGATCGATGAATTTTGTATTCATAATTTCCTCAATGGATCTTTGTGGGTCTCTTATTGGTTTTCTAGTCTCCGGTAGAATTTTAGATACAACAAATTTTAAGTTTTCTCGCTAGATCTATAATTATTCATGAAATTTTCTTCATTGGGATTTTGATGATCTTTTGTTGTTTTACTAATTTTTGGAACCCTACACTTCCTTATGAATTTTGATGAATATTTATGATTTTCATATTTCTAGTCACCTTATTGGATTTTTAGATCTATGATTTTGTAAATCCTAAATTTCCTTATTTATTTTCATGATGATTCATAAATTTCATATTCCTGCTTTCCGAATTGGAATTTTTGACAAACACTTTTTAAATTCTTGTTGGTGAATTCTGAAGTTTCCTTGAGGATTTTGATGATGATCTATGGATCTTATTTGCAAGATTTCCTTGTTAAATTTTGAATGTGCTCTTGTTGATTTCCACATTTATTGATTTTGAATTTTCTTGTGGATTTTAATGGTAATTCGTGGATTGTATTTTAGATTTCCGTAATGGGTTTTTATGATGATTTATTACTGGATTTTAAATTTCATGAATTTTAAATTTCTTAATCGATTTTTACAATGATATGTGGATTTTATTCTCTAAATTTCCTTGTTGAGATTTCATTATAATATCTTATTGAATTGCTTATTTTGAGAACTTTGAATTTTTATGTTAGCTTTCATGATGATCCATGAAGGATATACACTTAATTTTCCATAGAACTTTCGTAATTGTGTTTTTATCATTTTCTTGTTTTTATTTCGTGATTTCTTTTTTGGATTTCCATAATAATCAAATGATTTCACATTAAGTTTCTAATGTTGTAGAGAAAAGAATTTTATGCAGGTTGTTTAAATAGGCGTGGTCCTAATGGTTTTCTAATTACATTCCTGGGTTCTTGGATTTTCAGATGCTTTTCATAGTGACCTATGTATGTGAGAATCTGGAAGCTTTTTATTTGTATGGACTTCATACTTCTGATTTCCTTGTTGTAACTTTGATGATCCCTTATCAGATTTTTGATCTTGTGAATTTAAATATTGAATATTTCATGATGATTGACAATAGCAGACCAGGCGATATCATTTCATATATCTATAATGGTCATATAATTGCTTAAATGCTCTACCTAATAAAATAACTAGATAGTGTTAGGAATTATAAGGATACTCACTATGGTTTTGCCTTAAGGTTAAGATCCATATAAAAGCCATTGTTTGTTTTGCAGGAAACAGAGGAGATTCTTTGGAGTTTTTGTCTTAAAAAACAAAAGCTTCTTTTGTACTATGGGTGGGGGGCTAAATGTTATCCATAAAAAATGTTCAATAATAAAAATATGAAAGAAGGAACGCGAGAACATTGATAAAGATTAGAAAGCACCAAGATGATCAAGTTGAGCATAGCTTCCGAAAAAAGGAAGACAGGGCCAACAACACCTTTCGAATAAGACAAAAAGGACATCTCGCCTGTGTCAACAGGGAGCTTTCAACAAAGTCAGAGGCTACCATTCAAAGGCAACAACAAACATGTTAACAGCATCCAAAGTGCTCAAAAATACACCTCATGAAGGGATTGAATAGCAGACACACTACCTTTTATGGCAAACCAGTTGAAACGTTGTGGTTTCGCCATCATCACTTCTACTAGAATAGTATTCATCAATTCAACCCTTTAGAAAGTGTATACAGCCTTTCGAAATGGTTAAGGATACTCTCACCTAAGAAAGAAGAACCACATGAACGTTACCGTAAAGGCATGAGGTTTCGAGTTAGTTGGGGCAGAGGCTTTCGACAGAGATCAATTAAAACAAAGCCATTTTGGGTGTTTCAACTATTTCGAAACCAAAAAAATACATATTTCGACGGCATTGAAGGTTAGCTTCTGAGTTAACTTGTGCGGCACATCAACATTCGAGACAGAAGTACATCAATAGTCCTTTCGACGAAGTCGGAAGACATTCAGCAACTACTAAAGGAAAGGCGCAACTAAACACCTTTTGATAGAGTGGAAAGGAAACAAAACAAGTATGAAGCCTAACTCCAAGCGGCAATAGAAGAATAACCGAAATCCTTTTGACCAAGTCGAAAGGTATGTCTCAGAAGACATTCACGAAAGCAGAAAGATTGACCTTTCAACCACATCGAAAGCTTGGAGTCGAAAGGTCCCCAACTCACATCTATAAATATGACCCTCGGGGTCAGTTATAAGGGATCCGATTTCTTTCATTCTTCACTTAAATATTTCTTAAACTTGTGAACCTCAATTCTCAAATCAAATTGGGGATTCGGTCAATTAGTACAATCAAATTCAATAAAAAGAAGATTATGATGATCGTGCTTCCTTAATTACACCGATTTCCTTTCTTTTTATCAATATGTCATCCTTTTGTCTACATAATTGAAAGATTTCCCTTTCGGCCAAGTCGAAATCCTAAACTTCCTTATTTTCTATAAGCCTTAACTCATATCTACCAAATTGTCAAAACTACCCCTTTCGATTGAGTCAATACCTTTCCAACTCATACACTTCCAGAAACCATTATTTTTTTAACCCAAATGTCCTTATCTATGTTGAAAAGTGCCTTCAATGGCGGTCCCAGTTAACTCATTCGAAAGGACTAATTGGAATAGAATCCACCCTTTTAACTGTGTTAAAAGGTCTCAATTACAAGTTTTAATCATTTTTACTCATCTAGAAAGCCCAAGCAAACTTCACATATTCTAAAGGAGGTTTCGAAAGCATCATTCCTACTTCAACTTCTAATTTGGGGGTGTTGACATTTTTTTTGTCAACAAGTGGATTGATCCTCTATCTGTGAGATCTAGAATTTGAATGTTTAACTATGGTAAGGCTAGGAGCAATAAGTGCCCCGACTTACCTAGCTTCATTTCTGGGCGAGGAGTAGAGTAAGTCGAAATATCAAAAACATGATAAGTGTAGGAGATTCGATTTTCATAACTGATCTCTATAACTTATAGTGGTATGGAAAAATATTATTTTCATATTTAACACCAAATTCTGAGGTATGGAACTGTGTCTCTATCTATGAGAATTAACCGTGTATGTTCAGGCAATGATAGCTTTCTAAATTTTCTAACTTCATCACTAATCGAGGGATGGTAAAATTTTGAAATGGGGAAGTGGTGATAAGTATATTTTGTCCAAAAACCATATGACGCATTTACTTACGACAAAAGGAAAGTGATTTGGGTTTATAGTAAACAATATTTTTAAATGACATTTGTTTTTGGCCCATTGAGTATGATTTTTCAAAGGGGAAAATCTTTCAAAATTTGTGAATATACTAATACCGTTGATATAAGTATATGAGATGTTTTCTGACTATTGAAAGTAAATTTTTTATGAATATACTCATACAGTTAGGATAATTATATTTATACCTTTTCAATATTGAATAGTAAAGAGGATCTACAAATATAACTTTATAAAAGGTATTTTGATACAAAGAATTTAAAAGTGATTTTAACTTATGGAAGGATAAATTAAAGAGGCTTAGTGGTTTCTCGTGTGTTTTAATCATTCTTGGTTTCCATGTGAATTGAATCTCTGATTTGATTGTTTGCTTATTGAATAGTTAAATAATCGACTATCAAATCTTGACCAGTTTTGAAACTATCGATTGTTGGTTTGAAGAGACCGGGATTGGATAAGCATGAGTTCTCCGAAAACTACTTCGAACGAACATAAGCATTTGAATTGGAGACATCTTGAAGATGATGGAATCGAAGATGGAGTTCTTTGAAATGCAAGAGCTACTTGCTACTAATTCTGAGGATGGTTCAAAAAAGGATGTAGTAGAAGTATTACCTTCGGTTTGTTCATATCTCGTGTGATTTCATTGAGACTTGAGGAAGATATGGTGGTTTGAATTTTTTTTATCTTAAAGAGGAAGAAGGAGAAAGAGTGGTCGGTTACTAAAATGGAATGTCAGTTACATATACAATATTTATAAATGGAGGGAAAATAATGACCCACTTAAATTCAAATTCTAAACTTGGCGCCCAATCTGCCTGATATAGATTCAACCAAGATTCTTTCATACAGACTTCAAATGAGGCAAATCAATATACTATGCAAATCAAAACAACAAGACGGCCGCAATGGCATAGGGTTTGTCATCAAATTCCAAGTTGCAAAAATGACTATTTTGCCCCCCCTTATTTTATATTTGTATTATGGACCCTTTAAATTCAATTATTTCCATGTTATGTTATCATTATTTAATTATAATATTTACCAAATTTTGGTGTATAATATTCTCCCCTTTTAAAAGAATTTCGTGCTCCAAATTCCCAAGGGACAAAGACTATACTGCACTCTCTTGTATCACATAGTGTAATGCATAACATACACATATAAATAAGTGCAAAAAGTTAACCATCCAAAAAATCATCCAACAACAAAGAAACTAATCAAACCAAGCATTTATATTCATCATACAAAATCTAAAATCAAAATTAATCAAATTGGTGTATCTATTCTATTAGCATATATAAATACATATGATGGCATTTGTGTAATTTATGAAATACAACCAATAAATAACATCAAAAAATGCATGTAGATGACATATGGCATTACACACATACATACATACATACATACATACATACATACATACATACATACATACATACATACATACATATATATATATATGCACAAATAATCTAACATTTGGGTCCATTTGTATGAATGAGATGATATGATATATAAAGCATGCATGCAAACATCCTAGAGTTAACATATAATTCTATATGCATACACAACCAATCACATCATCATATTATATGGTGAATACATGCATAAAGAAACGTAAAAATTAATGCATATAAAACACTTCAAAATTATAACACAATCCATAACATAAATAAAACAATCATCCAACGCAACTGATATCAAAAACATAAGTAAAAATAGTAATGAATCCAAGCGATCATTCAACTAAACCTAGAAATTAACTAAACGAACAATCAAGTAAATAAGAAAATGTTTTAGAAAGGAGTCAAATTGGAAAGATCGAATATGCTTTTACACTTTTAAAACACCCTTGACCAAATCATTGTCTCTAACTAAATCTAACAAAATCTACTACTAGCGTAAACTCATTTGAAACATCAACCACAAATGTTCGTGCATGTCCACACTTTTGCAATCCATCCTACTATCTCAAATAAATGATGCCATAATGCATGATGCATAATAATAAATGATGCCATAATGTATAACAATAGGGTGCTCTAATAAAATTTCAATAACTTAGACCACCCTTCAATTCACATAGTTAAATCTAAATCATCATGTAGTGTTTACTTAACTAATCTTTCGTATTACTAAGGTAAGGCAACTTAAAGTGGACAGTGTCTTATCCAAACAAATCCAAACAAGTTGAATCACCATAATATTCCTTCTTTTACCCAGTGAACATGTGAGACCAGCCTTTTCGACCCTCAAATGTCAACAGTGATACATCTACGATATTGACATATCGAGCTTTCAAGTGTCAGAAAGATAGATTGGTAGGGTGAAAAAAAAGAAAAGACAGAACATAATCTCATATCATGACGAGTAATATATAGTATGCAGTAGATCTTTATAAAAGAAAATTGTAATATACATACATCAATCATAGTAAACTAACAATTCATCAGCCTAGACAGCTATAACAACCTATCATCGCAGATGCTGATAAATACAAAACAACAAATGCAATGGAAATAAAAGATATGTGAATACGAGTTAGAGGCATCCAGTTCATATTTCAAAGCTCGAAAGCATAGATAACTAAATCTTTAATAAGCTTGCTTTGACTCGAGCAATATAAGAGAATAATGCATAGATCAATCTTGTAAACCAACGAGACAAACACAAATCATTTGAGTTGTTAATGGTATAAACATTTCAAAATATAAGGTATCTCATAATACTACACCACACATAAACAAGGATGAATTTTTACCTTACGATAGCCAAATTGTTGTGATACAAATTGTAGCGATATTATAATAATATCTAGAGTTTAAAATAAATATTTAATCATAGTCAAAATGGTTACGGAAATTACATTCCAACATATTAAGTATATAACTAAGTCCGTAAGGCACGTATTCGAAAATAGATTCCATAAAAAATAAAGCTACTAGGGTATCGTCTGGTATAGTACATATCTAGAAAAATGTACCGAGGTCGTAGACCATTTGCACCCCTGCCAACACAAAACCAGTCTACCCCATCCTGGATAGTACCGAAAATGTCATCACCCAAGTTGTCGGCCCACAACTATACCTAGTCAATAGAATACATAAATGGGTTAATATCGATCTAGATCAGGTGATGACCATACCCTAATGGTAGCGAACCACATAGCACTGCCACATATCCCCTATTTAAGTCAATACCAAATGTGAGGCTCAAGGGTATAGTTTACCTTTTTAGCAAGTCCCACTTAGAATGTTAGCACTTCCTTCTGGGAAACAATGCAATACCAGCATTCATCCATACAAGTTGTTTAGGATATGAACAAACCAAAGGCACAACTTCTACTACATCCTTAGTATTAATAGCAAGTAGCCCTTGCTCTTCAAAGAACTTCATCTAATCTTCAAGATGTCTCAAATTCAAGTGTTTATGCCCGTTCTAAGTGGTTTTCGGACAAAATATCTGATCCCGCTCTCTCTGAATCGACAATTGAAATTTTCAAACCGTCCCAAGATTTAATAGTTGGTTAGTTAACTATCAAATAAACAAACAATCAAATCAAAGATATTGTTTTTCGGCCTTTTGGCAAGGCCGAGATATCAAACAACTGAATGGAAATCAAAGGATCACTCATCCCAGATATCGAGTACGTGCAGGTTCGCTATGGATATCGATGGACTTTGTCTATGTTCAGATCAGGCTACAATTGACAAGACGCGACAAGCGAAGCCATGAAAGCCAGCATTCCAAATTTCAAGTCAATATGAGTTTGTATGATCAAGTTATGATCGATGCAAATTGGAGGAAATAATCTCATGTTCTTATCCATCAGTAAGCCACAGTTCGTATCGATCAGCTTTGTATCCATCATCAAGCCATAGTTCAAATCCATCCATTTCATACCCATCATTTCTCATCGATCATCTTCATATCCATCGGCAAGCAGTTCATTTCGTATCGATGGCTCATGCCAACTTCGTATCCATCGGTGAATATTGGTTCGTATTCAATACAGAGGTCTAGTTTGTATCCATTCCGGAGGGCTTCGTTCGAATCCTTCGAGGCTCCCACTTACGTATCCATCGTGTTGCTTCAATTCTAATCCATCGGGCCCTCTTTTGTTCGTATCCAGTCTCCCGTTTCGACTTCGTATCGATCAATTGGAATCTATTTCGATCGATACGAACAAAGTCAAACAGTCGACATATCCATGTATTTCCATAGATACGAACAAGGGTCGGTTTGGTGGATGCAAACAGAAGCCACACCTATCGATGCGAACCATACCACTTTCATCATTACGAACTAGGTCATTTTCATTGATACGAATTGCACACCTCCATCGATACCAGCGAGGCAAAATTTAAGGTAAGACACGGTCAACTCGGAGCGAAAGGTGGATCGATCCGACGAGTGCGCGCTATGTCATCGCGAAGGAACATGCAACCATCGATTTGAAGAGATCGACTCGAAGTGATCGATTCAAAGCAAACGGCCAACCGAAAAACAACAACTCGTATCGATCACAACTCGAGATCCACAAGTCCAAATGCTATGAATTTTTCACAGGAGCTTATGAACAAGCTAAAGAAGGTTCACACCAAGTTTCGACTCCATTGGACAAAATCTTAATCTATACGAATTACAATCATATCGATCACAGATCGAGTCGAAACTTCCCGGGATCGATCGCATGGGGTACTCACGTGCCAGAAGGAGTCGCCCGAAGTTTGGACGAGATATCAGCATCTGACGCCTATAAATAGATCCCCCGGCCCTACAGAAGAAAGATCTTTTGATTCTTAAGCACCCAGACTCTACCGAATTGAACTTTGCAACCTAATACTACTATTGTATTCGAATTTCAAAGTTGTAGTTCACTGTTGATCACTGTAATCAAGTGTATTCATCGAGAAAGAATCAATAAAATTATAAAAACTTCATAGTGTATGTAGGCAACACGCCGAACCACCCTAAATCACATGTGTGTGTGCATTTATTTATCAATTTTTGGAGTTTTTGTTAGATAAAACACCTTTTAATTTATATTCTTCATTTTTGTCTCTTCAAAAACTTCCGAAGAGTGTTGTGCCCATTGTTGGTGCAAACGCTTTGGTGCTGTCATTAAGAAAACCCAGGTTTTTTCATGCTCCTTGGATCTATCATCGATACCGGATTGCAAAAATCTAAGAGGAAGATCCAGATCTCTACTCCAGAATCCTTCCAGCTTATTCAGATTTGCAAAAAAAAAATCTAGGAAAGGCGTTCATCTCTCATAATAGTAGGCACAAGGACCACTTCCAATATTGACGATCAGGAAGAACGAGATAGACAGAATCCGACGCAACTTCCTTCATCCTACCAAAACGCTACCGGACCCTCAAATCCGTCAGGCCCGGTCACGAGACTAGAATTTCAGATGCAGCTCAAAGAATTTACCCAGAGTCGACAGCAATTAACTGAACAGTTGTGCGCTAATGCTGAGTTGACCAACCAGCTAAACCGCCAAAGGCGCAGAAGATCTAGAAGGGATCGTGCTTCCAATTCCTCCATAGAAAGTTTTGCTTCGTCCGATTACCACCACAGATCCACCCATCCCTGACTAGACGAGAGTTACACACAAGCTATCGGACATCAACCTGCAATGACCGTTAGGCAGCTGAGAGTCGGCCCATCGTCCAGTTTCCATACTGGACCCTCTACTCGGGGAGGTACAGTTCCACACTATACCACGGAGAATTGCACCACAACCGCCGCTGCAGAACCAAGGGTTGATGCCCGGAATCAGCCCGATTCAGACCAACATCAACATGGACATACTCCTGAAACATACGTCCCTTAAGACTATGAGCCAAGAAGGTGACACATGGACCATCGCCAGCGCCCGGTCCAGCTTCGCACTGTGGAGCCCGACCACACCTTGGCTCAAAGATTCGTCTTCATTTTTTCTGTTTTTTAGGGGTTATTTTTGCTTTAAAATCTCAAAAAAATTAAAAAAAAATCCCAAAAACAAGTTTTATTTCCATTTATTTTTAAAGAAACACTAAAGGATAAATGTATGGTTTTGGTTTACTAAATTGAAATTTTTGAAAATTTATTTGTCTTAACAAAAAATAGAAATGAAGTTTGATTACAAACAACAATGGTTTAACTAGTATATAGGAAGATTCATATGCGTTAATTATAAAGTACATCCTAATTGAAAATCTTTGTTTTACAAAATGGTTAATTTAAAGTAAAGGATATAACATTTTTTTTGTCTTCTAAGTTAAATGGTGCTAAGATGATTTTGCAAAACTTTCTCTCTTTAAAAAAATATAAAAATAAAAAATAATAACATCCAAACATTCACTCTCAATTAAAAGTCCTCACGGTTATGCATGGGTGAATAACTTGAAATCTTTGATTATGTGCTTTCATACTCATTTAAAAGTCCTCACGGTTACTCATGTATGGAACACATGTTAAAAAAACAGACTTAATAAAAACCACCTACGGTCGATAGGTGTACGCACGAAAGTGTATGCACTTGCCATGCTCTATACTCCGCTCACATAAGCCCGAAAGGCAGTGCATGGGTCGTATATCTGGCCTCAGTTTACCTGAGCTAGGTGTGTAATTTTTCTTGCAAATAATGAGAGAGTAAGCAAATGAAATCCAAGCGCTATTTTAGCTTATTTGATTTGACTTGTTATTGAAGAGAAATGAATATACCACTTTGATAGACTCTGATAATTAACTAAGGATCCATTTTATAGTCACACTTTGTTATCAACCGAAACAACAAATTAAACTATAGTCTATTTGTTATGATAACTTAATTTTTGTTGGAAATTTTGACGAGTAAATGACTTAAATTTTTAAGATAATGACCGAAACCTATATTTAACTTATTTGTGTCGTTCAAAAGTGAATCCTTCATTGTAAATATTTTCAAAAAAAACTTGCATTCATCTATTAGTAAATAAATCTTGCATTTTGTAATTATTTTCATCCTTCATTTGGATTTTATAGGTAGTATCCGCTGAAAACCCTCACGAGACAACACTCGTCCTACTGGGGACACCTAGAGGTTTAACGGCTTGTTGCACACGCTCAATGCATTCGTGCTCCCTATGAAAACGGATTTATCTTAGTTTTTCTTTATCCGAGGACGAATAAAAAATTGAGTGTGGGAGTATTTGATGTGCACGTAAATGTGCATATTTTTACCACCATATTTATTCTAATTAATTTGAATAAATGATCATATTGGGTATTTTAACTTATGTAAACCAAATTCAAATTATTTTCAAATTGTCACATATTCATCTTAATCCAAGGGAAAATGGTCATTTTTGTGCATATATTAATTTTCTAAAATTTAACTGAAAATTTCTTTGTTGTTTTGTAGGAATTTAAATTTAAATACCAAGGGCTTCATAAAGATATGCATGCATAAAAGAAAACAAAGCAAATGGAGATGAAAATAATTCAAACTCATGAACATGGAGGACCCCACCTACCCACTTACCTTTATTTTCAATTAAGAGCTAATGCACATGCTAAAGGCCATTAAAGCTTCATGCACATTTAAGTGGGGGATTATGACATGCGAATGATTACTTGGTGGCCACACTACCTCAAGGGCATTTTGGGCATTCTCCAAAAATATGAATTAGGGTTTCATACATGTATAAATACCCATATGTTTCATGCAAATCTCTTCCTCTTCATTAGTTAGGCTCAAAATAAAACTCAAAGCTTCTCTTTTCTTTTCATGGTTACTTAGCCATTTTTATTTTATGTAATTTCTTCTTATGCAACTTTAATATATTTCTCTTTTCTTCTTTTGTTTATTTAATTTCATGTTAGTAGTGTAGATTTATTTTTTATGCAAGTAGAATAGTTTTTCTTTACTTTTCTCTCTTATTCCTCTTCTTTTTCTTTCATATTACAAGCTATATTTATTGTTTTGATAACAAATATGAAAGGCTAAACCCCTTCAATTTAGGGGTAATGAAGCCTCTAATCATGTAGCTTCAACATTTTGATAATTATAGCTCTCTTTTTGTGCTTAATGAAAATGCTTGAAGTGATTTAATTTGTTGTTCTTGCTTTGAATTTGATAGCCTATATTCTTGACACCAAATAGGCTATGCTTAAACAATCACTAACACAAATGCCCCTTCATCAAAATATGATTATGGCATAAGAAAGTGATTTGAAATTCAAATTTGATGGTCTATATTTCTAATTAAAAGTTAATACGTCATACCTAAAATAGATTTCATTTGCAACTTTGTTGTCATTTTCATGAGACTTAGCAAGTGGTTTAAAGGTTGGGTTATAGTTTGATGGCTTATGTTGAGCTAGTTAATAGCACAAATTAGCCAAACTTATGATAAACACAACATTTATACTCACTTATGACCAAAAAAAGAGATCATAATTTCATTAATTGTTGAACTGTATGATCTAGAGAGTGGATTTATCTCTAAATTGTCATTTAACTCTCATATTTTTATCTGTTTTTCTTTTGCTAGTTTTTCTTCTTTTCTAGTTTAACATTCTCTTCAACCTTGGTTTAATTTGATTGAATTGATTTTTAAAATCATCAATTCCCTGCGGATCGACCCGTATTCGCCACGTGCTACATGAATGTACACCGTGCGCTTGCGTTATTTTTATTTCTAAATTTTTCGACGGTTTTCTAATCAAACAGAAATTTCGTCGATTAACAAGTTTTTGGCACCGTTGCCGGGGAATTTGTTTTGATTTTGATTTTCTTTTCTTCGAATTATTTTTGTTTGAATTTGTGTGTGTTTGAATTAAAAAAATTGAGTGTTTGTTGTGTGATTTGTGCTTTCGTTTTGATTTGTGTGTTCGTGTTTTTAGTTGCATTTTCATATTTAAAAAACAAAAAACAAAAATTGAACAAATTCATTTACAAAATTATATTTCATTTCCTTTTTTTACATCTGTTTGTGTTTCACATAAAAAAATGTTTTTGGTTTTCTATTCATTTCCTCTGTCACTGTTCATTGTGCATTTCCACTCTGTGCATTGTGCACATTCCATTCTCTGTTACAAACTACTGCTTCTGTTCCTCCACCCCTCAACCCACTGTCCATCCACTTCATACAATCCCAAACCATCCACTGCAACTTAGTTGCCTTGCCTTACTTCTCAACAACTCCTACTGCCTGCACAAGACTACACTTTAACCTCCAACTCCAGCTTCCACCACTTCAATCAACTCAACATTCTTACCAAACCAAAATCACATTGCCAACAGCCACCTTTCCATCATCACCAAATCCATTTATTTCGTCACTTCTAATTGTTGTATCAGCTGTCATTACAACCCTCTCCTCACCACAGTACAACCATTTTCCACCATCATACACTTCTGCATTTCAACTCACTCATCACTGCATACATGTTGAATCTCAGACCACCCTCCTCTGCCACTTTTCAAAACTTCCCACTTCAGACCATCTCCCCTAACTTCCTACAATTCCATTCACCATCCCTACGCCCTTTACAACACAAAATACAGCATCCACATCCCCAATACTCAATCAAAACTACTGACAACCTCCAGACTCCCTACAACACCACAAAACTGTGCATACTCCAAACTCCTACCATCAAACTACTTCAAAACTACACTTCACAATATACATACCTCTTCACACCCCACTACAATTCATCAAAACTATCTACCTGCACACCTCTATCCAACAGCAGACTACCACAATAAACCACCATCACTTCCTCAAATTCGCCTGCTTGCAATCTCCACTTCTATTCACATTAACTTGCAACTTGATTGCAATTTATGCCTTCTTAACCACAAACATTTTCCCAAAAACTTATCGACCACTACATTCACCATCACTTCACTGATACAAATCTTTCCATTCCCATTCCCGTTGCCAACTCTTTCCATTGCCAGCATTGTTATAAAACTCTGCAAACATCCTAAACCCAAATCTTCACTGCTCACAACTATTCATACACTACAGTCTACACTTCTGATCATAACCATCACCTAACAGTTCAACTTACCGACTGCTTCCATTCTTCCTCTCACCATAATCCTATCAACAACTCATATCCCCTACAACTTCACTCTGTGCAATCAACTGCGGCAAATCCACCATTACTCCACACTGTGCAGCTGATCTACACACATAAACTTCAACAACTTTTAGTTGAACTTCATCAAACAATACGCCTTCCACCTTCAATCCCCAATTGATAGCCTTCACATGCAGCAGTGCCGATCACAACCCACACCTGAACTCGAGAATACATCACCGCGACCCAAACTGAAGCATTTAACCAATCACAATTCGCCCAATTCCAACGGCAGTTCGAGTGCCTCCACCCCATCAATCGCAACTCCAATCCCCAGCACTTGAACGACATTGCGAAACCATCTCGAACTTCACCCCGAAGTCACAGACGAATCGAACTACTTCACCTCGCTTGAGCATCCACTGAACTAACTCCGCAACCATCTCCTTCTTGCAAACAACTATGAAATTGATTTCCTTCGCAATTTAACCATCTCGAACTTCACTAATCACCGAAGCCATCATTGCACTTCACAGGAATTCCCAAATCCTACAACGCTCCACCCACTTCATAAATCCGCACGCAACCGTCGAGTAATTCTGCTCGAACCCGAAACCGAGATGATTTCACCAATTTTGGCTGTGGAGTTTTAAAACTTCGAATTGAATTGAATTGGTAAGCTGTGGATTTTCGATTTTATTTTTCTTTTGATTTGAGGTCTCGTTCATATTGAAAGAGAAGTATCGGTTAAGGGACAACTGTGGTTCTCGTTCACTTTAAAAATAGAATTCATTTGGGTCGGGTTTGTGTTGTTCGGTGAAGTGGCCTTTTTTTTCCTTTTTTCTTTTTTTAAAAAAAATTGTGAATTTGTTTTGGTTTTATTTTCTTTTGTTTTAAATCCTTTTGAGTTTGTGTTTTGTCATTTTTATTTTGTTTTGTTTTGATTTTAGTTTTGATTTTTGAGTTTGTGTGTGGTGAGTTGAGCTTGTGAGTTCGTGTGATTTAAAATCACTTTTTAGTTTTGTTTTGGTTTATTTTTAATTTGTTTCCAAAAAACAAAAAATAAACAAAATAAAACATAAACAACTGTATATATCTTGTTTTTATTTTTCAGGTTGCCAAAGCAGAGTTGGAGAAGAAGCGGAAGTGCTTGCTAAAATAAATTGCTTGATTTGCTAATCTTGCCAAAAAAATAACTGCTTGCTTATAATTTTCTTTTTATTCGCCTTGCATCGTATATATCTATTGTTTTTTGTCTTGCATTTTTGGTTGTTTGCGTTTGCATTTATAAAGAATCAAAAGTTCAGAAACAAAAATAATAATCAATTCGTAGTTGCATTGTTAATACACGTTTAATTTTTGCTTTATATTTCATCCTAGAATTTGATTAGTAATAACTATTAGACATCGATAACTTTAAATTGTATATTCACAATTGTTTTTTTTGAACAATTTTATTTCTTGGTATCTAGGCTACGGTAGAGTAATAACCATTTATAAATATTACGGTGATTCGTAAATATAATAGTGGTTGTTCCTCTGAAGGTACTTAAACCTTCGGTTGCATTGCAATAGTGATTCGTGGCGCACCGATAACCCCTGCCCATTACCTGGCTGAGAAATATTTTTGTTGATTTAAGACAAAGTGTGATTATACAATTTTGAGTTAACTTAGGATAAATAATTTGTATTTAGACCACTGCATTCATTTAATTGCATTAGTTCATACATATTTAAAAAAACTAAAAAAATTCAAAATCCAAAACAAAAATTTTCTATAAATATTCCTTTCCTTTGAAATTTTTAAATCCTTTTTCTTTGAAATTTCAAAAATCCAAAAGAAATTAAACCAAAATAAAAAAAATTATAAAACCCTTTCAAAAACAAAGAAAAAACTTGGAAAAAAAATCAATTTCCCTTTTGAAAAATAAATTTTATTTGTAAATATTTTTCCTTTATAAAAAACCCAAAAACATTCTTCAAAATGTCCGAATTTCCATGTTCACATGAATTTTGCAATAGTTGCGAGAATCAATATAATACATATAATTTCACTTCAAATTCTTATTGCTATTTTAACAACAACTATTGTTTAAATGATTCAAATTTTGAACCACAAAATTTCTAAAATAATGGTCAACCCTCAACTCTTGAAAATAGCATTTCGTCGTTACTTGAAATCTCTACGTAACAAAATCAAGAGATAAATGAGTTGTGCAATTTATATCTGTGCCATAACTTGAATCATGGTTTTCAAAATAATCGAAATTTGAATTCACTTCAAAATTCAAATTGTTTGCGTGAAAAATGGCCGCAAACACCCAAAGTCGTGAAAGCACCAGTGTATGAATATAAGTCAGCAATATTCAAACACAAATCACAGATCTCAGCAAATAACTCAAAGAAGTTTGTACAAAATGGGCAAACAGCTCCAAGTTGTATGATTTAGTTGATTTTATGTTGTTCGTAGTGATCTAGGTGGTTTATGCAAATATGTAAAAAGCAAGGACCAAACTGTAAAAGACACGCAGATTTATAGTGGTTCGGCCAAAGTGTGCCTACGTCCACTTTATATGTTATTCTCCTTTTCCAATCCGATTACAAGTACAAAGCTTGTAGTACAAGTATATGAAAGTTGTTTGAAAGTTCCTTCCAGGTTTGAGCTCTCAAACTTGTCCCCATTGTTGTACCCCTGCCCCTCTATTTATAGAGTGAGGCTGGGGGCAGGGGTCTTGGAAGTATATAGCTGCTGGTGGGCCTGGGCTGAAGCCATCTGGACTGGCAACTTTGGTTCGGCGAGCCTTCATTCGGCATGGAGCTTGGAGTGGTGTTGGTCTGGTCATAGGTTGGACCGGTATGGAGATGGGTTGTGTGATGGTTCGGTGTTGATGTGGTGGTTCGGTAGTGGAGTTGGATCGGTGGATATGTGGAGTGTTGACCTTGGTTCGGCATGCATGGGGGAGGCCGAACGGGCTTGAAGAAGTTTAGTTCGGTGGGTAGGTGGTCCGGTTATAGGCTGGTCCGGCATTGGGTTGCTGAGGTGGTTCGGTGGCCGAACGAGCCTTTATGCCGAATGAACGTAGTACTTCAATGCCGAATGAACATTTACCCTTCAATGCCGAATGAACATTAACTTGTATTGCCGAATGAACATAACTTGCACCACCGAATGTGATCAACTTGCACCACCGAATGAGCTTAAGATCTTAGTGGAATTCCGGATTTATGTACGCTTGCTGGTTGCTTCTTCTTAGCTGTGGTCGAGACGCGCTCAACGTTGATATTCCAGCTTTGTCCAAAAAATGGGATAACACTTTGCCCCCCAAAACATGCCTTGTGATAACAAGGCGTGTTTTGAATAGTCCTGAATCCAATATCCAAAGTCAATAGCCATATTGCCAGAGTAGATCATCCTTGACTGCTCCGAGTCGATATCCAGTTCCAAATCCAATAACCAAAGCTTGAGCCTATTCCTTGTCCATCCGAACTCGACAACCGAGTCCCAAACCATCCTTATCCAATAGCCAACAACCTAATCCAGGACCTCTCTGGGTCGATATCCAAATTCATAACCTCTCCGGGCTCTTGCCAAGCGCAATCCACACCTGACGGTCGTGATCCAGTGTCCCTGGATGTTGAGCTAACCTCTCCGGTTCCTTGCCAAGCGCAATTCGCACTTGACGATCTTGGTCCAGTGTCCCTGGACGTTGAGCTAACCTCTCCGGGTTCTTGCCAAGCGCAATTCGCACTTGACGATCTTGGTCCAGTGTCCCTGGACGTTGAGCTAACCTCTCCGGGTTCTTGCCAAGCGCAATTCGCACTTGACGATCTTGGTCCAGTGTCCCTGGACGTTGAGCTAACCTCTCCGGGTTCTTGCCAAGCGCAATCCACACTTGACGACCTTGGCCCAGTGTCCCTGGGCGCTGTACAATGCCATGGCTTAAGTCCTAAGCCGAATCCTGGTCTCTCCGGACCCTTGCCGAGCATAGTCCATACTCAACGACCTGAAAATAACGATTGATAATATAGGGCCTAAGTCCTAGGCCGAATCCTGGTCACTCCGGACCCTTGCCGAGCATAGTCCATACTCGACGACCTGAATGAGTCAATTTACCACGTTCGGGCAAAGCGACTCACCCCTTGTCAGGCATAATCCATACCTGACGACCGTTTATCAAAAGTCAGATAAAAATCCAATCAAAATCCAATCCAAAATCCAAATCCAAATCCAAAATCCAAATCCAGAATCCAAATCCGAAAATCCAAATCCAAAACCAGAAAACCAGAAATCCAAACCAGCATCCAAAACCGAAAACAATTGTCCAAAGGAAAATCCAAATCAAAAAGCAAGGAAAACCAAGAGCTCAATCCAAGCTCCAAAACCGAAAACCAAAAAGAAAAAGCAGTGTCCAATCCAAAAGCAAAAGATAAATTTCACAAACCATAGCATCGCAGCCCATTATCATTCAGAGCATGCCTAGGGGCTATCTCCGTCCCCGTACATGTGTAAATGACTTGGTTGCTTGCCAATAGTTTGCTACTTATTTTATGTTAACCTGGTCAAGGGACGATCAACCGACCATCATTCCTGGGCCTCCCACCATCGTAGCTTGAGGTAGGCGGCAGTTGCTCCTGCCTCGCCGTTGCATTCCGAGGTCCAACATATTGCGGCAGTTGTCCATTCCTTACATGTTCCTCAATTATGTCCTTTAAGTGCCTGCAGCTGTTGGTGTCGTGTCCATCCAAATCATGGAAGAGACAGTGCCTTCCTGATGTCCTTTCCCGTTCTGTTGGTTCTCTCCTAGCCGGCCTTCGGTAGTGAAGGCGATTTCGAGTATCCAGGTATATCCGCTCCAGTGTCTCGTTCAATCCTGTGTATGTGGAAAACTTTGGATCCTTCCATTGCTTCCTAGCATTTTCAGAATCACTGTCCAACTTCCTTTTTCCTTTGTTTTTATCCGAACCATTGCTGGATGGTCCTCCCCCCTCAACCGCGTTAACCTTTTTCAGCTTTAAATCCGTACTCGCATCTTCTTGTCGAAGGAACCTTTCTGCCTCATGAAAAAATTCGTCGAGATTCCGTGGGGGATCTCGTATCAGAGATACCTTGAAATCCGAGTTCTCCCTGACTCCTGATACTGCTGCCATTAAAACCATCGATGGATCGGGCCGATCCACCGAAGCAACTGCGGCACTGAATCGAGTTAGAAAAGCTCTAAGCGATTCATCCATCCTTTGCCTTACCGACGTCAATGTCATCACATTCTTCGGTCTCCTGACATGAACCCGAAACTGTCCCAAAAACCTTTCCACCAATTCCCTCCAAGTCCTGATAGATCCTTCTTCCAGCTGCCTGAACCACATTGCAGCTAAGTCCGTCAAGTACAAAGGGAAGCATCGGGCCATCACCTCCTCCGATGCCCCCAGCACCTCCATGTGTCTGGTGTATCTCATCAAGTGATCCGTAGGGTCTTCCTTGCCATTGTATACCTCCACGCTAGGTAGCTTGAACTTAGGTGGGTTCTGAGCCATCCTTATTTCCCGAGTGAACGGACTCCTGTTTACTCCTTCCAAGTCTCCGTTGGTCAAACCACCTCGCACAGTCTTCCTGATTATATCTACCAATCCACCGTTGTCTGTCGGGGGTTGCCCCCGAGGGAACTCCGGTACATACTCTTCGTGTGGCTCGTTAGCAGCAACGTTGGTTCTAGCCTGTTGAACTCCTTCCAAAGGTTCTCCTGTGTTGAATCCCGTGGGCCTGCCCCCAAGCCCTTGTTGATTGCTACCTGGCTCCGTATCTTGTCCTTCGTTGGGTTCCATAACCCTAGCTTCTTGTCCTGCATCCATAGCCGTTGTAGCTGTTTCTAAATTCTGCATCCCTGCAGCTCTCATTTGCTCCAAGAAAGTTTGCATCATTTCCTGTTGACTTTTCAGCAACCTCTCTTGCAGTGAATTTGTTATGGCTTCCATTTCATCCCGGGTTATGTAGATCGAAGCCGGTCCTTCCTCACCTCCGGAGGATGCTTGTTGACTTCCTCCTTGTTGGCTTCTCTCAGCCCTTAGCCTTCTACTGTTTTGCCTAGTCATTGTCTTTCAAATCCAAGCTTCTATCCGATGTAGTGGGAGCTGGTCCCTCTCAATGAAAGCACCAAAATGTTAGCGTGAAAAATGGCCGCAAACACCCAAAGTCGTGAAAGCACCAGTGTATGAATATAAGTCAGCAATATTCAAACACAAATCACAGATCTCAGCAAATAACTCAAAGAAGTTTGTACAAAATGGGCAAACAGCTCCAAGTTGTATGATTTAGTTGATTTTATGTTGTTCGTAGTGATCTAGGTGGTTTATGCAAATATGTAAAAAGCAAGGACCAAACTGTAAAAGACACGCAGATTTATAGTGGTTCGGCCAAAGTGTGCCTACGTCCACTTTATATGTTATTCTCCTTTTCCAATCCGATTACAAGTACAAAGCTTGTAGTACAAGTATATGAAAGTTGTTTGAAAGTTCCTTCCAGGTTTGAGCTCTCAAACTTGTCCCCATTGTTGTACCCCTGCCCCTCTATTTATAGAGTGAGGCTGGGGGCAGGGGTCTTGGAAGTATATAGCTGCTGGTGGGCCTGGGCTGAAGCCATCTGGACTGGCAACTTTGGTTCGGCGAGCCTTCATTCGGCATGGAGCTTGGAGTGGTGTTGGTCTGGTCATAGGTTGGACCGGTATGGAGATGGGTTGTGTGATGGTTCGGTGTTGATGTGGTGGTTCGGTAGTGGAGTTGGATCGGTGGATATGTGGAGTGTTGACCTTGGTTCGGCATGCATGGGGGAGGCCGAACGGGCTTGAAGAAGTTTAGTTCGGTGGGTAGGTGGTCCGGTTATAGGCTGGTCCGGCATTGGGTTGCTGAGGTGGTTCGGTGGCCGAACGAGCCTTTATGCCGAATGAACGTAGTACTTCAATGCCGAATGAACATTTACCCTTCAATGCCGAATGAACATTAACTTGTATTGCCGAATGAACATAACTTGCACCACCGAATGTGATCAACTTGCACCACCGAATGAGCTTAAGATCTTAGTGGAATTCCGGATTTATGTACGCTTGCTGGTTGCTTCTTCTTAGCTGTGGTCGAGACGCGCTCAACGTTGATATTCCAGCTTTGTCCAAAAAATGGGATAACACAAATGATTTCGAGGGCAACCCATGGCAATTTAATTTCGAGTTTCAAGATGAATTTCAAAATCAAGACGAAAATGTGAACCAAATTTCAAATAATTTTGGCAATGGTAATAGTTTCAATAATGGTACGATTGAAAACTTTGGTTATCAAAAATTGAAAATGAAAGTTTTCAAATTAATAATCATGAATTTGATTTTTTTGACCAAATGGAAAATAATAATGGGGATTTATTACTTGAAAAATACAAAAAAATTTGTGAAAATCATAATCAAATCTCAACTTGCGAAGAATCAAATAATAATCTACCATTTATCGAAATTGACAATTCTTGTTCTCAACAAGGCCAAATCAAAAAATTTCAAGTTAATAATTACAAATTTGATTTTGTTGAACAAATGAATGAAATATAGGATGATCACACGGATTTGTTGTTTGAAACATATATGAAACAACGTGAGAAACAAAATCAAATTTCAACATGTGACGAGTCAAGTGATAATCCGTCTTTTACCCTAATCGATTATTTTCAAACAACAACTTTTGAAACTGAAAATGATGATCTTAACGAAGTTGTTGAAAAGACGGTAATTGTGTTGGATTTCAATTCTTTTGAGGGTGAGAAACTCGATTTAAATTTCGATCTTCCTTTTTCTGAAAATTTGAATACAACAACTTTGGATTTAGAAATGGATATATGCAATGAAGTTGTTGATAATCCAATAAAGGAAGATGAATTTAACAAACATAAGTTTTATGGACTTTTCGAAAACGAGTCATTAAATTTTGATGGGGAAGATTTCGATCACCATTTTGACTTTGAAATCAATAATTTGGAAGAAATTTTCGATGACAAACTTGAATTTCAATTTGTTGAAAATAAATGTGAATTTTAACCAATTGTTTTATCTACCCCCAAAATCATAGAAAATAAAACAACTCATACGATTTTCAATAAAACGACATTTTTTTCCAAATCAACACTCAACTTTGAAATCTTTGACGATTTGGTTTTTTGAGCTTAAACCGTGTCTCGCATACTTGACGAGATGAATGAACGGGTCTTTGGAAGACCGTTTCATTTACTTTTTGACGATATACTTTCTGAACTCTTGTAAATAATAATCCTTTTGTTTTCATGTAGATATAGGTTTTTTTTTGTTTTTTTATTTTTTCTCCTTTCACTTGGGTTGACTGTGGGGACACAGTCAAAATCAAGTGTGGGGGGAGATTTGTCTTCATTTTTTCTATTTTTATGGGTTATTTTTGCTTTAAAATCTCAAAAACATTAAAAAAAAAAATCTCAAAAACAAATTTTCTTTTGATTTATTTTTAAAGAAACACTATAGGATAAATATATGGTTTTGGTTCACTAAATTGAAATTTTTAAAAATTTATTTGTCTTAACAAATAATAAAAATCAAGTTTGATTACAAATAACAATGGTTTAACTGGTATATAGGAAGATTCATATGTGTTAATTATAAAGTACATCCTAATTGAAAATCTTTGTTTTACAAAATGGTTAATTTAAAGTAAAGGGTATAACATTTTTTTCTTCTAAGTTAAATGGTGCTAAGATGATTTTGCAAAACTCTCTCTCCTTAAAAAAAATATAAAAAAAAATAATAACATCCAAATATTAACTCTCATTTAAAGTCCACACGGTTATGCATGGGTGAATTACTTGAAATCTTTGATTATGTGCTTTCATACTCATTTAAAAGTCCTCACGGTTATGCATGTATGGAACACATGTTAAAAAAACAAACTTAATAAAAACCACCTACGGTCGGTAGGTGTATGCACGAAAGTGTGTGCACTCGCCATGCTCTGTACTCCCCTCACATAAGCCCGAAAGGCAGTGTATGGGTGGTATATCTGGCCTCAGTTTACCTGAGCTAGGTGTGTAATTTTTCTTGCAAATAATGAGAGAGTAAGCAAATGAAATCCAAACGAGATTTTAACTTATTTGATTTGACTTATTATTGAAGAGAAATGAATATACCACTTTGATAAACTCTGATAATCAACTAAGGATCCATTTTAAAGCTACACTTTGTTATCAACTGAAATAACAAGTTAAACTATAGTCTATTTGTTATAATAACTTAATTTTTGTTATAAATTTTGATGAGTAAATGACTTAAATTTTTAAGATAATGACCGAAACCTATATTTAACTTATTTGTGTCGATTTAAAAGTGAATCCTTCATTGTAAATGTTTTCAAAAAAAACTTGCATTCATCTATTTGTAAATAAATCTTGCATTTTGTAATTATTTTCATCATGCATTTGGATTTTGTGGATAGTATACGCTGAAAACCCTCACGGGACAACACATGTCCTCCTGGGAACATCCAGAGGTTTAACGGCTTGTTGCATACGCTCAATGCAATCGTTCTCCCTACGAAAACGGATTTATCTTAGTTTTTCTTTATTCGGGGACGAATTAAAAGATAATGTGGGAGTATTTGATGTGCACATAAATGTGCATATTTTTACCACCATATTTATTCTAATTAATTTGAATAAATGATCATATTGGGTATTTTAACTTGTGTAAACCAAATTCTAATTATTTCTAAATTGTCACATATTCGTCTTCATCCAAGGGCAAAATGGTCATTTTTGTGCATATATTAATTTTCTAAAATTTAATTGAAAATTTCATTGTTGTTTTGTCGAAATTTAAATTTAAATACCAAGGGCTTCATGAAGATATGCATGCACAAAAGAAAACAAATCGAATGGAGATGAAAATAATTCAAACTCATGAACATGGAGGACCCCACCTACCCACTTACCTTTATTTTCAATTAGGAGCTGATGCACATGCTACAGGACATTAAAGCTTCATGCACATTTAAGTGGGGGATTATGACATGCTAATGATTACTTGGTGGCCACACTATCTCAAGGGCATTTTTGGCATTCCCCAAAAATATGAATTAGGGTTTCATACATGTATAATACTCATATGTTTCATGTAAATCTCTTTCTCTTCATTAGTTTAGTCTCAAATAAAACTCAAAGCTTCTCTTTTCTTTTCATGGCTACTTAGCCATTTTTATTTAATGTAATTTCTTCTTATGTAACTTTAATATATTTCTCTTTTCCTCTTTTGTTTATTTACTTTCATGTTAGTAGTGTAGATTATTTTTTATGCAAGTAGAATAGTTTTTTTTCTTTACTTTGCCCTCCTTTTCCTTTCCTTTCATGCTGCAAGCTATATTTGTTGTTTTGATAACAAATATGAAAGGCTAAACCCCTTTAGTTTAGGGGTAATGAAGCCTCTAATCATGTAGCTTCAACATTTTGATAATTATAGCTCTCTTTTTATGCTTAATGACAATGCTTGAAGTGGTTTAATTTTTTGTTCTTGCTGTGAATTTGATAGCCTATATCGTTGACACAAATAGGCTATGCTTAAACAATCACTAACACAAATGCCTCTTTATCAAAATATGATTATAGCATAAGAAAGTGATTTGAAATTCAAATTTGATGGTCTATGTTTCTAATTAATAGTTAATAGGCTATACTTAAAATAGATTTCATTTGCAACTTTGTTGTCATTTTCATGAGACTTAGTAAGTGGTTTAAAGGTTGTGCTATAGTTTGATGGCTTATGTTGAGCTAATTAATAGCACAAATGAGTCACACTTATGATAAAAACATCATTCATACTCACTTATGACCAAAAAAGAGATCATAATTTCATTAATTGTTGAATTATATGATCTAGAGAGTGGGTTTATCTCTAAATTTTCATTGAACTCTCATATTTTTTATCTGTTTTTCTTTTGCTGGTTTTTCTTCTTTTCTAGTTTAACATTCTCTTCAACCTTGGTTTAATTTGATTGAATGGATTTTTAAAATCATCAATTCCCTGCGGATTGACCCATATTCGTCACGTGCTATATTCGTACACCGTGCGCTTACGGTGTACGAATACATATACGAATGTAGCACGTGGCGAATGGCGCTCGGTGTACGAATGTAGCACGTGGCGAATGGCGCACGGTGTACGAATGTAGCACGTGGCAATACGGTCGATCCGTAGGGAATTGATATTTTAAAAATATATTCAATCAAATTAAACCAAGGTTGAAGTGAATATTAAACTAGAAAAGAAGAAAAACTAGCAAAAGAAAAACAGATAAAAATATGGGAGTTAAATGACAATCTAGAGATAAATCCACTCTCTAGATCATATAATTCAACAATTAATGAAATTATGATCTCTTTTTTTGGTCATAAGTGAGTATAAATGTTGTGTTTATTATAAGTTTGGCTCATTTGTGCTATTAATTAGCTCAACATAAGCCATCAAACTATAACACAACCTTTAAACCACTTGCTAAGTCTCATGAAAATGACAACAAAGTTGCAAATGAAATCTATTTTAGGTATGACTTATTAACTTTTAATTAGAAATATAGACCATCAAGTTTGAATTTCAAATCACTTTCTTATGCCATAATCATATTTTGATGAAGGGGCATTTGTGTTAGTGATTGTTTAAGCATAGCCTATTTGGTGTCAAGAATATAGGCTATCAAATTCAAAGCAAGAACAACAAATTAAATCACTTCAAGCATTTTCATTAAGCACAAAAAGAGAGCTATAATTATCAAAATGTTGAAGCTACATGATTAGAGGCTTCATTACCCCTAAATTGAAGGGGTTTAGCCTTTCATATTTGTTATCAAAACAATAAATATAGCTTGTAATATGAAAGAAAAAGAAGAGGAATAAGAGAGAAAAGTAAAGAAAAAACTATTCTACTTGCATAAAAAATAAATCTACACTACTAACATGAAATTAAATAAACAAAAGAAGAAAAGAGAAATATATTAAAGTTGCATAAGAATAAATTACATAAAATAAAAATGGCTAAGTAACCATGAAAAGAAAAGAGAAGCTTTGAGTTTTATTTTGAGCCTAAACTAATGAAGAGAAAGAGATTTACATAAAACATATGGGTATTTATACATGTATGGAACCCTAATTCATATTTTTGGGGAATGCCCAAAATGCCCTTGACGTAGTGTGGCCACCAAATAATCATTAGCATGTCATAATCCCCCACTTAAATGTGCATGAATCTTTAATGGCCTTTAGCATATGCATTAGCTCCTAATTGAAAATAAAGGTAAGTGGGTAGGTGGGGTCCTCCATGTTCATGAGTTTGAATTATTTTCATCTCCATTTGCTTTGTTTTCTTTTGTGCGTGCATATCTTCATGAAGCCCTTGGTATTTAAATTTAAATTCCTACAAAACAACAAAGAAATTTTCAATTAAATTTTAGAAAATTATATATGCACAAAAATGACCATTTTGCCCTTGGATGAAGATGAATATGTGATAGTTTGAAAATACTTTGAATTTGGTTTATACAAATTAAAATACCCAATATGATCATTTATTCAAACTAATTGGAATAAATATGGTGGTAAAAATATGCACATTTATGTGCACATCACTCAACGTGCACAGGATGTCTAGATGCCGAACATTTCGACTATGATTCGGCAAATGATCCATGAAACCAGGTCTTACTAACGACGACTAGGGAATCTCCCGGAGTCATACCCCTTTCACATATGACATACTTTATGCCAAACCTCCTTAGTGGTTCAGAATGCCGGCTCTGCCTGTTTATGAAGGGAATTAAGATCCAAATCAGCATATCCTGAAGTATGAATGGCTAATGAATGCTGCAAGAGCAGATGACGCAGTGAAATGTCGTAGCTTTCCCATCTCTTTAGAGGGCATTGCTACCATGTGGTTTACACGACTGCCACCCCGATCCACTTCTTGCTTCGACCAAATGGCCATCAAGTTCGTGGAACAGTTCTGAATGCATGTGACAAGGCCAAAAGATGTTAATACTCTATCCAACATCACTCAAGCTCCCGGAGAGACACCTAGACTCTATTTGGAGAGGTTTCATGCTGCATGTGCAGAAATAATTAGTTCCAACGACAATTCTATTCCGATGGCATTAACGAAGGGGATTGATCCTGATTACGAGTTCGGAAATTAGCTAGCTGAAAAATCCCCCACGTCATTAGACCGTTTCTACTCAAAAGCTGCTCGATTCTTGAGACAGGAGGACGCGAAATAGTCTAAGAAGCAGGATGATGTGGGACCCAGCATGGTGGGAAAGCAGAGTAATGTTGCAGTCAAACAGTCCGGTGAGAGTTCCGAAAAGGTTTTGCTAAACATACATAACAAGCAAACTCAGCCAAGAAGTAATGATAATCAGAATAAGAAGCAAGATCAAAATCGAGGCCTGCAACGTAGGGCTCCAATGTTTGATAATTACACTCCCTTGAATACGCCGCTTGAGAACGTGTATTTGCAGACCTGCAACGTTATGCAATATAAGAAGCCTGCTCCGAAGCCATCAACGGAGAGGCAGATTCAGACAGGAAAGTTTTGTAGGTTTCATGAAAGCTATGGCCATAATACAAATGTGTGTCATCATTTACAGGACCTCACTAAAAAATTGATCAGGGAGAGAAAGTTGGATCACTTCGTACGGGCACCGCAGTCTGGAGGTGCGGGACCATCAAATCAAAATCGTGTGCAAATCAGGAAAGTCGGGAGGAACCCGCTGTATGGGTGGGAGGTTAGTTAACAATCGAGTGTTGTAGTAATTGTGATAACGGGGCTCCGACAAAGCAACAAAGGATGATGACTGATGACATCGTATTCAGAAACCGAGATGATGATAAGGTCGAAGCCCCCACTATCGACCCACTAGTCATATCTGCCCAGGTAGGTCCTGCTTGGATGAAGAGGATCCTGGTTGATAGTGGGAGCTCTGTAAATATTTTGTTTAAGCGAGCTCGACTTGATGAAAATGGAAGCCAAGGATTTGAAACCTTGTCAATCTCGAATCCACAGCTTCAATGGAAGTGCAACTATACCCACTGAAGAGGTGGAACTGCTAGTGGAATTGGGGATTGGAGAATGCCGGAGAGTCCGGATTTTGCAGTTTGTTGTTCTAGACTTTGATTCACCCTATAATGCCTTTTTGGACCGACCGGCCCTTGCTCAACTCAGGGCAGCCATTGCCCCGTGGTGTTTGACTCTGAAGTTCCCTACCGATCGTGGGGTCGGAGTAGTTCAAGGAGATCCGGCTGTTGGGAGACCCTGTTATGTTGCTGAGCTATGCGAGGTGCAACGAAGAGAGAAAGGAAAGAGTGTAGAGGAATCTCTCTGCGTCCATTTTGCCGACAATTGACAATAGGTGCCTGGGCCTAGGTCCCGGGACCCGAACCAATCCAGAGGGATCTTGACTCGAGGGACACTGAAACTAACAATGAATCTAAAGAAAGTCAAGCCTCCCCGGCCGAACTGACGATTGATGTTCTAATTGATGATGACGACGATTCGAGGATGATAAAGATTGGGTCTCGGTTAAGCTAGCAGGCGCAACAGGGATTGGTTGAATTTCTCCGGACAAATCTCGATGTGCTCGCATGGACGCACTCTGATATGTGTGGGATCTCGTCGGACATCGTCAGTCACACTCTGAATATTTATCCGTGGTGTATCCCGGTCAAACAGAAAAGGCGTGGCATGGATACAGAGACATCTGCCGCCCTTAAAGAAGAGGTTGATAAGCTGAAAAAATGGGTTCATTCGAGATGCTCTATACTCGGAGTGGGTATCCAACCCCGTACTTGTCCGAAAGTCGAATGGAAAATGTAGGACGTATGTTGATTATTCTGACTTAAATAAAGCTTGCCCGAAGGATAGCTTTCCACTTCCCCGAATTGATCAGCTCGTAGATTCAACGGTTGGACACGAGTTATTATCTTTCGTGGATGCTTATTCTGGTTACAATCAGAAACCCATGCACTTACCTGATCAACAACATACCATCTTCGTAACCGGTCTAGAACTCTACTGCTATAGAGTCATGCCTTTTGGACTCAAGAATGCCGAAGCAACGTATCAACGCTTAGTCAACCGAATGTTCGCCAACTAGATCGAGAAGACCTTGGAAGTATATGTAGACGACATGCTGGTAAAATTGCGATTCTCCACTGATCATATCAAAGACTCGGAATCGATGTTCAACATTCTTTAAGAATACAGGATGAAACTCAATCCGCTGAAGTGTCATTTTGGAGTCGCATCTGGAAAATTCCTTGGGTTCATCGTCAACGCTCGAGGAATAGAAGCAAATCCCGAAAAGATCTGGGCAATCAGAAATATACAAACTCCGAGAACCATAAAGTAGGTCTAGAGTGTCAATGGGAAGGTAGCAGCATTGAGCAGGTTCATTTCAAAGTCCACCGACAAATGCATCCACTTCTTCGATTTGATCCGAAAGGGAAAGGGAAAGTGAAACTTTGAATCGACCACGGAGTGTGAAGGTGCGTTCTGAGCACTGATTCAACATCTCTTCATGCCGCCGATTTTTTCAAAGCCAATTGACCACGAGCAATTATACCTTTACCTGGCCGTATTAGAAAACGCGATCAGTACTGCCTTAGTTCGGGAGGAAGACCAAGTGCAGAAACCGGTCTACTATGTTAGTAAACGACTAACCGAAGCTGAGAGAAATTATCCAAAGCTAGAGAAATTGGCTTACTGCCTAATCATTGCCTTAAGGAAGCTCCGTCCATATTTCCAAGCTCATCCTATCACTATGTACACCGATCAGCTGTTACAATAGGTCCTTACGCGGTCTGAGACGTATGGCAGGTTACTCAAGTGGAACATCGAACTAAGTCAGTTTGATATCACTTATACTCCAACGACAGCCATTCAAGGACAAGTCCTAGCAGATTTCATAGTTGAATTTATCATTCTAGAGGACTTGCCCGAAACCAGTAAATCTTCTGAATACATCTGGAAGCTGCATACCGATGGTGCATCCAATGATTGGTGCTTGGGTGCTGGAGTAGTACTTGAAACCCCTGAAGGTTTATCCATATGCTATGCTTTGAAATTCGAATTTCGTGCGACCAATAATTAAGCCGAATATGAAGCCTTGCTTATTGGATTAAAACTCGCCCGTGATCTGAGAATTATTGCTGTGAAAATTTATTGTGATTCCCAATTAGTCGTATGCCAAGTTCGGGGTGAATATCAGGCCAAGGATCGAAGACTAGCTGCTTATCTATCTCGAATCCAAGAAGTACTTGATCAGTTTGATTATTATGCCATCTTCTACATACCCCGTGAGCATAATCAAAAGGCCGATTCATTGGCGAAGTTAGCGAGTACGGGCGAAGCACAGCAAGTAGGGCTTGTTCCTGTGGAGACATTATCTTCCCCATTATTGATCAGATGGAGACAGACTTCGTATTTGAAACCACTCCCAGTAGGGAATCATGGATGACTCAATACCGAAATTACATCGAGCATGGAACACTGCCTGAGCGCAGGAGTGAAAGAAGACATATTCTTTGAAAAGCCTCGCGGTTCACCATTTAGGATGGAGTCATGTATAGAAGGGGATATTCTGTTCCTCTCCTCCGATGTATCGCGCACGATGAAATTAAACGAGTATTACATGATGTGCACGAAGGAGAATTTGGTGATCATACCGGGGGGCAAGCTCTTGCTAAGAAAGCACTCCGATATGGGTATTATTGGCCCATTGTAAACCGTGATGCAGCAGACTATGCTAGGAAATGGGATAAATGCCAGAAACATGCTCGAACTCCTAGAGCCCCACCTACTGAGATAACCCAAATGGTCAGCCCATGGCCGTTTGCAGTATGAGGGATTGATATTATTGGCAATCTACCCCTGGCCAAAGGTGGAGCGAAATATGCCATTGTCGCAGTTGATTATTTTACCAAATGGGCTGAAGCTGAAACTCTTGCAACAGTCATGATGAAGAAAGTAATCACCTTCATAGTTTGCAACATTATCTGCCGATTTGGTCTTCCGCATACCATTACCACTAATAGCGGAGCCAAGTTCGACAGTGTGGAATTCAAGAATTTCTGTCAACATTTTCACATCCATAAGAAATTCTCTGCAGTTCCACACCCTTAAGCGAATGGCCAAGTTGAAGCTGTTAATAAGGTTATCAAATCTATTCTAAAGAAATGGCTGGAAAAAGCCGGGGGCATATGGGTTGATGAACATCCTATGGCTTTATGGGCTTATGAAATGACCCACAAGTCCGCGACCAGACACACTCCATTTTCTTTATCTTATGGCTCCGAAGCCGTTATTCCAATCGAGATGGAAGTAACGTCTCATCGTGTGACTTACTATGATCCGAACACAAATGCCATATTACTTGCTGAATCCTTGGGTTTATTGGATGACAAGCGTGAAGAGGCTGATTTGAGGGCAGCCGCATATCGAAGTCAAGTCGCCCGATTGTACAATGCTAAGGTTCGACCTCGAACCTTTGAACTCGGCGACCTCGTTCTCAATAGAATCTACCTGGTTCCTTCACACATGAAGCCAAATTGGGAAGGACCATATGTGATTACACAAAAGCTCTGAGATGGCACATTTAAGTTATCGACCGTTGACGGCCTTACTTTTCCAAGAGCCTTAAACAGCGAAAGTCTCCATCGCTACTACACGTGGCAGGTTCTATTTACTTCAGTCTATTTTTTCATTTTCAATTTATTTCTGCATTTCAAAATTTGAATTTGTAATAAGGCAACTGACTTTGCCATATTTTTTCATTTCAGCAATAAAATGCCATCTCTTCGAGCCAGAGCTGTGATTTATTGAATATGACGTACAACATCGCGATGCATGGCATCATGCGGTGGAATTTATTCAAATAAAGAGTAACTGTGATACGACCGGTCACTCACTAAGTGACAGCCAAGATCGGGAGCAAGTCACTACACCAAAATCAAAAAGGATTGATACAAGACAATCCTTTAGCCAACTCCAAACTCCCAAAGTGCGAGTTGGAGCATAAAACTCATGAATATGGTTCTGGAGAGGGTAGACCCATCCGCCTAGCGACTCCAACCTTATCCAGACCAAGTTTGAGAAGGATGGACCCGTCCATCTAACGATTTCTCTTGTTAACTCGGGGTGGATATGAACCGACCATCCACGATCCCGATAAAACCCTCGCTCCTAGAGTGCGAACGGGCTTCTAAAAGGCCTAAATAGATGTGATTGACCATCTGTCGGCCAACTCCAAATTCTCAGAGCACGAATTAGAGTATTAACATCAACTCTAGGTTCCCAGAGTGCGAACCAGAGTATAAATGCTAACTCCAAATTCCCAGAGCGCAAATTGGAGTATTAAAATCAAATCTAGGTTCCCGAAGTGCGAACCGGAGTATAAACACTAGCTCCAAATTTCCAGAGCGTGAATTGGCGTATAAACATCAACTCTAGGTTCTCAGAGTGCGAATCGAAGTATAAACACTAACTCCAAATTCCCAGAGTGTGAATTGGAGTACAAATACTAAGTCCAAGTTCCCGGATTGCGAACTGTGTTACAAACATTGAGTCTACGAATTCCCAGAGTGCAAGCCAGATTATCGACCGCAAATAACTCCGAGTCCCCAGAGTGTGGTCAGAGTATAAATATAACTCGAGTACGAACGATCGCTCATAAACTAACCTAAGTCTCCAGCGTGTGGACATGTGCTTAAAAACTTCAACAGACGCGACTGGTCGCCGAAATACAAATGCAGATCCCCGGAGCGTGGATGTGAGTACTGTGAGTAAGTGAGTGTGATTCGACTGCTCGACTCTTACTTGTTTAGCATTGATCCGACGATTTTAAGCCTGAAATGATAAAGACAAATGGCGATCACTAGCTGATCGTTGTAACCTATCCCTGGAATCGGGGGCAAAGCTTAAGTGTTAGTCATTGATCGAAGCAGTGCAATGTCAAAAATCCAACCCAATCTCCAGCTACGACTTGTGTTCGTGATTTTTAGGCTTGGTGAATGAAACAAACTCAGCTCAAAAGTTGAGACTCTGCAATTGCACTGAACCGAGGATAAAACGCTGCAACACTTAAGCATAAAAGACAGGAGTAACAATTGAAGCAAGAAAACAAAATTTCATTTCAACTACTTGAAAGTGAAGATTCATATACAAGTTCTTCCCAAAAATTCCTACTAGTAGGGGCCGAACACGCATCCATACACGGCCTACGAAAGAAAAACAAGTTCCTAACCATTAAAAAAATATATAAGAGAGGCCTATCTACTCCCTTTTCTTACTTGGCTTCCTCTTTGGTGTGGATCCGCTAGAACCACTTGTGATTTTTCGCTTTGAGCTTTTACCCTTTAGCGGATCATCTCCAGACAGAAGCATGATGTCAACATCCTCCTCCAAGCTTGAGTCTAGAGGAATGCTCTCTGCAGGAGGAGTTGGAGAAACCGGATCTACAATCGAGGGCGGAATGGACACACTAGTATCAACAAGTGTACCCTCAGGTGATATCACTCTATGTGGAACTGGATCGGATGCCACTATTCCACCCTCAAGACTACTGCCATGTGCCGCTGCCTCTAACTCAGCATTGATTTCAACCAGTATTTCTTCTTCTCGAATAGATCGTGCAACGCTGAGGGCGGCAGTGGTCTGTGTTAAAGCGCTAGAGACGGGCGCGAATCCACTAATGAAAAATGGTGAGCCCGCGAAGGGGTCACTTTTTCGGCCTAGAAGTTCGTTCATCATCTTCTCATCAAAAGAAAGTGAGATCCCCTGCGTTACTTCGGTGGGCGTGGTCGTTGTCGTAGTGGTCGCTTCGGTGATGATGGCCTCCTGCACTTGATGTGATTGTTGGATTGCAGGAGGCGCTGTCGATATAACTTTAGTCACTGGAAAAGGAAGAAGAGAAGTTGTTAGTACACACTTCAAAACAAGTTCTTCATTTCGAACACACATGAGATTAGTTACGAGTACTTTCCTCAATTTGGCTCGCAGTTGGCTGAACGGCTTCGGAAGTGTGCTCCTTTATAGTAGATAGATGTGGTTGTTCTAGGTCGTAAGCAGGGACGGACTTGGGCTCAACCACTAAAATAGGCTCAGATCGAGATGGAGTAATAATCTCAAATCTTGTTGCGTGATGCTCGACGCCTGAGCCTTCCCCAATCTTCTGGTGCTGGGTGCCAAGCTTCTCTCTTGCGTGTCAAATCATGGAGTCGTGGAGAACCTTCTTTTCATCCTCGTTCAGTATACGGTTCTCCAGCTCGAACTCATCAAATGCTCCACCCAGATGCACTGCCTTCTCCTCTTCGACCAACAGATTCCAAGCGTTATAGAGATGAGTTGGGTAATCATCGAGCCAAGCCAGGTTTTTGTGTCACAGGACGTTGGCGTTGTAGGTGATGAGAAGTTCCTCTATATCAGCCTCAAGCCTGGTTTCTTCCAGTCGAACCTTCTCATCAACCTCAGCCTCTACCATGCAGACTTTTTCCATAGCCATGTATCTTTCCCACTGAAGCACCACCACCTGATCACATGCTTCTTGTGCGGAGACGTTGGCAGCATCCTTCTCTTTTATAATTTAAGAGAACTTAGACTTAAGTTCGTTGAGCTCTTTGAGGGCTGCGTCCCGCTCAGCGGCAACGATGGTGTTCCTATGGCCCATGTCCTCCATCATGGCATAATGTTCTTGCTTCATTCTATCTATGCACGCATGGGCATCATCGGTCTTTTTGAGAGCTTCCATTTTGGATTTTCGAGAAGACTCGGCTTCATTATTGAGCACTTGAATAATCCGGTCTTTCTGTGAAAGCTCTTTCTCCAGTTTTTCAACTGTGGCAGCCAGATCGAAAGCCACTTTCGACGCTTTTCTCATGACTTTCGACCACTCCTTGTACTGAAAGAAGATATCTACAACATAATCACGCACTGTGTTTTCGCCCTCCGCCGGGATTCTCTTCAAATGCGGGGGAAAGATATATCCGTCAAAGAAAATATCGAGGAAATCCTTCTTTAATTGAACGAGATTGATCTCTCCTCCACCGGTAGGCTCAGTAAGGACCTGTTCTGTAGTGGGGGGCCACTATTTCAGTTCTGCGATGAGAATCAGACGTTGGAGCACGAGAAGACGGCTTATGCCGTGAAGTTTCAGGAGGCCGTGAAACATGAAATGGAGGCAGTGCAGGAGCTCTGGGAGGGGGTGAGCGAGATTGGGATTGGCGTACGTATCCCTTATCTTTTTCATGCCGCTCCTGACTGGAGTACCCCAGGTCGTTATCCCTGTCTCCTTCTCTTCTACGCGAGTCATAATATGATGAAGATCGACGAGTATTTCATAGACTACCAAGCATAGAGCCACGGCCAGACATCGTATCTGCAAAGTAAAACAAGAATAGAGTTAGCGATCTTCCAATAGTGGACAGCTTACGGTCAGGAATCGTGTAGTGCTGTGAAGTGTGTATGTATGTGCAACCCCCCGACCAACATGAAGTATCGACCATGCTAGTGGGAAGAGACTCGTTCAAATCTAAAGCATGTTGAAGTTCTTCCAATCTGGCAACATGTTGGAAGGACACACAGTCCAAAATTAGGATATCGGATTTCCCTTCGAAGAGATTTTCCTCTCGCGAGGGAGAAGCCTCCGAAATTCTAACCCCGAAAGCGGGCTGAGACATGACCATAGTTTTCCATCTCTTGGATTTGGAATATTTAAAAGCAGTTACCTTAGCTTTTCTTTTTCTATAGGAATCCAAGACTGCATCCGAAGGATCAACTAAAGGTTCGTCGTCGGTGTATGTCCTCTCCGAATCAATTTCCTCCATTATAACCAGACGAGGCATCGTGCGCTTAGTCCGTTTCCTCAAGCTAGTCCTTAGCATCCCCTCGTCTCTTATACTTTGTTTTCGCTCAATCAGCCCGAGAATTCTATGGTTCCTATCCATCAGAACTGAGTCAATATTTCTCTCTTCACTTGGGACTTCTTGAAGAACCCGAACTATTTCTTTGAAGCGAACACCTTCGTGTCACTGAGTTATCGCTCTAAAGACAAAGAGGTATAAGTTGAACTTCAGTCGTAATTGACTTATCAGCTATTCAAGAAGGCTGCAATACTTACGTCGGAATAACCACCGAATAGCAAATCCCGAGGGGCACCGGACATAAAACCACTCTGTCTTGAAGTAACTCAACCTAGTCCAGGATCCCGTAACTACTTGATAGTTTCTTACAGCCTCCAGAAACGTAAAAGATGGGCTATCACCCCATCTTTTGAAGTTGAACAAATATCTGATCTCGATCGAAATGGGTGGTCGACGGAGATGCTCCATGAATACGATAAATAGGTTGTTCAGCAGAGCATACCCATTCGGGTGTAATTGAGATGGAGCGATTCCTAGATAAGATAACACCTCCCTTATATATTGGTTGAAAGGGGGAAGCATCCCGGCTATGCACGCATGACGATTGAATGCGGTGTACCCCCACCAATGGATAGTGCGGTCTATCGTTTGGTCCCGGCAATAGTACGTCGTCCATCGACATACCGAGTCTTAAGCATATTCGCCCTAACATGTCTTCAAAAACATTAGACGGAATACAGTCTGGTGGATTACCGATGAAAGATGCGCCAGGTGCCTCATCTAGGGATGGATCGATAACTTCGGCCTCAATGACCGGTATTTCGATTGTAGGAGGGATTAAACTCTGAGCTTCTTGTTGCTGCGAGCTTGAGGGTTCCACAACTAACTAACTTACGAGAAATCATCATTAGACAATAATGAGCCCGGTCATCCTCCAACGTGAAGTGTGTGAATGTGTTGTATAATTCATTGCTGTGAAGTACTTGAAAGATGCTACAGAGTTACAGAAAGTATGCAAACGACAAGACTTCAAAATCTAGTTGGGATGACCGTCATCGCTGACCGTCACAACCGTGCCATCCAGACATTGGCAATCAGTCCAAGTTAGAGTTCGTTATGTTTTTGTAAAGTTTCGGTTCCATCGACGAGCTTCGAGAGGCAGTCGGATATGCAGTGAAATGATTAAGTCCAATTATGCAAGGCAGAAGCTCGTCGAAGTCAAACATTCAAATGTGCAAAAGTTCTCTAGATTTATTAAACTCCGGCTTGGGATTGATCGCCATAGCTCAAATTCATATCGAGTCAGAGAGGCTCATTTTAGTATCGATTGCGTTCGAATCGATACGTTTCGTATCGATCAAATTCGAATAGATACGTTTTGTATCGATCAAATTCGAATCGTTACACTTGGTATCGCTCAGGTTCGAATCGATACGCTTCGTATCGATTGATTTTGTGCCAACTTCATATCGATCACAACTCGGCAACCTCGCATCGATCATATTTGTACCAATGAAAGATGACGGAGTTCGTACCGATCGCTTGCTTAGGACTTCGTATCAATTATTCTTCCTACTGATTCACGTTATACACTTCAAACTGATACGAAGTGCATCCACCTTGGATCGATAAGGACTCCATCATTCATCAGTCGACTCTGCATCGATACGAACTCTACGCCTAGTCATCGATACGAAGCCGAGCCATATTTCTTATTTTCATCGGTATGCAATAAAGGCCGAGCAATCACCGAACGATTGCTCCATATCCTAGACTCCTTCTTCTCCAATCAACATGAGCACCGCCATGGCCTTCCTCAACCAAGCTTCGGCCTAGATCTAGCCATGGCGTCGCCAGAATCGATCATCAACAAGAATGGAATGGCACTGAAATTCAAGCCTCGTCGCTTGGATTTATTCATAGTTGATTAATTACCTAAATTGAAGTAAGGATTCGAAGGATTAAAAGATTGTTTTGGTTCGATTCGAAGGCGAGAAGTTTTCTGTTCCAAGTTCTTTGTATTGATACGAAGATGAAAGAAGTGAAGGCAAAGGTAAAAAAGTGAAAAAGCCTAAGTCCACAGTATTTATATGGACCCTAGGAAAGGAGGAGAGACGATTCGCCTCCCAGTCAAAAGCTACCAGTCACAGCAGGTCAACTACCAGATCGAGTCGAACAAGTTGTTAGAACTCATGGGCCAGAACCTTCATCGATGCGAAATTGTCACCAGATTCCATCGATTCAAAACTACTGTTCACATCGATCAACCCAACTACATCCATAATGCATCGATACGAATTGCGCTGTTCGAACCCGTCAATTCAAAGCTTCCAGAGACCAATATTTATCGATACGAGATGCTTTATTCATATCCATCAATCCTCAACCCATGAGTGCGCAAATTCCTCGATACGAAATGAGGTCCACCGAAGCTCGTAACCGTCGATACGAAATGGCAACTTCGTATCCATTAGAGCTTACGACCATCGATACGAATGATCATTTTGTATCCACCGAGACTTCTATCTATCGATGCGAAATGACCATCTCATACCCATCGATACGAAGTGTTAATTTCATATCCACCAATGCAGAGTATATCGATGCAAAAGCAATCTCCCGACCTTTTATATCGATTCAAGAGAGGATCGATGCGAAGTAACATCCAATAACACCCATCAAGCTTTTTTGCAACTCGAATTTCACATCGATTCCGGAGAGGATCGATATGGAATTCGATACAAGAGAACTGACAATGACACGTGGACATACAACGAATTGGATACAAATCTCATAGCGATTACGGTGACAAACAGCTAATCACTATCATACAGCAATCAGTTACAACAACATAGGGTACAACAGTTGACAATCATCAGCTCATACTGAGAAAATCAGTCAAAGATTACAACCTTCAATGAAAAGATGATAACTGTTTAGAATGAAGACGACAACTTTTCAAAGCACGTCATGTTTCCACAAGACGTATTTTGGAGGAAATTTCATCTCGCCTTTTGGCAAGGTCGAGATATCAAAGAACTGAATGGAAATCAAAGGATAACTCATCCCGAATATCGAGTACGCGCAGGTTCGCTATGGATATCGATGAATTTTGTTCGAGTTCGGATCAGGTACAATTGAAAATACACGACAAGCGAAGCCATGAAAGCCGGCATTTTAAATTTAAAGTCAATCCAAGTTCGTATGTTTAAGTTATGATCGATGCAATTTGGAGGAAATAACCTCATGATCATATCCATCTGTGAGCCACAGTTTGTATCGATTAGCCTCATATCCATCGTCAAGCCACAGTTCGAATCCATCCATTTCGTACCCATCATTTCGCATCGATCATCTTCGTTTCCATCAGCAGGCAGTGCATTTTGTATCGATCATCTTTTGGATCCATCGGCGAATATTGGTTCGTATCCAACACAGAGGTCTAGTTCGTATCCATTCTGGAGGGATTCGTTCGAATCCTTCAAGGCTACCACTTTCGTATCCATCGTGTTGCTCCTATTCAAATCCATCGAGCCCTCTTTTGTTCGTATCCAGTCTCCCGTTTCGACTTCATATCGATCAATTGGAATCTATTCTGATCGACACGAACAAAGTCAAACAATCAACGTATCCATGTATTCCCATCGATACGAACAAGGGTCGATTTGGTGGATGGGAACAGAAGCCACACCTATCAACGCGAACTATACCCCTTTCATCGTTACGAACTAGTTTATTTTCATCGTTACGAATTGCACACCTCCATCGATACGAGCGAGGCGAAATTTAAGCGAAGACATGGTCAACTCATAGTGAAAGGTGGATCGATCCGAGGAGTGTGTGCCATGTCATCACGAAGGCACGTGCAACCATCGATTCGAAGTGATCGATTCAAAGCAAACTGCCAACCGAAAAACATCAACTCATATCGATCATAACTCGAGATCCACAAGTCCAAATGCTATGAAATTTTCACAAGAACTTACGTACAAGCTAAAGAAGGTCACATCAAGTTTCGACTCCATTAGAAAAAATCTTGATCGATACGAATTACATTCGTATCAATTATAGATCGAGTCGAAACTTCCCGAGATCGATCGCATGGGCCCACTCACGTGCCAGAAGGAGTCTCTCCAAGTTTGAGCGAGATATGAGCGTCCGACGCCTATAAAGAGAGCCCTGGGCCTACAGAAGAAGGATCTTTTGATTCCCAAGCGCCCAGACTCTGCCGGATTGAACTTTGCAACCTACTACCGCTGTTTTATTCGAATTTCAAAATTGTAATTCATTGTTGTTCGCTGTAATCAAGTGTATTCATCGAGAAAAAAATCAATAAAGTCATAAAAACTTCATAGTGTACGTAGGCAACACGCCGAACCACTCTAAATCGCTTGTGTTTATGCATTTATTTATCAATTTTTGGAGTTTTTATTAGATATACCACCTTTTAAATTTATATTCTTCATTTTCATCTCTTCAAAAATTTCCAAAGAGTGTTGTGCCCATTTTTGGTACAAACAAATATAATTTCACAACATGGTTAAGCGCCTAAGCCACCAATAACCTCTTTAATTAATCCTTTCAATAATTAAAAATCACTTTGTAAATTTTTATGTGAAAATACTTTTACAAAAGATATAAACAAGTATATTACTCATTCATTACTCACTTATGCACTTTCACTGCTTGGAAAAATATCTATATACTTATCTGAATCTTACAATTATATTCACAAACAACTACACTTTCAATACTTGGAAAATGTGACCATATACTTGTCTCAATGGAATAAATATATTGACAAAACCTTAAGGAAGATTTCACTTTCAAAACTATACTAATTTAATTTAAAACAAATGGAATTTAAAATGTTGATGATGATAATAAACCCAAAACACTTTCATTTTGGTGTGAGTAAATGGATTATATGTAAATTATACTAAATATACTTACCACCACGTCCCTATTTCAAACTTGTATTATCCCACGATTAACAAAGAAGTCGAACAAGTTAGCCGACTATCCTTGCCTCGACGTACATTTTTAATTCTCAAGATAGGGACGATATTCCTTACCTTGGAATTTGGTGTTAAGCATGAAATAAAAACTCCATACCATCATAATTTGAAATGATAATTTATAGAAATCAAATCTCCTCCCTTTTATAAAACTCCTTTTTATAAATCTCTTTCATATTTATGAAACTCCTTTTATAAATCTCCAAATTTATTTATAAAAATCCTTCTATAAGTCTCAAATGTATTTATAAAACTATTTCTATAAATCACAAAATTTTATTTATAAAACTCCTTTTAAAAATCACCAAATTTAAATATAAAACTCCTTTTGTAAATCTTCAAATCTATTTATAAAACTCCTTTTATGAATCTCAAAATTTATTTATAAAACTCCTTTTATAAATCTTCAAATCTATTAATAAAGCTCCTTTTATGAATCTTCAAATTTATTTATAAAACTCCTTATATAAATCGCCAAATTTATTTATAAAACTCCTTTTATAAATCTCAATTATTTATCACAAACCTTCAATTTCAAGACAGAACCAAATACTTTCCATAAAACGATCATTCCATATATTACTATAAATCCACAAACGTGATTTATTATACAAAATTATAAAAGTTATGTCCTTTTCTTTTCTATAAAATACCATTTCTAAATTTGTTCTTTTATTTATAAAACACCGTTCACAAATCTCTCTTTTATCATAACATTTTATATAAAACGTTTCATAAATATTTATTCCCAAAATATTTTTATCTTATTTTATAATAGAATCACTTTATTATAGAAGAAATTTTCCTTTTTTCTTTAAAATAAAGCTCCACTATTAAATTAAATTTTCTATAAAATAAATACTTCTCGAAATATTTTTAAAATATTTCCAAAAAGGTTTGGGTAAAATAGAGAAGTCCAAAAACCCTTTAATTAAATTAAATGCCATAGAAAATTCCAAAAATCACTTTTAAAATCACTTTCCAAATCAAAACCATTTTCAAATCAAAATAGCAATAATAGTGTTTTCAAAATACTAAAATGAGGCCAATAGTTAAAATAGCACTTAACCAGTGCTATTACTACCTTTATCGCTAAAACGGTTTGACTTTTAACATATATCAATGTCATATTAAATATGACCAACTAACAAACTTTTACCCCTCAACGATTTGTATAATAAATATATAAATGAAATTTAAAATCAACAATGGGGAGGAAATCTAGATTCCTCTATAAAATTCTTTGTAATCCATTTTATATGTCATTTACTTTACAAAGTGGAAACTCAACCAAACAGAATCAATAAATCATTCAAACACGAAAACAGTAATTTATATCAATACATATAATATAATATTCTTTTAGAGATGAGATAACTTAACCAAATTCCAATAGACACTTACGCGTCCTAGTTTGATCTAAAATGAAACTGTGTTCGGTTTTAGCTTAAAAGTTCAGTTGCTCCAAACTCGACGAAAACTATGCGTAAATAATGTTACTATGAGCACAACGCAAAAGACTGCATCTCGATTGTTCCTCGCATAAAGAAGGCGTTCATTTTATAAGATTTAGGATTAATTAAATAATTAAGTACTAAATTAAATTACTAATCACCTATTTCCCTTTGACCCCTCTTCTCTAATTCAGCCACCTACATACAAGAACACACCCGAACTCATCATCAACATGCCCACACACACGTTAATATGGAGCTACACTCCACCATTCGACGAACGATCGATTCAATTGAACTCCACTTTGCGAGAGCTCATTCCCCGACCAACAAACCCAAGCTCGATCAACCAGAGGAGATTGTGACCTATAACATTTGTGTGGGACATCCTTAATGTCGCGACCACCTACCCTTCGGCGGACCGCGCTCAGTCGCTACCATCAAAGATCCATCTTACGAAAAACACGTTGCCACTGACATTATCGCTTAACTCCTCCCCAATCGACTACAAAAGCTAACCCTAATTCTCCTCCTCTGCGTCGAACAACCCCAATGTCGACTGCAACCACTCATCTCACAAAATTCAAACCTCTCTTCCCCACGAATCTCATGGATCCAATTTTATAATTTTTTGTTAAGTGAATAATTTTTGTAACAACCCTGGTTTTGGGGATTACCTGTTAATATTAAATTATAACGGTGGTTAAAAACTAATATTATAAATTAAATAAAATTGAAAGTTTTATATTGTTTATTTGGAATAGACAATGAATTTTGGAAACAAAATGTGGAAATAAAGTTTTGGTAACTTTATTGTGTTTAATTGTGAAAATAATAAATGAAGTATGATTCTATTTTGAGTAAATGCAATAATTATTGCAATTATTGCCAATTACTTCTTTTAATAAATTTGAACAGAAGTATTTGTTTTTTTTAAAGGTGTTTATTAAAATAAAAGGATGGAATTGGTATAAAAATGTATTTTTGAAATGGTTGATTGGATTTTTCTATCCAAGAAATAATTATTGTAGAATTTTTAAAGTTAAAAATGAGGATTTATGCATTTAATTGTGTAAATTGTATATTTATATAAAATAAGGGTTTTAATAATAAAAAATGTTTTTAAAAAACTAAAATTAACATTTTATATGATGTGAAATATTTTATTTCATATGTAAGTATGTTTGCATAAATTGGTTGTATTAAAACTTGAAGAAAAATGCATTGTTCTCATTATAACATTGTGTTTATGTGCATATTTGTTTAAGTGGTGAATTAAAAAAAATTCTTAGTCTAATTTATTTTCTCTATTGGGTCCAAAGCCCATTAGAAAATTATAACCAGGAAGGAGAAAAGATGAATGAATTACCTGTACGTAAACAACTTTTAATTCCTCTTCTTCTTCATTACCCTGGAAATAGAAAATGAGAGCAAAATTCCTCCATTTGTTCAATCTAAAGCCTTAAATCTTCATATAAAAATGGTTGCTTTTACAAATTAGAGAGGATTGCAACAGGTAATCAACTCCAACATGAGGTTAATTCATCAAAAATCCAATTTTTATGTTTAGGTTGTTTGTTAATTTCCACTCTCTTGTTGCATGTTCTGTAATTTTATTCCAGCAGGTCTTTGAAGCAAATTGAAGCTCCACTGTCATCTTTTCATGTTAATTTGAGTTTTGCTCTACAAAATTGCAAGGTGAGTTGAATACTCACATTTTCTAGCATAGATTGAGATTTCAAGGTTAGAAATCTCAATTTTATTTTTGTTGCATGTTTAATTGTGAATCGCTTTCGGTAAATTAAGCATATCTTCCTCGTTTTAAATCGGAATTGTATTTTGTTTGAAGTTATGGAAAGCATGAAGAAAGTGTGATAACTTTCATGTTAAACACTTTCGCAAATTTTGTTCATAGAGTATTAAAAACACCAATACTAACTTACTGCCCTGTCATTGGAAAACTGTGCTTAATATTGTTGGAAATTTTAGCATATCTTTCTCATGTTATATCCAAATTTAACGATTCTTGATGTTCTGGAATGCTAAGCTTGTATTCTATAACTTTATTGTTTTGTATTTTGTTAAATTTTGAGCTTTAGATTGTCGAAAGTTCCTCCTAATGACGCTGTCCCGAGGCTAAAATGACAGCAGATGTGAACTTTAAATCTGAAAATTGTTTTAGTCGTAACTTTTTCATTGTTTATCGGAATTTGATAATTATAGATGTTCCGGAAAGCTTAATTTATGTGCAACAATTTTTATGTTTTGTGTTTTCTGTAATTTTGATGTTAGCTATGTCAAAATTCAGTTTTTCTACTGCTAACCCGAGAGCAAATTCAATATTTGCTATGTCATTGAAGCTGAAACGAATTTGGTCATAACTTCTTCATTTTCTAACCGATTTTGATAATCTTGGTCATTCCAAAAAGCTTAGAAATTAAGCTACAACTTCTATTTTATTCATTTTGCCAGAATTTGAAGTTTACTATGTAAAAATTGTGGTTTTCTTTCTCTGGCCTGTTAGTGCATAGCTACCGGCCTTAAGACTCTTTTATCCCGTTGTTTTCAACGCAGAACCCCGACTTTGCGACGCCATCCTGGGCACGTCCGATGTCGGAATCTACCATTCTTGGTCTTGTTGGAAAGACGAAGTGATGATCTACACTTTTGTATAGTTTCATAAAAATCTGGACTGGTTAGCCATGACGATCTTGTTGCCGAAGTCGGACCTTTGCGCTGTTTTGAATAAACAGAAAATCCTAGTTTCGGTCCAACTTTGAGACGACGTCACTTCTTCATTTCAAGTCCAAATCGAACAGCTCTTTTTGTAAATTATAGTAGAAGTATTAGTCTATGCTCCTACTAAATTTCACAAATATCTGGGTTCTGTTGCCCCTTCGAACTCATCGTCGAAGTTGAACATTTGCGCTGTTCTTACACAGCAATTTATAGTGGTTTTAGTCCAACTTCGAAGCGGCGCAGAATCTTCATTTCAAGTCGGAATTGGATCACTATTTTTGCAGATTAGAGTAGGGCTGTTAGTCTACATTACTGCAAAATTTCATGTCATTTAGACTCTGTTTTCAAGTCCAAACCTGCTGTCGAACTAGTGATCGTAGCTTGATTTCAGCGGTGTTTATATTTAGAATAATTTTCACCATTTTTGATATTTTCCCGAATTCTTGAGTTTTCTCTCTAGATTTCGTGCACGGGTTTTATAAAGCATTTTAAAGTGTTTTTCAAACAAATTGGCTTGTGAAATTATTATATAGTATTATTTTAATCTATAAAATCTATTTATTCTCCATAATAAGGGAATTTTCAAATATCGTCTTCAAATTGATTTCGGAAAATGGTTTTAAAAGCTTGTTTTCTCAAATAAATTATTTCAAATTTAAAATACACATTTATATACTATTCGAACGTATGAAAAAGAGAATTAAACGATTTAGTAAAACACGTGGTATGGGACGCGTGCGTTTACTATTTCAGTTAATTTCGGACTTGTACGATCGAAACTATCCGGGTTATGATTTTTGAGTTACTTAGCCAATTTGTGGCGGGTGTTTGAGATTATAATTCCTATATTTAGGAATTATTTGGGAAGGCCAATATTTGGCGAGTTTTATGGTTTGAGATTTCTACTTTGAGATTTATGGTTTATGAGTAACCATCACGATGTTTTCACTTGTCGATGAGATGAGACAAGTTACGATGTCATTTAATACTTGTCGATGAGACGAGACAAGTATAGTGTCTCTTTATCACTCGCCAATGAGACTAGGCGAGATATAATTTTCTGAGTTTTATGATATTTCTAGTATGGCATCGACTAACGGGTGGTAAACCGCTAAGAGCGAATGTGTGGTATGGGGCACACGTTAACACTTTTCGGGTTCCTATCCGTGAGTTTGTAACACATTCACGATGTTTACCTAACAAAACTGCTTTGAGAGGTGTTAGCGACCTAGTTATGAGGACAAACTGCTTTGGGAGGTGTTAGCGACCTTGTTAGGGCTGACAAAACAGCTTGGAGAGGTGTCAGCGACCTAGTCATGAGGACAAATTGCTTTGAGAGGTGTTAGCGACCTAGTTATGAGGACAAACTGCTTTGGGAGGTGTTAGCGACCTTGTTAGGGCTGACAAAACAGCTTGGAGAGGTGTCAGCGACCTAGTCATGAGGACAAATTGCTTTGGGAGGTGTTAGCGACCTTGTTAGGGTTGACAAAACGGCTTAGAGAGGTGTCAGCAACCATGTCATGAGGACGAACTGCTTTGAGAGGTGTTAGCGACCTTGTCCGAGGCTTCGGCCGTCTGAGTTTAGCACATGCAGCATTGTTTCGGCATTGCAATCGGGGATTTGGCGAATCCGGATTTCCTGAGTTTTCTGTTTTATTATGATTTCACCTTTTTAAGATGTTTTATTACATCGTTAGCCTAGTGCTATATGAGATGTTATATATATGGTGATTTCAATTATGATGTTTTAAACTCTTATCGAGTTCCTTGAGTTACGAGTTTTGATAATTTCATGATTTTATAGGATATTCTGGGTTTTGCCATTTTGGCGACTTGAGGTTGAGATTTATATACATTTACACCGATGAGATGAGGTATAATTGAATTTGGAGATTAATCTATAATTGAGTTTTGGATCACCCTATTTGAGAATGTTTTATGTTTTCCATTTTAGCGAGAGTTTTTATTGATGTTTCTCCTTTTGAGGAAATATGGTTCATGGAAACCATGTAGACATTTTAGGACGTCGCCGATGATATGAGGCACTTGTGTTTGATTTGAGTTACCTCCTTCGAGGTATTTGTTCACTTAAGTAGCGTTTGTTACTTAAGTGTTGAGCTTATGAGTTTATCAATTCATTCTTCTCTTTCGAGAAGAAGTATCTTCATGTCTATTCTGCTTCATATTACCGATATTAACTGATTTGTGTAGCTAGACTGACCCGTGTATTTATACTCGGGTCAGACCGAGTTGTTTCAGGTATCATCTATTGGACTTAGCTTGAAGTTGATGTTGGATATCATCTCTCCTTTTCCTTTAGCAATTTCTGTTCTTCCGCATACTCTGATGTAATTATATCTGATTCAATGTATATGGTGTGGTTGAGTACCACCTTTATTGTATTCATATTGTATTGTACTAAACATATATCAGTGTATATGTATATATATGATGTTGGTTACTGTTCTGTGATGTGATTTACATTCAGTTACTGTATTTTGTTCTGATAGATCCGTTAGCCACCTATAGTTTTGGATTAAGCATTTATTGAGTATGTCGATCCACTTGAGTTGCAAAAAAAATAAATTATATTGCATTTATCGACATATTCAATAGATGTTTAAGACAAAATTATAGATGGTCGCCCTTAACCAGCCCTATTCTCCGCTTTAGTAGACAGAATTACTTGTTAATTCTCTTTGCTAAGGTGGGTCTCGGGGTGGGGCGTTACAGCATGGTATCAGAGCTGTGGTCAGAACAAAGTAGAATAAACACAGAATAGTACGTATATCACGATACATCGAAGTACAATACGAGTGAATCATTGTCCTTTCTTCGAGCTTGTTTTTGAATCGTGCTTTGATTCTTTTTCGAGTTTTGGGATTGTTGAGGTGGAATATGTTTAGGAATATATATATATATATATTATTCCGTAGTATTCCATAATAGAGTTTGAAGTCATCTTATCTTATAAGTAATCTTATTTGGAATTATTCTGTTCTTATTTTTGTCGATACGAGTGAGTTCGTATCGATGGAGCTGATTGATTTCTTTGAGCATTCATGTTGCATTCCTTTGAGAGTTGTGAATCCTATCGAAGGGATCCACAACGAGTGGCTTGTTGTGAGCATTCTGAGTTTTCTATTAGTTTCTGCTTTAGTGAGTATTTGTTTATTACTCACTATCTTGAGATGTATCTGATTTGAGACGGATTGACTTATTTGATGTTAAGTCTGATCGTTTCGTTGTTATAGGATCCTATATTTATTTAGGCATCCTAACTTGATTGGTTTATTATTTCTATCACTTTGGAATGTTGATGATGATTCCAAGGTTTCTGAATTCACTCTTGAGTATCGAGATGTGATGACATATCTCGAATTCCAGTCAAGGTGACTTTGTTGAGTTTTGTGAGTCCTTTTGGATTTGACATCCAATCGGGCAATCGAGTGTTGAGATAACCTTATTCCTGGCTCTTAGTTCTCGGTTATCCTTCCATGAGGACATCCACTAAGGAACGAGGTGAGTTCTAGATTGTTCCAGTTTGATTTAGTTTATCATTCAGCTTCATTTGAGTGTTCTTTTCATATACTCAATCAATGTTATCCTTTAGCATTACTCCAACTGAAGTAGTGATTCGTAGATTGTTTCTTCTTTTCCTTCGAGAAGAATATCTTGCTTATCCTGTACCTTGATGATTTTTGGGAGTGGCTCGTGACATCGTAAGATTGATGAACACTCTATCTCCTTCTATTGATTTTGAGAATCGAGTATTCTGGAAATATCTCGATGCATTCTCTTAATGTTCTTTGGTTTGAGTTTTGAAGCTATATAAATATGAGTTTTAAAAAGAGAAATTGGAGTTTTGGGATATTTAAAAAAAAATCAAATAATGTTTTGAGGATATATTTATATGAGTAGTATTCTTTCATAGAAATAATTTGAGAGTGTTGGGTTATCCATCGAGTAGTTAAGAGTTCTAGTCGATTCGCTTGATCAACGTTATCGACAGGAATCTCCTAAATGCTATGATGAGACAATCAGACATGATGGTTTGTGTTTTAAAAATTGAGATTTTGAAAATAATATTTGAGATTAAATATTAAATTTATTTTCGAACGGTAATTGCAGCCATTGATTTTAGAGACGAGTATCAGAGTGGCGAGGTAGTTTTGATCGTTCGATCGACTCTACAGCCAACAGACATATCCATTTATTAGAGATTCAGTGGCGAGGCAATGCCATTTATTTATATTTTTATTTTGAAATTATAAAGATGAAAATAAACGAGAATATTATTGAGCTATACTTTATTGAAAGTATATTTTGAGATTTTAGAATCTATATTATATACATTGGATGTTTTAAGAGAAGAGTATAATAAGAGAATTTGAAGATTTGTTTGAAAAACTATTTAAGTGGTTTAATAGAAGAGTGTAGAGAATTTAAACCCTTAATTTATTTTGAGGAATATTATTATGGATTTACAAATTTCTTTGGAAATTAATTTTGAAGTAAGGGAAGAAATTTGGACTTTTAATTTGAGTTTTAAATAACTTACTAAGTAATATAGTAAAAAGTTTGAAAATTTTCAAATGTTGAAATTATGGTTATAACTATAAAGATATTGAATTTTTGGAAATCTAAGAATTTTTGATTGAAAGTATATACATATATTTTAGTTCCTTGTGATTATCTTACTCTTGTGCTATTTTCTAACGACGTGCATTTATGCGGTCGTTCGAGTTTGAAACCACCTTTTGGTTGGACTATCTTGCCTCTATTGTGTATATCTTGTATCTGTGTGGTTTTCCCCCACAGTGTCATAGGGAAAGATCATATCGATAATCATCTTGTTGATTAGAGTTCGAGTTGGAGTTGTGCTAAATCCTGACTCTACTCAAGGAGCTTATGAGAAATCAATCTTATTTGATTGATCTTTGTGTAGCATCTTGTTGTGCTCTTATTCAAAGGTGAGACGCCTTCGAAATCTTATGTGTTGATTAGAAAATTCGATGGTTCGCTAATTCCATATTTGCACTTTAAAAACAATAGAATTAATCGAGCAATTTTATATTGGCCTTCTTTCATCTTGAGTTGAAAATGAGGAATTTTGATCCGTGCTTGTCTATCCTTCTTTGGTTGGTGAAATAATTGTGTTGAATACAAACTCTTCTCTGGAAATTGCGAGGACGCAATTTTGATAAGGGGGGAGTCTGTAACAACCCTGGTTTTGGGGATTACCTATTAATATTAAATTATAACGGTGGTTATAATCTAATATTATAAATTAAATAAAATTGAAAGTTTTATATTGTTTATTTGGAATAGACAATGAATTTTGGAAACAAAATGTGGAAATAAAGTTTTGGTAACTTTATTGTGTTTAATTGTGAAAATAATAAATGAAGTATGATTCTATTTTGAGCAAATGCAATAATTATTGCAATTATTGCCAATTACTTCTTTTAATAAATTTGAACAGAAGTATTTGTATTTTTTAAAGGTGTTTATTAAAATAAAAGGATGGAATTGGTATAAAAATGTATTTTTGAAATGGTTGATTAGATTTTTCTATCCAAGAAATAATTATTATAGAATTTTTAAAGTTAAAAATGAGGATTTATGCATTTATTTGTGTAAATTGTATATTTATATAAAATAAGGGTTTTAATAATAAAAAATGTTTTTAAAAAACTAAAATTAACATTTTATATGATGTGAAATATTTTATTTCATATGTAAGTATGTTTGCATAAATTGGTTGTATTAAAACTTGAAGAAAAATGCATTGTTCTCATTATAACATTGTGTTTATGTGCATATTTGTTTAAGTGGTGAATTAAAAAAATTTCTTAGTCTAATTTATTTTCTCTATTGGGTCCAAAGCCCATTAGCAAATTATAACCAGGAAGGAGAAAAGATGAATGAATTACCTGTACGTAAACAACTTTTAATTCCTCTTCTTCTTCATTACCCTGGAAATAGAAAATGAGAGCAAAATTCCTTCATTTGTTCAATCTAAAGCCTTAAATCTTCATATAAAAATGGCTTCTTTTACAAATTAGAGAGGATTGCAACAGGTAATCAACTCCAACATGAGGTTAATTCATCAAAAATCCAATTTTTATGTTTAGGTTGTTTGTTAATTTCCACTCTCTTGTTGCATGTTCTGTAATTTTATTCCAGCAGGTCTTTGAAGCAAATTGAAGCTCCACTGTCATCTTTTCATGTTAATTTGAGTTTTGCTCTACAAAATTGCAAGGTGAGTTGAATACTCACATTTTCTAGCATAGATTGAGATTTCAAGGTTAGAAATCTCAATTTTATTTTTGTTGCATGTTTAATTGTGAATCGCTTTCAGTAAATTAAGCATATCTTCCTCGTTTTAAATCGGAATTGTATTTTGTTTGAAGTTCTGAAAAGCTTGAAGAAAGTGTGATAACTTTCATGTTAAACACTTTCGCAAATTTTGTGCATAGAGTATCAAGAACCCCAATACTAACTTACTGCCCTGTCATTGGAAAACTGTGCTTAATATTGTTGGAAATTTTAGCATATCTTTCTCATGTTATATCCAAATTTAACGATTCTTGATGTTCTGGAAAGCTAAGCTTGTATTCTATAACTTTCTTGTTTTGTATTTTGTTAAATTTTGAGCTTTAAATTGTCGAAAGTTCCTCCTAATGACGCTGTCCCGAGGCTAAAATGACAGCAGATGTGAACTTTAAATCTGAAAATTGTTTTAGTCGTAACTTTTTCATTGTTTATCGGAATTTGATAATTATAGATGTTCCGGAAATCTTAATTTATGTGCAACAATTTTTATGTTTTGTGTTTTCTGTAATTTTGATGTTAGCTATGTCAAAATTCAGTTTTTCTACTGCTAATCCGAGAGCAAATCCAATATTTGCTATGTCATTGAAGCTGAAACGAATTTGATCATAACTTCTTCGTTTCCTAACCGATTTTGATAATCTTGGTCATTCCGAAAAGCTTAGAAATTAAGCTACAACTTGTATTTTATTCATTTTGCCAGAATTTGAAGTTTACTATGTAAAAATTGTGGTTTTCTTTCTCTGGCCTGTTAGTGCATAGCTACCGGCCTTAAGACTCTTTTATCCCGTTGTTTTCAACGCAGAACCCCGACTTTGCGACGCCATCCTGGGCACGTACGATGTCGGAATCTGCCATTCTTGGTCTTGTTGGAAAGACGAAGTGATGATCTACACTTTTGTATAGTTTCATAAAAATCTGGACTGGTTAGCCATGACGATCTTGTTGCCGAAGTCGGACCTTTGCGCTGTTTTGAATAAACAGAAAATCCTAGTTTCGGTCCAACTTTGAGACGACGTCACTTCTTCGTTTCAAGTCCAAATCGAACAGTTTTTTTGTAAATTATAGTAGATGTATTAGTCTATGCTTCTACCAAATTTCACAAAGATCTGGGTTATGTTGCCCCTTCGAACTCATCGTCGAAGTTGAACATTTGCGTTGTTCTTACACAGCAATTTATAGTGGTTTTAGTCCAACTTCGAAGCGACGCAGAATCTTCATTTCAAGTCAGAATTGGATCACTATTTTTGCAGATTAGAGTAGGGCTGTTAGTCTACATTACTGCAAAATTTCATGCCATTTAGACTCTGTTTTTAGGTCCAAACCTGCTGTCGAACTAGTGATCATAGCTTGATTTCAGCGGTGTTTATATTTAGAATAATTTTCACCATTTTTGATATTTTCTCGAATTCTTGAGTTTTCTCTCTAGATTTCGTGCACGGGTTTTATAAAGCATTTTAAAGTGTTTTTCAAACAAATTGGCTTGTGATATTATTATATAGTATTATTTTAATCTATAAAATCTATTTATTCTCTATAATAAGGGAATTTTCAAATATCGTCTTCAAATTGATTTCGGAAAATGGTTTTAAAAGCTTGTTTTCTCAAAAAAATTATTTCAAATTTAAAATACACATTTATATACTATTCGAACGTATGAAAAAGAGAATTAAACGATTTAGTAAACACGTGGTATGGGACGCGTGCGTTTACTATTTCGGTTAATTTCGGACTTGTACGATCGAAACTATCCGGGTTATGATTTTTGAGTTACTTAGCCAATTTGTGGCGGGTGTTTGAGATTATAATTCCTATATATAGGAATTATTTGGGAAGGCCAATATTTGGTGAGTTTTATGGTTTGAGATTTCTACTTTGAGATTTATGGTTTATGAGTAACCATCACGATGTTTTCACTTGTCGATGAGATGAGACAAGTTACGATGTCATTTAATACTTGTCGATGAGACGAGACAAGTATAGTGTCTCTTTATCACTCGCCAATGAGACTAGGCGAGATATAATTTTCTGAGTTTTATGATGTTTCTAGTGTGGCATCGACTAACGGGTGGTAAACCGCTAAGAGCGAATGTGTGGTATGGGGCACACGTTAACACTTTTCGGGTTCCTATCCGTGAGTTTGTGACACATTCACGATGTTTACCTAACAGAACTGCTTTGAGAGGTGTTAGCGACCTAGTTATGAGGACAAACTGCTTTGGGAGGTGTTAGCGACCTTGTTAGGGCTGACAAAACAGCTTGGAGAGGTGTCAGCGACCTAGTCATGAGGACAAATTGCTTTGAGAGGTGTTAGCGACCTAGTTATGAGGACAAACTTCTTTGGGAGGTGTTAGCGACCTTGTTAGGGCTGACAAAACAGCTTGGAGAGGTGTCAGCGACCTAGTCATGAGGACAAATTGCTTTGGGAGGTGTTAGCGACCTTGTTAGGGTTGACAAAACGGCTTAGAGAGGTGTCAGCAACCATGTCATGAGGACGAACTGCTTTGAGAGGTGTTAGCGACCTTGTCCGAGGCTTCGGCCGTCTGAGTTTAGCACGTGCAGCATTGTTTCGGCATTGCAATCGGGGATTTGGCGAATCCGGATTTCCTGAGTTTTCTGTTTTATTATGATTTCACCTTTTTAAGATGTTTTATTACATCGTTAGCCTAGTGCTATATGAGATGTTATATATATGGTGATTTCAATTATGATGTTTTAAACTCTTATCGAGTTCCTTGAGTTACGAGTTTTGATAATTTCATGATTTTATAGGATATTCTGGGTTTTGCCATTTTGGCGACTTGAGGTTGAGATTTATATACATTTACACCGATGAGATGAGGTATAATTGAATTTGGAGATTAATCTATAATTGAGTTTTGGATCACCCTATTTGAGAATGTTTTATGTTTTCCATTTTAGCGAGAGTTTTTATTGATGTTTCTCCTTTTGAGGAAATATGGTTCATGGAAACCATGTAGACATTTTAGGACGTCGCCGATGATATGAGGCACTTGTGTTTGATTTGAGTTACCTCCTTCGAGGTATTTGTTCACTTAAGTAGCGTTTGTTACTTAAGTGTTGAGCTTATGAGTTTATCAATTCATTCTTCTCTTTCGAGAAGAAGTATCTTCATGTCTATTCTGCTTCATATTACCGATATTAACTGATTTGTGTAGCTAGACTGACCCGTGTATTTATACTCGGGTCAGACCGAGTTGTTTCAGGTATCATCTATTGGACTTAGCTTGAAGTTGATGTTGGATATCATCTCTCCTTTTCCTTTAGCAATTTCTATTCTTCCGCATACTCTGATGTAATTATATCTGATTCAATGTATATGGTGTGGTTGAGTACCACCTTTATTGTATTCATATTGTATTGTACTAAATATATATCAGTGTATATGTATATATATGATGTTGGTTACTGTTCTGTGATGTGATTTACATTCAGTTATTGTATTTTGTTCTGATAGATCCGTTAGCCACCTATAGTTTTGGATTAAGCATTTATTGAGTATGTCGATCCACTTGAGTTGAAAAAAAAAAATTATATTGCATTTATCGACATATTCAATAGATGTTTAAGACAAAATTATAGATGGTCGCCCTTAACCAGCCCTATTCTCCGCTTTAGTAGACAGAATTACTTGTTAATTCTCTTTGCTAAGGTGAGTCTCGGGGTGGGGCGTTACAATTTTCTTTTGATTTTTGAATGGAGGTTAGGTTAAAATCCTTCACTGTAATTGAAAATGAAAAGGGAAAGGGGAAAGAAGTGTATTTTGAGAAGTGTGGAGATATGGGTGCGTTTATTATGCAGTTCCCAACACTTCACTTCATAGCATGGTCGCGTACAGATCGCGAACAAAGTGCTATATATATATAGGATCGCACATAACAATGTCACATGATCATAAATTAATAATTAAATACACTGATTATCTTATTCTGTGAAATTAAAAAATACCAACGTTTGCCGCAAAATACGTCAAATGGTAATTTTTAATATTTTTCAATTAAAAATTTTGGAAAATCCTATAAATTCATTTAGAAACCCGTAAATAAAAATTGAGTCGTTCTACTAATAATCGATTTCATATTATTTATCATATTCGAATCAAATTCAATTAATTAAATAAATCAAATATTTTCGTTAAAAACGTTAACAATTTCAGGTCGTTACATTCTTCCCTCCTTAAAAGAATTTCATCCTCGAAGTGCCTAAAGGAAAAATGTACTCTCACCTTAAACTTTCAAAATAATTTATTCGAAATGAATTATTAACTTTTTAAAGCCTCATATGTTGTAGAAAATTTTGACAGCGCCTCCTTCGTGCGGCTATGTCTGAAAAAATTATAATATCAATCTAAGTCCATATCAGGAATGCCAAAATCGGCGGACAACACAACAACAATATGTACTTATAATATATCTTAAGATTGGGTATGTTACATAGCAGAAACACCTGGTAAACATAAACATGTACCTATTTTTTGAGCAATCAAACTCTACTTATAAAATCAAAAGCAGCAAGTAGCCTTTGCTTCCATATACCTGAATCTCACTTACAAATTCCATCAAACCATGTAACTTACATTTCTAATGTAAGAAGCATGAAATATATTAAAGCATGTACAATGTACATATGTCATCCATATGCAATATCATATGTGATCGCTCGCTCGATCAAATAAATTTCACTTCCAAACTAGTATCGCTCACTCGACTTCTCAAGTGTGGACTCTGATCAGGTTCTTTGATTAAAAACTCTATTTTCCTTGCATAGCCATATACTATGATAAATAACTTTAGAATCTGTATCAAATGTTCGCCGTCAAGAATCGAGTGGAAAATCCTTGTTCGAATTGATGGAAATTGCTTGAAAATCGTGTACTTGAATCTGAATCAAGAACAGTTATGCGAATGAAATGATCTTCGTACAACTTAGGTATTTATTTTGTTGGTTTATTAGCTATACCAACTACTTTTAATTCGCATTTATTTATACCTGTGGTACTTTATTAATATTACAATTATTTATGAACCATTTCATAACACATCATTTATGTCAATTATTATTTTATAACTCGGGTTCATATTCATATAATACACTTCTACATCCCAAGAGTATATAAAGACATTAGATTTATTCTACTTAGCAAGAATGTTTAACAGGTTTAAAACCAGTTTTGACTTACTACTTTTCCAATTCAAGAGTTACATAAAATCAACCATTATATCTTCACAAACCACTTGGCTTCATGTTCTATAACGATTTAGAAGTTTTCGACTGTCTAAAATCATCGAAAATTCCATTTCATTTCAACAAATGAAACCTACCCAACAACATATCATAATAAGATGCACAAAATAAATTATCGTAATAAATTAGATATATGCTAACATAAAATAACTACAACCTGGAATTTTATCACGTTGATTTTTGAAATATTTAATTAGTTTTAAATATTCGATTTGGGGTTCCATTTAAAATGTAGTAAAATCTATGTTCCAAATAACTGCTTGATTTTATATGACATATTTTTAATTTAATTTATAGAAATTTTCCATAATTTTTAATTCGAGAAAATAATAAAACTTCATTTGATGCTTTTTATGTTGAACGTTGGCATTTTACAAATTTATAGGATATGTCAACTTGTCTATTTTATTGTTGTTTTGTGATTGATTTTTTGTCGATCGCAACTTGTACACGAATGTTGTGTAGCATTGCGGACACCTTAAACACACATAAGTAAGTATCAAACGCCTATACATGGTCATTTTTCTTTAACTCAACAGCAAAAACAGTATAGCCACCATTGTCTCCCCTTCCGCCCTACCGGACGTCATTGTTTCTTTGTCCCTCCATCCCTTTTGATCGAGCCTTGTCTCCATTACTTTACCATATATATATATGTGTGTGTGTGTGTGTGTGTGTGTGCGTGCGTGTGTGTGTGTATGTATGTATGTATATGTATATATATAAGTATATGTATGTATGTATGTAAGTATATGTATATGTACTATGAATGCTTTGATCTCCTTCTTCATTTTTCTTAACTGACACTGAAATAAACTCCTTTTTTAAGTTTCAAAAATCAATGCACTCCAATCCACGTGCATCTTTCTAAATCTCCCAACATGAAAGTTTTCCGTATTGGTCCATAGTATTTTTAGAAATTGACCGCGCTCGATATCATCGAGAATCGAGCAAGATATCATAGTAAATCAGTAAAAGCGGGGAAATGGACATCGAACTTCAAAATTCAGTTTCTCTCGATTCTCAAAGAATTGCTCGATGCCACTTATGCCGTTTGAGTTGCATGAAGGAGTAAGATTATTTGGACGAGTTTAGTTGCATTTGGATGGCCGTCGATGAAGGTCGTAAATTAGGTTTAAGGTTTGTCGGAGTTAGTGGAAGCGATTGCTTGATTGGAGAGCGGCGTTGGGTTTGTAGGGGAGAGGGGCACCGGCGGCCTTAAATTGGTGAGGTTTGGTCAAGTATTGGTGATCGTGACGTGAGTTATGATGCAATTTTTTTTCTGCATTTTGGGTCTCGGGCTCTTGGTCAAACTTTGATGTAGTGAGCCAGAGAGCAAGGCGATGCTGCTATCGAGTCAAGCATACGATAAGGGACATGTTGATGGGATTGGTTGTGTCATTTGTTGGAGAAATTATTCATGCACATGCACGAATACATGCACATGTCCTGGTCATGGCCTAAATGAGAAGGAGGAAGATGATACTATTGAGAGTGGTTTGGGTTAGAGGGACTAGGCTTAGCCCATTTGGTTTTGGACCGTGAGAAATGTTTTCTCATGTTTTATTTATTTAAATATGAAAATAACTTGCTCATTTTAATCCAATTAACACACAGATTTTTGTGTTGTACTCCTATAGACAGGTATGAAATTTAATGTAACCTTTTGGTAGCTTTGGACACATAAAAATTTATGACATATTTAAATGGACTGGTTTTAAATTATGTTATCTTAATAATAATGTCATTTAAATTTATATACCTTAATTATTGATGTTTATTTGGACACATAAAATACCATTGAGTTAAGTTGGATTGAATATGATAATTGGGCATTTGTTTAATACGATAAAATACCATTCCACTAATTAAACTAATTTGACATTTAATTAGTAGAATAAATCCTCATTCTGCTATTTTATAGATTTGAACGTCTAACTATATATCATTAATTGATATACCACTTGGAATATGTGATAGGTTAACCAATGATGGTTAAGTATTGAATTTAATAACATAGTCGTTGATTATGTAAATATCTGTTATTAACTTGAAAAGTGAAATTGAATGATATGGTAGCTTATTTAAGTACCATTGTGATCGTTAAGCCTCTCTCAAATTTGAAAAGTTAATTATGGATTTGAAAGTTATTTTCAGAATAATTATTATTTATTATAAGATTTTAAAGTAAATTATTATTTAGTAATAAGATTTAAAAAGGTAATAACTTATTAATAATAATATTTTAATGATGATTAATAATTATTTAAAAATAATTATTTTATTAATATGATTCTTAAAAGTTATTTCTTTAATAATATGTAATTATTTTTTTAAAATTATTTAATTATTGTTTTAAAATGTTTTGATTTAATTATTTATTTAAAGTGATTTAATTATACTTTAATTTTTAGTTAAAGTTATTTGATTTTATTTATAGGTTAATTAATTTTCACAAGAATTTTAGTTCAAAGTTAATTGATTATTGTATTGATAACGTTTTAAAGTTAATTAATTATTATGTTAATATTGTTTTGAAGTTTACTTATTAATACTATAATGGTGCTTAAAATTTATTAAATATATTATTAATGAGATTATAAAATTATTATTTTGGATGAGATTTAATGAAATAGAAGGATGTTTAAATAATAACTTATTAATCAAAGTTGTTTTAAATAATTTATGGTTTATTAAGGGAACTTTACTGACTTAAAGAGTTTATTAAATAAGTTTGTTAAATATAGGAAGATTTTTATAAATAGCTTTGGATAATTATAAAAGAATTTATAAATGAGTTTTAAAGATCCGAAAAGGAGAAGTTTTATAAATGGGATTTTGAGATTAATAAAGAATGTTTTATAAATAGATTAGGAGACATTCATTTATAAAAAACAAAGAGATCTATGGAAAGAATTAATATTTGAATTATTAATATCTCCGCTTTTATGAGATATAGAGTTTTTGTCATTTTAATATGATTTGAAATAGAAAATCTTTCCTAATGTTTCGTGAATATACTTATAGTATTACTTAAGTACATGGAAAAGTTTTAAATTTTTAAAGTGAAATGGTTTGTGAATATACTTATACCATTGAGATCAGTATATGTTATATTTTCTATGTATCGAAAATATAGTGGTTTGTGAATGTACTTATCCTATTGAGATCAATATATGAATGTGATTTTCAAGTATTTGAAATGAGATTTTAAATTAATAAAAGATTATTTTAAGAGGCTTGGTGATTTCCCTAGGAAATGTGATCTTGTTTTGAATGTTCGATTATTTGATAGTTGAATAATCGACTATCAAATCTTGGACTAAATATGTAATCCTTCTTAATTTTGGTGCTACGGAAATATTCTCTACTTAGCACTGAAGGATTTTAACTCTGGAAATATCTAGAAGAAACGTGGGGTTTATATGGTATAGTTACATTCAGTGGTGTTATACTTATGTATAAACTCGTTTTGTTCTTCTAAGACAAATGATAAGGAGATCTGTCCACTTACCCCACTCTTATGTACTGTTTGACTATTTCCTAAAGAACCAGTATTAAGCTTCTGGAAATTGGCGATTAGTTTGTAGAGCATCCGGGAAGCGGTAAGAGATGACTCAGAATCGTAACCACTTCAAAAACCATATACGATTCTGTAGAGTAGTTTCGTGATATAGTGAGACGTTGGAATCCATGTGTGGTTCCAAGACCTGTTGGGGTATGGGAATCCATGGGTGATTCCAAGATCTATTTGAGATATGGGAATCCATGCACGGTTTCGAAACCCGTTGGGGTATTAGAATCCATATGGGATTCCATGATCTGTTTTGATGGCGGTGCATGAGTTGGAATGTCGGACGTAGCCTCACCAGCAATAATGACTAAATCAAAGGCAAAAGGCATGGCCAGTAGGGTTGGCAAACCCATAAGGTGTAGTCGGATCCTCCTAGACATTACTTACTGTTGTTGTGCATGCATGGGACGATGCACTTAGTCTTAGCGAGACCAGCCGTGTTTTCCTATGGTACATAACAATGGATGTATGTTGCTTTGGAAGGATATCTCTAATCTGTGTGCAGGAGAACCGTTCTCGAAGTACCGAGGGCACCTCCGTTGAAATCCTATGCAATTAGCGGACACGCCTTATCGGTTTCTGATTATATACCTAGTATTGTTGTGATGTACACTCACAAGCATTACGGCTACTTGATTATTATTATTATTTTCACCTTAGACACTATTATAATAACACTAGATTTCTGATATAAAAGGTTTTGGTTATCATTAGGTAAAAACCTATCTGTGTTTATGTGCAACATGTCTTACGAAATACCTTTATTTCAAAAAAAGTTATTCAAACTTCAAGAATCCATTTGATTGTGTTTCACACGCTGGTACCAGACTGACTCGGGCGTTGTTTTCCTATAATGCTCCTATCAGATCGAGCATATTTCCAGGTATAGTTGGATGTTTTAGAGCTTCAAGAGATGAGCTAAAGGCCCCGAGACATATTCACGTATATGGTTATTTCCACTGCATTCATTGTAATATTGACCAGCAGTTGTGAGGACAAGTTGTTATAACCGTTAGAGTTAAAATATGTTAGTATACTCTGATTGATGTCTATATATGCTTATATTACAGTTTGTTTATATGTAAATATTTATTTTATGTTATAGATTATTCATTCCGCTGTGAGATTTTGTATTATTTAGTTTCTTCTTGTCGACTTCCTTCTTTCATTTCCATAACTATCCGTCTTTCCATTCAATTTGAAAGGACCGTGTGTGGTTTATTGGCCGCTGAAACTGTACGGAAAGTGGATCATAACAGTAACTTAGTAGAGAACTTATGAACTAAACTCTAGGTTTTATTTCAAATCATTTTAAAATAATAATAATAACATACATATCTCCTTTTGTATATAAGATCTTACTTTTGGGATTTTTAAATCAAGATTTGTTTTACAAAAAAAACTCTATAGCAAATTGCTATGGTAGTATCACCCACTTAGAAACTCGAAAATGAACGCGGATGATGCTATAGTCATCATCATAATTATTTTTCAATGGCAAAAGTGAGTTTAGTGCTTCTTATCTCCATTAAAATCTTTTTAAAATATTTATATTCATAAATACTTCCAAATAATGCTATTATTATTTTTTCACAAACTTTGGAAAATAATTTCCAAAAACACCGGAACTTATGTTCTCAATTTTTAGTTTTAAATCCTTTTTATTTACAAACCGTACTTATAGAATTGCACTTTCATATATAAAATATTTTCACAAATGTATATTTTATGTAGATTATAATAAACAAATTTTATAAGTGTTAAGATTTAATCCAACATTATCACTGAATGCCTTATAGTCAAATTGTAAAACTTAATTCACAAGGTGTTTGTTTCAGTGTTCGCACAATTACTATCAACCCGGCTCATGCTAAAAAAGAAAAACTACTCGTAACTTATTCAAGCATAATTCAAAAATCAACGAACAATAGTCAATGCTCATAAACTGTTCGAGTATAACTAATCAAACAATAAATGATGATAACTAAATTCTATCATCTCCTAACAAACACATCATAAATAGTATATTAGTTTTTGAAAATTATTCCTTTATATATAAAATATAATGATAGGTAAAATTATTTCATTTACCAAATTTCAAAACAATACCGTGTCATTTTGCCGTGTCCAATGTTTAGAAACCATTATTGAAACCATGGCGTCCAGCATCACGACCAAAATTCGTAAACCACTAACTAGACCAATCAACACAATATAAAACAACTTTATAGCACTAACAAATACGCTTTCTCATATACACACACACACACACACACACATATATATATATATACACACACACACAACACATACTAAAACTCATTCTAGTTACTAACCCTACCTTTAACGAGTCTGCCCCAATAAGGCCTAGGTGTTCGCCCAACCTAAGCTCCGGTACCACATGTAACAACCTGCCTTTTCAATCCTAAAAAATCGATACAAATACATACATTGTATTTATGCGCCGAGCATCTAAGTGCTGGAAAGATAGATTGTAGGGGTGAAAGAAAAGAATAGACAAAACATTAAAAATGTTGTTAAGAAGTTGTGAATTAATAATAATATTGGAAGTGTTGTACAAAAATGTGAATATAGCAAATACTAGAACTCAATCTAAACTAAATATTAAACCAATTGAAATTAAAAGTGTCAAACCAAATTGGAGGTAAACGAAGTAAATTGAATAGATTTGGTTATGTATGTTATGCAATGATTGTTAAATGGATGTTAGTTGATTGTAAGTAGGAATTCATTAAGTGTTAATGGAATTGAATTAATCAAATTGAAAGCTAAAACAATTGAATTCAAATTGGAAGTTAAGCAAATTTAAATAAAACTGAATATAATTGAATTGGAAGTGAAAAAACTTGAATATGAATTAGTGAATGTAAACTAATAGAATATGAATAAATGAACGTTAGAAAATCCAATGTCAATGAATCAAATGTGATTTAAATTAAAAATCAATTAAATGAATATTAATGAGAAGTAAATTTATATTGATTTGGTTATGGATTGATTGGATAGTTGTTGGATGTTAGTTGGATGATAGTTGTTTGATGTTTGGATTTGTTGCTTATTGATTACATTGCTATATTGGCATATATTGTTGTTATATTGGTATATGTTGTATATTGATATTACTTTTCATATATACATGTTTCTCATCTGTTCGTTGAATATTTAGTAGGAGCAGATGGCATTTGGGTCGCATTTGGAGCTCTCTTTCGCGCTATATTAGCCGTATATGCTCACTACTAATATATAAAGTATATATCTCGAGTTACATATCGTACTTTTACACTTTTTCCCCTATGGGATGCCTCATCCTCGAAGATGAGATGTATATTTGTGATATATATATATATATATATATATATATATATATCGTGATCCTACTACGATCGAACCGTGTAAAGGAATCGCCGGCGATTTTTTTCGAAAATTTAAGGCGTTAGAATTTTTTTGAGAAATTGGAAATTTTTTGATAACTAAAATTTTGATATTGAGTTAAAGATTAAACGATATTAGTTGGTTTTGAAAAGATAACTATGAACGAATTTGAAAACTTAGAAAAGTTTTTATAAGAAGTTTAACTATTGGATTTTGGAAGAGCTAAAAGATTTAAATGAATTTGAAATCTACTTTGAATGATTTGCTTTGAAAAGATAATGGATTTTAGTAACTTTTTCTTACTTGGTAATTTCGGGGACGAAATTCATTTAAGTAGGGGAGAATGTAACGATCCAGAATTTTAGTCATTTGCAAGTCGTATATTTAATTGATTTCAAATATTCACAAGTAAATTTTATAAGCTGAATAACTTATGTTCGAATATAGTGATTTAATTGGATAATTAAATGGTTAATTTAATATCTAAAATTTCTGAAATAATTAGAAATTGAATTTAATATGAATGAAAATTATTTATAAAGTTAAATTAAATTCTATGTAGATTAAAATGATGTTGGTAAACTTTTGAAATTGAATTTAAAAGTTAATTTGTAGAAATTGAATATTTTAATATTTAATTAACGTGTAAAAATAGTCATTTTTCATACTGTCTTGGATTTCAACGAAACCATTTTCATTGGATCTATAATGTTATATTATTGTAGGATTTCAAATTTAATGTCAATCGGATTTACGGTTTATTCGTGGCAAGCTGAAACGCGTAGAAATTCGTTTAAGTAAATTTTAAATTTAAATAAGTCGATTCGAAAACCTATCTTCCAAATACGATCAAATTGGCTCTCGATATATATTCCATTGTGTTCGGAATAATGGTAAAACATTATAAATGCCAAGCGGCACGCTTCGTTCGGTATTCGAAAAGTTTTTAGATGAATAGTGTCGCAACGTTTTCTATAAGTGGACATGCTTTTATTCATTTTGCACAAACCCTAAAAGAGCTGGGTCTAGACGCTGTTTTGTATTCTATGGCTAGAATTACACGATCTTTCTCGTCAAATATCTTCAAATCCATCGACTTTACGTGAAACTTTCAACTAGAAAATTGTAGAGCTTATCAAGATCTCTCAGGTCAACGGCCGTGATTGTTTTTAGAGTGTGGGATTGGCGACGATTTGTGTTTGAACACACCGTGTTCATACGTGTATATTGAGGAAAATATATGGCCGAGCTCGACCAGATTTAGGCCGTGGGTTGCGCACGCTTAGGCGGAGAGAATGGTGGCCTCATATCTTCCTCCGGTGGCTTGTAGGTGGCGCGATAATTGATGGTTGGAGGGCGGCATTGGGTTCGAACTCATATGAAACGACAAGGAGAAGAAAGAAGAGGGTAATGGCCGATATTGATGTAAGAAAATTAATGCCTGCGATTGAGTAGGTTTAAAATAAATTAAAAAGAAATTATTGATTTAATTATATTAATTCGTGTGATCATTAAAATGTCGTAACTTCTTCAAACGAGGTCCGTTTTTTAACGAAATGAATTACGTTGAGTCCGTATTAATGAGCACTATACTTCAGAGCTGGATTGGATTTGATTGGAGCTGGTGAAAATTTTGGGTAAAACTACGAAACGAAGAAGACGAAACAGGAACAAGAGAGATCCACTAAAGAAGACATAGATAGCCCGGTTTACGAAGATTCTTATCTTGATATCCATCAAGATAATTGGGAATTGGGAAAACTTAAAGAAGAGAAAACTTATGTTTGGTTTAAAAAGGAAGAACTCTTTTTTTTATGACAGTTCCAAAAAACGTACTTCTGTATCAAAAAAACGTATTCGTAGAAATATTTGGAAGAAAAAGGGAAATTTAGTTGCACTAAAAGCCTTTTAAAACACTGCAACTGCTATTGGAACCAAAGTGATTACAACTCATTCTTTCTGATTCATAGATATTTTTATATAAGTGAGAATAAATATTATTTATGTTGATTGATAATTTTTTGGATGATATATGATATATTATATATATTGATTGGTATTTGGATATATTCATGCCTACTGGAGCAGATGAGACCCTATACATTCACGTTTATGAGCGAATGACCCTCCGTACGTCCGTCTGTCTCGGAGCGGATATTGTACATATATTTTAATATGTATATTTGTTGCAGATGACAGGTTGGAGGGATCCAACTAGATTCCTCACCGTAGTGGTTTTATTTATAGATATTGTGATATATATTGCTATCATATGATATATGATGTTTTGGATGTTATGATTGATGTATTTAGTGTTGTTGCAGTATTGGGCCTATTTTTGGTAATTTAAAAATGTTAAAGTGATGATTTCAATTTAAAAAGAATTTATAAGTGATTTTGAAAATAGATGTTTTGTTAATTTTGAATGGTTAAGGGAATGAATTGATTTTTAAACAAATAAAGGATATAATATTTATGTTATAAAAATTATGTTGTTTGCAAATCATAATTGAAATGTGATTTTTGAACTGTGAAGTTGATTATTTTATAAAATAATTTAAATTAAGAATTTTTGAATTATTATAAATGGTATGTATATAGATTTATAAAATATAAATGGATTTTATAAGTAAATTAGATTTATGAATTTGCGAAGTTATAAAGGAATAAATTGGCAAATAAATGATTTATAAGTAATTAAGTTATAATTTGGATTTTTGGCATATAAACGAAATAAATGGAATTGGTTAATAAAGGAGATTTCTATATAGAAGTTTTTATAAAATATAAATGTGATTGTTTTATAAATCCGAAATTAATTGAATTTGATAAGGTAATTATTATTAAAGGAATTTCATCCACGATTTTGAACGATGGATAACCCTTAAAATAAATGTTTAGGAATATTGGATTTGGCAAGAGAATTATATTCATGATTTTGGACAGTGAATAATCTTTTGAATTAGAATCTTTTGGGAAGTGATCATTTAAATGAAGTTAAATGATATGAAGATGTTTTAAAATGTGTTAAGTATTGAATGCATAGATTTCAACATTCATAGTTGAAATATACGTTGTCGAGAAGTAAGGAAATGATAGACTATAACACTGCTGTTATAGTAAATGATTTTCGAAAGGAAATATTTTGTATAGTATATGGGATTCATATATCTATCTAATTTTTGAATCTCCATACTAATGATTTTGAGTTGTCGTAACGATGTTTTACGCAACATTCATTTTGACCCGAATAAGCATGTTTAAAGAGAATGTATTCTTAAAGAATAAAATATATACTTAATCGTGATTTAAGTATATGTAACTTTTTTCTAAGTGCTGAAAATAAATTGATTTGTGAATTACTTATTATTAAAAGTATATGGAAATGTTTTCCGGTATAGAAGTTAAAATGGTTTTGCAAATTATATCTCTTTAAAGATAATTTGAAGTGAATATTTGGCAAATGGTTTAATTAATAAAAGATTAATAAAAAGAGCCTAGTGATTGCTTATGGTGCTAAATATTTATTTGTTGTTTTGATAATTAAATAACCGACTATCAAATTTGGCCAATTTTAGTTTCTTAACTTGATGTGGGAACTATTTAGTCGTACACTTAGTACGTAGCCTTCTTTGTAGGCTTGATTATCATTTGTGTTAAGGATGTTGATTCGTGTAGTGCAGAGTACTACTCCAATCTATCGAGCTTCCTTCTTGGCCGATGGATAGCAAGTTAAAAGTTGAAGACATGATAAGTTTATGAGATTTAGTTTCTGTGCGAGGTTGAGAAACGCTTTTGCGTTGTTGGTGCGAAGAGACGGAATCAGATTTATTTGAAAACCACTTCGGACCAATGTTTATGCGTTCGATTATGCAAGTTATGATGATATTGATATTTAGGATTTTCATAGTGGGGGACTGCTTGTTGATCGTTTGGGGTTAAAATCTCAATATACATCCAGTAGCAGTAGTCTCTTCGTTATGAAATATCCAATCGAATGACTATTCGCTACTAATCCTAAGGATTTCCCAACAGGATGTGGTAGGGAAGTACCTTCGGTTTGTCATGTTCCTAGACAACTTGTATGGATGTTTTTTTGACATTGCATTTCTAAAGATTATGTACATTGGTTTTACAAACGTACATCAGTGGTGGTGGAGAAAGCAACTTGTCTTAGCTTGACACCCTTCTTGAGACGTATGAGCTTAAGGGTTGTATTTTTGTGGAAGACAATTAGTAGTCAACGGAAATGGCCGTGTGGCATTCAAAGTGATGTGCTATGTGATATGTGAAAGGTAATCGTCACCTCAGGCCTCATCAACCGAAAATGACCGAAACAGGGTTAGATGCAGCAAGGCTAAGTGGGTCACTTCCAAGTATGATATGATCATCCTCTTCTAGATATTTCTTTACGCGCTATGACACCATGTATCTGATTATTGTGGTTTGTATACTAGAGGGCCCTTGGAAAAGGTCGGTAACGACCGGATGATGATATATTCGGTACCATCTAGTTATAGAGGTGGACCGATCTTGTGTTGGTAGATGATCCTTTGTGATGGTCCTCGGTACATTACTTTAGAGATGTACTACCGAAAGGTAGCCCCCTCACCTGGTCATTTGTATGGAAATCCAAACTCCACTATGATCTTACGGTTTTGTTTGTAAATGCGTAATGAATAGCCCCGAAATGCTATATGGGTAACCATTTCGGCTATGATTAATATTATTTGTATACTAGACACTGGTATAATATCAGATGATTTGATATGAAATATTTTAGTTATCGTAAGGTAAAAACATGTCCATGTTTATGTGTGGACGTGTCTTACGAGATAGTTTTTTTGATAAAGGAAAAGTTTGGTAATTTAATAAACTCAGTTGAGTCTATTTTTCACACTGGTTTACCAGACTGATCCGGACGTTCTTCTCTTTCAATGCTCGGGTCTGGCCGAGTATATTTATAGGTTCGGATTTGGTGCTTTTGGAGCTTCAGCGGGAGAGCTGGAGATCTTTATTTTCGTATACATGTATCTGTTTTGATTATCCGTTGCATTGTGTTGTATATTGTCAGCGTTTGTGAGGACATATTATTATAACTATTCAGGCTGATAACTAGTGATTGATTGTTGAACTTTGATTGATGTATGTATATATAGTTTCTGTTTTGTAAAGATCATCGATATGATATTATATGTTTTCCGCTGCGATGTGAGATTCTGTATGGTTATGTTTTGTTTTCTCTTCTATCTTTCTTCTCTTCTATTCTTCTCTCTTCTTTTCTTTCTCTTGACTTTCCGTCAGTCTATGCTCTACGGGTCGAACATGTGTGGTTTATTGTCGAATCAAAGCGTACAGATTTGCGGGTCGTCACATAAGTTAACTTCAAAACAATATTAAAATAATAATAAATTAAATTTATAATGTTATTAATACAATAATCAATTAACTTTCACTAATATAATATCATAAGTGATTAACCTATCATATAATTAAATAAGTGAACAAATATAATCAAGTAACTTTAATTAAAAATGACAGTATAGATAAATCACGTTGAATTAATAATTAAAATATAATTAAAACATTTTTAAACATTAATTAAATGACTTCAAAAAAATAATTAAATATTGTTAAATAACACTAAGAAATAACTTTTAAGAATTATATTAATAAAATAATCGACTTAAATTGTTATTCAAAATAATTATTAATTATCTTTAAAACATTATTAATAAATATTTGTTACTTTCAAAATCTTCTTACTAAATGATAATTATTTAAGCACATGCAATAATTTAATGTAGTGTCCAACATTAGATTTTGAATCATATTTAGCAACCAATTGTATTTGCATCCCAACATTCTCCTTTCACACTCCACTTATTTTATTAAAATACATTATGTATTTTTTATACTCACTTTGCCTTTTAGGTTATTTATGGAATATTACTAGATTGGGTTCAAAAATAAAAAAAATGTTCCAATCACCTTGCTCATCGTGGGTGACGACAACAAACCTGCCAATCGAGGCATGGGTAATACCAATACCCGGCCATAATGGGTGTGGATGTTAATGATAATCCCCTTCGAAGTGGGTATGAGTAGGAAAAATACGTTCATCATCGACGAGGGTAATGATACTATACTTGGCGTGGTGTTCTTTGATACCCATGTTTAGCTCAAGCGTGGATGTTGTTATGATTCAAGCCCTCGTTAAACTCGAGGCAAAGAAAACAAAACATGATAGGTTAAAATGATGATGAAGTGCATACCAGAGATGTCGCGAATTCTTCCTTAGGTCGCGGCGAAATCCTAGGTCGCTCCAACCTAAGTCGCGAAACTATGGAAGATCGCGAACGACATAAGTTAGATCGCTTCCAGCCTAAGTCGCGAGCTCCAGAAACCCTAGGTCGCGAGGTCAAAGCCGCTCCAGAAATCGCGAAACCTAGGTCGCTCCTCCTCCGCCTTAAGTCGTGGCGAAACATAAATCGCTCCAGAATCCGTATATCGTGAATTCCTAAATCGTAGGTCGCGAACTTCTAATTTCTTATGTCACGAATTCTTAAGTCGCGAACGAGCTATGTTATGTCGTTGATGATTCCTTAGGTCGCTCCAGTTAAGTCATTTTCGCCAGTAGATCACTGTAGAAGGCTAAGTCGTTGTTTTTGCTAAGTCGTATGCTGTAACTCATGTTTTCTAAAGTTGTATGTTGATAGGTCGTATTGTTTAGGTCGTCGCTGTTTAAGTCACGAGCGTTGTTTCATTAGGTCGACTGTGATGTATTTTTCTTAAGTCGTGTGAAGTGTTGTAACGTGTGCTGAGTTGTAAGCTCCTATAAATAGCGGGTGAGTTGTATCATTTGAAGGTTGTTGATTTTAGGGAATAAAACTTTTTGAGTGCTTTGTGCCTCTTTTAAATTTGAAAGTTGAGTGTGAGCTCCTTTCTCCATCTTCGGTTATTCGAGTGCGCTCGAATCAACGGATTTGAAGCCGATTCACAGAATCTCATACGCGAGATCAACATCGAAGAATCGTAGATCTTCTAACACGGTATCGTGCACGATCAACTTGTTAAAGATAGCTAGAATCTGGTATGTCGAGAGATCAACAGATTTGGGCATTTATCCTGGGTATCATCAATTCATCAGTTTATCATCGTATCGTTCCATCGTTGTTTGTTGTTGTTGCATCATTTGGTGACAACTTGTTATCACCCCTGCGTCAATTTGGTACCAAAGCTTCAGAATCAATTCCGAAGTTGATACAGATCCGAAGTTAAAGTTAGAGCTAAGTTTGATCAAGGCCGAGAGTTAAAGTTAGACCGAAATCGAGTTAAATCAAAGACGAGTTCAAGTCAAGCCGAGAGCTAGAGAAGGAAACGAGAAGTTGAAGTATCATGCCTTCGAGACGAGCTAATCATCATCAGAATGTTGCCGATGTGTATCGAAGAGAAAATGCTAAACAAACGGAGCAACGAATTAGTGATAAATTCAATGAGAAGTTTGATGAGGGAATTGGTAGATTGGAAAGGCTCGTGATGAATATAAATCAAACTCGACAAAGAGCATCACCAGGTTCAAATCAAGGTGGTCATAGAATTTCGCCATCAAATTCCGAGAGGAAAAGAATGTCAACAAAATCTTATCGAGATAGAAGAGAATCATCAGTTTCAGTAATGCGAGAACACCATGGGTACAGAAATAAAGAGAGAAGAACTCAACGTGAGTACGAAAATGAACCATATCGTGATGTTGAAAGACAGGGTAGAAGGACCATGTATGATCGTAGAGATGTAGATGGTAGAGATCGATATCGAAGTACATCTGATTTTGAGGAGAATGGTGATAGAGGTAGTATTCATTATCGAAATCGAGGCCAAGTGCAAAATCAATACCTAGATTCAGAAAATGATCGTCGATGGGAGTCGGGGATGAAAACAGAGATTCCATAATTCAAAAGGGGAACGATAGCGGAAGAATTTTTGGATTGGTTATCAAATGTTGAAGAAATTTTTGACTTCAAGGAAGTACCCGAACATCGTAGAGTTAAGTTGGTCGCTACATGATTGAGGGGTAGAGCTATGGCCTGGTGGCAACAAACTAAACTTACACGGGAAAGAATGGGAAATTCGAAGATTGTTTCATGGGAAAAGATGAAAAAGTTGATGAAGGCTACTTTCTTGCTTTATAATTATCAGTCTCTTATGTATCAGCGCTTACAGAATTTGAGACAAGGGACAAAGTCGGTAAATGATTATGCAGATGACTTTTATCAACTGATTGCTAGAAACGATATCATGGAAACGGAGGAACAGTTGACATCTAGATTTGTTGGAGGATTGAGAATGCAAATTCAGGATATGGTAAATATGTTTGATCCAAGATCAGTTGTTGAAGCACACCAGAAGGCTCTAGCTTGGGAGAAGCAAGGTAGAAGAGTAGGTGGTGCGCTTACAAGTTCGATCAATCAGGTGAAAGGGGCTAGTAGCAATACTAATGTTTCCAAGACTGTTAGTAAACTGGTTGTCAATGAAGTTGCTAAGACCAAGGTCAACAACATGTCAAGTGTTATAACTGTCAGGAGTTTGGTCATAAGGGCAATGAATGCCCGAGGCCTAAGAAGCGAGCGATGGTTGCTGAGCTTGAGGATGAGGATGCAGAAATAGAATGTTCTAATTCACCACAAGTTGAGGAGGAGGAAGAATTACTGACGGGAGACGAAGGATATTCTTTAATGATGAGGAGATCTTGCTTGACGCCAAAGCAGGAAGAGGAGACTAGCTGGTTGAGGAGTAATATTTTTCAGTCGACGTGCACTATTTTGGGAAAGGTTTGTAAGTTTGTTATTGATGCAGGAAGTTGTGATAACATCATCTCTACAGAAGCTGTAAAGAAGTTAGCGTTAAAGACAGAGAAGCGTCCCAAACCCTACAAATTAGCTTGGTTGAGAAAAGGTGGGGAAGTGAAGGTTAGTTGAAGAGCTTGTGTAACTTTTTCCATTGGAAAGAAGTATAAGGATGAAATTTGGTGTGACGTGGTAGATATGGATGTATGTCATTTGTTGTTGGGAAGACCGTGGCAATTCGATAGAGCCGTACAACACGATGGTAGGACTGAATGCTATAGTTTTATGTTCAATGGAACTAGAATCACTTTAGTTTCTAAAAAGCGACAACAAAGTGAAAGCAAGTTGGAGGAAATCGAGGAACTAAAGACTCTGTTATCTTTGAAGGAGTTTGTCAAAGAAATAGAGGATGGGCATGAAGTATTTCTGTTGATTGGACGTGAAAGTAGTGAAACGGTTGAAATTCCTGAGGAAGTTAAGCCAGTGTTGAAGGAATTTGAAGATGTATTTCCTAAAGAATTACCAAAAGAGTTACCACCGTTGAGAGACATACAACACCAGATTGATCTTGTTCCGGCAGCTGTGTTACCACATAGACCACACCATAGAATGAGTCCAAAGGAGCACGAAGAGTTGAGAAGGCAAGTGGAGGCGTTACTTGAACAAGGGCGCGTATAAGAAAGTTTAAGTCCTTGTGCAGTACCAGCCTTGTTAGTGCCAAAGAAGGATGGAACCTGGAGAATGTGTACAGATAGTCGAGCACTAAACAAGATTACAGTGAGGTACAGATTTCCGATGATAAGATTGGACGACTTGTTAGATCAGTTGAGCGGAGCTGCTATATTTTCAAAGATTGATCTGAAGAGTGAGTATCATCAGATTCGAATTCGACCAGGGGATGAATGGAAGACCGCATTCAAGACGCGGGAAGGGTTGTATGAATGGTTGGTCATGCCATTTGGTCTTTCGAATGCACCCAGTACTTTTATGCGAGTAATGAATCAGATCTTTCGACCGTTTATTAGAAAGTTTGTGGTGGTATACTTTGATGATATATTGATATGCAGTGGAAGCACAGAAAAACATCTACAACGCTTGCAGGAAGTATTGATGATACTTCATCAGGAGCAATTTTACGCGGCAACAAAGAAGTGCATGTTTATGACACACAGTGTTTTGTTTTTGGGACATGTGTTGTCCAAGGAAGGAATCCATGTGGATCAAGGTAAATTTGAAGCAATCAAGAATTGGCCACAACCCAGGACTGTAACTGAAGTGAGAAGTTTCCATGGGTTAGCATCATTCTACCGAAGGTTTATTGCATATTTCAGCAGCGTGATGGCACCAGCGACATATTGTATGAAAGGAAATCAGTTTGTGTGGACTGAGGTGGCTGATTCTGCTTTCCAACAGATCAAGACACTCTTGACTACAACACCGATTCTTAGATACCCGGATTTTCAGTTGCTCTTTGAGCTAGATACTGATGCGTCTAAGGTTGGAATTGGTGGAGTATTAAGTCAGAAGGGTCGTCCAATTGCTTATTTTAGCGAGAAACTTTCTGGAGCCAAGACAAGATACAGTACCTATGACTTGGAGTTCTATGCTATTGTCCAAGCCATAAAGCATTGGAGACACTATTTATTTCATAAAGAGTTTGTGTTATATACGGACCACGAAGCGTTGAAGCATTTGCAGAGACATGATAAGATTGCAGCTAGGCATGCTTCATGGATCGCATAATTGCAACATTTTACATTTGTTGTAAAGCATAAGTCGGGAGTTACAAATCGGGTGGCAGATGCATTGAGTAGAAGAAATCATCTGTTGACTACGATGAGAGTTGAAGTGACGGGTTTTGAAGTATTTCTAGAATTGTTTGTTGAAGATCCTTACTTTGCTAAGATTATAGATGAAGTCGAGAAAGGGAAGACGGATGAGTATCTGTTAGTGGATGGTTTTCTCTTCAAAGGAAATCGATTATGTATACCAGTGTGCAGTTTGCGGATGAAGATTGTGAAGGAATTGCATGAAGAAGGACATGTGGGAAGAGATCGTACCTTGCAGTTGATTTCTCAATCATATTTTTGGCCTTTCATGAGGAAAGAAGTTGAAAGATTTGTGCAGAAATGTCACATATGTCAAGTTTCCAAAGGGACAGCTACGAATGCAGGATTGTACATGTCATTGCCCGTGCCTACTAGACCATGGGTTGATGTTAGCATGGATTTTGTTTTGGGTTTGTCAAGAACTCAACGAGTGAATGATTCTATATATGTTGTGGTGGATAGATTTTCGAAAATGGCATATTTCATAGCTTGTAAAAAGACCGCTGATGCAGTCCGTGTTGCTCAATTGTTCTTTAAAGGGATTTATCGACTACATGGGCTACCTGAGACCATTGTTTCTGACCGGGATACTCGATTTCTAAGTCATTTTTGGTTGAGTCTGTGGAAGATGGTTGGGATTATGCTAAATTTTAGTAGCGCCTATCATCCACAAACGGATGGGCAAACGGAAGTGGTGAATAGATCTTTGGGAAACTTATTGAGATGTCTTGTGAAGGATAATTTGAAGAGCTGGAATGTGAAATTGTGTCAAGAAGAATTCACACATAATCATGCTATTAATCAAAGTACTGGATTCAGTCCATTTCAAGTGGTATATTCAGCAATTCTGAAAGGACCGTTGGATTTATCGACAATTCCACTCCAGAATGGGGTTTTTAAACGAGCTTGTGATTTCGTGAATGAGTTGCAGGAGTGTCACAGGATTGTTCATGAACGATTGCTTAATGCAAATGAGAAGTATAAACAACTGGCGGATAAGAAGCGAAGGAGTGTGGACTTCAAAGAAGGTGATTTTGTTTACGCGGTATTGACGAAATATCATTTTCCAGTTGGAACTTACAACAAGTTGAAAGCTCGAAAGATTGGTCCAGTAGAAATTTTGAAGAAGATCAATGATAATGCGTATCAGTTAAGGTTGTCGGAAAATGTTCATACTTCTGATGTTTTCGATGTCAAACACTTAATTCCGTATTATGGGGAGAAGTTTGTCGAAGAAGAGGAAAGTGTGAATTCGGAGACGAAGTCTTTTCAACCAGGGGAGGATGATCGCGCATACTAGAGATGTCGCGAATTCTTCCTTAGGTCGCTGCGAAATCGTAGGTCGCTCCAACCTAAGTCGCGAAACTATGGAAGATCGTGAACGACATAAGTTAGATCGCTTACAGCCTAAGTCGCGAGCTCCAGAAACCCTAGGTCGCGCGTCAAAGCCGCTCCAGGAATCGCGAAGCCTAGGTCGCTCCTCCTCCGCCTTAATTCGCGGCGAAACATAAATCGCTCCAGAATCCGTATATCGCGAATTCCTAAATCGTAGGATGCGAACTTCTAATTTTTTATGTCGCGAATTCTTAAGTCGCGAACGAGCTATGTTATGTCGTTGATGATTCCTTAGGTCGCTCCAGTTAAGTCGTTTTCGTCAGTAGATCGCTGCCGAAGGCTAAGTCGTTGTTTTCGCTAAGTCGTATGTTGTAACCCGTGTTTTGTAAAGTTGTATGTTGATAGGTCGTATTGTTCAGGTCGCTGCTGTTTAAGTCGCGTGCGTTGTTTCTTTAGGTCGACTGTGATGTATTTTTCTTAAGTCGTGTGAAGTGTTGTAACGTGTGCTGAGTTATAAGCTCCTATAAATAGCGGGTGAGTTGTATCATTTGAAGGTTGTTGATTTTGGGGAATAAAACTTTTTGAGTGCTTTGTGCCTCTTTTAAAATTGAAAGTTGAGTGTGAGCTCCTTTCTCCATCTTCGGTTATTCGAGTGCGCTCGAATCAACGGATTTGAAGCCGATTCACGGAATCTCGTGTGCGAGATCAAAGTCGAAGAATCGTAGATCTTCTAATACGGCATCGTGCGCGATCAACGTGTTAAAGATTGCTAGAATCCGGTATCTCGAGAGATCAACGGATTTGGGCATTTATCTTGGGTATCATCAATTCATCAGTTTATCATTGTATCGTTCCATCGTTGTTTGTTGTTGCAGCATCATTTGTTGACAACTTGTTATCACCGCTGCGTCAAATGGTCAAATGATTCGTTGTGAAAAGAAAACGAAAAAAAAAATTGTCACATTTTAGAAGTTTTTTGGGGTATGAGAAAAGAATCCTTGAATGCAAATAGTTTTGGTTTATTTTAGTAAAAACAAATGGGCATATCCTGAAATAAAAACTGAATAGCTTATTTCTGTTAAAATAAAAATAACTAGAAGTATAATAATTATTTGTTTGATTTATAATTTTTTGTAATTTTTTAATATAGCTAGGGAGAAAATTTTAGTTCAACAAATTCAACACTTACTAACTCCATATTCTTGAGGGTTTGAACCAAGTTCCCAAAAAATGAGTTCAACAAGGATTTACACATTTAAGAACCCCTTTTTTTCCCTAACGGTCAACATGTCTGTTCAGACTTTGATATTTTAAGAATTTAGAAGCCAAGAACTCAGAAAGCTCAGTTCAAAACCCATCTGACAGTCTTAGTTGATATTTAGTATATTATAAGTTACATATTTTCAGTGGTTTTGTATCATGCACCACGCAGTTTCGAGAATAGTGGTGTTGGACTTACTAATGTTTATTCACAAGTATAAAATAATGCAAGTGATAAAATCATGAACCTAGCGTACTAAGAAAATATGATTGCTTAATAAACAATAACCATACACGACAATCTAAGTGAGAAATGGAACCGACACATTGTCTTCTGATCATAAATTTCAAACTAACAAAAGCTTATCGTCATCGTTCAGTTGCTTGTTTAATTATACTTGTTACCGAGAAAGACATCAGTAAGAACTGTTTTTGACTGCAACGAGGCCTTCAGCAGCTTCAAACCCTGTCATAAATTCAAAATTTATAAACATCATGATCAATAATGATTAATAATTTAATATACAAAATAAAAATAAAAATAAAAATGAATAAACTACCTGCTTAATGTCTAACTCCACATGTTTCTCCACAAGCGAACTAATGTCCTTAACCTCAAATTTATTCAGTATGGTAATACTGGATATAGTGGATGTTTGCGCCAAAATTGGTCACAAACACCCAAGGTCGTGAAAGCACCCGTTTACGTGTTCAATTCGATAATATTCAGCACAGAACTCAGCAACAATCAGTATAGAATTCAGCTCTAAGTAACAAATCACAGTAATTCACAAGCAACAATCACAAACACAGGATTTATAGTGGTTCGGCGTTCGTGCCTACGTCCACTTTGAAGGGTTTCTCTTTATTGCTTTGCTCGATTCAATCGATTACAATGGATTACAGCTGACAATTGCTTTGAAATCTGAATGCAACAGCGATTCTGATAGTTAAACTTGAATCCGGCAGAGTCTTGGCGTTCAATGGCGGAAAGATCCACTTTTCTGAAGGCTTCAGGGTGCTATTTATAGGCGTTGGAGGCCCAGATCTTGCTGAAACTTCGTGAGACTCCTTCTGGCACGTGAGTGGGCCCACGCGACCGACCCCACCAAGTTTCGTCTCGATCTGACATCGGTTCGAAGTGATTTCGAACCCATCAATAAATGGTCCAATCGAGCTGAAACTTGGCAGGAACAATCTTTACCTCACATGGAAGATACTGTGAAAATTTGGTTGCATTTGGATCTATGGTTAAGGAGATATGCTCGGTTCGAAATCGACACCTTCGGTTGGCTGAGGCGTTCGAACCCATTATTTCGAACCCTTCGCTTCGAATCCATCAGTGCACGTGAGCTTGCAGTGACGTGGCGCGCAATATTCGAATCGATCCTAACTTATCTCCGAATGGACCGCTTCGACTCCGTGAACTACGGCGAACACGTCCTCCAAACCAATTGACTCGGTGGATTCGAAATAGGAAGCACTCTTGGTTTCGAACGTGACATTCGAATCCAGGAATTCTTATGGGTTCGAAGTTGATCGGTTCGAATTGGGTTATTCGATGGGTTCGAAGTGAGGATGTGAGGCCGAGTGAAGTCGTGGATTCGAAGGTATGCTACTGTGGTGGGTTCGAAGGTAATGGAGTCGAAGGCGATGGAGTCGAGGCTGGGTACTAGCTGATGGGTTCGAACATCATGAGTTCGAAGGCAAGGGCGTGGATGGGTTCGAACAGCATGGTTTCGAAAAGGATGGGTTCGAAATTCATGGTTTCGAACCGGACAATGACTATTTCTCTTCACACTGAATCCATCATATCTTGAGCATACGAACTCGGATTGACTTGAAACTTGAAATGATGGCTCCTACAACCTTTCTTGTCGTGTCCTATCAATCGTGGCCTGATCCGGACTCGGGCAAAATTCATCGATATCCATAGCTAAGTGATGTATAACCAATCTCTAAGACGGACTGTTTCCCGTTTTCGACCAATCTTTTGATATCACGGCTTTGCCAAAAAGCGGGATAACATTTTGCCCCCCAAAACATGCCTTGCGGTAGGAAGGTGTGTTTTGTAATGCTTCGAGTTGGATGTTCGTATCCGGTTATCAACCTGCAAAGAACTCGATAGTTTCATATGGACTCAAATGACGATCGTTCGAGATCGAGCTATTTGGGATGAAGCGCGGCCGTTCGTGGTCAAGCGTCAACTTCAAATGACGATCGTTCGCGATCGAGTCATTCGAGGTGAAGTGCGACCGTGCGCGGTCGAGCGTATAAATCCATGCTTCGATCGTTCGGGATCGTATGCTGCTTGAGGTGAATCGGGACCGTTCGCGGTCCGTGCCGTTCGTGGCATAAGATCGAATAGGACCGTTAGCGGTCGATGCCGTTCGCGGCGAATGATGAGATGGGACCGTTCGCGGTCGACTGCCGTTCGTGGCAAATGATGATCGTTCGCGACCAAGTGCCGTTCAAGGCGAATGGTGACCGTTCGAGGTCGGTTTTCATAATCAGTGAGCCATGACCGTTCGCGATCAATGGCGTTCGAGGCAGGAAGCGATCGTTCGCGATCGTGTGCCGTTCGAGGCGAATCTGTGACCGTTCGCGGTCGTGTGCCGTTCGAGGCGGAGGGTGATCGTTCGCGATCGTGTGCCGTTCGAGGCGAATTTGTGACCGTTCGCGGTCGGGTTTCGGACCTCAAGTGACGACCGTTCGCGATCAAGCCATTTGAGGTAAGGCGAGTTATGACTGTTCGAAGTCGGGTGCCGTTCGTGGCGGATTGTGACCGTTCGAGGTCGGATGCCGTTCGAGGCGAATTGTGTGTGTGCCCGGGAGGGCTTGGTGTTATCGATGCCAGGGTCACGTTCGGGTGAGTTCCTGGATCGTTTATAGGGGCGGTTCATCGCCGTCTCAGAGCTTACCTAGGGACCGTTCGCGACCCTGTACATGTGCAAGCAGCCTAGCCATTCCAGAGTTATCAAAATCAAATAATTATCAAACAGATGAGTTCCAAAAACAATGTCCAGATAAACAAAGTCCAAACGTTCAAATCAAAATGAAACGAAAGTAAAGCATGGATGTCAAAGTGTAAGTTCCCACTACGAAACGGTCGGTGATCACTCAGAGCATGCCTGGAGATCGTTCGCGATCTCGCGCATGTGTAAATGATTTAATTGTGGTAGTGGAAGCTTACGACTTGTTCATCGTTATTTCATTCAGTTGATAACCAAACGGTGCCTTGATTCAGGATCGCCTCTAGCTGACGTGGATGGTGGTCGCTCTGGTTCCGCCACAGGAGCTCGCCTCCTTACATACTGAGGGAGCATACCGTTCCTGATATGCCCTTCCACCTCATCCTTCAGGTGCCTACAATCATTAGTAGTATGACCATTTAATTCATGGAATACACAGAACTTATCTGATTTCCTTTCGTCTGAGGTAGGATCCCTTCGCATCGGCCTACGGTACGGAATCTGTTCTTTGGTATCCTGATAAATTCGTTCCAGGCTCTCGTTCAACTCAGTGTAGGTGGTGAATCGCGGCTCCCTCCGTTGCCGCTTTGATCTGTCTCTGTCATTCTCAATCTTTCTTTTACCTTTATCTTTGTCCGAGTCCCTTCTAGGGGCGTCTTTGAGTGCAAAAATTTCTATCCCATCTCCTTCTTCTCTCTCGGCATTCGCATCTTCTAATCGTAAAAACTTTTCCGCTTCATGATAGAATTCCTCTAGATCAATGGGTGGATCTTTAGTCAATGAATTTTTGAACTCTGTGCCGTCAGCTATTCCGGACACGGCTGCCATTACTACCATGGATGGATCTGCTCTATCCACTGAAGCTGCTGCAGCATTAAATCGTGCTAGATAACTTCTCAAGGTCTCTCCAGCCTTTTGCTTTAGGGTTGCCAGAGTCATCACGTTCTTGGGTCTGGTAATATGAACCCTGAATTGTCTCATAAATCTCTCCACTAAACCATTCCATGTACCGATGGATCCGTTCTCCAACTGTCTAAACCATAGTGCGGCGATATCTGTCAAATACAATGGAAAACACCGGGCCATAACCTCCTCCGATGCCCCCAGTACTTCCATATGCCTCATATATTTTGTCAGGTGGACCGTGGGGTCCGCTCTCCCGTCATACATATCCAACGATGGTAGTTTGAAATCAGGTGGGTTCCTAGCTTGCCTGATTGCTGAAGTAAAAGGACTTCTATTGACATCTTCCAAATCTTTGTTCACCATACCGCCTCTCAAAGCTCTCCTAACTATCTCTGCCAATCGGTCGTTGTCTCCGAGATGTAATCCTTGTTCACTACTTCCAACCTGCCCCCCGAGCTCACGAGGTAACCCCGGGATCTGCCCCCTTGACTGAGCGTTCGCATCTCTACTACTACCGGGTTGCGCAGATGCTCCTCTTTCTCTTTCCAAGATTGGGTCAACATTCTCCATATGTGTGCCCCCTAGCTCTGGTGCTATGCCGGATGGTCCCGCTCCGTTCTGGGCTCCATTGGCTTCTCTATTCTGTGCCCCAAGCTGTCCTATCTGTTGAAGTAAACTCTGGATCATTTCCTCTTGCCTCTTCATCATAGTTTCCATCTCGTCCCTCGTGATGTATATCGATGGTTGATTTGCTCCTGAGGAAGCCTCTTGGCTTCCCTGTGGTTCGCTTCTCTCTGTCCTTGGCCTCCTACTCGATTGTCTTGCCATAATTCCTAAATCTGAACTCCTATATTTTCAAAATCAACTTTTTCCTGAATCAGTTCTCAGTGAAAGCACCAAAATGTTTGCGCCAAAATTGGTCACAAACACCCAAGGTCGTGAAAGCACCCGTTTACGTGTTCAATTCGATAATATTCAGCACAGAACTCAGCAACAATCAGTATAGAATTCAGCTCTAAGTAACAAATCACAGTAATTCACAAGCAACAATCACAAACACAGGATTTATAGTGGTTCGGCGTTCGTGCCTACGTCCACTTTGAAGGGTTTCTCTTTATTGCTTTGCTCGATTCAATCGATTACAATGGATTACAGCTGACAATTGCTTTGAAATCTGAATGCAACAGCGATTCTGATAGTTAAACTTGAATCCGGCAGAGTCTTGGCGTTCAATGGCGGAAAGATCCACTTTTCTGAAGGCTTCAGGGTGCTATTTATAGGCGTTGGAGGCCCAGATCTTGCTGAAACTTCGTGAGACTCCTTCTGGCACGTGAGTGGGCCCACGCGACCGACCCCACCAAGTTTCGTCTCGATCTGACATCGGTTCGAAGTGATTTCGAACCCATCAATAAATGGTCCAATCGAGCTGAAACTTGGCAGGAACAATCTTTACCTCACATGGAAGATACTGTGAAAATTTGGTTGCATTTGGATCTATGGTTAAGGAGATATGCTCGGTTCGAAATCGACACCTTCGGTTGGCTGAGGCGTTCGAACCCATTATTTCGAACCCTTCGCTTCGAATCCATCAGTGCACGTGAGCTTGCAGTGACGTGGCGCGCAATATTCGAATCGATCCTAACTTATCTCCGAATGGACCGCTTCGACTCCGTGAACTACGGCGAACACGTCCTCCAAACCAATTGACTCGGTGGATTCGAAATAGGAAGCACTCTTGGTTTCGAACGTGACATTCGAATCCAGGAATTCTTATGGGTTCGAAGTTGATCGGTTCGAATTGGGTTATTCGATGGGTTCGAAGTGAGGATGTGAGGCCGAGTGAAGTCGTGGATTCGAAGGTATGCTACTGTGGTGGGTTCGAAGGTAATGGAGTCGAAGGCGATGGAGTCGAGGCTGGGTACTAGCTGATGGGTTCGAACATCATGAGTTCGAAGGCAAGGGCGTGGATGGGTTCGAACAGCATGGTTTCGAAAAGGATGGGTTCGAAATTCATGGTTTCGAACCGGACAATGACTATTTCTCTTCACACTGAATCCATCATATCTTGAGCATACGAACTCGGATTGACTTGAAACTTGAAATGATGGCTCCTACAACCTTTCTTGTCGTGTCCTATCAATCGTGGCCTGATCCGGACTCGGGCAAAATTCATCGATATCCATAGCTAAGTGATGTATAACCAATCTCTAAGACGGACTGTTTCCCGTTTTCGACCAATCTTTTGATATCACGGCTTTGCCAAAAAGCGGGATAACAGTGGACATAGGCATAACAGACAAATCATCCATAACTGTATAAGTAACCACTCCTCTAACGAACCCAGTGCACAAATTTTCAGCAGTCTTAGGCGCATCGACAAATGTCACCTCAGTACGCATATTATTCTGACATCTAGGACATTTGGTGTCGTATTTATCAGCTACATAGCTTCTGCATGGTTGGGAACCATAGCCATCGTTGTTTATGCATCTATAGTACTTCTTAACGTCAGTTTGTGTACCTTCTTCGGCATCGGTGAGTAAAAGAGTGTTATTTGCAGTGGTGTTCGGGTTCAAAAGCGTGGACTTGTTCTGGTTTTGAAGGATGTAAGTTTGATCAAGTAGTTCTAGGCTATGGTAGAGGTTGCCGATGCTGCCAACCATGGATTGTTTGCCGAGAAGCTTGATGATAGTTCCCAGAGGCAATGCAAGTAAACTGAAAAGGAAGTCTACTGCCTCTTTGCCTGCTTCTGCAAATAGAACCTTGTTTGCTTTTTTGTCTAAGAGTAGCTTGATGGTGAGGGCATTGTCATTTGAAGCCATTATTATTTTTTGCTTTTTTCTTCTAGTTTTCTAGAGGTTTTTTTGATCTCTTTTTATGTAACTTGGTTTTGGTTTGCTTCAAATTTATAGGTTTGGAAGCTGATGAAAGTAGAATCATTTCTATTTTTATTTCCCACTTCTGCTCATACCAAACGTTCGATCCATTGGATGCATTGGACGTTTTAACGGGACATCGGTCTCTCTATCCAGTTGAAGGAGCATGAGAAAATTTAACCGTTCGAGTTTGACGCGTCGAACGTTTTCCATGTATGAAGCTAAAATGGTCTAATTTCTCATAAAATAAAAAAGTTGATTCACACTTAAACTTTCATCGAAATGCATTGAATTAGCAAAATTATTTTAGGATATCAGAAGCGTGTCAAAAAACTTTCAAGTAAAAAAACTGTTTCATCACGTTGTGTGAGCGTCTAAAATCTTACGGTTTGGAACCCACAAAGGAATTTTACTCTAAAGAAATTGTTGTAATATTTTTTACATCGTCACTTTGTTTCTTCCAACACGTTAAACCGTGGAAAGGTTTCAACGATTAGGTAGCACTATTTGTGTTTATTTTCATGTTCTTTTAAAAACTGCACAATGATAAATGATGTAATTAAACAAGATGTTCCACAACTTAACACGGTACCAAACAAAATTAGAAATTATAGCCAGTGTTATCGCTGTTTTCAAGAATAGTATCGGAGAAATAGACGGTACTTACATAGTTGCTCGCATATCCCACAGCAATGTACAACGATTTATTGGGAGAAAAAGATACGTCACGGTTCTATAATGAATGATCGAAACAGTAGTTTTCAATTTGTAATAAATGATAGAAACTCAAACATAGAAGATGGAGGGTGCGTTTGCGACGAAAGAAAACTAAGCATTTTCACGGAGCATTTGAGCGGGGCATTTGAGCGGGGAAGTTGAGTGAACAGGAAATGCGTTTGCGGGTACATTTGAGTGGGACATTTAAGTTGTGATTTATAATTTAATTAATTTATAGTTTATTAATTAATCGTTTGTTTTTTAATAAATAATATATGACAATAATTTGCAAAAGTAAATAAATAAATTAATTAAAAAATTATAAATTACTCGGATTCAGCTCAAACCAACTTCATAGTGTAAAGCATTTTGATATGATCGCAACTCAAAATACCACGTCTCAAACGGATCTCATTTGCACGGGTTATTAATTTTATAAATTTATAAAAATGTAATTTTAAGAATTAACATAATTAAATTAACCACAGTAGCAGAAATCATCATTCGGCAAAACTGAGAATTTGACCTGTTTACGTTCATGATGCGCCGGACCAATCACAAATGTGCACCCAAACTTGCTCTTCTGTGTGCATCTGTTCGCTTAAAACAAAATGCACTGTTAAGTTCATGTCAAAATCAAAGTAATTTTAGTGGAAATCCATACAAAAGATTCGTTATGTTTCATGGTATCTTTAATAAAGAAAACCATATTACTGCCACGTTAAGAGTTTATGATTGAAAACTTTTCATTTGCTTTTCTAATACATATGTTACTTTTGTTGGTTGAAAGATTTACTGAGGTAACAGCTATAAACATCAGAGTCAGCAACGCACTTGCCATTGAATAAAGTGGCACAAAAGATGCCACATCTGGCATCTTGGTATTGAAGTTTAGGTTAAATATCACGCAGCTTAGTCTAGTTGAAAGATCACATCTGGAAAAGTTGAAAATCAAATCTTGAAAGTTAAAGCTTCGAGCATTGAACTGAACCAAAAGGCACAAAAGTAGTCACACAGACTTTTGTGGTACAGTTGATGTTCGGATAGCATAGGGATTCCATGTTTGTGGAGGTCTCTCGTTGAATAATGTTGTGAGGTCTACGAAACCAGGAAAGTTAACCCATCGTTATATTGGCTTTTTTTCCATATTGGACCGGACTGGTAGTCTTGGATATAGAGCGTAGTTACCATATAAACTATCAGATGTGCACAATGTATTTCACGTATCACATTTGCGTAAATGCATGCACGACCTTTCAACGATAGTATAACTGGCACACCAAATAGATTTAGATGTTCAGCCTAACTTAACCATTCTTAAGCGGCCTATTCGTATCATCGCTCAAGATATAAAGCGTCCAAGGACGAAGGATGTGAGTCTTGTTAAGGTTTAATGGAGTGGGAATGATAGGGATTGTACTTGGGAAACCAAGGATTATATTAGGGATTCGTATTCCTAGTTGCTGTCGTAATTTGCTATATTTTGTTGTCTCTTTTAATATACTTTGTAACGATTAGGATTTTCGACTTTCGAAAATCGACATTAATTCGTCCACTGTATCAACTGCCGAGCAATCGAACGCCGGAAAACCGAATTGTTGGGGTTAAAGAAAAAGAGGTAGAAGAAGAAAGAAAGAAGAAGCAACAGAAACAATATCAGAATCTCACAATTCGCAGGAGAACAACATATAATAGATAAATGAATAATCTTTAAATCAAAAGAACTGTATCAGTTATTACATTACATCACATTACATTACATTATCAGAGTTTACAATAACAAACAGCGGAAAAGAAATACTATACACTAGTTGATACGCCATGACATCCGGCTTGCCTTCAGATCTCTACAGCAACTCCTGAATTCCAGAATGACCTGATAACCTGATTTTAGGCTACCCGTGTGGAAAATGATGACACCCAGAGTTTAGGAAGGGAGCAATAAACTTCAGGTCAGTCATGAGACAAGTGTGAGAACTTAAAACATTTTATCTTTAAAAAAAACAAACAAAGAAATATTTTAAAATAGATCCGCAATGCTTTTAGAAAATGTAACTACCATAAGGCCTCCCGCCACACACACAATGCGAACGCAGAATTGGAGGAGATTTCTCCTTATGGTAGTCAAACATGCTTGATACGCAAATTTCTTTGATATTATTACAATAAGTGCAAAGTGTAGGAAAACATTTCGAAAGTATAATATAAATCTTAGCCAACATACGACCATTATCGTATGCCTACTATAGCTACCATCTAAACAGTGGGGCGCTATCATAAGTAAATGGCAGGTTATACAACTAAAACCATACAAGGTTCATATTTTTTGTTTGGATTTCCAACAAATGGTCGGGCAAAGGAACTTCCCAAATAAAATGGAATGCCTCTAGAGGGACGTCCCCGGATCCTAACCGGATCTCTGCTAGACAAGGCCGGGTTACCTCTGTAATAGGTAACTACTGATACGAGCATGTCATCCCCCGGTTGTTTGCGACCTTTATCTGAGGATCCTCTCAATAAACAACCACAAAGTAGTAAGTTTGCAGCAACCACAAATTAAGTATCTGTGCTCCATAACATGATACCACTCATAATCCAGAAGGAAATGACATATCCTCAGAGGGCGCTACCCTCAAATAACCTTGCTGCTACGACTCATGTTTCGACCATAACCGGGTTGTGAGGTTCGACGAAGTCTCGTCCAAAGCTACGCTTTTCACAAAGCCACGCTTTGATCAACAAATGATCAGCAGCACTCAGCATGCCACATTGTCAAGTTGGGAATATATTACTGATAACCTTCAACTACATAACCTCTGAGCTCGTACGTCTCAGAGAAGGGTGTTAAGCTAAGAGAATAAATTCTCCGCCACCAACAGAAATGTATTTGAAAGAAATCTGCTTTATATCTCAAAATGTAACATCAAACATACAATCCATACAAGTTTGTTATGGGTTCGAACAGAACCGAATGCACTTCCGAAGAAGTCCTTGCAAATCTGGTATTCACAATCCCGATCGGACTTCCCATCACTTAGGCAATCTCTATACCGGAGCAACTTAGTGCAGAGACAATCGATAGGTCATCCTAACATTCTTGCAAATACCCGGTCTTCACCACCGTTCTTCAAATGCAATCCCATTTCGTCGTATCATTATTCAAAATGGGTTATATGACACAAAGGACCTCTCCCGGCTAAACCGAATAACGAGCGCCTATTTTAAAAATAAGTGTTCATTCAGATTTCAAACAAATTACAACAATTTCCACTTTGATCTTTTAAATAAAAGATCCATCACAATCACAAAGGTTCAATGTGGGTTTCAAATATCCAGTTGGAATTCGACTCCCGGTCGCATCGAAATTCAATTGCCGATTAAGGCCAGTATTGATAATCGGTTATTTAACTATTATTCATCATTCACAACAGTCACTGGATTTCAAATAATTTACCGAATTATTTATTTTTCAAAAATATCTTTACAAGATATATTTTTCCACACTTCAACCATTTGAAAGCAAATTTAAAATCACTTTTCAATCCTTCGAAAAAAAACTTCAAATCATTTTTCACTCGCGGAATAAAATTCCCGAAATCATTTATTTCTAGTGAAAAATCTACCGAGTTCGAATACTAAAAATAATAATTTAAATCATTTATCCAAGTATATACTTGGAAATATTTTAAAGTATACTATTTTTAGACACTTTATTTTAAATATTAGTTATAAAAATATTATACCAAGATTACATATAACTTAAGTCCAAACTAATTTTCAAAATAAAATTAGTATATAGAGTATAACTATTTAAATAACTATTTTCTAAAACAATTATTGATTAAATCTTAGAAATAATCATTTCTATATCAAATTAATTAATTTACTTAAAGGATTTAAAATAATTTAAGAAGTTAACTTCTCCAAAGTATCCTTTTCAAAACCAATTTCTAGAATTTTATATATATATATATATATATATATATATATATATATATATTATTCAAAGCTATTCAGAAATTTTATTCGGCTTTCCAGGGAGAATATACTTTCATTTCAAAATGGTTCATTTAAACCAATTAAATAAATCCTTACCGATTTACTTTAAATTTACGTTTCAACTCCGTAAATTTATTTCCACGCTTCAAAAATAAATCAATGTTTATTTTTAAACAAATTTCCCTTTCCTTTATAAATTCCATGGTGAATTTAAATTTTCAAATATCCACTGACATACGATTTTCAAATCGATTTCAAATATTCACTTTCAACAACAATTCAATTTTTCAATTGATTTCAAAAACAACTAAATCAACTTCCATATTGATTTTCCAAGAAATTAAACACCAAGTGAATTTCATTCAAATCTCAAATTGAAATCAATTTCTACAAAACCCCAAATAAATTTTCAAATTGATTCCAAATTCTTTTCAAAACACCAACTAAATTTCCAAATGGATTTTCCAAAGATTTAAATTCAATCACAAAAAATCAATTCCCAAATGGGTTTCAAATTTTATTTCCTTTTAAAAATAAATTCCTTTTAAAGAAAACAAATTCTTTTATTTTTCAAACTCTTTAAAATCCGTATTTTAAATAAATTCTTCAACCTTTGAATCATATTACCCGAAATCCATTTATTAAGGTTTTTTCCTATTTTTTTTTTTTTTTGAAATTTTATTCAATAAGATTACAAAAAAATCAACACACAACAATGAAACAAATTCAATTATTTGAGGAATCCAGTTGGATCCCTTCAACCTATTTTCCTGCATCCACGGATGTTAGCACAATACCAATCCCGTTTTAAGACGGGATATCGCGGTACATGGGTTTATATAAAATATTATCCGCTATTATGCGGCGCAATATGGTCTTATCTGCTATATAATACGGGAAATCAACTCCAAGTACATATATAATACCAATTCCACTTCAAGGTGGAATATCGCGGTATATGTGTTTAATAAAATAACCTCCGCTTAATATGCGGCGTATATGGTCTATTTCAATACAACAGATAGCAATTTATCATTCAATCACAAAATCAAGAAATTTTAAATCTAACTATTTAAAATTTAAATCGAAACAATTTCGATTGAGTGAGAAGTTCTCACCTTGCTTCCAACTACCGTTGCAGTGTTTTATTCCGAATAAAATTAGACACGCGTTGAATTTTACCCAAAATTCCACTAGCTCCAATCAACTCCAATCCAGCTCCATCGCGTAGTATTTGACAATACGATTCCAACGTAAGCTGTTTCGTCATTTTTCGATCTCGTATAAACAAGTTACAGCTTTTTAAAATTTGTACGATTTTTAATATGAATAAATTTACAATTCTTTTCTATTTTTTTCAAACCCTACATCATAGCCGTTCGTTCCATTCAATTGCATTAGGGCCGCACGTGCCGTCTTCTTCCCCTCCAAAAAAAAGCGAACGAAAACCCTTAACTCGAATGATTCCATTAATTGCCGCGGCCATCACGAGTATCGAGAACACAATCAAACACCACCGAGTCGAAGCCCCGTACGCAAGCTACCATCGGCCGTGAGGACGTCGAACTTGGTCATCATGGTGCCTTGAAAAATGAGCACGAAATGCGCCATTTCACGGTTGAAATTTGGCCTCCATAATGTTCTGATGATCATCATCACCGTATGGATCTGAAGATCTCGATGCCCTCTTTGATGTTGTAGTTGAACATTTTGCATAATTATTTATGGATTAAGAGAGATTAAGGGGAAAAGAAACGAATGAATTCGGCCACTGATGATAATGGTGGCGGCTGAAGCTTGAAACCCTAGGGTTTCGTTGAAAATGTGAAAATAGGGTGCCTTTTATAGAAAATTGCAAAACACTATTCACCTAAAAAAAATTCGAACTCGAAATGAAACGTGCCGCCTGGCGTTTATAATGTTTTACCCCTATTCCTAAACGCAATGGAATATATATCGGGAGCCAATTCGATCGTATTTGGAAGATAGGTTTCCGAATCAACTATTTAAATTTAAAATTCACTTAAACCAATTTCAGTGCGTTTTAGCTTGCCCCGGACAAACTATAAATCTGATTGACACGAAATTTGAAATCTTACTATAATATAAAATTATGGATCCAATGAAACTAGTTTCGTCGAAATCCGATACTGTTTGAAAAATGACTATTTTTACTCTTCAATTAAATATTAAAATATTCAATTTTCCCAAATTAACTTTTAATTCAATTTTAAAAGTTCTATAACATCATTCTAACTCCAATATGATTTAATACTACTTTACAAATCAATTTTAATCACATTAAACCCAATTTCCAATTATTTCTGCAATTTCAAATATTAAATTATCGATTTAATTATCCAATTAAATCTAGATATTTGAAATAAAATTTATTTGCCTTACAAATTTTACTTGTTAATAATTAAAATCAATTAAATATATGAATTTCAAATGACAGGAATTCTGGGTCGTTACAAACTTACCCCCTTAAAAGAATTTCGTCCTCGAAATTGCCAAGTAAGAAAAAGTTACAGAATCCATTAACTTTTCAAAAACAAACCGTTCCAATTTGATTTCAGATTCATTTTAATTCCTTAGCTTTTCCAAAATCCGATGGTTACACTTTTCTAGTTCAATTCCTACATTTTCATTTAAATTTAGAAATTGACTTTTCGTTAACAAAATTTTCCAAAATTTTTCTAACTCCCAAAATTTACGGAAAATTTTGGTAGAGTCTCCCTTGTACGGAGGAGCTTTTGCAATATCACAATAGATACAAATATATGTACATCAACCCACACGGTCGGAAAACAGAAAAACAGTTCATATTTCATATTTTTGTTGTGTAGGCGTAACTTTTTAGGATTTTTAAGCAAAGCAGATATTTATTAGCATTTTGGCATGACCAAATTCAGCCAACTACAGCCCCAGTACCTGTACTTACTCAATTTAAACATGTAAATGACATATATAGGAAATTCATTTACATTTCACTAATTTTCAATAGAAAACACATAGTTTCCATAAGCAATGCAATCAAAATAATTCCCATAAGCAAATTTATAAGGTTTCGATACAAATTTTAATTGCTTACAACCAATTCACATTAGTTCACTTTTAACTCAAATTCAATTACCTAGCTTTCTATTTATCAATTCAATTCCATTAACACTTAATGAATTATATACAATCAACTAACAATCATATAACAACCAAATCATAACCAACATAACCAAATTATTAAATTCACATTTAATTTGGTTTAACGCCTTTAATTCCAATTGGTTGATATTAAATTGACTTCCATTCAATTATTCAATTTCCAATTTACTAGTTTTTAATGAATTAACATTTACATACATTATTCCATATCAATTCATTTACATTAGATTGATTAATATTCAATTCATTAGCTCAATACAATTGTTAATTCATTTGATCACAAAAGATGAATTTCATTTATATAACTCAAGTTCATATTCATTACTTCACTTTATCAATTTACTTCGATACCAAAATCAACTTCATTCAACATCACTTAAGTTATATTCCATTTCAAACATCATTTGTTTAACTTAACTCAAATTTCCCCTTATAAATCCAATTCAGATTTCAATTCTAAAGTAAATTCTATTCAACTTTTACCAAAGTCAAATTTCGTCACTTATTCAAATTCATATCTCGTTTTGCTTAACAAAATTGTTTAACCATTTTATCATTTGGTTTCACTTACATTTTCATATTTAATAAGTTATACAACTTATTTAAACATCAAAGTTATTTTATATAATCACTTCAGTTTAATTTCCATTTCGATAACTTATCTAATCCAAATCAATTTATTTAAACTTCGTTTAGTTAAATTTCATATCATATGTTTTATTATGCCAACTCAAATTTATTTCAACTTTACCAAAGTAAAATCTTTATTATTTCATATTATAAGTCCAAAACTTGTTTTACTTATATTTAACAATCACAACTTGGATTTTAAATTTTCAAATTTGTTTATCACAACAAAACTTCAATTTCCAGTTTGCTATGATAGCAAATCCATCACACAGAAACTTGAAAATGATACTGATGATGCTGCAGTCATCACCCTTATTATTTCCCTGTAACAGTAGTGAATTCAGCGCTTAATATTCTTTTAAAATTTTCCTTTTATTCATAAATCACATTTATAAATCCTTTTCTTATATAATTTCACTATTTAACTTTTAATTTTGGAAAATAATTTCCAAAATAAACTGGATTCAACATTTTCAATTCATAGTTCAAATTCATTTTTATTGCCAACTCATATTTATAAATATATTCATATAGTTTCACTTCTTATATATATAAGATTATTTCACAATTGTAAATCGCATTAATTATAATTCCATACTTAACAATTCATTTGCTTATACAATTATTCTTTTACAATATATTTTTTATTTAGATTATTTAAACATCTTTTAATTAACTTATATATATTCCTACATTTTCAATAACCAAACAATTTATACACACTTTAGTAATTTATGAAAAATTATTTCCTTTATATGTAAAATATAATCGAGGTAAAATTATTTCATTTACCCAATTTAAAATGATACTGTGTCGGTTTACCTTGTTTAAAAGTTTAGAAACCCCTATCGATACAGTTGTACTTCTTGCACCGACCAGAATTCATAAACAGCTCAACGGATAAGCAAACACGATATAAAACATTTTTTATATTCACTAACAAATGCAGGCTCATATCTATTATTCCACTCAAACTTATTCTAGAGTACTACTGACTCTATCTCTAATGAGTAACACCCAACAGAGCCAAGGTTGTCGCTTATCCAAATGCTCAGATACCACATGTGACGATTTGGATTTTCGATTTCCGAAAATCAACATTAATACGTCCAATGTATCAACTGTCGAGCAATCGAACGCCGGAAAACCGAATTGTTAGGGTTAAAGAAAAAGAGATAGAAGAAAAAAGAAAGAAAAAGCAATAGAAACAATATCAGAATCTAACAATTCACAGCGGAACAACATATAATAGATAAATGAATAATCTTTAAATTAAAAGAACTGTATCTTACATTACATCACATTACATTATATTATTAGAGTTTACAAGCGGAAAAGAAATACTATATACTAGTTGATACGCCATGCAATCCGGCTTGCCTCCAGATCTCTACAACAACTCCTGAATTCCAGGATCACCTAATAACCTGACTCTAGGCTGCCTGTGTGAAAAATGATGAACACCCAGATTTTAGGAAGGGAACAATAAACTCCAGGTCACTCATGGGGCTGGTGTGAGAACTTAAAACAGTTTATCTTTTAAAAAAAAACAAAAAAAAATATTTTAAAATAGATCCACAATGCTTTTAGAAAATGTAACTACCATAAGGCCTCCCGCCACACACACAATGCAAACGCAGAATTGGAGGAGATTTCTCCTTATGATAGTCAAACATGTTTGATACGCAAATTTCTTTGATATTATTACTATAAGTGCAAAGTGCAGGAAAACATTTCGAAAGTATAATATAAATCTTAGCCAACATACGACCATTATCATATACCTACTATAGCTACCATCTAAACAGTGGGGCGCCGCCATAAGTAAATGGCAGGTTATACAACTAAAACCTTTCAAGGATCGTATTGTTTTGTTTATATTTCCAATAAATGGTTGGGTAAAGGAACTTCCGAAATAAAATGGAACGCCCCTTGAGGGACGTCCCCGGATCCTAACCGGATCTCTGCTAGACAAGGCAGGGTTACCTCTGTAATAGGTAACTACTGACACAAGCATGTCATTCCCCGGTCGTTTGCAACCTTTATCCAAGGATCCTCTCAACCAACAACAACAAAGTAATAAGTTTTCAACAACCACAAAGTAAGTATCTGGGTTCCATACCATGATACCACTCATAATCCAGAAGGAAATGACATACCTTCAGAGGGCGCTACCCTCAAATAACCTTGCTGCTACGATTCATGTTTCGACCATAACTGGGTTGTAAGGTTCGACGAAGTCTCATCCACAAAGCTACGCTTTTCACAAAGCCACGCTTTGATCAACAAATGATCAGCAGCACTCAGCATGCCACATTACCAAGTTGGGAATATATTACTGAAAACCTTCAACTACATAACCTCTGAGCTCGTACGTCTCGGAGAAGGGTGTTAAACTAAGAGAATAAATTCTCCGCCACCAACAGAAATGTATTTGAAAGAAATCTGCTTTATATCTCAAAATGTAATATCAGACATACAATCCATACAAGTCTGTTATGGGTTCGAACAGAACCGTATGCACTTTCGAAGAAGTCCTTGCAAATCTGGTATTCACAATCCCGATCAGACTTCCCATCACTTAGGGAATCTCTATATCGGAGCAACTTAGTGCAGAGACAATCGATAGGTCATCTTATCATTCTTGCAAATACTCGGTCTTCAAATGCAATCCCATTTCGTCGTATCATTATTTGGAATGGGTTATATGACACAAAGGTCCTCTCCCGGCTAAACCGAATAAAGAGCGCCTATTTTAAAAATAAGTGTTCATTCAGATTTCAAACAAATTAAAACAATTTCCACTTTGATCTTTTAAATAAAAGATCCATCACAATCACAAAGGTTCGATGTGGGTTTCAAATATCCAGTTGGAATTTGACTCCCGGTCGCATCGAAATTCAATTGCCGATTAAGGTCAATATTGATACTCGGTTATTTAACTACCAATCATCATTCACAATAGTCACTAGATTTCAAATAATTTACTGAATTATTTATTTTTCAAAAATATCTTTACAAGGTATATTTTTCCACACTTCAACCATTTGAAAGCAAATTTAAAATCACTTTTCAATCCTTTGAAAACAAACTTCAAATCATTTTTCACTTGCGGAATAAAATTCCCGAAATCATTTATTTCTACTGAAAAATCTACCGAGTTCGAATACTAAAAAAATAATTTATATCATTTATACAAGTATATACTTGGAAATATTTTAAAGTAAACTATTTTTAGACACTTTATTTTAAATATTAGTTATAAAAATATTATACCAAGATTACATATAACTTAAGTCCAAACTAATTTTCAAAATAAAATTAGTAGATAGAGTATAACTATTTAAATAACTATTTTCTATAACAATTATTGATTAAATATTAGAAATAATGATTTCTATATCAAATTAATAAATCTTTACTTAAAGGATTTAAAATAATTTAAGAAGTTAACTTCTCCAAAGTATCCTTTTCAAAACCAATTTCTAGAATTTTATACATATATATTATTCAAAGCTATTCAGAAATTTTATTCGGCTTTCCAGGGAGAATACACTTTCATTTCAAAATGGTTCATTTAAACCAATTAAATAAATCCTTAACGGTTTACTTTAAAATTACCTTCCAACTCCGTAAATTTATTTCCACGCTTCAAAAATAAATCAATGTTTATTTTTAAACAAATTTCTCTTTCCTTTATAAATTCCATGCTGAATTTAAATTTTCAAATATCCACTGATATACGATTTTCAAATCGATTTCAAATATTCACTTTCAACAATAATTCAATTTTTCAACTGATTTCAAAAACAACCAAATTCCATATTGATTTTCCAAGAAATAAAATACTAAGTGAATTTCATTCAAATCTCAAGTTGAAATCAATTTCTATTAAACCCTAAATAAATTTTCAAATTGATTCCAAATTCTTTTCAAAACACCAACTAAATTTTCAAACAAAAAATCAATTCCCAAATCGGTTTCAAATTTTATTTCCTTTTAAAAATAAATTCCTTTTAAAGAAAACAAATTCTTTTATTTTTCAAACTCTTTAAAATCCGTATTTTGAATAAATTCTTCAACCTTTGAATCATATTACCCGAAATCCTTTTATTAAGGTTTTTTCCCAATTTTTTTTGAAATTTTATTCAATAAGATTACAAAAAAAATCAACACACAACAATGGAACAAATTCAATTATTTGAGGAATCCAGTTGGATCCCTCCAACCTGTTTCCCTACATCCACAGATGTTTGCACAATACCAATCCCGTTTCAAGACGGGATATTGCGGTATATGGGTTTATATAAAATATCATCCGCTATATAATGCGAGAAATCTACTCCAAGTACATATATAATAGCAATTCCACTTCAAGGTGGAATATCGCGGTATATGTGTTTAATAAAATAACCTCCGCTTAATATGCGGCGTATAGGTCTATTTCAATACAGCAGATAGCAATTTATCATTCAATCACAAAATCAAGAAATTTTAAATCTAATTATTTAAAATTTAAATCGAAACAAATTCGATTGAGTGAGAAGTTCTCACCTTGCTTCCAATAACCATTGCTGTGTTTTATTCCGAATAAAATTAAATGCGCGTTAAATTTTACCCAAAATTCCACTAGCTCCAATCAACTCCAATCCAGCTCCATCGCGTAGTATTCGACAATACGATTCCAACGTAAGTTGTTTCGTCATTTTTCGATCTCGTGTAAGCAAGTTACAGCTTTTTAAAGTTTATACGAATTTTTTTACAGTTCTTTTCTATTTTTTCAAACCCTACATCATAGCCATTCGTTCCATTTGATTGCATCGGGGCCGCATGTGCCATCTTTTTCCCCCCAAAAAAAATGCGAACGAAAACCCATAACTCGAATGATTCCATTAATTGCCGCGGCCATCACGAGTATCTAGAACACGATCAAACACCACCGAGTCGAAGCCCCTTACGCAAGCTACCATCGGCCGTGAGGACGTCGAACTCGGTCATCTTGGTTCCTCAAAAAATGAGCACGAAACGCGCCACTTCACGGTTGAAATTTGGCCTCCATAATGCTTTGATGATCATCATCACCGTATGGATCTAAAGATCTCGATGCCCTCTCTGATGTTGTAGTTGAACATTTTGTGTAATTATTTACGGATTAAGAGAGATTAAGGGAAAATAAACGAACAAATTCAGCCGTTGATGATAATGGTGGCGGTTGAAGCCTGAAACCTTAGGGTTTCATTGAAAATGTGAAAATAGGGGGCCTTTTATAGAAAATTGCAAAACACTATTCACCCAAAAAAATTTCGAACTCGAAAAGAAGCGTGCCGCCTGGCGTTATAATATTTTACCCCTATTTCGAACGTAATGAATATATATCGGGAGCCAATTCGATTGTATTTGGAAGATAGGCTTCCGAATCGACTATTTAAGTTCAAAATTCACTTAAACCGATTCCAGAGCTTTTTAACTTGCCCTGGACAAACCGTAAATCCGATTGATACGAAATTTGAAATCTTACTATAATATAACATTATGGATCCAACGGAACTAGTTTCGTCGAAATCCAAGACTGTTTGAAAAATGACTATTTTTACTCGTCGATTAAATATTAAAATATTCAATTTCCCCAGATTAACTTTTAATTCAATTTTAAAAGTTCTATAACATCATTCTAACACCAATATGATTTAATACTGCTTTACAAATCAATTTTAATCACATTAAACCCAATTTTCAATTATTTATGTAATTTCAAATATTAAATTATCGATTTAATTATCCAACTAAATCTAGATATTCGAAATAAAATTTATTCGACTTACAAATTTTACTTGTTAATATTTAAAATCAATTAAATATACGAATTTCAAAGGACAGGAATTCTGGGTCGTTACATACTTACTATTTGTAGTGAATTACTTTCTTCTTACCGGTTTGATTGAATGATATCATTTGGTTTTTTTAGTATCTTTTATTGTGTGTGATTAATTTCGGGGACGAAATTTCCTATAAGAAGAAAAGGATGTAACGACCCGTAATTTAATCATTTGAATTTGAATATTTTTAGATAATTAAATGATGGATTTTATAATTCAAATAAACATCTTTTTAGTTATAACTAATGATGATTAAGTTTTTTTTAAATTTAGTTTACAAAAATAATTATTTTGAAGAAATATTGAAAATGCGAACGAAAATCATTTTTCGTATATACGAATTTTCATATTTTAGAATTTATCAGAAAACGTTATGTACACTAGAGCGTACATACATACACTTATATAATAACATGTGAAATGGTATATCACATCCCAAAGGTAATGAAGGAGTGAAATGATGGGAATGAGTTGGGAGGAGGGAACGTGTAAAACAAGGGAGAGGGGACGCTGTGGCAAAAAGATAAGGAGGGTATAAGGACAAAGGGCAAAAAAGTAATTTCCATATGCATTTTTTATAAAAACAATTTTCTTTTTTCATATTCTCATTTTCACTTCATTTCATTTTATTTCCCTTTTCCAAGCTTTTACTTTCCATGTCCATGGCCTCCTTTAGTTTCCAAGTTTAAAAATCCTTTCTTTTTCACTTTTTCCTTTATCAAAATCCCTAAAACTCCCTTCTTTCTTCTCTACACCACTTAACTACTAAAACAAGAACCAACGGACCAATTTTTGACCAAGGCCAAGCCTATGTATGCCTAGATCGAACCATGTTGTCTCCTCGTGCTCATAAAAATCAAGTCTTTGTAAAAGAAAGTGCATCTGGGTATTAGTGCTAGGGTGTGGATGCTTTAATTTGCATTTGTGTGTAGTTTTGGTGAGTAAATCTCACCTTTTAAAAGAAATTTTTAACCTTTATTGTTGTGGTGAAATATTTGTAACGTTCTACTTTTGTTACACCTAAAGACGACACTTAATACATCATTGGTATTCTTGTGCAGATCGTTTAAGTGTTCGGAAGGCAGCTCATTTGGGATGAAGAAAGAAGAAGATAGAACAAAATCTCACAAAAACGTAACGAGTAAGGTATAATATATAAATCAAGTCTTTACAAAAGACAGAACTTTATTATAAACAATCATCAGAGTACACTATGATATTATCAGCCTGGATAGATATAACTATATGTTCTTACAAATGCCGATGAATTCAATAATCAGTACAGTGAAAAATAAAGAAATACGAAGATACGTCTTGGGCACCCAGCTCGTCTCATGAACTCCAAAGCATCTGAAGATAATCTGAAAAATATGCTCGGTCTGACCCGAGCGTCAAAATAAAATAACACCGGATTAGTCTGGTAGTACCAGCGTGAGAAAACTCAAGTTACGAGGTGAACATATAATAATTCTATGAGGTCATACCACTAACGCAAAATGGGTTTTTACCTCACAAGATCAACATTCATAGATGAAGAAATGTGAAATACATTAGAACTACAATCCAAACAAGAATAGATGAGCAAAGACATATAAAAATCCAAACTTAAAGAATGAATACAAATAATTAAACATCGAGAAGAACCTTAGTCAATTCTCAGTGCAATTAAGAAAACAATTCAACGATTTGAACTAATAACAAGGAAAGGAATTTTCCCACAATATATGTGGGACCATGCCGCCAACAACGGAACGGGTTTCTTTTTATGACAACAATATCCAATCTCAACCATGGATGCAATAATTAAACATTATGAAGTGCTCTCAACACTTCGCGATGTAATTAAGAAAGAAATTAATTTAAAAACTTTGAATCAATGGAAGGAATAGGGGAATTTTTGAACAGATGACTAGGAGGGCGCACCCTCCAATATCAAAAGTACACCTCTAGAAATATACTTGAGAGGGTCACCTTCTTGCGACACCTCTCGAGAACTCCAAGCCGGACTCGTCAACCTTACCGAGAATCTGAGTATTTCATATCTCAATGGGAAAGCCAAATCCAATCTAGAGTGGAAGTGAATATAACCTAATGGAAGCAATCCCACATAACATGCCCCGCACTCGCTCTTTGGGTTTAGTCATTTCCGACAAAGGATAACAATGCTCAAAAGAGCAACAAATATTTTTATGGGAGTGATACACCGTGAAGAAAGCTGAACCGATAGTTAATAAATCAACTAACGGGTAAAATTAAAAACGACCATGCATCGAAACTAAGTTTCATATTCTTACTATTAATCATCAATTCCAAACAAGCGTTATCGCTTAATTGAAAATAAAGCGGGCAAGTTGAGATAGTGTTATCTGTAGGCATTGCCTTGACGATATTTTTAACCTTTTAGATTGAAACGATTTCATGCCACAACGTTTAATGTTAAAAACATGACTAAATCCCTGCCATATAAGCGTAATCGTTTACAGAACTACTTTTCCATAACCGAATTAAACTTTACTTTTAATACCAAACTTGTGCCAGAGTCTCATGTTAAAATCTTAACCTCAAACAAGTTTATCAAAATGATTGATTTATTTAATACCTCAATTTATTACTTTAATATCCTTTTTTAAGTTGACCGATTAATCTTTTAAACAATGGTTAATTATTTCATGCAGGTTTATTTAAAACAATAAATTAGCTTTTCCAATTCATTGCTTCAAAACAACGCTATTTAAAAAGATTAATTAACTTTAATCACCTTTGTTAAATGATTAATCAACTTTCAACTTTTATTATTAAAATAATTAATTAACCTCTAAAACCCTGTTATTAAAATGGTTAGTTGACCTTAATCTCATTATTATTTAAATAATTAGTTATCTTTAAAACATTATTATTAAAATGATTGATCAGTTTTAAAACATCATTATTAAAATAATTAATTGATTTTAAATCGTCGGTATTAAAATAATCAGTTACTTTGACAACATTATTATTGAAATAATTTTTTTAAACCATCTTTATTTAAATAAATACTTATCATTGTATAACCCATGCATAAGATTTAACAAAATACTTCAAAGGGGAAAACATTTCCATTCAAACATTACATAAACTAAGTATGATGATATATACAAAAGAAAATAACAACTATGCACATATACAAAACATCTCATATCAAATATAAATTTGTCGGTATACAATTCAATGTTCAAGACAATATAATAGCAGAACTGAGATTTATTCTTCTAAACAGATATAAAATACAATTTAATTAGTAGAATGGTGGTTTATTCTGCTAAACATATACCAATTACAATTTAATTAGTAGAATGGTGTTTTATTCTGCTAAACGGATGTCATTGGGTTTCATATTCAATTGGGATTACTTAAGGGTAATCGACAAAGAAAATCACTAGGATACACTACAAGAAATTTGATTTTTAGTGGCGCTCAAAAAACGCTATAAAAAATTTTGGTGGCGTTTTGATAAACGCCGCCAGAAAACATGCGACTAAAAATCCATGATTTTTTGTTGCATTTATTTTAACGCCACTATAAATGAATTTTTGGCAGCGTTTTTTAAACGTTACTAAAGACCTTTTTACAGCGTTTAAGAAACGCCACCGAAAAGGTGTCGTTTACTATCTTATTTTTTTGTTGCACTTATTATTATTTTTTGCAGCGTTTTTTGAACGCCGCGGAGGTTATCTGACTTACTATAATTGCTGATTCTGTGGCTTTTTTGCATTTGTGTGTAGTTTTGGTGAGTAAATCTCACCTTTTAAAAGAAATTTTTAACCTTTATTGTTGTGGTGAAATATTTGTAACGTTCTACTTTTGTTACACCTAAAGAAGACACTTAATACATCATTGGTATTCTTATGCAGATCATTTAAGTGTTCGGAAGGCAGCTCATTTGGGATGAAGAAAGAAGAAGATAGAACAGAATCTCACAAAAACGTAACGAGTAAGATATAATATATAAATCAAGTCTTTACAAAAGACAAAACTTTATTATAAACAATCATCAGAGTACACTATGATATTATCAGCCTGAATAGATATAACTATCTGTTCTTACAAATGCCGATGAATTCAATAATCAGTACAGTGAAAAATAAAGAAATACCAAGATACGTCTTGGGCACCCAGCTCGTCTCATGAACTCCAAAGCATCTGAAGATAATCTGAAAAATATGCTCGGTCTGACCCGAGCGTTAAAATAAAATAACACCGGATCAGTCTGGTAGTACCAGCGTGAGAAAACTCAAGTTACGAGGTGAACATATAATAATTCCGTGAGGTCATACCACTAACGCAGAATGGGTTTTTACCTCACAATATCAACATTCATAGATGAAGAAATGTGAAATACATTAGAACTACAATCCAAACAAGAATAAATGAGCAAAGACATATAAAAATCCAAACTTAAAGAATGAATACAAATAATTAAACATCGAGAAGAACCTTAGTCAATTCTCAGTGCAATTAAGAAAACAATTCAACGATTTGAACTAATAACAAGGAAAGGAATTTTCCCACAATATATGTGGAACCATGCCACCAACAACGGAACGGGTTTCTTTTTATGACAACAATATCCAGTCTCAACCATGGATGAAATAATTAAACATTATGAAGTGCTCTCAACACTTCGCAATGTAATTAAGAAAGAAATTAATTTAAAAACTTTGAATCAATGGAAGGAGTAGGGGAATTTTTGAACATATGACTAGGAGGGCCCCCCCCCTCATATCAAAAGTATACCTCTAGAAATATACTTGAGAGGGTCACCTTCTTGCGACACCTCTCGGGAACTCCAAGCCGGACTCGTCAACCTTACCGAGAATCTGAGTATTTCATATCTCAATGGGAAAGCCAAATCCAATCTAGAGTGGAAGTGAATATATCCTAATGGAAGCAATCCCACATAACTTGGCCCGCACTCGCTCTTTGGGTTTAGTCATTTCCGACAAAGGATAACAATGCTCAAAAGAGCAACAAATATTTTTATGGGAGTGATACACCGTGAAGAAAGCTGAACCGATAGTTAATAAATCAACTAACGGGTAAGATTAAAAACGACCATGCATGGAAACTAAGTTTCATATTCTTACTATTAATCATCAATTCCAAACAAGCGTTATCGCTTAATTGAAAATAAAGCGGGCAAGTTGAGATAGTGTTACCTCTAGGCATTGCCTTGACGATATTTTTAACCTTTTAGATAGAAACGATTTCATGCCACAACGTTTAATGTTAAAAACATGACTAATCCCTGCCATATAAGCGTAATCGTTTACAGAACTACTTTTCCATAACCGAATTAAACTTTACTTTTAAAACCAAACTTGTGCCAGAGTCTCATGTTAAAATCTTAACCTCAAACAAATTTATCAAAATGATTGATTTATTTAATACCTCAATTTATTACTTTAATATCCTTTTTTAAGTTGACCGATTAATTTTTTAAACAATGGTTAATTATTTCATGCAGGTTTATTTAAAATAATAAATTAGATTTTCCAATTCATTGCTTCAAAACAATGCTATTTAAAAAGATTAATTAACTTTAATCACCTTTGTTAAATGATTAATCAACTTTCAACTTTTATTATTAAAATAATTAATTAACCTCTAAAACCCTATTATTAAAATGGTTAGTTGACCTTAATATCATTATTATTTAAATAATTAGTTAACTTTAAAACATTATTATTAAAATGATTGATCAGTTTTAAAACATCATTATTAAAATAATTAATTGATTTTAAATCGTCGGCATTAAAATAATCAATTACGTTGACGACATTATTATTGAAATAATTTTTTTAAACCATCTTTATTTAAATAATTACTTATCTTTGTAAATCCCGTGCATAAGATTTAACAAAATACTTCAAAGGGGAAAATATTTCCATTCAAACATTACATAAACTAAGTATGATGATATATATAAAAGAAAATAACAACTATGCACATATACAAAACATCTCTTATCAAATATAAATTTGTCGGTATACAATTCAATGTTCAAGACAATATAATAGCAGAACTGAGATTTATTCTTCTAAACAGATATCAAATACAATTTAATTAGTAGAATGGTGGTTTATTCTGCTAAACATATACCGATTACAATTTAATTAGTAGAATGGTGTTTTATTCTGCTAAACGGATGTCATTGGGTTTCATATTCAATTGGGATTACTTAAGGGTAGTCGACAAAGAAAATCACTAGGATACACTACAAGAAATTTGATTTTTAGTGGCGCTCAAAAAACGCTTCAAAAAGTTTTGGTGGCATTTTGATAAACGCCGCCAGAAAACATGCGACTAAAAATCCATGATTTTTTGTTGCATTTATTATAACGCCACTATAAATGAATTTTTGGCAGCGTTTTTTAAACGTTACTAAAGATCTTTTTACAGCGTTTAAGAAACGCCACCGAAAAGGTGTCGTTTACTATCTTATTTTGTTGTTGCACTTATTATTATTTTTTGCAGCGTTTTTTGAACGCCATGGAGGTTATCTGACTTACTATAATTGCTGATTCTGTAGCGGTTTTGCATTTGTGTGTAGTTTTGGTGAGTAAATCTCACCTTTTAAAAGAAACTTTTAACCTTTATTGTTGTGGTGAAATATTTTTATCGTTCTACTTTTGTTACACCTAAAGACGACACTTAATACATCATTGGTATTCTTGTGCAGATCATTTAAGTGTTCGGAAGGCAGCTCATTTGGGATGAAGAAATAAGAAGATAGAACAGAATCTCACAAAAACGTAACGAGTAAGATATAATATATAAATCAAGTCTTTACAAAAGACAGAACTTTATTATAAACAATCATCAGAGTACACTATGATATTATCAGCTGGATAGATATAACTATCTGTTCTTACAAATGCCGATGAATTCAATAATCAGTACAGTGAAAAATAAAGAAAAACGAAGATACGTCTTGGGCTACCAAATTTTTTAATCTCCTCCTACATAAATAAATACAAATAGTTAATGTACAATGGTAAAATTATCGTACTTTTGGACAATTTTTTATATACAGATAAATTAAAATAAAACTTACAATGGCATTTCCAGCTTCCGCGTTCACCGGTTCACCATTTTTTTTATGTGAGATTTAATCCAAACATCAGCTCTAGTTATGGACGATGGACTTGGACTTTCTTTTTTCTAAATTTAGGATAACTTTAAATAAAAAACCGGACAGGTATAAAATAATATTAAATAAAGCTATACTTAATTAACTAACCATGTCTTCGGTCAATCTAGCCATTCCCTTACGACCAGTTGTGTGTGGAAGTTATTTATCCCTAAGGGCCGAATATTTCTCACTTCTTTTCTGTAAAGTAGAAAGATGTATTATTGATATATTATTATAGGATAATGGCAGCTTCGTTGTTTAAGAAAGTGAAGAGTGGCAGAGAGAAGTTGATATATTGTTATAGATTAATGGCAGCTTGGTTGAGGAAGTGAAGAGTGACAGAGAGAAGTTGTTTGAGAAGTGTTTGATAAAGGCAATGTAAAGAAGAAACATGGATATTTTGTTTTGTAAATAGAGAACAAAAAATTGAAAACAGTTGCTTGTAGTACAGGAAAATTCAATGTATCAGAAACTAAAAGACAAATGAAATAAAACAGTGAACATAATATCAAGTGAAAACAGCGAGCACAAGAAACAGATATGTAAGAATGAAAACTAAAATCTAAGATGCAATGCAATGTTTTTTGTTTTATTTTTGTTTTTGGGTATAAGCAATGCAAGCTTGTTGAAGTATGAAATGCAACAGCAATGTAAAACAGAAAACGAAATGCAAAAGCCAGGAAATGAAATGTAATAGCAAACTAGTTGAAAATTCCAATGCAAGATGAAAACAAATCCAACAAATTTTTTATTCAAAAAAACACAATACAAAACCAAACACACAGCACTAAACTGAAACAAATTCAAGTAAACAAGAAATGTGTGCAGAATGATAATCAAGTGAACAAGATATGTGTTATTGGATAATAAAATTGTTCTTTGAAAATGATAATCAACTCTGCTATGCAAATAACCATATGTGTTATTGGATCCCAATCATTAACTTTTAAAGTGTTCTAGCAAATAAAATAGTGAACAGTGTTACCTTAAACTCCGAACTTGTTTTCGCCTTCACAAACCTTCTCCATTCGTTCATGCTTTTGATGTTGGTAGGTTTCAGTTTTAGTCTTTCCTCTTCGTTCTCCGCTTTATTTAAGTTTCGAACCAATTTACTTTTTGACGATCTCCAAATTACTCCCATTGGCTGAAATACAGCTTTTCTTTGCCAATCATCTTCCAGTTTAAATCTAATATGCAAGAATACATGAAAACATGATATTAAAATCAAACAACAGCCATATGTATGCATCAAACAATTTTTTTCAACTATAACTATAATACGTGATGTAGCAATGTAGCAATGTAGCAACTTGCAAACAGATGTATAAACAACAAAAATAATTTTTATCTCATACCTGAATCGATTGCCACAAAACAACTTTTAACTCATCACTTAGATTCCTCCAATCATCAAGTGTGTATGGAACCAGCTCCCGCGCAAGCTGTCCAAGAAAAGAGGACAAATGTACTGACCCTTTCCCTATTGGTATACCTATATCATTGAACTCAACTTCAATTCGATCCTAACTGCTTAACGGGAGTCTTTTTGCTTTTGCTGGACCTCTACCGCCTCTTTTCCAAGATGTAATTCTGGATTCAGCTTCACTTGCTCTCCCAATTTCTCCCTCGGCATCATCAGTTTGTTCAGGAAGGATTTCATTTTCTGAGCGAAGTCCTTCTTCATTTGGGTCGAAGGGGGTAACATATGACTCTTGTTCTTTGTCTTCATTGCAAAAAATGGCTTGTTTCTTAGCATTGACTGTTGGTTCTTCACTGTCGGTGCAAGCACCAGCTAGAATCTTAACCTTTTTCTTTGGATTATACTTCCGCTTTGACTTATCCTTCTGAGATTCCTCATCAGCCTTTCTCTGGTTGCGAGTATGTACAAAGCTTGAATGCATCTTTTTTCTGCAAATGAAACAAAAAAAAGTAACTTATTTTGAGAATACTTCATATAAAGGACAGTTAACAGTATCTATTATGTAACCTTGAATACAATAGTTATTAATACATGTATATGAACTCTGTAATGTAAACTATGTAAATAATCACATTAATACCTAATAATGGAATAATCAAAGCATATAATTTCTGTAAATGTATATTAATATGTTTTCTATGCTTGCATTTACAAATGAAGGCACCTAACATCTAATAAAAAAAGCACAACACACTCATAAAGCAATATGAATACACAGTACACAAAAACACATATGTAGACTAACTACCCATTTACCTTATCAGTCACTATTGTATTAATATGCACCTTATGTAAATGAAAATATTCCAAAGTTGAAAAATTGTATTACGTAAACAGTTTTACAGTACCTTGTGATCTGAGTCTGGGAGAGGACATGCCCAAATCATAATTTGACATCATATAACTCATAAAGCAATATGAATACACTGTTGTAGTTACATACTAAATCTATCAAAAAACAACAAAATATGCCCAACTTCCAATTATGTACCACATATGTCAAGGGAAGATTATCAAACAAACATTAGCTGAATGGAATTAAATTCAACATAAACATAATATTAAATTAGATTTGACATATCAAATCCAAATAGAGTCGGACAAAAAAGAAATATATTACAAAATTAATATAGAAAAAAATGAGTTATATGTAGAAATGATGCATGCTAGAGTAGAAATGAAGATCCTCAATCAGAAGCTGACCACACATCTTCAAATGACATATATGTAAGGTTTAATGCTAGGTTTTGATTCTTGAGTAGTAGACAACGCAATGGTGGTAAATGTCAAAGCTGTCATGAAACAAGGAAAAGAAACTACTTGATTGTAATATATTTTTCAAATGATAGTATAACAAATTTTATAATCTACTCAAGTAGAACATATAATCTACTCAAGCATGCCTTCGCAATCCTCTCTAACATAACTAACATCTTCATCATTCATTTCAGTTATTTCGCTGCCTTCCACGACTTGGATATCTTTTTCGATGCAATCGTGATCCTCTAAATCTTTAAAACTTCTTGATGGTGCTTTCATTACAACATACCAGTTAGAAACATCATTCTCTCTTGAATAAAATACTTGTCTTGCTTGAGATGCAAGTATGTATGGATCTCCTGAAAACGATGCTTGCTGTAAATTAACAAGAGTGAACCCATCATCATCAACTTTTACACCATATCCTTTATACGCCCAACGACACTTAAAAACTGGAATATAAAACGTATGATAATCTAATAAAATTATATCTGTCAATATTCCATAGTAAGTGACCACATCAACCACTTGGGACATATCTTTTGCACTTGCTCTACACATAGTAGTCGCATCAAAAGTCACCCCACAATTCTGAGTTTCTCTCCCTACATGTTGTATATGAAAACGTTGCCCATTGATGATATATCCGTTGTAAGACATGGCATCATCCTTCGGACCAAAAGCAATCCATCTTAACATGTCATCATGATCCTTGGAGGTAATAGGTATCTACAACAAATTTTATTTAGCATGTATATTTTATAGTAAGATTAATAGTCAAAAGAGAATATATTTGAAATCTAACTAACCTTTCTTTTAATCTAATCGACAAATTTTTTTGTATGCGTTTCCCAAAGTAAGGTCGCAAATTTTTTGTCATGCGTGGGTCTGACTTTTCTAATTCCTCCAAATGCAAACTAGTATTGAATAATTGATTATAAGTTATATATAGCATTACGAACACATCAAAATAATTAAAACAATATAACATACACTTACTCTATAAATGGTTCCACCACAGCCATATTCATTAACACGGCTAAATGAGCACTTTCTTTGTCATTAACTAACAGTTTAACTGTCTTGGATATTGAAATCGAAAGTCCCTCGAGTATTACACTGCTTTCATAATCTTCATTTCGAGATTCTTTCTCCTCTATATGTCCTGATTTTTTCAAAAATTCATCGAAAAACATCATGGATTCTTTTGCAAGATAGGATTCTGCAATACATCCCTGTGGTCGTGCATAGTTTCTGACATAGTCTTTAAGTGTCTTCATATATCTTTCGAATGGGTACATCCAATGAAAATGAACCGGTCCACACATTATTGCTTCTTTTCCAATATGAATGGATAAATGTACCATTATATCAAAAAAAGATGGTGGAAAATATTTTTCAAGCTCACATAAAACTTCAATAATCTCAACATTGATTTGTTCTACCTTCTCTCTATCAAGAACACGTTGACATAATTTGTTGAAAAAAGAACGTAAGCGAAGTATTGTTTTTCTTGCCTTCTTTGCCATTAATCCCCTCGATGCTACTGGCAATAAATGTTGCATTAATACATGGTAATCATGTGACTTCAATCCGCTAATTTTGCAATCCTGCAACGAAATCCGATTTTTCAAATTTGAACAGTAACCATCTGGTTCTTTGAAATCGTACAATCTTTTGCAAAATATTTTTCTCTCGGATTTTGACAACATGTATGGAGCCGGTGGAAGATATGTTTTATTCCCACAAGGTTGTGCATGAAGCTCACTTCGAATTCCCCAATCCTCTAAATCCTTTCTACAGTTGGTTCCATCTTTTGATTTATTACCATGCAACATCGTGCCTAATAGGCTTTCACCAATATTTTTCTCCACATGCATCACTTCTATATTGTGACGTACTGGAAGCTCCTGCGAAAACCAAAACTATAACGCATTATTGGGTTTTTCTTCTATTAAAACAATGAAAAATAAATAAACTAACCACTAACCTTCCAATAAGGTAAATCAAAGAAAATTGATCTTTTTTTCCACCTCGATAGCTCCATTTTTGTAGAACCGTTAGTATTATCATTTTCATCTTCTGTATCATAAACACACTTTCTCTTCTTACTTTTCTCTTCTTTTTCTTTTCCAAAATCATTTGGATAATCCTTTAACAATGCATAAATGTTTCTCCCAGTTTGTAGTCTAGGAGCACTATCTTCCTCTATGGTGTTATCAAACAATGCCTTTTGTTTCCTCCGTGAATCTAAAGCAGGTAGAAATCTTCTATGACCCATGTAGACGCTATTTCGACTATGATTCAATCAACGAGAATGGGTATTGACACCACATAATGGGCAAGCTTTTCCCCCCTTCACACGACATCCAGCAAGATTTCCATAAGCCGGAAAATCGTTAGTCGTCCATAGCAAAATTGCATTCAGTTTAAACAAAGTTTTACTAAATGCATCATAAGCATCAACTCCATTACACCACAAATGATGCAAGTCTTCCACCAAAGATCTGAAATATACATCAATATCACTCCCGGGTTGCTTTGGGCCAGGAATAAGTAAAGTTAACATAATATTTTCCTTCTTCATACACAACATAGGCGAGAGATTGTATGTCACAAGCATCACCGGCCGGCAACTATATTTCAAACTCAACATGGAAAATGGATTGAATCCATCTGTAGCAAGACCAAGCCTAAGATTGCGTGGATCACATGAAAAAGATTTATACTTTTCATCCACCATTTTCCATGTTGTAGAATCCACGGGATGATGCATTTTTCCATCGTTGCTTGTATTATTAAAATGCCATCTTAAATCTTCTGCCATCTTTTGAGATCTATACAGTCTTCTAAATCTTGGAATTATTGGAAAGTATCTCAATACTTTAACTGGAATACCTTGTATAACCTCTTCAGTATCTTATTTTTTCTTCCATCTTGAAGAACCACATTTTGGACAACTTTCTAAATCTTTGTATTCTTTTCTGTAAAGGCAACAGTCATTCTCACAAGCATGTATCTTTTCAAAACCCATGTCGAATGGTCTAAGAAATTTCTTTACTTCATATAAGTTTTTGGGAAGCATGTAATCCTTCGGTAGAAATAAATGTTGCACGGTTAAAAGCTTATCAAACCCACTATCAGACAAGCCAGTCTCACATTTAAGATTATACAAGACGGTGATAGCAGATAATTTTGTGTGATTTATGCAACCAGGATATAATGGAGTTTCTGCATCTTCCATGTTCTTGAGTAACTCATCCTCTTTTCTTTGAGAATTAACATTATCTTTATCATCATCAAAAAAATCTTGATTCAAAAAATCTTCATCTTCATAGTGAATCATCTTGAATAGATCATACACATCAAACTATTTGTTTCCTTCTCTACATTTATCTCTTCACCATGGTTAAACCATACACCACCCATGTATTTAGAATCCATCCCTTTTATAATTAAATGTTCAACGATGATTTGTTCATCATGACGACTAAGATTCCGACAATCCTTGCAAGGGCATAAAAAATTTTCTACACTTCTTGCATTCCTCTTTGCAGCATTCAAAAAATTCATTGCTCCTTGTCGGTACTCTATACTAGTTCTATGAAAAGAGTAAAACAAATAAAAAAATTGAGCTTTAATATTAGATTATATGTTATAATTCTCAAAATACATATTAAGTTAATCATGGTTTTATCACCTGCTTAAAAAAACCCAGTCTTTTTCAATTTTCGACATATGAAGGCAAATAAGTTTCTAATCTTTGACGTATAAATTGGTTATCTGTTGTAGTCAAAAAAATAACTAGACGTTGAAGTTATTACCCAAAAAAACAACCAAGCATCTTACAAATAATGCACTATCTGGAACATTGGTAACATACCCATAGTAAGGATAATAAACTATATTTTCTAACATAAATTGATTTTGAACAAATCAAATTTGGCAACCAAACTCCTAAATTATCACAAAGAAACATTCTTATATTAATCATATACCAATGCCACGTTCAGGAATGAAATTTAGTTATTAAAGAAAAACATGAAACAATGGGATAACATTTAAGCTTGTTTTACCATCAAAACCAAATGCGGAACATTTAATATATTTTATTAAGGGTGTCACAGGTTTTAGTAAAACAGTGTTTCGATAGCTTGCTGAAATGAAAGCCAAAATGTAGTTTAGTGATATGAAATTCACTTTTTGTGTTTGTGTACCGAAAAGCAGTTGTGTTAGGTAACTTATAATAGAAAAATGAAAGGATGTTTAACATTTAGCTAGACTAAAGCAGACTGCACAAATAACATAACATTCTCATGAAGTTACTGACTCAGCCATACAAATATTCTCATGTTCTATTACTAGGGATGCCAGACAACAGTAGCAATTTTCACTATATTGAAGTTATTTGCGTAGCTAGAGCATCAATCAGTTATTAACAAATACTCATAATTGTTCAATAAGTTATAAAACATAACTTTAGTGATTTCTAGAAGGAAGAAAAGAAGTATAGATATATCATATACCTTCTACAATTTTCCAACAAAAAACGGAACGACAATGTACTGCCATGGAACGACAATGTTTTAACAACGGGAGGGATGGATGGCAAAATCGTGAATCTCAACCAAATTAGGGTTTTTGAAATTTGATTTATATAATCAATATTAAAACATACAAACAAATATATAATCATAAAATAGAGTATAAAATCCATACCGATTTAAGATTTGTGTAGAATCTCAATCAAATGGCAGTACATAGAAAGAGGAATCGATTGACTGTGGAGAGGAGAGGAGTAGCGCGATGACGACGAAGGGAAATCAACTGCTCAAATTAGGGTTAAATAAACTGCTCAAGTTAGACAAAAATTTGAGAATACGATGCATTCAAATTAATATAAAATCAAATTGAGCAACAAAATCGATTTAAAAAATTCGTACCTAAATATACCTGTACTGTAAGGAGAAACTTATGCTAGCCGCCGCGACGACGTTGAGTGGAGTACAACGAATGGAATCGACGATGAAAAGGACAAACTTTTCAGCACTATGAAATTTGAGCTCGATTAAAAGGGGGGGATTTTACTTCAGTAGAAAGCGAAAAGGGTAAAAGTGAAAGAGGATAATAAATTTTTCTAAGTATACAAATGGATTTAGGTTGGTCACGTTTATTTAGCTTACGTGGAAATTTTTAGGAAATGCGGGAACGCAAAATGTTTTTGGTCGCGTTTATGTTATTAATGAAAATATTATTGGTTGCATTTAACGGAAATGCAACAAATTTTTGCAACTATAAATGGTTTTTCTTGTAGATAGAATATTCTTTAAATGAGAGTTTGAGTTCAGAACAAAACCGATCTTTTAGAAATAAAGTAAGTTTAAATTTTAAAACTTTTATTTTAGTAATTAAATAACATTTAAACTCTTTATTTAATAATAATCAAACCTTTAATTAATAATTAAATAATAATTAACTACTAATTGAATATTATTTAAATATTATTTAAAATAGTTCACCTGTAAATTATCTATTAAATAATCTCAATTAATAATTAAATAATAAATAATTAAGATTTAAATAATAATTAAACCTTTACTAAAAATAATTAAATCATAATTAAGTTTTAATTAAATCTTAACATAATTAGTAATTAATTAAACCCTTTATTAGATAAATAAATAGCAATTAATCATTAATTAATGATTAACACAAAGGAATCCTTAAATAAATTATTTATTATTAAACAATCTTTAATTAATTAATTATAATTAACTTACTAGATTAATAATTAAGTACTAATTTTCTTTATTAAGAAATAATTAAGTACTAATTACCTTGCTTAATTAGTTAACTAATCATTAACTAAATAATTAATTAATTAATCAATTATAATTACTTTTAAAAACTTATACTAAGTTTTGAAAAACACTTTTCAAAAGGATACTTAAGTTAAAATATTTTAAATTCAAAAAGTGTTCGTTCTTCATGAACTGCTTTTATAGCTACTATCGCTATACGACCTGAAATTCTAAATCTTTTTTTACACTAAATAGTTTTCAAAACTCTATCTTTAATTCTTTAACTTACCTTCGTAACTTATGAATAAAGCTCGAAAACTGAAAGTGAGGCTTAAAACTTTACAAAACTTTCTAGCGATTTAAAGTAAGAAAAGTAACCACTTATACAAGGGATTTCGATGTCGCCATACAAACAATTTAAATGCTAATTTCTTTCACATATAGGAATTCAAGCACGAACACATCACACAAATGTGTCATGTCACAACATACACTAGTAAGTACCTAACTTTCATTCTACTGCCTCTAGTTTCATTTTGAAACTAACAAATAAACATTTCATACCACATACACAGACAATACATATTTACATACAACTAAACCGTAAATTCCAAAAAAGCACGCCAGGATATATCATCCACAAAGTAAGCATCATATTTAGACAAATAAACAATGGTTATTTTCAACATCCAAAACTAAAACTTTAGTCCAAAATAACCCGAAAATGGGTCATCAACTGATTTTTGGACAAGTTACTCTTGGATTTGAAAAAGTTTACAAAGTAAAAATTCATGGAAATTCTCTTCTCTACAATTTGAAAAAAGGTTTCACTCAAAATGGATGTGTTTTGAGGGATATATGCTCAAAAGAAGAAGAGGTATTTTCGGACTTGAAAATATGGGTTTGGAAACACTCTACAAAGAAATGATATTTTGACATGGCCAAGCTCAAAATTTGAAAAAGTGTAGAAGTAAAAGTTATGGTCACTGGAATTTTATACTGTTTTAAAAAAATAATGTCTCTATTTGAATAAGAGATGAGGAAGATATGGTAAATAAAGAGGAGGAAAAATTTGAAGAAGTGAAGGGCTATTTATAAGCAAGAGAAGAGTGAATTACCTAAATTCCCTTGTCCTTTACCCTCCACTACCCTTTTACCACATCACCTTGCCACCCCTTCCACCATGGTATCAGTTCAGCATTTGGTCCCCCTCTCTCCATTTCATGAGAAAAAATTCATCTAGTTACATATGTATTGATGTTCAAACATGTTTCATGTGATGTGATGTTTACTTTTTACTAAATTTATATTTTAAATTTTATATACTTAGGTATGAATACATACATAAATACGCTAATACACACATATATACATATACTAACTTATTTAGAAATGTGTGTTAATACCCTAGGTATTGATTTTGATGACAACAACCACGTAAATATTACTACTAATGTATCTTCGAGTTATGCAGTCATATCAGATATATTATGGAGACATTTACAGAGATAAACAAGAACACAGTGGAAGCAAATGAAATATAGAAGAAGGTCAATCAGAGCAATTGAAGAACAAAACCCAATTAGAGAAGAATACTGAAGGATAAAGGTGTTTGAAGTGATGAGGAGATGGTTGAACCTAAGAATATCTTGTCAAAGATCCCATGGCAATTATACTTGAAGATCATCAACCATTGACCTCAACCGAATCACAAAAATCCATAAATATAAGGTAATTTGAAATACTGAAAATTCGCAACACTTATTAGTGTTACTGTTCATTTTGCAACACACCCTTGTCGACAAGGGGGGTAGGGGTTGTCGACATGCTAGCCATTTTTCAAAATTTCAAATTTTAAATGAAGAGACATTTCTGTGACGCCCCAGCTCTATACCCACTCTAGCCAAGGACACTACGGGGTAATGCCATCAACTAGCGCGGAGAATAAGGCTGTTGAGGAGCGACCATCCGTGTAATTGCTTTGTGCGAGCACCGATATGTCAGATAGTACAAAGGAAATCCGACATGTCGATACAAACTCAAAGCTACTACCCAGTGGCTAGATATATTCTTCGAAAACAAATATAGAAATAAACATAACACAAATCAGTCATAGACATCCATATCACAAAGGCGAAAATAGATATGAATATATAACACATAAAAGTGTTCATCAGAGTAGTGGTCAGATAAGATCCACAATGTCACAAAAGAATAGCTACAAGTGCTAGACAATAGAATATGGATACATCAATGAGTCTATATCTCAAATGTATACAACAAAAACTACTAATCTAAGTAGTTAGCCAAAAGTCAGGGTGATAATCCCAGATGTGAGGTCAAGCAGAAGCACCTGTAACATCTCGGTCTGACCCGAGTATTATTTAATAAAAAAATAATAAACGGATCAGTCTAGCTATAAATATCAGATAAAATGATATAGAATAAGAGATATGACATAAACATATGATAACCATAAAGCCATACTGTGATAAGTATGCAATTGAAAATCAACTAGGGATTAATCAATATCACAAGAATCTTCTCAAAGATCAAAAGGAATGTCATACTCTTTATTTATATTCACCAAACCATAAATATGGACAATAATATCAATGCCAATCACAAAAGTTAATGACACACAAATTCACCAATGCACAAATATTGATAGAACTTGTCAATGTAAATCACGAAAATTGGTGAAAACACAAATTCCAGAAATCATCAATGGAAAACCAGAAATCACAAAAAAGGGGAGGCCTATCACAAAACGGGAGCATGAAAACTCACCAACACGTGTATCACAAAATGGAACGTATTCCATGGTTTCTAACCATTAATTTTGAGCTGAAGCTCCACAAAACGGCCCGAAGACCATGGGTCGCTACCCCCCCCCCCCCCAAATTGAGCCGAAGCTCCACAGAAACGGGGTTTAGTCTCCCTCGTAGACAAAGAGACATCGCACATTTGCTAGTCCAAATCACAAAAATGATCATCACCGATCATCAAGAAGTGTCAATTACAGTAAGCTAGTAAATATATAAGCTTAGCCTCATGTCCCATAACCACTAGTTTAACTTAAATATTTACGAACAAATTGTAGATCTCCACTCAAAAATTGCCACAAGAGATTCAATCGAACAAGTCCAAGAATTAACTGGCGAAGTAAACGCAAGAGGTTCATACCACTTTTTTTACTAAGCCTTTAATTAGATTTCTCGTACGAGTGAGATAAAGGTTTGTATATACTAGTAGATTGGAAAACGGTTTAAGAAACGAGTTTTGTAATAAAATATGGTTCAAATCGTTTTGATGAAAGAGTTTTGATATTTACTGCTAGTATTGAAACCTTCATATTTTTAAAGTGACAAATCACAAAAATGATTGTAGAAACAAATAATCACAAAAATTCACATTCGATGACGTGAATAAAATCCAAAGAATTCGATTCCAAATCCATCAAAATGGAAATACCCTTGCGACTTAACAGCCACGACTTACGACTTAATATAATACAACAAAAGAAATCAGTGGCTCAACACATGTGACTCCATGGCATACGACCTAAGTGATGCGACCTAAAGCATGACGCGACCCATAGCAGTAGGCCAAGTGACCGAAGAGATATGGCTGAATGGCGCGACCTAAGGTGCAAGCGACCTAAGGAGTAGCATGCGGCTTAAAGTTAAAGCAGGCCGACTCATAGCAAGGCGAGCGACCTAAGGATTTGCGACCTAAGGGGTGCGACTTATATGTTGGTGCGACTTAACGACCTAACACATGGCCGAGCGACCTAAGTCGGCGAGCGACCTAAGTCGGCGAGCGACCTAAGAAACGCGACCTAACATGGCGCGACCTAAGTGGTGGAACGACATCCCTTGGCGTAACCTAAGCATGTCGCAACATAAGTATGGCGCGGCCTAAGGTGCAAGCGACCTAATGATGCGAGCAGGCCGAGCGACCTAAGTGGTTGCGAGATAAAGTAGACGCGACTTAACATGGCCGAGCGACCTAACATAGCCGACCTATGTTGATGCAAGCCGAGCGACCTAACATAGCCGACCTATAGCATGGCGTGACTTAAAGCATGGGGCGACCTATGTTGGTGCGACCTATATGCAGAGTTACTTAATGGCCGAGCGACTTAAGGGGTGCGACCTAAGGCAGGCCGACCTAACTGCAAGGCGAGCGACCTATGGGTTGCGACCTAAGGCAGGCCGACCTAACTGCAGGCCGAGAGTCATGTGTGCAGGCCGAACGACCTAGAGGATAGAAGTGGAAAAACTCTCTCAATTGCAACCGATCGAGCACGGACGCAAGGGGATTATGCCCATCGGCTACCTAGTCCTATTGGCTCCTCGATGCATCACCAAAAACGTGTTCAATCATCAAAGTTAGGATTTTTAAAGACTTGAATCCAAAACACTAAAAATTGGGATTTTCACCAATTCAATCCAAGCCAAAAGCAAATGCACATGAATAAGTGTTAGGAATTCATACCCAACAATCAAAGATAGTTATAGACAAAGGTGTGAGATAAAAATCTCACCTTTTCACAAAATCAATGAAGGAGAAGCTTGAAAGCAAAGGAAGAATCAAGCATACTTCAATCTCAACACAAGAAGCTCGAATCAATGGCTTCTCTTTGAATTTGGAGTTAGATGTTGAATTTGCAAATGAACTAGGGCTTGGAGTTTTAATTTCCCTTTCCTTCCTCCATTTTTGATGAAGCTTGAATGTTAGGAAATGAAAGTGAAGTTACGAAGGGAAGAGGGGGTTGAGCTAGAGTTAACAGTTTAAGCTAATGGGCTAAACCAAACCCGATGCCAAAAGTGAGTAAGTGGTAAAATTCCACTAACTCCAAACATATCAAAGTTTATACTCAAAAAGATCGCAAACGGTGTTTTGAACTCAATGGAAGTGGTCCGGAGTCCTAACTCGACCGTATGCAAAACTAACTTTTCGGACTAAAATCCGACTAACGATAAAATATTAAAATAAAATATTTAAATATTCAATCGTAAAATATGCTGGTTGTTACAGACTCCCCTCCTTAAAGAAATTGCGTCCTCGCAATATTTAAGAAGAAAATACAAGGTAACAACCATGAAAGCATATCGACACAAAAGAAATTTGAAATAAGAAATTCACCTCAAAGAGCACTGGAAAGTAAGTCCGGATGTGTTTGCTCGATGAACTCTCTAGATTCCCAAGAGCAATCCTTAGGATTTGAGGACCATTGAACTTTAACAAGCGGATCATCTTTATTTCGAAGGTGTTTGACCTCCGAAGCAATAACAGGAATAGGATGCTGCTCATAAGTTAAATCAAGCGAAACTTCAATTTCTTCCACAACACCGAGCTCAAGAATACAATCGGAATCTCGATGGCACTTCCATAATTGAGAAACGTGAAACACGTCATGAATAGCAGAAAACTGAGCCGGTAATAAAAGGCGATAAGCCACAAGACCAATACGTTTGGTGATGGGAAATGGACCAATATATCGAGGTGCTAACTTTCCCGATCGACTGAAACGTGCAACACCCTTCATAGGTGAAACACGAATAAACACAAAATCTTCCACAGAAAATTCTAATTTCCTTCTGCGGTTATCGGCATAGGATTTTTGTCTACTCTGGGCTTCTTTCATCCTATGACGAATAAGGTCAATCTTCTCTGTGGAATCACGGATAAAATCTAGACCTAAAACCAGCTTCTCGCCGGCCTCAAGCCAACAAGAAGGAGATCGTCATGGCCTTCCATAGAGTGCCTCGAAAGGTGCCATACCAATACTAGATTGGAAGCTATTATTATAGGAGAACTCAACAAGAGAAATATGATCTTCCCAACTTCCACCAAAATCAAGAACACATGCACGAAGAAGATCTTCAAGAGTTTGATTCACATGCTCAGTTTGTCCATCGGATTGGGGATGATAAGCGGTGCTAAAATTAAGCTTCGTTCCCAAAGCTTTTTGAAGACTCTTTCAAAATCCACTGGTAAACAATGGATCACGATCACTAACAATAGAAGTAGGTACTCCATGCAATTTAACAATTTCTTTGATAAAGAGATTGGCCAAAAGATGCACGGTTCGATTGGACTGAACGAGAATAAAATGGGCAGATTTAGAAAGTCTATCGACTATCACCCATAAGCTATCATGACCCGAACGAGAACGGGGAAGGCCGTCTATAAAATCCATGGGAATTTGGTCCCACTTCCAAATTGGAATTTCTAAAGCTTGCAATAACCCACCGGGCCTTTGGTGTTCGGCCTTAATGAGTTGGCAAGTCATGCAACACTTAACAAAGTTAGCAATATCATATTTCATTCCCTTCCAATAATAAAGTCGCTTCATATAAACGTACATTTTACTACTACCGGGATGAATGGTAAATTTAGAATGATGAGAATCTTCTAAAATGTCTTTACGAAGATTACTAATATTTGGCACGATAAGTCTACCAAATTTTTGAATACCACCACGAGAATCAATATCAAAGTCTTTCAAACCCTCAATATCAATTTTATCCCTAAAATTTTGGCCAAGAAGAGCCAATTCGGGATCTAGCTTTTGAGCTTCAAGAATGCGGTCTAAAAGAGAAGGATGAGCCTCAAGGCTACATAAAACAAGAGATGGACATAAATCGAAAACACGATCTCGAATCTCACAAGTGGATAAAACCCCGAGATCATTCAATTCGGATATCATCATAGAAACAACTGCTTGTTGCTTGCGACTAAGTGCATCGGCAACACGATTTCCCTTTCCGGGAGTATAAAGAATATCAAGATCATAAACTGCAAGAAATTCGAGCCAACGTTGTTGACGCAAATTAAGTTCCTTTTGACAAAATAGATACTTCAAAGATTTATGATCAGTGTAAAGAATAAATTTTTCTCCCAAAAGATAATGACGCCAAATATGAAGGGCGAAAATAATAGCCGCGAGTTCTAAATCATGAGTGACATATCTAGTCTCGGCTGGCTTCTATTGCCTAGAACCATAAGTAGTAACACGTTCTCTTTGCATAAGAACGGCACCCAAACCAACGCGACTAGCATCGGTATAAACAATAAAATCTTGGTTTCCCTCAGGAATCACAAGAATAAGAGCATCGGAAAGGAGTTCTTTTAATTTTTGGAAAGAAGCTTCACATTTGTCCGACCAAAAGTATTTAACTCCCTTCTTTGTCAAACTAGTAATAGGCACGGAAATTTTGGAAAAGTCCTTTATGAAACGGCGGTAATAACCTGCCAATCCAAGAAAACTTCGAATCTCCGTCACACTTTCCGGCCTCTTCCTTTTTGGATCTCTTCAATCTTTGAAGAATCCACGGAAATTCCTGATTCGGAAATAATATGACCGAGAAACTTCACACGAGATTGCCAAAAGTGGCATTTAGAAAATTTTGCTTTTAATTGATTACTCCTAAGAGTTTTCAACACAATCCGAAGATGCTTTTTATGCTCCCCCTCGGTTTTTGAATACACAAGAATATCATCAATGAAGATGAGAACAAATTGATCGAGGAAATCTTTGAAAACTCGATTAATAAGGTCAACGAAATAAGCCGGAGCATTCATTAAACCAAATGGCATAACAAGCCATTCATCAGATCCATAACGAGTACGGAACGATGTCAAAGTAATGCTATCCTCTGCAATACAAAGCTGATGAAAACCAGTAGCTAAGTCTAATTGTGAAAAGACTCTAGCACCACTAAGCTGATCAAATAAATCATCAATGCGAGGTAAATGATATTTATTCTTGATAGTAAGATCATTAAGCTTGCGGTAGTCAATGCAAAGCCTAATTGTACCGTCAGATTTCTTCACAAAAATAGCCGAAGCTCCCCTAGGAGAGGAACTAGAGCGAATAAATTGCTTTGTCTCCAATTCGGATAATTGTTTGCGCATCTCCTCATTTTCTTTATTGGACATACGATAAGGAGGAAGAGTAATAGGCTGAGCTCCAGGGATGAGATTAATTCTGAACTCAATTGCTCGCTTAGGTGGTAATCCTAAAACGGGCTCAAATATGTCGGCAAACTCACGAACAACGTGAATAAGAGAGATAATATCCTCCTCATCATCACTATCGTCATTATGAGGATTTAAAGAATATAAAGATGCAACCAACCTGGAATCCGAATCTTTAAGGTCAATAGAAATCTGCTTAACAGATTGAGGATGTCGAAGATCAATAGTCCGCTCAGGACATAGGAATTGGGCTTCATAGCGGTTAAGCCAATCCATACCCAAAATCATTCCAAAGCCTAAATAACGCATAACATGCAAATCGGCTCGGAAAGAAAAATCACATAAAATAATCTCGATATCTTTACACAATAAACTGGTTGTTGCGGATCCACCAACCGGATTCGTAATTCTCAAAGAAGTCATTAAACACAAAACATCCAAAGAAAAAGTATCAACAAGTTCTTTTGAAATAAAAGAGTGGGACGCACCCGTGTCAAAAAGAACTCGAATAGGGTGATCACGAAATAAAATAATGCCATCAAGGATAGAATGAAAAATACCTTGACCACGAGATGTGTTTCCAGGGGCTTGAGCAACATTAAGCTTTCCCTCCTTCCTGTTTTGAAGTTTGGGACACGAAGATATATAATGGTCCGGGCTTTTGCAATAGCGAAAAGCACGGGGCTTTGAACACTTATTCGCATAATGGTCCTTAGAACCACAGTTATAGCATTGCCCACCACTTGAGGTAGAAGTCTTGGTTGCCGAAGAGGCTTGCTTCCCTTTCTTATTGTTGGAATAAGGACCTTTGAACTTATTAGGCCTTTTCTTGTTGGTGAAGTTCGGTTTAGCACTCCCAACCTGAACATCACTTACTCTATTAGCCTCTTCAAGTCGAAGAGAGATATCAATGAGCTGATCAAACGAAACTTCTAATTTTAGCAATAATGGCTTCTTGAGATTTTTATTCAAGCCATAGACAAATCTTTGGTTTTTCTTCAATGGGGTGTTTATGTACTCGACCCCGTATTTAGAAAGTGACTCGAATGATGCGACATAGTCTGCCACAGAGGATTCACCTTGAACAAGGTCTATGAAACGATGAGCCAAATTCACCTTCTCAGCCTCTGGCACAAATTTTAATTCGAAGCGTTCCCCGAATTTCTCCCAAGTAAGATCCGATTCATTTATTTCAGAAATCAGAAGCTCATACCAATCTAATGCTCTTTCTTGGAGCATGCTAGAGGCCACCTGAACACGGTGAAGGTCAATAAGATTCATGCGAGAAAAGATTCGATGGCACGTTCTCAGCCAAGCCTGGACTTCAATAATAGTTTCAGAACCTTTGAATGGCTTCCCACCTAAATTGGTATAATTGTTGCACAAACGTGCAAACACAGATTTAGGGTGAGAAGACTCTGGATTAGATCTGGCTGCTTGAGCATTCTTTACTAGATCAAGAAGCTGTTGGGCAGACATAAATACTCCATCTTTGGGAGTAGCACTAGATTGACCGGCGCTGGGACGGCCTGGTCTAACTATTTCTCTTCCTTTAGAAAGAAAGAAAGAAGAAGGATAAGGTTATTCACCAAATGAATATCAAGCAATCTTGATAGATAAACAAAGAATCATAAAGAAAATAGGATGAATCGGTATGAAGACTCGAATTAAATCCTAAAGCACGACTCCTAAGATGGGACTTAGGACGATGATCCTTATTAAATTATTCTACATATTTCCGAAGTTATGCTCTGATACCAAGCTGTGACGCCCCACCTCTATACCCACTCTAGATAAGGACACTACAGGGTAATGCCATCAACTAGCACGGAGAATAAGGCTGTTGAGGAGCGACCATCCATGTAATTACTTTGTGCGAGCACCGATATGTCAGATAGTACAAAGGAAATCCGTCATACCGATACAAACTCAAAGCTACTACCCGACGGCTATATATATTCTTTGGAAACAAATATAGAAATAAACATAACACAAATCAGTCATAGACATCCATATAAAAAAGGTGTAAATAAATATAAGTATATAACACATAAAAGTATTCATCAGAGTAGTGGTCAGACAAGACCCACAATGTCACAAAAGAATAGCTACAAGTGCTAGACAAAAGAATATGGATACATTAATGAGTCTATATCTCAAATGTATACAACAAAAACTACTGATCTAAGTAGTTAGCCAAAAGGTAGGGTGATAATCCCATATGTGAAGTCAAGCAGAAGCACCTGTAACATCTCGGTCTGACCCGAGTATTATTTAGTAAGAAAATAATAAACGGATCAGTCTAGCTATAAATATCAGATAAAATGATATAGAATAAGAGATATGACATAAACATATTATAACCATAAAGCCATACTGTGATAAGTATGCAATTGAAAATCAACTAGGGATTAATCAACATCACAAGAATCTTCTCAAAGATCAAAAGGAATGTCATACTCTTTATTTATATTCACCAAACCATAAATATGGACAATAATATAATGCCAATCACAAAAGTTAATGACACACAAATTCACCAATGCACAAATATTGATAAAACTTATCAATGTAAATCACGGAAATTGATGAAAACACAAATTCTAGAAATCATCAATGGAAATCCAGAAATCACAAAAAGGGGGAGGCCTATCACAAAACGGGAGCATGAAAACTCATCAACACGTGTATCACAAAATGGAACGCTATTCCATGGTTGCTAACCATTAATTTTAAGCCGAAGCTCCACAAAACGGCCCGAAGACCATGGGTCGCTACCCCACTAAATTGAGCCGAAGCTCCACAGAAACGGGGTTTAGTATCCCTCGTAGACAAAGAGACATCGCATATTTGCTAGTCTAAATCACAAAAAATGATCATCAACGATCATCAAGAAGTGTTAATTACAGTAAGCTAGTAAATATATAAGCTTAGCCTCATGTCCCATAACCACTAGCTTAACTTAAATATTTACGAATAAATTGTAGATCTCCACTTGAAAATTGTCACAAGAGATTCAATCGAACAAGTCCAAGAATTACCGGTGAAATAAACGCAAGCGTTTTATACCACTTGTTTTACTAAGCCGTTTATTAGATTTCTCGTACGAGTGAGATAAAGGTTTGTATATACTAGTAGATTGGAAAACGGTTTAAGAAACGAGTTTTGTAATAAAATATGGTTCAAATCGTTTTGATGAAAGAGTTTTGATATTTACTGCTAGTATTGAAACCTTCATATTTTTAAAGTGACAAATCAAAAAAATGATTGTAGAAACAAATAATAACAAAAATTCACATTCGATGACGTGAATAAAATCCAAAGAATTCGATTCCAGATCCATCAAAATGGAAATACCCTTGCGACTTAACAGCCATGACTTACGACTTAACACGATACAACACAAGAAATCAGCGGCTCAACACATGCGACTCCGTGGCATACGACCTAAGTGATGCGACCTAAAGCATGACGCGACCCATAGCAGCAGGCCGAGCAACCTAAGAGATACGGCTGAATGGCGCGACCTAAGGTGCAAGTGACCTTAGGAGTAGCATGCGGCTTAAAGTTAAAGCAGGCCGACTCATAGCAAGGCGAGCGACCTAAGGGGTTGCTACCTAAGGGGTGCGACTTATATGTTGGTGCGACTTAACAACCTAACACATGGCCGAGCTACCTAAGTCGGCAAGCAACCTAAGGAACGCGACCTAACATGGCGTGACCTGAGTGGTGGAACGACATCCCTTGGCGCGACCTAAGCATGTCGCGACCTAAGTATGGCGCGACCTAAGATGCAAGCGACCTAATGATGCAAGTAGGCCGAGTGACCTAAGTGGTTGCGAGATAAAGCAGGCGCGACTTAACATGGCCGAGCGACCTTACATAGCCGATCTATGTTGATGCAAGTCGAGCGACCTAACATAGCCAACCTATAGCATGACGTGACTTAAAGCATGGGGCGACCTATGGTTGTGCGACCTATATGTAGAGCGACTTAATGGCCGAGCGGCTTAAAGGGTTGCAACCTAAGGCAGGCCGACCTAACGGCAAGGCGAGCGAACTATGGCTTGCGACCTAAGGCAGGCCGACCTAACTGCAGGCTGAGAGTCATGTGTGCAGGACGAACGACCTAGGGGATAGAAGTGCAAAAACTCTCTCAATTTGCAACCGATCGAGCACGGACGCAAAGGGATTATGTCCATCGGCTACCCGGTCCTATTGGCTCCTCGATGCTTCACCAAAAATCTGTTCAATCATCAAAGTTAGGATATTTGAAGACTTGAACCCAAAACACTAAAAATTAGGATTTTCACCAATGTAATCCAAACCAAAAGCAAATGCACATGAATAAGTGTAAGGAATTCATACCCGACAATCAAACATAGTTATAGACAAAGATGTGAGATAAAAATCTCACCTTTTCACAAAATCAATGAAGGAGAAGCTTGAAAGCAAAGGAAGAATCAACCTGTAACGACCGCGGATTTTCGTTCTTCGAAAATTCAACATCGACACTCACTTTATCGACTGCCGAATATCGAAGGCCGAAAACCGAGAAGTTATGGGTTTTAAAAAGAAAAGAAAAGAAAGAAGAGAGAAAAAGAAGAAAGAAAAAGAAAAATAGGGGGAAAAGAAGATAGACAATTTTTAGAAAACAGAGAATTAGAAAAACAGAGAATTTGAAAAATAGAAGACAGAAAAGAAAATAGAACGGGACAGAAAGGAACAGAACAACAACAGAATCTCACAATTTTCAGCGGAACAACATATAATAATAAATGAATAATCTTTAAACAAAGAACTATATCAGTTATTACATTACATCACATTTCATTACATCACATCATATCATCAGAGTATTCAACATCAACAACAAACAGTGCAGCGGAAAAAGAAATACTATATAAACTAGTAATACGCCATGCCATCCAGCTTGCCTCCAGCAACTCCAGAATATCCAGAATATCCTGATAAACCTAACTCTTGACTGCCCGTGTGGAAATTGGTGGGCACCCAGAGTTTAGGAAGGAAAACAATAAACTCCAAGTCAGTCATGTGACTGGTGTGAGAACTCAAAACAGTTTATTTATTTTAAAATCAAAAAGAAGAATATTTTTAAATTAATTCGCAATGCTTTTTTAAAAATGAGACTACCATAAGGCCTCCCGCACACACACACATGCAAACGCAGAATCGGAGGAGATTTCTCCTTATGATAATCAAAGATGCTTGATACGCATTTAAAATAATATTTGATATTATTATTAGTGCATAGTGTATGAAAAATTCATTTCGAAAGTAGAATATAAATCTTAGCCAACATACGACCATTATCGTATGCCTACTATAGCTACTATCCAAACAGTGGTGACCACCATAAGTGAATAGCAGGTTCTACAACTAATACCGTACAAGTTTCGTATTGGGAATTGGATTTCCAACAAATGGTCAGGCTAAGGAACTTCCTACTGTCACATGGGATCGCCTCTGGCTGGACGTCCCGAGAACTTAACCAGCTCTCTGCCAACACAAGGCCGGGTTACCTTTATCACTAGGTAACTACTACACGAATATGGCATCCCCCGGTCCCATCGGACCTTTAACCGAGCGCTCGTCACCAACAACACCACACAGAAAAAGATATAGTGTATCAACATGAGTAAGTATCTGGGCTCCATACCATGATACCACCCTTTCCAGAAGGAAATGCACATACCCTAAAGGGAGCTACCCCTCATAACCTTGCCGCATCTTTCCTGTTTTGACCATTAACGGGATGTGAGGCTCGATGAATTCACGTCCACAAAAACACACTTTGTACAAAAAGCCGTGCTTTGGGTCAACAAATGATCAACACAATGATCACTAAGATAGACGATCAAATAAATGATCCTATCACAAATAATCAACACAATGATCATTTCAGCATCACTCAGCATGTCACATTACCAAAATGGGATATATCGCTGATAACTTCAACTATATAACCTTTGAGCTCGTACGTCTCAAAGAAGGGTGTTAAGCAAAGAATAAATTCTCCGCCACCAACAGAAATATATTTGAAAGAAATCGGCTTTATATCTCAAATTGTAATGTCAGGCATACAATCCATACAAGTCTGTTCCGGGCTCGAACAAAACCGAAGGCACTTCTTACGAAGCCCTTGCAATACGGGTATTCACAATCCCGATCGAATTTCCCATCACTTAGGAGATCTCTATACCAGGAGCTACCCAGTGCAGAGACAATCGATAGGTCATCCTATCGTTTTCACAAATACTCGGTCTTCAACACCGATCTTCAAATGCAATTCATAACGACGTATCACATATTCGGAATGGGTTATACGACCCCATGGTCCTTTCCCGGTTAACCCGAATAGTGAGCGCTTATTCAAAAATAAGTGTGCATTCAAATTCAATCAATTAACATCAAATACCCATTCAAAGGGAAATATTGATAGTCGGCTATTGAACTATCAATTGATATGCATACATCACCAGATTCCAAATAATTTTCCAAATTATTTACTTTCCAAAATATCTTTACAAGATATAAAATTTTCACACTTCAAAAATAAATCAATATTTATTTTTAACAAATTCCATTTTCATTTATAGATTCCATAATGAATTTATATTTCAAAATATTCATGCATATATGATTTCAATTTTTCATTTCCAATTTATCTTCAAAAAGATAAATTCAAAATATTCACTTCATATTGGAAAATATTTCCATACTTATTAAAAATAAGTAATTCAAATCTTTTATTTTCAACCTTGGAAAATATTCAATATACTTAAATCGAATTAAGTATATATTTCATTCTTTAAGGAAATCATTCACTTAAACATATTTATTTGGGCCAAAACGAATGTTGCGTAAAACATCGTTACGACAACCCAAAATCACTAGTATAGGGATTCGGAATTAAAATAGATATATAAATCCCAATACTATACAAAACATTTCCTTTCGGAAATCATTTACTATAACAACAGTGTTATAGTCCACCATTTCCTTTTATTTCTCGAAAACGTCTATTTCAACAATAAATGTTGAAATCTAGGGTTTCGAATCTCAACACATTTTAAAACATCGTTAGATCGTTTTAATTCTATTTAAAACATTCACATTCTAAACAATTTCTTTAACGTGTTATTCACTGTTCAAAAACGTGAATAAACTTCTTTAACAAATTCCATTCTTTTATTCATTTTAATTCAAAGGATTATTCACTGTCTAAAAACGTGAATATAACTCTATTTCTAAGTTATAACAATTAACTTATCAAAATAAGTCGTTTGCGGATTTATAAAACAACGTTTATAAATTCTATTTCTATTTATTTATAAAAACTTCTTTTTTTATAAATTCCTTTATTAACCTATTCCCGTTTATAACTAAATTATAAACTAAACGTTCACATTATAAGTTAATTACTTATAAAACGATTATTTTACAAAATCGTTCTTTTTAAAGACTTTTCAATTTATAAACCTTATAACTTATAAGATTTATTTATTTAACCAAATCTATTCTTCAATTAACTTCACAAATTTATAATCTTACTATTTATAAATTTCATTTATAACTTCACAGTTTATAATTCTATAAATTTCATTCATTTATGAAATTCACTTTCACTACATTCAAACACTTATAAAAACTCGCTTTATAATGTCTAAATCTCAATTTATAAATATCCATTTATAAATCTCTAAATATAAATCAGTTTATATTATTATTCTAAAACGTCTTTAAATTCCTTTATAATTTCATCATTTCGATTTATAAAATAATCAAATTTTATAAATCCTATATTTAAACTTTTATCATATATTCAAAAATCCAATCTAAATTATTTTATAAAATCATTAGTTCCTTTCATTTCTCGAAAATCGATTTTTAATCGTATTTCTAAAAATCAGCTTTTTAACTATATTTCACAAAAACCTTAATTTTTATAACTTTAAAAAATTATAACGTTTATTTATTTATAATGGATCAATTCCAGAAATATTTTATTTTTTCAAAAATCACTTTTTAATCATTTTAAAATCCCAAAATTTGGGTCCAATGATGCTACACATCAAATAGTCAATCACGACTAACAACGATATCATATATCGATATGATAATCAATCAAATATCAAAATATCTGAAATAAAATAAATAATGTTGAGGAATCCAGTTGGATCCCTCCAACCTGTTTCCTGCATCCAAAAACATTAGCACAATACCAATTTCGCTCCAGTACGAAATTATCGCGGTATATGTTCTTATTAAATATTATCCGCTTAATAACGGCGTAATAGGGTCTCATCCGCTAAACAAAAAATGCGGGAAATCAACAACTGCAATATATACATATGCCAATATATATATATTGATATTATATATATAATACCAATTTCACTGTTTATGAAATATTCGCGGTATATGTTTATATAAATAACATCCGCTTACTAACGGCGCATAATGTCTATTTTAACAATCAATAATTTACAGTCATCATTCAAACATGCATTCAAATATTTTAAATCTAACTATTTAAAATAAAATCGAAACTGATTCGATTGAGTGAGAAATTCTCACCTTGGTTTTAAATTCCGTTTTAGCTTTTATTTCGAATAAAATTAAACGCGCGTTTAATTTTACCCGAAATTCTCACTAACTCCAAACGACTCCAAACCAACTCCATCGCGTAGTGCTCGTCCATACGATTCCAACGCAACTGATTTCGCGCAGTTTCGACCTCGTATGAAAAAGTTATGAATTTATGAAGTTTGTACACGATTTTATAACTATAATTACAACATAACTCTTATTATCAAACTCAACTTAATCAAGGCCATCCATCACAACCCCAACACATCTGGACCGTTCCCCCCTCTCTTCCTCATCACGTTGCAAGCTACAGGTTATATTTGAAGAGGCCGAACCCATCTTTCAAGCCTAGGGTTAAATATTGCTTCATCCTTACTCGATGATTCCTCGATCAAGTAGTTGCATTGCGAAGCCCCCAACCCCCCCTAGGTTCGGCCTGACCCCCATGAAGCTCGGCCATGCCTACAGCCTCGTATGGCGTGCGCAAGTTGAAACGAACGGCCCCCCTTTTCTCCCAAAATACAACTCCATTCGCGATCATAACCGTTGATCTTAAAGATCTCATCGAGCTCTTCAATCTTCTAGTTGGAAGATTCTTGAATCGTTGAGTGGATTGGAAGATTTAGAGGGATGAAATTAGGACATTTTCGGCCATTCATGCCTAAAACTGGCGGCTACAGAACTAGGTTTAGGTTTTGCCCTTTTTTTTTTTTTTTTTGATTTTAACTTCTATTTATAGAAAAAGCAAGCGTAAACACTATTCATCCCGGGAATTCCGAACTCCGATTTAGACGCCGTAACCAGCGTACCTAGGGTTTATCCCGCGTTCCGGACACAATGGAACAGGTTTCGGAAGCTAATTCGGAAGTATGTGCGAGTTATGGCTGAAAACGCTCAATTTAAATTAAACCGATTTAAACCGATTTCTAGGCGTTTTAATTTGTACCGGACAAACGGTAAATCCAATTGACTTGAAATTTGAAACCTTACAATAATATCACATTACGGATCCGATGAAACTGGTTTCGTCGAATTCCGAGACTTTTTGAAAAATGGCTATTTTGACTCGCCAAATTTAAATTAAAAATAATTCGATGCGTTTCGAGCTGCCACGATCAAACGATAGCTCCGATTGACACGAAAATTGAAATCCGGTAATAACTAACTATTACGGATCCAATGAAACTGGTTTCGTTCAATTCTGAGACTGTTCAAAAATTGACTATTTTACAGTCGATTATTAAATATTAAAATATTCAATTTTCACAAATTAACTTTTAATTCGATTTTAAAAGTTCTAAAATATTTCTATAACTCCAGTATGATTAAATAAAATTTTACAAATTATTTTCAATCATATTTAACTCAATTTTTAATTATTTCCATAATTTAACGTATTAAATTATCGATTTAATTATTCAATTAAATCCAAAAATTCAAATAAAAATTTATTTGACTTATAAATTCACTTATAAATATTTAAAATAAATTAAATATTCAAATTTAAATTATTAAAAATTCTGGGTCGTTACAATCTTTCCCCCTTAAAAGAATTTCGTCCTCGAAATTACAAGTAAGAAAAGTTATAGAATCTATTAACTTTCCAAAATTCATAGTTAAACTTCTTACAAATCTTTACTAAGTTTTCAAATCATACTTAGTTATCTTTTCAAAAACAACTACTATTGTTTAACTTTCAATTCCAAATTCAAAGTTAAAGTTTTCAAAAATTTTCCCAATTTTCTCAAATTTTTTCTAACGCCTTAAATTTCCGGAAAAATTCGCCATAGTCTCCTTTGCGCGGCTCGATCCGAAAAAAAAAATGACAGTATATATATCACAAATATACATCTCATCAAGTAATGAGGCATCCCGAAGGGAAAAAAAGTGTAAAAGTACGATATTTAATCCGAGATATGTACCTTATATTTTATTAGCAAGCATATACGGCTAATATAGCGCTAAAGCGAACTCCAAATGCGAAGCAAACGCGATCCGCACCTACTAAACTCAACAAACAACATGAGAACATGCACATATGCAAATAATCTCAATATACAACATATAGCAACATAATAACTATATATGTCACATAGCAAATGCAACAATAACAATATACATTCAACCATCAACCAACTAACATCCATATCCAATAAACATTCATTCATATTCTCATTCATATTTAATGAATTGGTTTTCACTTTAAATTACATTTGATTCATTTACATTGGATTTACTAACATTCATTCTCAATTCAATTAGTTTACATTTACTAATTAAATCTAATTCACATTCAATTCTATTCAAATTTATTTACTTTCAATTTGAATTTAATTTCATAGCTTTCAATTTCATTAATACTTAATGAATTTTATACAATCAACTAACAATCAAATAACAACCAATGTATATCAATTACAACCAAATTTCCTTGCTTCACTTACATTCATTTTGGTTTAACATCTTTACTTTCCAATTGGTTTTATTAAATTGATTTCATTCAATTTATTCAACTTCTAATAACATTAGATTTTAATGAATTAACACTTACATTCATTATTCATATCAATTATTCACATTCAATTGATTAACATTCCATTCATTAATTGAATTCAATTACAAAAGTTGAATTCTATTTATATAACTCAAGTTCATATTCATTTAATCCACTTGATTATTTACTTCGATACCAAAATCAACTTAATTCAATATCTCTTAAGTTATATTCCATTTAACTTTAAATCACTTCTTATATATATAAGTTTATTTCACAATTGTAAACACTTTAATTATAATTCAATTCTTATAATTCATTTGCTTATACAATTATTCTTTTATTTAGATTATTCAAACAACCTAACAATCAACTTATATACACTTTAATAATTCTGAAAAATTATTCCTTTATATATAAAGTATAAACAAGGTAAAATTATTTCATTTACCCAATTTTTAAAAATCAATATTGTGCCGAATTGTTCTATTCAAGTGTTTATAGATCCCTATCAACAACGTTAATTACTCGTATTAACCAGAATCCATATACCACTCAATAAACCTATCATCACAATATAAAACAATTTTTATTCACTAACAAATACGCTCTCATAGCTATTATTACACTCAAACTCATTCTAGAGCACTACTGACTCTATCTCTAACGAGTAATACCCTACAGAACCATGGTTGTCGCTTAACCATAAGCTCTGATACCAAATGTAACGACCGGAGGAAGCGGTCACAACCGGTAGGCTTTTCAACCATCCCAGCCCCACCGTGGCTTACACTGGTATCCCAAACTTGCTTTTACGGCCAGCCTCTCGACTGTCACAGCTTACGCCTAACCAACCCCCTAAAAGAGGATGTGTGGGAGTAAGAGTCTCCCGTTCGCCACCAAACCGCGAAGCGAGAACCCCCCATCACATAGCCCAATAGCTTAACAAGACTGGTGTGAGAACTCAAAACAGTTTATTTATTTTAAAATCAAAAAGAAGAATATTTTTAAATTAATTCGCAATGCTTTTTTAAAAATGAGACTACCATAAGGCCTCCCGCACACACACACATGCAAACGCAGAATCGGAGGAGATTTCTCCTTATGATAGTCAAAGATGCTTGATACGCATTTAAAATAATATTTGATATTATTATTAGTGCATAGTGTATGAAAAATTCATTTCGAAAGTAGAATATAAATCTTAGCCAACATACGACCATTATCGTATGCCTACTATAGCTACTATCCAAACAGTGGTGACCACCATAAGTGAATAGCAGGTTCTACAACTAATACCGTACAAGTTTCGTATTGGGAATTGGATTTCCAACAAATGGTCAGGCTAAGGAACTTCCTACTGTCACATGGGATCGCCTCTGGCTGGACGTCCCGAGAACTTAACCAGCTCTCTGCCAACACAAGGCCGGGTTACCTTTATCACTAGGTAACTACTACACGAATATGGCATCCCCCGGTCCCATCGGACCTTTAACCGAGCGCTCGTCACCAACAACACCACACAGAAAAAGATATAGTGTATCAACATGAGTAAGTATCTGGGCTCCATACCATGATACCACCCTTTCCAGAAGGAAATGCACATACCCTAAAGGGAGCTACCCCTCATAACCTTGCCGCATCTTTCCTGTTTTGACCATTAACGGGATGTGAGGCTCGATGAATTCACGTCCACAAAAACACACTTTGTACAAAAAGCCGTGCTTTGGGTCAACAAATGATCAACACAATGATCACTAAGATAGACGATCAAATAAATGATCCTATCACAAATAATCAACACAATGATCATTTCAGCATCACTCAGCATGTCACATTACCAAAATGGGATATATCGCTGATAACTTCAACTATATAACCTTTGAGCTCGTACGTCTCAAAGAAGGGTGTTAAGCAAAGAATAAATTCTCCGCCACCAACAGAAATATATTTGAAAGAAATCGGCTTTATATCTCAAATTGTAATGTCAGGCATACAATCCATACAAGTCTGTTCCGGGCTCGAACAAAACCGAAGGCACTTCTTACGAAGCCCTTGCAATACGGGTATTCACAATCCCGATCGAATTTCCCATCACTTAGGAGATCTCTATACCAGGAGCTACCCAGTGCAGAGACAATCGATAGGTCATCCTATCGTTTTCACAAATACTCGGTCTTCAACACCGATCTTCAAATGCAATTCATAACGACGTATCACATATTCGGAATGGGTTATACGACCCCATGGTCCTTTCCCGGTTAACCCGAATAGTGAGCGCTTATTCAAAAATAAGTGTGCATTCAAATTCAATCAATTAACATCAAATACCCATTCAAAGGGAAATATTGATAGTCGGCTATTGAACTATCAATTGATATGCATACATCACCAGATTCCAAATAATTTTCCAAATTATTTACTTTCCAAAATATCTTTACAAGATATAAAATTTTCACACTTCAAAAATAAATCAATATTTATTTTTAACAAATTCCATTTTCATTTATAGATTCCATAATGAATTTATATTTCAAAATATTCATGCATATATGATTTCAATTTTTCATTTCCAATTTATCTTCAAAAAGATAAATTCAAAATATTCACTTCATATTGGAAAATATTTCCATACTTATTAAAAATAAGTAATTCAAATCTTTTATTTTCAACCTTGGAAAATATTCAATATACTTAAATCGAATTAAGTATATATTTCATTCTTTAAGGAAATCATTCACTTAAACATATTTATTTGGGCCAAAACGAATGTTGCGTAAAACATCGTTACGACAACCCAAAATCACTAGTATAGGGATTCGGAATTAAAATAGATATATAAATCCCAATACTATACAAAACATTTCCTTTCGGAAATCATTTACTATAACAACAGTGTTATAGTCCACCATTTCCTTTTATTTCTCGAAAACGTCTATTTCAACAATAAATGTTGAAATCTAGGGTTTCGAATCTCAACACATTTTAAAACATCGTTAGATCGTTTTAATTCTATTTAAAACATTCACATTCTAAACAATTTCTTTAACGTGTTATTCACTGTTCAAAAACGTGAATAAACTTCTTTAACAAATTCCATTCTTTTATTCATTTTAATTCAAAGGATTATTCACTGTCTAAAAACGTGAATATAACTCTATTTCTAAGTTATAACAATTAACTTATCAAAATAAGTCGTTTGCGGATTTATAAAACAACGTTTATAAATTCTATTTCTATTTATTTATAAAAACTTCTTTTTTTATAAATTCCTTTATTAACCTATTCCCGTTTATAACTAAATTATAAACTAAACGTTCACATTATAAGTTAATTACTTATAAAACGATTATTTTACAAAATCGTTCTTTTTAAAGACTTTTCAATTTATAAACCTTATAACTTATAAGATTTATTTATTTAACCAAATCTATTCTTCAATTAACTTCACAAATTTATAATCTTACTATTTATAAATTTCATTTATAACTTCACAGTTTATAATTCTATAAATTTCATTCATTTATGAAATTCACTTTCACTACATTCAAACACTTATAAAAACTCGCTTTATAATGTCTAAATCTCAATTTATAAATATCCATTTATAAATCTCTAAATATAAATCAGTTTATATTATTATTCTAAAACGTCTTTAAATTCCTTTATAATTTCATCATTTCGATTTATAAAATAATCAAATTTTATAAATCCTATATTTAAACTTTTATCATATATTCAAAAATCCAATCTAAATTATTTTATAAAATCATTAGTTCCTTTCATTTCTCGAAAATCGATTTTTAATCGTATTTCTAAAAATCAGCTTTTTAACTATATTTCACAAAAACCTTAATTTTTATAACTTTAAAAAATTATAACGTTTATTTATTTATAATGGATCAATTCCAGAAATATTTTATTTTTTCAAAAATCACTTTTTAATCATTTTAAAATCCCAAAATTTGGGTCCAATGATGCTACACATCAAATAGTCAATCACGACTAACAACGATATCATATATCGATATGATAATCAATCAAATATCAAAATATCTGAAATAAAATAAATAATGTTGAGGAATCCAGTTGGATCCCTCCAACCTGTTTCCTGCATCCAAAAACATTAGCACAATACCAATTTCGCTCCAGTACGAAATTATCGCGGTATATGTTCTTATTAAATATTATCCGCTTAATAACGGCGTAATAGGGTCTCATCCGCTAAACAAAAAATGCGGGAAATCAACAACTGCAATATATACATATGCCAATATATATATATTGATATTATATATATAATACCAATTTCACTGTTTATGAAATATTCGCGGTATATGTTTATATAAATAACATCCGCTTACTAACGGCGCATAATGTCTATTTTAACAATCAATAATTTACAGTCATCATTCAAACATGCATTCAAATATTTTAAATCTAACTATTTAAAATAAAATCGAAACTGATTCGATTGAGTGAGAAATTCTCACCTTGGTTTTAAATTCCGTTTTAGCTTTTATTTCGAATAAAATTAAACGCGCGTTTAATTTTACCCGAAATTCTCACTAACTCCAAACGACTCCAAACCAACTCCATCGCGTAGTGCTCGTCCATACGATTCCAACGCAACTGATTTCGCGCAGTTTCGACCTCGTATGAAAAAGTTATGAATTTATGAAGTTTGTACACGATTTTATAACTATAATTACAACATAACTCTTATTATCAAACTCAACTTAATCAAGGCCATCCATCACAACCCCAACACATCTGGACCGTTCCCCCCTCTCTTCCTCATCACGTTGCAAGCTACAGGTTATATTTGAAGAGGCCGAACCCATCTTTCAAGCCTAGGGTTAAATATTGCTTCATCCTTACTCGATGATTCCTCGATCAAGTAGTTGCATTGCGAAGCCCCCAACCCCCCCTAGGTTCGGCCTGACCCCCATGAAGCTCGGCCATGCCTACAGCCTCGTATGGCGTGCGCAAGTTGAAACGAACGGCCCCCCTTTTCTCCCAAAATACAACTCCATTCGCGATCATAACCGTTGATCTTAAAGATCTCATCGAGCTCTTCAATCTTCTAGTTGGAAGATTCTTGAATCGTTGAGTGGATTGGAAGATTTAGAGGGATGAAATTAGGACATTTTCGGCCATTCATGCCTAAAACTGGCGGCTACAGAACTAGGTTTAGGTTTTGCCCTTTTTTTTTTTATTTTTGATTTTAACTTCTATTTATAGAAAAAGCAAGCGTAAACACTATTCATCCCGGGAATTCCGAACTCCGATTTAGACGCCGTAACCAGCGTACCTAGGGTTTATCCCGCGTTCCGGACACAATGGAACAGGTTTCGGAAGCTAATTCGGAAGTATGTGCGAGTTATGGCTGAAAACGCTCAATTTAAATTAAACCGATTTAAACCGATTTCTAGGCGTTTTAATTTGTACCGGACAAACGGTAAATCCAATTGACTTGAAATTTGAAACCTTACAATAATATCACATTACGGATCCGATGAAACTGGTTTCGTCGAATTCCGAGACTTTTTGAAAAATGGCTATTTTGACTCGCCAAATTTAAATTAAAAATAATTCGATGCGTTTCGAGCTGCCACGATCAAACGATAGCTCCGATTGACACGAAAATTGAAATCCGGTAATAACTAACTATTACGGATCCAATGAAACTGGTTTCGTTCAATTCTGAGACTGTTCAAAAATTGACTATTTTACAGTCGATTATTAAATATTAAAATATTCAATTTTCACAAATTAACTTTTAATTCGATTTTAAAAGTTCTAAAATATTTCTATAACTCCAGTATGATTAAATAAAATTTTACAAATTATTTTCAATCATATTTAACTCAATTTTTAATTATTTCCATAATTTAACGTATTAAATTATCGATTTAATTATTCAATTAAATCCAAAAATTCAAATAAAAATTTATTTGACTTATAAATTCACTTATAAATATTTAAAATAAATTAAATATTCAAATTTAAATTATTAAAAATTCTGGGTCGTTACACAACCACACTTCAATCTCAACACAAGAAGCTTGAATCAATGGCTTCTCTTTGAATTTGGAGTTAGATGTTGGATTTGCAAATGAACTAGGGCTTGGAGTTTTAATTTCCCTTTCCTCCCTTCATTTTTGATGAAGCTTGAGTGTTAGGAAATGAAAGTGAAGTTATGAAGGGAAGAGGGGGTTGGGCTAGAGTTAATAGTTTAGGCTAATGGGCTAAACCAAACCCAAAGCCCAAAGTGAATAAGTGGCAAAATTCCACTAACTCCAAACATATCAAAGTTTATACTCAAAAAGATCGCAAACGGTGTTTTGAACACAATGGAAGTGGTCCGGAGTCCTAATCCGACCGTATGCAAAAAGTAACTTTTCGGACTAAAATCTGACTAATGATACAATATTAAAAAATATATTTAAATATTCAATCGCAAAATATGCGGGTTGTTACAATTTCCCTCCACATCTTCACCAAAAGACACGTCTCTTCAAACTCAATATAAAGGCATTTGAGAACGAATTTTAACATCAAAAATTCTTATTTTCTCTTACTCCTTCTTCTCCAAACATTTGCAAAAGAAATCCATTGCGTATCCTTTCAATCTCTTTGTAAATCAATACTGTTTCACTCCAATTCTTCACTGATTTGGAAACCACACAATATCAGAAAGTTGTACTTTAATTCACATCATTCTCTTTCTGATTTCATCCTGTTCCTCAAAGAATTCAAAGATATATTACCATTGGAAGTCTTAAGGATCATTGTACCGAATCTGCAGGAATCTGTATTGAAGATATTACTACTTTCCATAGTTTGTTGTTGATGATAAGGAAAAGGTGTTCTTGTGGCTTGTAAAATCAAGAGGGTGTGTCTTGTAGCTCGTGAAACCAAGATTGTAAAGGTGTTCTTACCACCCGTGGAAAGCAAACTATTATAGTGGAATTCCGCACGATAGAGTGCAGGACTGGATGTAGGATTGGTTAATCCGAGCCAGTATAAAAATCTGGGTGTTATTTACATTACTTCATTTTACTTTATTACTTACTTATTCTCTGATTACTTCCTTCTGTTTGCAATTTGAATAAATACAGTTTTATATTCATAAGTACGTAGTTAATACACATTTCACCACTTCTAGTGTCTGAATAGCCTTAAGATCCAACATTGTGTTGTAGCCATCCAGTTTCTAACATTTGGTATCGGAGCCTTGGTTTTCAAAAATTCATAACTTGGTTTTTGAAAAGTATAAATGGCTAATGACACTAGTAACGCATTTTGTAACACTTCTGTAGAAGGGCAATCTACCACTAGACCCCCTCTATTTGATGGCAGTAGTTATGCATATTAGGCTTGTAGGATGAAATGTTATTTGTAGTCCAATGGTTTGGATATTTGGAACATTACCCAAATAGAATGCATAGAGCCTCAAACTGAATATTCAAAATGGACACTATACCTAAAGACACAAGCACTTAATAACTCTAAGGCCATGAAAATTTTATTTTGCTCCTTAGATAGAAATGAATTTAATCGAGTATTTATTTCTAATTCTACATATGAAACTTGGAGAACTCTGCAAGTCACGCATGAAGGCACCAATAAAGTAAAACAAACAAAGATATCTATGCTAACTAACCAGTTTCAACTCTTTCAAATGAAACCAAATGAGTCTATTTCTGATATGTATTCTACATTTCAACATATAGTACATGCCTTAATATCATTAGGAAAGAAAATTACTGAAGAAGACCAAGTCAGAAAGATTTTGAATTCACTTCCTGGTGAATGGGATCAGAAGACTCTGCAATTGAAGAAGCCAATGATATTAGTATTATGAAATTAGAAGATTTAATTGGTAACCTAATGTCCTATGAAGTAAAGTTGCAGATTAGAAAAGAGAACCAGGCAAATGAGAAGAAATCACTAGCACTCAGTGCTATGATCGACAAAGATAAACCAGATGATGATACTATTGATGATGATATCGAGTTTATGACCAAGAAGTGAAAGAAGTTCTTGAAGTATTGGATAAAAAACAAAGTTCGAAAAACTAACAACAATAATTCTAGAAATGGAAATGTTGTTAAGTATTTCGAATGTGATAAACCCGATCATTTGAAAAGAGACTGTTCCAAACTAATGAAATCAAAGTCAAATACTTTTAATAAGGAGAGGAAACAGGCATTCAATGCAAAATGGGATGATTCAGGCACATCATCAAATGATAGTGATCCAGAAACAGAAAATGCCAACATATGCTTTATGGCAAAGGATGACCAGGTATGGAATTTTAATAAAGAAATTACTAATGTTTTGAGTGATATGAATCTGGATATAAAATACTTAGGAAAGAGTACAATAATAGTTTGGCAGAGGCAGATAGATTAAAAATATTTATTGAAAGGTTAACTAAAGAAAAACAATGTCTAAAAGATGAAACTGAAAGACTTAACGAGTATAATGATGAAAAGGATTTGACACTTGGAAGTTTTGAAAAACTAAAAAGCGAAAATGAATCCTTAAAATCAGAAAATCTTTCAATGAAGTCACAGATCACTGATCTGAATGGCAAAATAACATCTCTGGACAATGTTATTCTTAACCGTGATAAGGATTTTGACAAAATGAAAACTGATATTGATACACCTCTAAGGCTAAATCAAAGAAAAATAGTATTCAAATTACTAAGTTAGTTAAGACCACCAAGTTCAAACCAAAACCTAGGAAATTAAAGTTAAAACCTCCAAATAGATTCATTAATTTATGAGTGCCAAAAAGGTTGGATGATATTGAAAAAGAAAAATATATTGACAATTTTATTAATAAGGTTTATTCATCTAATGATTATATTTTGAAAGGACATTCAAACTCTTTTTGCGTTTGGCATTCCAAAACTTAACCCCATGGACCCCAGAATGAAATGGGTGCCGGTGTGCATATTTTATAATTTTTCAGGTAACAAACAATGTATATCAGATAGCAGATGCTCAAATCATATGACAAGAAATCTATTGAACATTAGATAAATACGAAAAGGATTTTTTATTTGCATCGGCAGAGTCAGTAACTCTAAAACTCATCATATTATCAGATAAGTTTATTTCATGTTTTGAATTGATTTGGTTTCCTCTCATGTGTTTTATTTATAAGCATTTATCTCTACATACAAACTCTACATATTGTCTAGCAGTGATGTAAGTGACTCTTTTTTCGCCCTTTTTGTTGATGACAAAGGGGGAGAAAAGGTATATTTCTACTAGGCAAAATGATAGGGGAGTGCATAGAGTTAGGGGGAGTCAAATAATGAGTATTATATTTTATCTCTCAAATATTTATATGGTTGTCATCATCAAAAAGGGGGAGACTGTTAATACCCTAGGTGTTGATTTTGATGACAACAACCACATAAATATTACTATTAACGTATCTTCGAGTTATGCAGTCATATCAGATATATTATGGAGATATTTACAGAGATAAACAAGAATACAGTGGCAGCAAATGAATTATAGAAGAAGGTCAATTAGACCAATTGAAGAACAAAACCCAATTAGAGAAGAATGTTGAAGGATAAAGGTGTTTGAAGTGATGAGGAGTTGGTTGAACCTTAGAATATCTTGTTAAAGATCTCATAGCAATTATACTTGAAGATCATCAACCATTGACCTCAACCGAATCACAAAAATCCATAGATATAAGGTAATTTGAAATGCTGAAAATTAGCAACACTTATTAGTGTTTTTTTGTTCAATTTGCAACACACCCTTGTCGACAAGGGGGCTAGGGGGTTGTTGACATGCTTGCCGTTTTTCAGAATTTTAAATGAAGAGACATTTCCCTCCACCTCTTCACCAAAAGACACATCTCTTCAAACTCTATATAAAGGCATATGAAAACGAAATTTAACATCAAGAATTCTTATTTTCTCTTACTCCTCCAAACATTTGCAAAAGAAATCCATTGCATATCCTTTCAATCTTCTTACAAATCAATACTGTTTCACTCCAATTCTTCACTGATCTGCAAACCACGCAATATCAGAAAGTTGTACTTTAATTCACATCATTCTCTTTCTAATTTCATGACATTCCTCAAAGAATTTAAAAATATATTGCCGTTGGAGGTCTTTAGGATTATTGTGCCGAATCTACAAGAATCTATATTGAAGATACTACTACTTGCCATAGTTTGTTGTTGGGGATAAGTAAAAGGTGTTCTTGTTGCCTGTAAAATGAAGAGGATATGTCTTGTAGCCCGTGAAATCAAGATTGTAAAGGTGTTCTTGCCACCCGTGGAAAGCAAGCAATTATAGTGGAATTCTGTACGATAGAGTGCAAGACTGGATGTAGGATTGGTTAATCTGAACCAGTATAAAAACCCGGGTGTTATTTACATTACTGCATTTAACTTTATTACTTACTTATTCTCTGATTACTTCCTTCTGTTTGCAATTTGAGTAAATACAGTTTTATATTCATAAGTAAGTAGTTAATACACATTTCACCACTTCTAGCGTCTGAATAGCCTTAAGATCCAACATTATGTTGTAACCACGCTAGTTTCTAACAATGTGTATACTTATCCTAAAGAGTTTACAATGTTTCTGATAACTGTAAGCCGACGAAAAGTTGAAAATTCGGAAAACGAATTCCGGTCATATTTTTGATTTTTCTTCGAACTAAACATTTTTATAAAATAAATTATAAAACAATTTCACCATCATTATTTATTGTTTAATAGAATTTTATTTTAATTATAAAATCTATTATTTGAATATTAAAAATTAATTAAATATTCTCAAAGTCAAGCAGTGAAATTCCGGGTCGTTACAGTCTCCCATCTTAAAAGAATTTTGACCCTGAAATTTAATCATAATCCTCACCTAGAAAACAAACCAAACCATAAATACTTAACTCTATTCATCGACCCGTATGATGTACATAGATCACTCCTACAAAAACTGATGTGATCACTCACTCGAATACATAGCTTTACTTTCAAAGTAGTATCGCTCACACGACTTCCTATTGCAGACTATGATCAGGCTTCTTAATTAAAAATATCATTCTTCTGACATAGCCATATACTATTATAGAAAACTTTGACTTCGTATTAAGAACCCTCACCAAGTATTCGCCGTCAAAAATCGAGTGATATATCCTTATTCAGAACGGTGCGGGACACCTTAAAGTCATGCATTCGAATCTTGGATCCAACTAAATAGTATCGTGTATTCCCTTATTAAGAAGGGTAATGCTTAAGAGAAGTACCTACCATCTGAAAATATCCCTTTTCCATTTTTAGTCATTTTCTTGCCACTCGAACTAGTTAACATAAAATTCTTCTTTTATTCAAAATCCAATTTGTAAAATAAATAAAAATATATACATAGTTGTATAATTTTACCCTTTTTTCTAACATTTCACAATGTTTATTCTTAGTGTAGATTATAATAAAGAACTCTTATTACAATCAAATTTAAATTTAAATTTTTATCCTAACATTATCACCGAGTATAATTGTGAAACTGAATTCATAAAGTGTTCTGTTAAATTTAACTAAAACGGTAATTACTCAAAAACTATCTAAGCCTAACTAATCATCAATAAATGATAATGGTCAAACCATATCATTCTCTAACAACAAACATATCCTTTATAACAACAATAATTTCCTGAAAATCCTCTTTTACTTATAAAATATAATCTAGGTAAAATTATTTCATTTACCTACTTTTAAAAGAATACAGTGCCAGTTGGCCTTTTTAAGTGTTTTAGAAATCCCTTTCAAATCTATAAACCACTCAAAGGATCAATAAACAAAATATAAATCATTTTTATAGAAATAACAAGTATGTGCTCTTATATATATATATATATATATATATATATATATATGTATGTATATCTCAAACTCATTCTAGGGTCTCCCTTACCCTATCTCAAATGAGTTTACCCCACAAAGCCTAGGTGTTCGCTCAATCTAAGCTCCGAACCACATGTAATGTTCTTTCTTCCTTTCTCACACCTAAAGACGACACTTAATACATCATCGGATTCGTGTATTGATCATATAATTGTCCGAAAGATTGGTCGTTTAGGGTGAAGAAAGAAGAAGATAGAATGGAATCTCACAAAAACATGGTGAGTAATGTATAATATATAAATCAAGTCTTTACAAAAGAAAGAACTTTATTATAGACATTCATTAGAGTACACTATCCTATTATAAGCCTGGACAGTTATAACAGCCTGTTCTTACAGATGTTGATAAATTCAACATTCAATACAGTGGAAAATAAAGAAATACGTAGATACGTCTTGGGCATCCTGCTCGTCTGCTGAAATCTAAAGCATGTGAAGCTCATCCACAAAATACGCTTAGTCGGATCCAAGCGTTAAAATAACATTCGGATCAGTCCCATAATGCCAGCATGAGAAAACTCAAGTAATAGGATGAACATATAATAATTCTGTGAGACCACCACGCTAACACGGAATAGGTTTTTACATCACGCGATCAACATTCATAGATGAAGAAACGTGAAACAAATTAGAACTACAATCTAAACAAGCATAAATGAGCATAGACAGATAAGAATCCAAACTTAAAGAATGAACACAAATAAGTAAACATCAAGAAGAACCTAAGCGACTTCTCGGTGTAATCAAGAAGACAATTCAATGATTTGAATTAACAATAAGAAAAGGAATTTTCCCATAATATATATGGGACTGCCACCAACAATGGAACGGGTTTCCTTTCATACTAACAATATTCAATCTTAACCATGGAAGCAAATAACTAAATATTGCGAAGTGCACTCAACATTTCTTTATGAAATTAAAAAAAATTATTCAAAACCTTGGAATCAAAGGAAGGAATAAGGAAATTTCCTACAGATGACTAGAGGGTGTGCCCCCGTACTGAAAGTATACCTTTAGAAATATACTTGAGAGGGTCACCTTCTTGCGCCACCTCTTGGGAACTCCAAGCTGAACCCTGCCAACCTTACCGAGAGTCCGAATATTTCACATCTCAATACGCAAATTGAATCTAAACTAGAGTTGATGTGAATATACCATAATGGGAGTAACCCTACATAACTTGTCCCCCACACGCTCTTTAGGTTTAGTCATTTTCGGCAAAGGATAACAATGCTCAAAAGAGCAACATATCGTTTTTTGATGACGATACACCATGAAGAATGCTGAATCGATAGTTACCAAATCAACTGACGGGGATAATAAAAAAATGATCGTACATGGAAATTAAATTTCATATTCATACTATTACTCATCGCTTCCAAACAAGTATTGTCCCTTAGTTGAAAATAAAGCGGTCAAGTTGAGGTAGTGTTACCTCCAGGCATTGCCTTGATAACATTTTTAACCTTTGAGAAAGAAATGAGTCCATGCCTTGACGTTTGATGTTTATACCATGACTAAATCCTTTCCATATAAGCGATATCGTTTACGGAATTGCTTTTCCATAACTGAATCGAACTTTACCTTTAAAACCAAACTTGTACTAGAGTTTCACATTAAAATCTTAACCTCAAACAAGTTTATCAAAATTATTGATTTGTTAAAACCTAAATTTATTATTTCAATATCCATATTTAAATTGATCGATTAATTTTTAAAACAATGGTTAATTATTTCATACAACTTTATTTGAAATATAAATTAGCTTTAATACCTACACATTGCTTCAAAACAATACTTTTTAAAAAGACTAATTAACTTTAATCATCCTTGTTAATGATTAATTAACATTAAATTTTTATTATTAAAATAATTAATTAACCTAAAACCACATTATTAAAATGATTAATTAATCTTAATCTCATTATTATTTAAATAATTAGTTATCTTTATAACATCATTATTAAAATGATTGATCAATTTTAAAACATCGTTATTGAAACAATTAATTAATTTAAATCAATTACTTTTAAAACGGTATTATTAAAATAATTTATTTATTATAAACCATTTTTATTTAAGTAATTATTTATCTTTGTAAAATCCATGCACAAGACTTAACAAAATACTTCAAAGGGGATAATGTTTCCATTTAAACATTACATAAACTAAGTATGAGGATATATGAAAAAGAAAATAACAACTATGCACATATAAAAAACATCTCTTATCAAATATAAATTTGCTGGCATATAATTCAATGTTCAAAATAATATAATAGCAGAACTGAGATTTATTTTTGCTAAACAGGTGTCAAATACAATTTGATTAGCAGAACGGTGTTTTATTCTGTAAAACAGATATCAATTACAATTTATTTAGCAAAATGATGTTTTATTCTGCTAAACAGATGTCATTGGGTTTCATAATCAATTGGGATGACTTGAGGGTAATCGATAAAGAAAATTCCTTGGATAAAATATTTTTTAAAAGAGATTTTTCTTTCAAAACGAAACTGATCTTTTGGAAATAATGTAGGTTTAAACTTTAAGACTTTTATTTAATAATTAAATAACATTTAAACTCTTTATTTAATAATAATTAAACTTTAATTAATAATCAAAGAATAATTAACTATTAATTAAAAATTAAATAATATTTGAAATAGTTAATTTTTAAACAAAATCATCATCTATTAATTAATTTCAATAATAATTAAATAATACTTAATTAATACTTAAATAATAATTAAACCTTTATTCAAATTAATTAAATCTTAATTAATTTATAATTAAATCTTAGCTTACCTAGTAATTAATTAAACCTTTATTAGATAAATAAATAACAATTAATCATTAATTCATAATTAAACACAAATTAATCCTTAAAAAATTATTTATTAATAAATAATATTTAATTAATTAATAAGTTAGTACTAATTTCCTTTATTGACAAATGATCAAGTACTAATTACCTTACTTAATTAATTAACTAAATAATCATTGATTAAATAAATAATTAAATAACAATAATAATTGCTTTTAAAAATTTATATTAAATTTTGAAAAACACTTTTCAAAAAGTTACTTAAGTTACAATATTTAAATTCAAAAATAGTTCGCTTTTTACGACTACTATTAAAACGACTATTGCTATATGACCTGAAATTTTAAATCTTATTTTTTACTCTAAATAACTTTCAAAACTCTATCTTTAATTCTTAAACTTACCTTTATAACTTTTGAATAAAGTTTGAAAAAGAAAAGTGAGGTCTAAACTTTTATAAAACTTCCTAACGATTTAAAGTAAGAAAAGAAACCAATTATATAAGCGATGTCGCCATATAAACAATTTAAATGCTGAGTTCTTTAACGTATAGAAATTCAAGCATGAACAAATCACATAAATATTTCATCACAACATAAACTAGCAAGATCCTAACTTTCATTTTACTAACCTTTAGTTCCATTTCCAAGCTTGTAAATCAACATTTCATACCACATACATAAACAATACATGTATACATACAAGTCAACTATAAATTCTAACAAATCAAGCCATGATATATCATCCACAAAGTAAGCATCATGTTTAAACAAATAAACAATGGTTATTTTTAACATCCAAAGCTAAAACTTTAGTAAGAAAAGTAAAACTTTTCTCACCCCCAAAATAACCCAAAAATGGATCATCTTCCAACTGATTTTGGGCAAGTTACCCATGGAATTTGGTATACTTTCCAAAGGGAAAATCTTGGAAATTATCTTCTCTGTAATTTAAAAAAACAGTCACTCAAATTGGATATGTTTTGAGGGAGATATGGTTAAAAGAAGAAAATGTATTTTCGGACTTGAAAATATGGGTCCGAAAACACTCTATAAAGAAATGACATTTTGACATGACTAAGCTCAAAATTTGAAGAAGAGGTAGAAACAAAAGTCGTAGCCATTTGCAACGGTTTTGAAAAAAATTCCCTATTAGAATAATAGATGGGGAAGATATGATAAAATAAGGAGGAGTAAAAATTTGGAGAAATGAATGGCTATTTATAAGCAAGAGAAGAAGTGAATTACCTAAATGCCCTTGTCCTTTACCCTCCATTACCCTCTTGCCACATCACCTTGCCCCCGCTTCCACCATGTACTCATGCCACCATTTTGTCCTCCTCCCTCCATTTCATGAGAAAACAATCATTTAGTAACATATGTACTATTGCTTAAACATTTTCATATGATGTGATGTTTACTTTTTACTAAATTTGTATTTTAAAATTTATATACTTAAGTATGAATACATATATATGTACACTAGTGCACACGTATGTACATATACTAACTTATTTAGAAATGTGTATACTTATGTTAAAGAGTTTATAATGTTTCCGATAACTTTTAGTCGACGAAATTCGAAAAACGAATTCCGGTCACATTTTCGATTTTTCTTCGAACTAAATATTTTTATAAGCTAAATTGGAAAACTATTTCGCCATCATTATGTATTGTTTGATAGATTTTTATTTTAACTATAAAACTTATTATTTGAACATTTAAAATTAACTAAATATTCTCAAATAAAAGCAGCGAAATTCAGGATCATTATAATATATGTTAATTACTTATGTTTACATGTATAGAATGTATGGATGGTTTGGTTTGGTTCCGACTTAAAGCAGATGACACCTTTGAAAATTAGTTAATGGCTTGAGATTCATTCGAAATGTTAAGTAATCTTTTACAAATTATGCTCTCTCCATGTTATATGAATGTTATTTGCCTTTGTATATACGTTTATGCTTATGTATGAGTTTGTTGGATAAATAAATGACAAATGAAAGTGTTTATGGAAGTGTTCGTATAGTGACTATCGCTATATCGGCACTTTGAAAATATCGTCTCTTTGGAAAATCTTTTTGTATGATCTTGTGTTTGGGTTTTTACAAAGTTGATCAATCATTGAAATAATGATGTGTTTAAAGTTAATTAATAATTTATTAATGGTATTTAAAATTAATTAATCATTTTAAAAAATGATGATTAAGGTAAATTAATTATTTAAACAATGCTGTGTTTAAAGTTAATTAATCAATTTAATGATGATGTTAAAAATTAATTAATCATTTTGAATAATGAAGTTTAAGGTTAATTAATCATCTAAATAATGATGTATTAAAGTTAATTAATCATCTAAATAATGATGTATTAAAGCTAATTAATCATTTTATTAATGATGTTTTAAATTAATTAATCACTTTAATAATGATGTTTTAAGGTTAATTAATTATTTTAATAATGATATTTTAAGATTAACTAATCATTTTATAATGATGGATTAAAGTTAATTAATCGTTTTAATAATGATGTTTTAAGGTTAATTAGTTAGTTTAATAATGATGTATTAGATTTAATTAATCACTTCAACAATAATGGTTAAAGCTAATTGATCAATTTTGATAATGTTTTCAAAGATAATATTTGTAAAGTGAAACCCCAGCACAAGTCTAATTATAAAAGCTTAAAAGTTGATTCGATTATGGAAAGGATAAGAAATTTAATTTCTGTAATCGATATCGCTTATACGGAAAGGAATTAGTTATACTCGTAACACTAACGTTAAGGTATGGAAAAGCATTTTTATCTTGAAGGTTAAAAATGTTGTGAAGGCAATGCCTAGAGATAACACTACCTTCACTTGCCCTGCTTCACTTTTAACCGATGGGTGGTACAAGTTTGAAACCGATGAATTGTGGTGAGGGTATGAGATTTAATTTCCATATACAATCATTGTGGTTATTCCTAATAGTTGATTTATTGACTGTCGATTTAGCTTTCTTCTTTGTGTATCGTCATTTTAAAACAATTTGTTACTCACTTGAGCATTGATATCCTTTGTCGAAAATGACTAAACCCAAAGCACGAGTGGACGTCAAGCTATGTGGGTTTTCTCTCATTAGGGTATTATCATATTTACTCTAGATTGATTTTGGTAATATATGCATTAAGATGTGAAATACTTGAGTACTCGGTAAGGTTGGTGGGGTCCGCTTGTACATTTACGAGATAGTCACAGAGAAAATGATTTTTTTCATGTATATTGTCTAGAGGAATGCTTTTGGTAGGGGGTGCACTCTTTTACTCTTTGTTGGAAAATTTCCCCTTCCGTGCCTTTGATTCAAACCTTTCAATTTGTTTTCTTAATTTCATCGAGAAGTGTTTGAAGCTCTTCACACTGTTTAATTATTTTTGTCAAGTCTCTAAGTTTGGATTTTTATTTCGTTTATGCTCATTCTTTTAGGTTTGGATTTTAGTCTAAATTGTTTCCATTACTTATGGTTGGATGTTGTTATTGTGAGAGGAAACTCGTTCTGTGTTTGGTGGATTGGTCTCACATATTGTTGTTTATTTCCACCCTTGTTTAGAGTTTACTCTTACCATACTTATTATCTGACCTGAGATTTTTATTTTCACTAAACTCGTGGGTACTCAATTATTTTTTATTAGTTCGAGAGTAGCAGGTTTCTTTGGGCTCTTTGAAGACGATGAACTAGAAGGAGGCTCCTTATAATGACCTAGAATTTTAGGCATTTAAATTTGAAATATTTAACCTCGATTCTAAATATTGAAAAGTAAATTTTATAAGTTAAATAGATTAGATTTCAAATAAAATAGGTATTTGAATATTTGGAATTGTTTAAATCATTAAATCTTGAATTTAATATGAATAAAAATGATTTTAAAAGTTGATTTAGATTCTATTTAAATAAGACTAAAGATATTAAACTATTAAATTTGAATTAAAAGTGATTTGAATTACTTTAATAATAATTAGTTTTTATTAACATGTGAAAATAGCCTTCCGAGGCACTATCTCAGATTTTTACGAAACCAGTGCCATTGGAACCGTAATAATGAATTATTATACAATGACGAATTTCGTAACGATTGGACGTATCGTGTGGTCATGGGAGTTCGAAACGCATAGAAATTAATTATAGCAATTTAATATAATATAATTTGATCTTGAAAGCTAACCAACGTATATGATAGAATTAGGTGCCGATAATTGTTTCATTTAGTTCGGAATAGGGCTATTTAGTATAGAACACCAGTCGGCACACTTTGTTCGAAGTTCGAGATTTTTGGGTGCTTAGAATTTGATATTTTATAATTAAAATATAGTATAACCTACCATACGAATTCCATACCTCCATCATGTATACCATAACCCCTCCCTTACTCCTTTCCCTTTATATACCTCTGTTGTTTAAACTTCTTGCCTAAAACCATGAAATAAACTCAACCAAATCCAACAACACATGAACATTGGAGCCACCACATGTCGTTTCAAGCTTCGACTGTGACTAGGAAAATGTTCAAGATGATGAAACGGACTAGCTAAAAGGCTAGATCGTGTTAATTTGAGGCATGGGGCGGGAATATGGATGCAACGTAGCAACATTTTTAGGCTTGTGGAGGAGCAATGAGTGACAAGGAGCCGCGTCCTTGGTCTCGTGGACCGGGTTAAAGTGAGCTTTCAAACGATTGTGGTTAGGGGGTGTTAGGCGGCATGTGGGTGGTACAGTAGAGGGTTGAATGGAGGTTGTTAATCTTCGGGTTCGACGTCCTCGTTCTCGAGTTTAGGGTTAAGGAGGAGGATGAGGTGGGTTGGAGGTGTTTTTTGGTGAGGTATGTTGTCTCAGGTAGATCGGTGGTGAACTCCGACGACATGGAGGCTGGCAAATGAAGGGGCAACCTTTATTTGTAGAGATGAAAAGAGAAGGATATGAGATTAGTTACTTTGAGGGTAATTAATTTGACTAATGTATGTAATTAGAGATTCAAAATAATCGTATTGAAATCGATAACTTATATATTGATTATCTTAATCATACGAGTTCCAAATCAAGCGCGGTGAGTCGCGTTAGGTCCGTATCAACGTTATCTACGTTATGGAATTAGATTCGCTTTGATTATAACTTGTAGAAATTTCATGCTAAATCGAATGTAATGAAATCAGAACCGCCTCAGCTATTATAGGAATTTCAGTGAGTTAAACTCATCTTTTTGGTTAGCCGGAAATGTTATATAGTTGATAAAAAAATTTGATTGAATGTTTGGATGATTTACCGTTTTATTAGTTGGTTTGGTTTTATTCCCGTCTCTGGAGTGGATGACCTTTTATATATACCCACCTAGAAGTAGGTGACCTATATTATATGATTATATACTGCTTGTGATGCGGGAGACAGGTTGGAGGGATCCAACGGGATTCCTAACCATTTTTTATTTTAATTTCAATAATATTCCTACCTATGAATATTGGATATTAAAACCAGATTGTTTGACACCATGGGTTATGACAATGCTATATTCAAACTTAAATTCTATAATGATAGAAAATCAATATCGATATTAGTCAAACGTTGGTAGCTGTTGGCCTTAAAATAGAATTTGAAAAATGCTATAAATCGTAATTTTAGTTGGAATTGGTTTTTGTGATGGGAAATGATTTTAAATTTGAAATTTGTATTCAGAAATATTTTGTTTTAAAGGGTTTAACTTCTATTTTACTCCAACAACCTTTGTTTTGTCTTTTCTAAGATTTATTTATATTTAATATTGTTTTAATATTATTTATATTTAATATTGGTTTAAGATTTATTTATATTTAATATTGTTTTAAGATTATTTACACTTATTATTGTTTTAAGTTTATTTATATTTAATACTGTTTTATGATTTATTCATATTTAATATTATTTATGATTTATTTGTATTCAATATTATTTTAAGATTACTGATATTTAATATTGTTTTAAAGATTATTTATTTATGTTCAATAGCGTTTTAAAGTTTACCTATTTATATTTAATATTGTTTTAAAGATTATTTATTTATGTTTAATGTTGTTTTAAAATTATTTGTCTATATTTTAATACTTTGAAAAGTCAATTGTTTTAAAAATTAACGTGGTTTGAAATTAGTAATAATGATTTATTAATAATGTTTAGAAATAATTATTACTATTGATAATAATGGTAAAGATTAATTATTATTGTTTATTTAATACTGTTTTGAAATTATTAATATAATAGTGCTATGAAGTAAATGATTTTTATTTATTTATAAATGTTTTCGGGACTCATAAATAAAGTTTTATAACCGGACTTGGGTTTTATAAGGGCGTTCTATAAAATGGTTTAAAGGCTTAAAAGAAGATTGTTTACAAGGTAAAGGGTTTTATAAATGGTTAAATATTTATAAAAGAATTTTAGAAATGGGTTTATAAATGGTTAAATATTTATAAAAGAATTTTAGAAATGGGTTTATAAATTTATAAAAGGAGTTTCATAAACGGTCTTATGGATTTATAAAGGGTTTATAAATGGTTTTAGGAATTTATAAAAGGGAGTTTTATAAGTGATTTCAAGAATTGATGAAATGGGTTATATACGAGTTTAGAGATTTGTAAAGGAATTTATAAATTGTTATAGAATTGTGTAAAAAGGAAATCTTCTTTCGCTTGCGAATATACTTATACAGTTGAGGTAAGTATATGGATATTTTCCCAAGTGTTGAAAATATAGGGATGTTGGTATATCTTGTTAAGATATTTTTTTATAAGAAATTTACAAACTGATTTATATTAAGGAAAAGATGAATTAAGCAGGCTAGTGGTTACTTATGAGCTTGACCAATACTAGTTTTCCCTTTGAAATAAATCCCTGACTTGGATGTGTGTTTTGTTGATGGTTAAATAACTGACTGTCAAATATGGACCAAAACATAACTTTGGAAATATTTAGGAGAAACGTGTAAGTTATATAGTACAGTCGTCTCCGATGATGTTATACTGTGCGTATAAATCTCGTTTTTCCCTTCTAGGACAAATGATAAGGAAACATGTCCACTAACGGTAAGGAGATGATCTCCGCTCTTATCTTTGATTGTTTATTTCCTAAAGAACCGGGGTTGAGTTTACCGAAAATTATCGAAAGTTTTTTCGAAGAGATCGGGATCAGATATGCTATCCAAGAACCACTTTGATCCAACTCAAACGTTTCGAAGTGAAGACATATTGAAGATGATGGAATTTGAAGATGATGGAATTTGAAGACACATTGTATGGATAAATGTTGATATTGCATCGTTGCTTGGAGGACAGTGTTAGCATTCCAAGTGGGAAGTGCTATATAAAAGGTAAAAAGTAGCATTTAGCCTCATCAACCGAGAATGACTAAAATATGGAAGATGCAGCATGGCTAAGTGGGTTGCTCGCAATTAAGGTATGATCATCCCAATCTAGAGTCAATATTATCTCTCATTTTTATGCTTCGGGTCTCATTAGACAAGGGGTGGTCATATTCTACTATCCAGTAATGGGTAGGTTGGTTCTGTGTTGGCTGGTGATCCTGTGAAAAATACGAATTACGAATCTTAAGGCTAGGATTAACACTAGAGGAAGGGTGAATAGTGTTAATAAAGAATTACTAAATCTTTTTCGATTTATGTTAATTTAGACACCGATGTATGTAATATACAGACACAGATATGATAATAGAAACAAACACATAGAAATAAAATAAACGCAGTAAAGGAAAGAACACTAGAAGTGGGGTGAATAGTGTTAATAAAGAATTACTAAATCTTTTTCGATTTATGTTAATTTAAACACCGATGTATGCAATATACAGACACAGATATGATCACAAAAACAAACACAGATGTAGAAATAAATTAAAAGCAGTAAAGGAAAAAACACACCGTATTTTATACTGGTTCGGAGTTACCCTACATCCAGTCCCGCAACCCAAGTGTGGATTTCCTTTCAAAAGCAATTGTACAATTACACCCTCGGTTTCAAGGCTACGAGGTACACCCTCCAGAATTTCGATCCTCTGGGTAGAGATACTTGATTTCCGGGCCACAAGTTTACCCAATTAATTTACCAAGGCTACAATCACACATTTTCTTTCTTGGTTGATTTTCAAGGCTACAATCACACCTTTTGTCGCTTAATAGATTACAAAGAAGTCTATAACTCTGAATAGCACTAAGAATCTTGTAGAGAGAGTGATAGAGAATCAAACTAGAAGTAATCGAGTTCGATTCAATGTTGATTTCGACAGAGTAATGATAACAATATGTATTAAGAAAAGTGGAAAAAGAAGAGGAGTGAAAAACCAGAAAATCTGATATAAAATTCTTTGAAACTAACCCCTATTTATAGAAGAACAACAGCGATGTCCATTCGTGAAGAGTTACGGTGAATAGACACTTCTTTTGAAATTTAAATTTTGAACTCAACTGACACCATGTTGACATGGGGTATATAGGCATGTCGACATCCCAAAGCATTTTTTGATATTTTGATTTTCTTTGAAAATAATATTTATCTTATATTAAAACTAATTTAAACTTTATAAATATACTTGAATATAATTAAAATTCATAAGTAAATATAGAGAATAATATATATAGAATTTAACTCTAATTTTATATTTTAAATCTAAGTATATTTTATAAATATACTTGAATATAGTTAAATATATTATATTAAAAGATAGTTTAAAATCAGGAGAAATTTGACTTTGAAATTAAAGATAATTTTGAGGCTAAAATTATTTAAAATCAGGATAGAGGGTTTTAAATCTTTTGAAAAGACAGTTTTTGAAAACATTTTGAAAATAAGATATAATTTTGAAAAATCATTTTGAATAATAAGTTAGCAGATACAAAACAATGTTCCACTAGATTTTTCATAGGTTCCATCCTACTTAGGGTTCCATCCCTTTAACAGGCTCGAAGTAGATTCCATTCCACGAATAAATTGGATTTTAAGATCCCAGTGCTTTTCTATGAGTTTTAACAAAATTTCTAATAATAATAAGAAATACTTAACTTTGAAATCTTGAGCTCTTGATAATCTTGATACTCATGAGTCTTATATCTTGATATCTTGAATCTCTATGCTGTACAGTCTTCTTTCTCACTACCTGCATGGTTAAATCCGGCATATACATATATATCTAAACTTATAATGTTAGTATTTATAATTTATAATCTATTCTAAGGTTGTTGTCATCAAAACCATCATTTCACGGACTAACAATCTCCACCTTTTTGATGATGACAACCTTTGTTTATAAAATTTTACTTATATCCTAATAAATCCCCCTAAAACTAATAACCCCCCTAAAACTAATAACTCCCCCTAAAACTAATAAATCCCCCTCAATTTATGCCTATCTATCCTATTTTATATTTCTCCCCCTTTGTCATCAACAAAAAACTAAATGCAAACTATATAACTTTAAACTATATAATTATATAACTCCAAACTATATAACTAATACTCTATGACATGTGATTATAATGATAGTGTTATCATAAGTAATTATCACTTAAATCTAATACTAAAGCATAGTCCTAAATTATCAACTATCCTAAGTAAGAATTCACAATAATATTTATAATTAAAATACATATAAGAACACGAGTTATTTATTACGTATGAAGTTGTATATACATAAACGATTAGAAAACATGAAGAAACACAAACAACAATGAAGAAGAAAGAAAAGAAACTATTGTGCGTTATAAAACATAGGAGATCTATGAATCGAACAGTTTTGATAGTGAAAACAGAAGTTTCCAAGTCGTTCGACAAGATTCCCATTCTTGTCAAAACACACTTCTGCAACACACACGACTTGGTCATCATCCTCCTCGTGCGCTTCTTCCATGGGTTCTTCTTCTTCTTCCTCGCGGGCCTCTTGTTCTTGATTGAGTGAAGAGTCTTCATCAATCAAGATAGGGTTGGCCTGGTTATCCATTAGGATGCAAATTCCTAAGAATCTTTCCTTGCCTTTCCTGTTCCTTTGCCATACAAAGTTGAGTCACTTGAATTTCAGTCATCATCTGAAGTACATCCTTCATAGATTCCTCCATTTTAGCCACACGAGCAAGAGTAGTACGTTGAAATGGACCCGACGTAGGAGAGGGGAATGAAAAGGTTGATTTTTTGTTTGATTTGGAAGAGGAGGCCATTATTTTATTTATTTCAAAAGATAGATTAAAGAGAAAATAGAGAGAATGAACAAAAATTCGAAATAGAGAAGAATATATAACTAAATTTTTGAAGTTTGGTGGGAAAATTTCAAAATTTAAAAACGTTGCAATTCGACATGGGTATATGAGGGATGTCGACATGGTCCTTTTTATTTTAACTCGTTGAATTATTTTAATATTAATTATTAATTATACTTGTTATTGATATTTTAAATTTCAGTTATAGAACAAATACCTAATTCTCTTCTTAATTTAGTAAATATTGATTCATTTAAGGGTTTTGTTAAGATATCAGCAATTTGATTCTCAGAATTTTTATACTTGAGAGTAACTACTTCCTTACTTATATTATCTCTGAGAAAATGATGTATGATATCAATATATTTAGTTCGAGCATGTTGAGTAGTATTTTTGGATAAATTTATCGTACTTATATTGTCCCAATAAATTAGTGATTTTGAAAATTTTAAACCAAAATCTTTTAAGGTTTGTTGCATATATATTACTTGAGAACAAGCCAATGCAGTAGAAATATACTATGCTTCAGTTGTTGATAAAGAAACTGTGTTTTGCTTTTTACTAAGCCAAGAAATCAGAGAATGCCCCCAAAAGTGACAAGTTCCACTTGTACTTTTTCGGTCTGATTTACAACCAGCATAGTCAGCATCACAGTAAGATATTAAGTCAAAAGAACCATTTTTAGGGTAGAATAAACCATAATCAGATGCGTGTTTAACATATCTTATGATTCGTTTTACGGCTTTTAAGTGGATCTCTTTAGGCTGGGATTGATATCTGGCATAGAGACAAATACTATGCATGATATCAGGTCTACTGGCAGTAATATTGAGTAGTGATCCAATCATTCCTCTATATAGTTTTTTATCTACATCTTTCGAGAGATCTTCTTTACTAAGGTACTCATTGGTTGCCATGGGAGTGGGTTTTCCACTCGCAGTAGTCAAATCAAATTTACTAATTAGGTCTTTAGCATATTTTTCTTGACTAATAAAGATACCATTATCTAATTGTTTTATTTGTAATCCTAAAAATAAATTTAATTCACCCATACGACTCATCTCAAATTATTTTGTCATTATTTCATAAAATTCTTTATTCATTTCAAATTAGTTGAACCAAAAATGATATCATCTACATAAAATTGTACTAGTTGAATATCATTTTTATTTCTTTTAATAAAAAGAGTATTATCTACTTTACCAATTTCAAAATTAGATTGCAATAAATAAGATCTTAGTCTATCATACCAGGCTCTAGGAGCTTGTTTTAGACCATATAATGCTTTTTTAAGTTTGTAAACATGATTTGGTAATTTATCATTTTCAAAAAGTGGCGGTTGTTCAACATATACTTCTTCTTTTACAAATCCATTTAAAAAGGCACTTTTAACATCCATTTTAAATTATTATGATTTGCGAAAGCAAGTAGAATCCTAATGGCTTCTAATCTTGCTACGGGAGCAAAGGTTTCATCAAAATCTATCCCTTCTTGACAGTAACGTTGAGCGACTAATCAAGCTTTATTTCTAACTACCTCTCCTTGTTCATTTATTTTATTTTTATAAACCCATTTAGTTCCAATTATAGTTCTATTTTCTGGCCTAGGAACAAGTTTTCAAACATCATTTCTAGTAAATTGATTTATTTCTTCTTACATAGCCAAAATCCATGAATCATCAGTTGATGCTTCTTTTGGATTTTTGGGTTCTATAGTTGATATAAAAGCTACATTACTCATTTAACCTAGTTGATTTCTAGTTTTAACAACAGATTGCATATCTCCCATTATATTTTCTATAAGATGATCTTTTAAGAGTTTAGTCCTTTTATTAGGATGAATAATTTCATTATTAGTTTCAATTGATTCTTGATTTTGAGTGGTTAAATCCTCTTCATCGTTTTATCTTCAAAAATTTTGAAATTTTCATCAAATGAAACATGCATTGTTTCTTCAATGGGATTAGTTTTTAAATTAAACACTCTGTACACTTTACTTCTATTAGAATATCCGATAAAGATACCTTTGTCGGATTTAGGATCAAATTTATCTAAATTATCTTTTGTATTAAAATAAAGCATTTACTTCCAAAAATTCTGAAATAAGATACCTTAGGTTTCTTTAAATAAAGAAGTTCATAAGATGTCTTATCAGTTAGAGGTCTAATTAAAATTCTATTCAAAATATAGCAGGCGGTAGCAACAGCTTCTACCCAAAAATTCTTTGGTAAATTACTATCTGTAAGCATAGTTCTCACACACTCTTGAATCGTCCTATTTTTACGTTCTACTACTCCGTTTTGTTGTGGAGTTCTCGAAAATGAAAAATTGTGAGTTATTCCCTTTATATTGCAGAATTCCTCAAACTTTTCATTTTCAAATTCACCACCATGATCACTTCGAATAGTTATAATTTTTAGAGAAAATTGATTTGAATTCTTTTTGAGAATGTCTTAAAACATTCAGAAGTTTCACTTTTATGTTTCAAGAATATTGTCCATGTAAATCTAGAATAATCGTCTACAATTGCAAAGACATATTTACTATGATTTATTGATAGAATTTGAGATGGACCAAATAAATCAAGTTGAAGTAATTCAAGAGGTTTTGAAGTAGAAATCATATCTTTTAACTTAAAAGAATTTTTTCTAAGTTTTCCTGATTGGAAAGCATCACATAAACTAACTACTTTAAAATTCATTTTAGGGAGACCTCTTACTGGATCATGTTTTGACAGTCTAGATAAGAGTTTGAAATTCAAATGCCCAAATCTCTTATGCCAAATCCAAGGGTCACTTGTATTTGCCAACAAACATAGGTTATCATTTGAAACTTTCATACTGAGAATATAAATATTCTTTTTCCTGACTCCCTAAAATATAATGGTTGAATTATTTTCTTCAATGTGACATTTATCTTTTTCCAATTTAATTTTATATCCTTTATCACATAGTTGACTTATACTTAGCAGATTATGTTTCAGATTCTTAACTAGCAAAACATTAGTAATAGTAGGAGTTTCAGAATTACCGACTTTGCCGATGCTAATCACATATCCTTTTGAATTGTCTCCAAAGTTAACCAATCCTCCGTCTTTATATATTATATCATTCAGTATATCTGGATTGTCAGCCATGTTTCTAGAACACCCACTATCAAGTATCCACTTGTTCTTTCTGATCTACACAATTTGTCCGTTGTGGATTGATTCCTCAACACCCATAAAGCATGATTCCTGCACATCAAACAATCATGGTAGATAACTTGAATTTGAATATTGATTATATGCAGACTTAAGAAACGATGAGGGTTTGAATGCTTCTAAACTAGTATTAACAAATATAGCCATTTTAAAAACTTTTTCAAAAATCAGATTATGAAACTTTGAAAGCCTTACTCTGATACCAATTGTGAGAAATGCGGATTACGGATCTTAAGAATAGGATTAACACTAAAAGGGGGGTGAATAGTGTTGATAAAGAATTACTAAATCTTTTTCGATTTATGTTAATTTAGACACCGATGTATGCAATATAAGACACAGATATGATCACAAAAACAAACACAGATGCAGAAATAAGTTAAAAGCAGTAAAGGAAAAAACACACCGGATTTTATACTGGTTCGGAGTTACCCTACGTCCAGTCCCGCAACCCAAGTGTGGATTTCCTTTCAAAAGCAATTGTACAATTACACCCTCGGTTTCAAGGCTACGAGGTACACCCTCCAGAATTTCGATCCTCTGGGTAGAGATACTTGATTTCCGGGCCATAAGTTTACCCAATTGATTTACCAAGGCTACAATCACACATTTTCTTTCTTGGTTGATTTTCAAGGCTACAATCACACCTTTTGTCGTTTAATAGATTACAAAGAAGTCTATAACTCTGAATAGCACTAAGAATGACGCAGCGGATTAATCAAACAAAACTTCGATCGATGAAATGTAGCAATCGGTGAGTTGAAGATACCAAAACGCCCAAGTTCGTTGATCCAAAGATACCGAACTCTAGCTATCTCAAACACGTTGATAGCGCACTATACCGTGTTCAAAGATCTACGATTCTTCGCACGTTGATCTAGCGCACTAGATTCCGTGAATCGGCTTCTACGATCGTTGAATCGAGCGCACTCGATTAACCGAAAGAGGAGATAGGAGATTACACTCAACTACCAATTGGTATGAAAGCACAAAGCTAACAAAAGGAAATTTTATTCAATATTCAACTACCACAAAAATTACAACACACACGCTATTTATAGAGAATTACAACTCAACCAACAACAACACCCAACTCTTAGGTCGGCACCGACTCACGACCCATTTTAAGTCGTGACCGACTTAACACTTGCGACTCAACGTTTTTACAACAGACCAAAATTCAACCGACTCATCCAAGGTCGTTAACGACCTAACACATTACATCTATGACCGACTCATCTCTTGCCGACTCAACAAGCCCAGCGACTCACGACTCAACCGACTCATCAACTGACCGACTCAATCTTCCATCAGTTGAACCCTTCTCCCTCTTGATGTTAACTCGGGCACGACTTATGGATAAGTTGTTGAGTCGTGTACGACTCATCAGGTACGAACACCCCACGATCTCCTTGAGTCGTAATCTTGTTTCCTTAACTCGTATGCGACTCAAGTATCTGTTATCTCGTGCCTCCTCTTCTCTCGCCCAATTAGGTCGGAAACGTTCCATGCTCTTGAGTCGGAGACGACTCAAGCCCGATGCCTCATCTCCCCTTTTGTTAAGCCGTAGCTCGTTCCTCCAAGCTTCGTTAGGTCGGACACGACTCATGCATCTATTAACCCGTGAACGACTCATCAAACACGTATGACTTAAGCCGTTAAGAGATGCATCCCTCTCATATATCTCCTTCAATTGTCTCGTGTACGACTTACGAGTTAAATCCGAAGCTCCTTGACTTGTGCACGACTTAATATGGTCTAACTTCTAAATTCCCATAGGCCTTGCTGCATCATCCTCCCCTGGTTGAGAAAAATTCGACCTCGAATTTGTAAATTCTTCCTCAACAACCTCATTCCCATGATACGGAATTAAGTGTTTGATGTTAAAAACATCAGAAGTATAAACATCATCTGGTAACTTTAATCGATAAGCATTCTCATTGATTTTCTTCAAAACTTCAACTGGACCAATCTTTCGCGCCTTCAACTTGTTATAAGCACCCACTGGAAAACGATCCTTTGTTAACACGGCATAAACCAAATCGCCTTCATTAAGTTCAACATTTCGACGTTTCAAATCTGCAAACTTCTTATATTTCTCGTTCGACTTTTCCAATCGTTCCTTAACGATTCTATGACATTCAGTCAGCTCATCAACAAAATCAGCACCTCGTTTAACTGTTCCCTTCGACTGTGGTACTACTGCTAAATCCAACGGTCCCCTGGGTAAATTTGAATAAACAATCTGAAACGGACTGAATCCCGTGCTACGGTTTACTGCATGATTATGAGCAAATTCAGCTTGGCATAATTTCAGGTCCCAACTTCTCAAATTATCCTGTACAAGACAACGCAACAAATTTCCCAATGACCTGTTAACAACTTCTGTCTGCCCGTCAGTTTGTGGATGATAAGCACTGCTAAATTTCAGTTTCGTTCCCACCATCTTCCACAAACTCAACCAAAAGTGACTCAGAAAACGAGTATCTCGATCAGAAACAATAGATTCTGGTAAACCATGAAGTCGATAAATCTCCTTGAAAAATAACTGCGCCACTCGAACTGCATCTGCTGTCTTCTTGCAAGCAACAAAATGTGCCATCTTTGAAAACCTGTCCACCACAACAAATATCGAATCATTTCCCCTTTGAGTTCTCGGCAAACCCAAAACGAAATCCATGCTAATATCAACCCATGGCTTAGTTGGTACTGGTAATGGCATATACAACCCTGCATTCGTTGCTGTCCCCTTTGAAACTTGGCAAATATGACATCTCTCCACGAACCTTTCAACCTCTTTTCTCATCGACGGCCAAAAGTAAGACTGTGAAATCAACTGTAAAGTACGATCACGGCCCACATGTCCTTCTTCATGCAACTCCTTCACGATCTTCATCCTCAAACTACAATCTGGAATACACAAACGATTCCCTTTAAACAGAAAACCATCAATCAACATAAATTCATCGGTACTCCCATCCTTCACTTCCTCAACATATTTCACAAAGTAAGGATCTTCTTCAATCATTTCTGGCAACATTTCAAACCCTGTCACTTCAATCTTCATTGTCGTTAATAAATGACTCCTCCTACTCAAAGCATCAGCTACTCGATTTGTCACCCCAGATTTGTGCTTAACGACAAAAGTAAACTGCTGTAAATAGGCAATCCACGATGCATGTCTTGCTGAAATTTTATCCTGTCCCTGTAAATGCTTCAATGCTTCATGATCTGTGTAAAGAACAAATTCCTTCTGAAACAAATAATGCCTCCAATGCTTAACAGCCTGAACAACAGCATAAAATTCAACGTCATATGTACTGTATCTCATCTTTGCCCCTGACAGTTTCTCACTAAAATAAGCAACTGGCTTTCCATTCTGGCTCAGAACTCCTCCAATACCAACCTTCGAAGCATCAGTATGCAATTCAAATAACAACTGAAAATTAGGTAGAACAAGAATTGGTGCAGACGTCAACAATTCCTTGATCCTCTCAAAGGCAACCCCCGCTTCCTCTGACCACACAAACTGTTTACCCTTCATGCAATCAGTCACTGGAGCCATCACGCTACTGAAGTGTGGAATGAATCTTCGGTAGAATGACGCTAGTCCATGAAAACTTCTCACTTCTGTAATTGTCTTTGGCTGTGGCCAATTCCTGACTGCTTCAACTTTGCTCTGGTCAACTTGAATACCTTTCCCTGAAACAACATAACCTAGGAATAAAACACTAGGTGTCATAAACACACATTTCTTCGTAGCAGCATAAAATTGTTCTTCACGAAGAATAATCAATACTTCCCTCAGATGTAGAACATGCTCCTCCGTACTTCTACTGTAAATCAGAATATCATCGAAATAAACCACGACGAACTTTCCAATGAATGGTCTAAAAATTTGATTCATCACCCTCATGAATGTACTAGGTGCATTTGACAAACCAAATGGCATAACCAACCATTCGTACAACCCCTCTCTAGTTTTGAAAGCTGTCTTCCATTCGTCTCCAGGTCTGATACGAATTTGATGATAACCACTCTTCAAATCAATCTTTGAAAATATAGTTGCCCCACTCAACTGATCCAACAAATCATCCAACCTCGGCATAGGAAATCTGTAACGAACAGTGATCTTATTCAAAGCTCTACTATCTGTGCACATCCTCCAAGTTCCGTCCTTCTTGGGTACCAACAATGCTGGCACAGCACATGGACTCAAACTTTCCTGAATACGTCCCTGTTCAAGCAACTCTTCCACCTGCCTTCGTAATTCCTCATGTTCCTTTGGACTCATTCGGTAATGTGGTCGATGTGGTAACACTGCTCCTGGAACAAGATCAATCTGATGTTGAATGTCTCTAAGTGGCGGTAATTCCTTTGGCAACTCCTCTGGAAAGACATCTTCAAATTCTTTCAAAACAGGCTTTACTTCTTCTGGAATCTCAACTTCTTCGCTACTCTCTCTCCCAATTAACAGAAACATTTCCGGTTCTTCCTCTACTTCCTTGACAAACTCTTTCAAAGTCAATAAAGTTTTCAATTCTTCAATCTCCTCCAGTTTGTTCTCCTTCTGCTGTTGCTTCTTAGGAACCAAAGTGATTTTAGTACCCTCGAACATGAAACTGTAACTATTGGCACGACCGTCATGTTGAACTGCTCTATCGAACTGCCATGGTCTGCCCAACAATAAGTGACAAACATCCATATCTACTACATCACACCAAATTTCATCTTTGTACTTCTTCCCAATCGAAAAATTAACACAAGCCCTTCGACACACTTTCACTTCACCCCCTTTCCTTAACCATGCTAGCTTGTATGGTTTAGGATGCTTCTCGGTCTTCAAGTTCAACTTTCTAACTGCCTCTGTAGAAATAATATTATCACAACTTCCCGCATCAATAACGAACTTGCAAACTTTCCCCAGAATAGTACATGTCGATTGAAAAATATTGCTTCTCAGCCAACTACAATCCTCCTCTTGCTTAGGTGTCAAACAACTTCTCCTCATCATAAGATTACAACCTTCATCACCCGACACTTCTTCTTCCTCCTCAACATAAGGTACATTTGAATACTCTGCCTCCTCACCATCACCTGCTTCAACCTCTGCAACCATGGTTCTCTTCTTCGGCTTTGGACACTCATTGCTTTTATGCCCCAACTCCTGACAGTTATAACATTTGAACCCACTACTAGCCTTCGCCTTCTCAACCTCCTTGACCACTGGCTTTGTAACAGGTTTAGGAACACTAGAACTTCCACCAACACCCTTCACTGGATTATTAGAATTAGTAAACACACCTCCTCCACGCCTTCCTTGTTTCTCCCAAGCTAACGCTTTCTGATGTGCCTCTGCAACGGATCTAGGATCGAACATATTAACCATATCCTGGATCTGCATTCTCAATCCCCCAATGAATCTAGCCGTTAGTTGTTCTTCTGTCTCCATAATATCGTTTCTAGCAATGAGTTGGTAAAATTCATCAGCATAATCACTAACAGACTTTGTCCCCTGCCTTAAATTCTGCAACCTCTGGTACATAAGTGACTGGTAATTATAAGGTAAGAAAGTAGATCTCATCAACTTCTTCATCTTCTCCCAAGATTCTATCTTTGACTTTCCCATCCGTTCTCGAGTAAGTTTAGTTTGCTGCCACCATGCCAATGCTCTCCCCCTCAACCTTGTAGCAACTAACTTCACCCTTCGATTCTCCGGCACCTCCTTGAAATCAAAGATTTCCTCCACATTTGAAACCCAATCTAAAAACTCTTCAGCAATCATCCCGCCTTTAAACTCCGGAATCTCCATTTTCATACCCGACTCCCAACGACGATCATCTTCAATATCACGATAAGAATTTCGAACTTGGTCTCGATCTCGATAATGAATACTTGCTCTATCACCTTCTTCAACAAAATCAAAAGTACGCCTACATCGATCTCGACCAATATCATCCCTTCGCTCATGCATGCTTCTTTGACTATGTCTCTCCTCATCTCTATATGCTTCATGGTCAAATTCACGTTGACTTCTTCTTTCTTCATGTGCATAGTCATGATGATCTCTTCGTGATGAAATTGATGTTTCTCTTCTATCTCTACAAGAATGTGGCGATACCCTCCTCGCTTCCGTAACCGATGGCGAAACTCGGTTTCCTCCATGGTTCGAGTTTGGTGATCTCCTCCTTTGATTCAAATCATTCATCAATCTTTCTAATTTACCAATGCCTTCATCAAATTTATCATTAATACGTTGTTCCATAAGCTCGGCTTCTTCTCTACGATACAAAGCTTCAACGTTTTGATGACGATTAGCTCTCCTTGGTGGCATGGTTGAAAACTTCACAAAACTTCAACAATTCAATCACAAGACTTCAAAAATTCACATAAGACAACAATCAACAAGTCACGGCTCACACTAACTCGGCAACGAGTTAACGACTTAAGTAAGGTCACTCCAACTTGTCTCGGCTCACCCTTAGATCGGCAATGGATGTTCACGGTTCAAATAAGGACGGCTCACCTAGCTCGGCCTTCAACTCAATCACTTGGCACGACTCAAACTAGCTCGCAGCAACTTATCTCGGTCCACCACTAAGTCGGTAAAGACTTAGCTCGGCAAGGTCCTACACTTCAAACCTTGGCGCGCAAAACTTCCACAAGTCCAATTCAAACACCTTTGCTCCTTTTGATCCTAAATGGAATGGATCAAACTCTTCAAACTTGATGCAACTTCAATATGAACACAATGAACAACTTCAAACTTCATAAACTCCAAAAACCTTGGCTCCAAGAATCAAACTTAGCTATGATTGGCTAAGTATGGCTCTGATACCAATAATGACGCAGCGGATTAATCAAACAAAACTTCGATCGATGAAATGTAGCAATCGGTGAGTTGAAGATACCAAAACGCCCAAGTTCGTTGATCCAAAGATACCGAACTCTAGCTATCTCAAACACGTTGATAGCGCACTATACCGTGTTCAAAGATCTACGATTCTTCGCACGTTGATCTAGCGCACTAGATTCCGTGAATCGGCTTCTACGATCGTTGAATCGAGCGCACTCGATTAACCGAAAGAGGAGATAGGAGATTACACTCAACTACCAATTGGTATGAAAGCACAAAGCTAACAAAAGGAAATTTTATTCAATATTCAACTACCACAAAAATTACAACACACACGCTATTTATAGAGAATTACAACTCAACCAACAACAACACCCAACTCTTAGGTCGGCACCGACTCACGACCCATTTTAAGTCGTGACCGACTTAACACTTGCGACTCAACGTTTTTACAATAGACCAAAATTCAACCGACTCATCCAAGGTCGTTAACGACCTAACACATTACATCTATGACCGACTCATCTCTTGCCGACTCAACAAGCCCAGCGACTCACGACTCAACCGACTCATCAACTGACCGACTCAATCTTCCATCAGTTGAACCCTTCTCCCTCTTGATGTTAACTCGGGCACGACTTATGGATAAGTTGTTGAGTCGTGTACGACTCATCAGGTACGAACACCCCACGATCTCCTTGAGTCGTAATCTTGTTTCCTTAACTCGTATGCGACTCAAGTATCTGTTATCTCGTGCCTCCTCTTCTCTCGCCCAATTAGGTCGGAAACGTTCCATGCTCTTGAGTCGGAGACGACTCAAGCCCGATGCCTCATCTCCCTTTTTGTTAAGCCGTAGCTCGTTCCTCCAAGCTTCGTTAGGTCGGACACGACTCATGCATCTATTAACCCGTGAACGACTCATCAAACACGTATGACTTAAGCCGTTAAGAGATGCATCCCTCTCATATATCTCCTTCAATTGTCTCGTGTACGACTTACGAGTTAAATCCGAAGCTCCTTGACTTGTGCACGACTTAATATGGTCTAACTTCTGAATTCCCATAGGCCTTGCTGCATCAAAGAATCTTATAGAGAGAGTGATAGAGAATCAAACTAGAAGTAATCGAGTTCGATTCAATGTTGATTTCGACAGAGTAATGACGAATAGACACTTCTTTTGAAATTTAAATTTTGAACTCAACTGACACCATGTCGACATGGGGTATATAGGCATGTCGACATCCCAAAGCGTTTTTTGATGTTTTGATTTTCTTTGAAAATAACATTTATCTTATATTAAAACTAATTTAAACTTTATAAATATACCTGAATATAATTAAAATTCATAAGTAAATATAGAGAATAATATATATAGAATTTAACTCTAATTTTATATTTTAAATCTAAGTATATTTTATAAATATACTTGAATATAGTTAAATATATTATATTAAAAGATAGTTTAAAATCAGAAGCAATTTGACTTTGAAATTAAAGATAATTTTGAGGCTAAAATTATTTAAAATCAGGATAGAGGGTTTTGAATCTTTTAAAAGGAAAGTTTTTGAAAATATTTTGAAAACATGATATAATTTTAAAAAATCATTTTGAATAAAAAGTTAGCGGATACAAAACAATGTTCCACTAGATTTTTCGTAGGTTCCATCCTACTTAGGCTTCCATCCCTTTAACAGCCTCGAAGTGGATTCCATTCCACGAATAAATTGGATTTTAAGATGCTAGTGTTTTTCCATGAGTTTTAACAAAATTCCTAATAATCATAAAAACTACTTAACTTTGAAATCTTGAACTCTTGATAATCTTGATACTCATGAGTCTTCTATCTTGATATCTTGAATCTCTATGTTGTACAGTCTTTTTTCTTAGTACCTACATGGTTAAATCCTGCATATACATATATATCTAACTTATAATGTTAGTATTTATATTTTATAATCTATTCTAAGGTTGTTGTCATCAAAACCATCATTTCACAGACTAACAGATCCTAGCGAGATCCTCGTGTTATTTTATCTAGAGATGCACCATGACGGAAGGTACCCCAGTAGCCCAGTCATTGCATGGGATACATTCTCCAATACGAGCCTTTACGATTTAGTTGTATAACTATTATGCTGGAATTTAATTAATGTAATAATTCCGGCTAATTAGTATTTGTATCTTAGGCACTATTATAATATCAAAGAATTTCATATGAAATAGTTTGGTTATCATATGGTAAAAACTCATCTGTGTTTATGTGCGGCATGGTTTTATGAGATACTTTTGAAATGCTTGGGTCAGACGGAGCACATTACAGATTTAGTTTGGATGTTTTGGAGCTTCAGAAGATGAGTTGGAGGTCCAAGACGTATCTACGTGTTTCTTTGTGTCCCGCTGTGTTGTCTGTTGCCTGTTGGTTGTATTTATCGACAATTGTAAGAACATGCTGTTATAACTGTCTGGGATGAAATAGGTTGGTGTACTATGATTGGTACATGTATATTACATTTTCTTTATGTAAAGATTTGGTGTATATTATAGATTATTCATTCCACCTTGAGATTCTGTGTTTTTTGGTTTTTCTTCTTATCTTCTCTCTTCCTTCTTTTTACCTAGCAATCAGGTTTTCCGCATTCGATTGCTCGGCATGCATACAGTGGACATATTAGTGTCGATTTTCGAGGGTTGGAAATCTCGATCATTACGCTTCTTATCTATATAGTTATCTATTTCCATTGTTATGTCTAATATGTATGTTTATTTTGTATCAGCAAGTGTAACTGTAGGGTGTACAACTACCTAGGCTGATAGTAGTAGTACTTTTATGTAACTCTAATAACTCTATGTAAGGAGTAACCTTATATACTATACTATTGTTGTATTATAATTAATCATTCTCTTGTGAGATTTTCTGTTTCTATTCTTTTATTTTATCTCACAACAATTCATCTTTCGGTTGTTTGGGCAACCGCACACGAATACCGTGAATGTATTAAGTTCGTTCCTAAGAGTTGGAAATGTGGGTCATCACAATATTAGCACCAACCAACGAATATGTCGACGAAATCAATTCGTATGTACTAACCATCTGCAGTGGTAGTCTCACAAGCTATTTTGGTGCAAATTCCATTAGTCATGATTCCAATTCAAACGAAGATATACACAATTTTTACCCAACAAAGTTCTTAAATAGTCTTAAAATTTCAGGTCTCTCTGATGACGAACTCCATTTGAAAATTGGTGTTCTGATAATGTTGTTTCGTAATCTTAATCAGAATTTGGGTTTGTGTACGGGTACCAGACTTATTGTTACGAAGCTATAAAAAGGATAGTAGAAGCTAAGCTTGTGACTGGAACCAATGTTAGCAACAAAGTTTTAAGCCCACGCATACTACTTGCATCAACTGATATAAAATGACCTTTTATTTTACGGCGCACATGTTCCCTTTTTAAAATGACTATCAACAAAAGTCAATGGCAGACTTTAAACCAAGTTGTGATATATTTGCCAGGTCTCTTTTTTACACATGGGTTGAAGATATTACTGGGGAAGCATAATGACAGGCGTGAAACATACACCCAAAACATAGTGTACAAAGAGGCGTTTAGCAACCTATCTGGTCTGTTTTTCATCCCTCGTATTACGCTATATTTGTAACTAAAACTGCATTTCAACTCTTTTCCTTATTTTTTAGCTCATGCAGATGTGCAACGTGAACCTTACTCTGTGCCAACTAATGATTAGACCAAACGGTACACATACACCAGCTATACCTCCATGCATGTCTTCCAACTGTTCAGGGGTATGAAAACAATAGTTTATGCCCTGTTAACTATCTATTACATGCTACAGCATCATATGTGATGAACATTTACAAATATGGTATATTAATCAGTAATAAAATCTTTAAATACATTGAAAACATCGTACTCCATTCATTTTTTTGTACCCATGATGATCATAAATAACTGTTTATGACGCAGCTTGCATTAGTCAGCTTACTACTTATACAGACATACAATTAGTAGAAAAAATATGCTGTTCGTACCTCTTATTCTGACTTTTTTTTGAAAAACGTTGACGTTCAATTTATCCTATGTGTTTTCAGCAACTTCTTTGACACCTCTTACTTCAAATTGTAAATGAATGTTAAAGATAATCTCAGTTTATTTAAGATTGGCTTACAGTAGCTGGTTGATTTACTACTTTGCTACCCTTGGACCAATCATAACAACAAGTACATATACTGACATTTTATGATAATTGTTTCCTTTTCTTCCTGAATCAGATTGTTATTTAAATCTATATTTTAGATTAGAAGCCCGGTTAATATAATGTAAATGGTTTCCGAATTGGTTCGGGCTTTGATGAACAATGACTCTGCTTTGCTTATCTGTTTCTATCTATTTTGCACAAATGGATTTACCTGTTGACCTCTGTAATTTCATTTCACAGATCTTTGCTAACTTTACTACTCACTAATAAAAATTATTTAGCCGACATAATTATTTCAAACCTTTCGTGCTTTTCCCCTTTCAAACTTTCAACTCCCACCATATATAATCTTTGGTTGAATGATTTTTATATAACTGTTCAGTTTACTACAATATGAAATTAAATAAAATATTACACAACAAATTCAGTATATACTGTGTCATAGACTTATGTTGTAGAGATCAATCTCCTGAATGGTTTGTTACTTGAATTACTTCCTACAATTCTAGCTCCCTTTTTTATCCTGAAGTTGACGTATACATTAACTAATTTTTTCGGGACTATACATCTACATGCATTGACATAGGCTACTACAAAAAGGCAGATGTGCTAACTGTGAGATGTACAACTATAACCATCTTTACTGACGTGTAAAAGATATGCTTTCCGGTTGATTCAGCAATATATACAAATAACACAGGGTTATAAGGGTAGTTTTGGTATATCATATTCCAACTGTAATATTTGAACGAGTCTCTATTTCTTGTTTTGCCGAAACATATATATAAGGCAGCATAGGTGTAATTATAAATCAATGAAAAGAGAATAATGAAATTTTCATATTTTACATTCAGCAATTTCTTTTATGGTATCAAAGCATTTGATTGTCTAGCGAGAAGATTCAAATTGCCTTACCATTCACTCCTCAGTTTATCTTCATCATTTGAGCTAGCTGCAATTGGTTGCAGTTCGTCAATGATCAATTTATCATCATTAAGTCGTGCCAAGGGGATTTTCAGAAGTTCATCTTCATTCAATCCCCAGTTGCTTTTAAATCTTCATTGATCTCATCATTTGAATTTGCTAAGTTTCACCTTTTCTAAGCCATCATCAATCCTGAACCATTACTAAAACAGAATCTTCATCAAGCCTTGCCAAGAAGTCAATCAAGACATACTTCATTGATCCTATGGCTGCTTTTAGTTAATTCAAGAAACTTGGATTCATGTTTTTTTTCATTATTTTCCTCTGTTCGGGTTCAAGAATTCTTTGATTGATCAAGATTCAATCATATGTCTGAAGAAGGGAGCAATGCTACTTCTGCCATCTTAACTACAGAATCCATCACCTTTGCAAGCATAAAACCAAGAGTCATATGATCAGCATTCAACTGGATGATAACAACTATCTACACTGGAAGTATTAGATTGAAACAACCATAACTCGCTACGGACTTGAAGATTTTATAAATGGAACAGTTGTCGTTCCATCTAAAATGAAAGCAGATAGCGAAGGCAATTTAATCTGTAATAAAGAATATATAAAGTACAAAAGGCAAGATGGTTTACTATCTGCATGGCTTCTATCATCTATGAGTTCAGATCTTGTATCTCAAATAATTTGAAGTGATTCATCTTACGAAATATGGAATACCATTGAGAAGATCTTTAATTCTCAATCTGCTCCGAGAATTATGCACTACAAAAGGCAATTGCAAAATCTCAAAAAGGAAAATATGTCTATGAGAGAGTATCTAACCAAGACAGGGTCATATTGTGATATATTGGAAACAGCTGGTTATAAAATGTCAGAGACTGAAAATGTACTGACAATAATGGATGGACTAGATGTTGAATATGAATCTATTATCGATGTTCTTTCCACAACAAAAACACTTCCTGACTTACCATTTTTTTCTTTCAGCCTTATTAGCATATGAAGGGAGAGTTGAACAAAGAAAAGCAACTAAATTAAATTATTCGGTCAATTATGCTTCTAGTTCCAGAAACAAAAACCAAGAAAGGGTTCATATAACAAGACTGGTGAGGGTCAAAGAAATAGTCAAAGTCAGAGAGGCAGAGGTAGAGGAGGAATGTGGAATGATAATAATAGGGTCAAGTGTCAGATTTGTGAAAAATTTGGTCATATTGGAAGTAAATGCTATTTCAGATATGCAGACTATAATTCAAATCAGCAGAATCAAAGTGGTCAAAGAAACTATAATCCCAATGCAAATATTGCTCATACAAATTTGGATGCAAGAAATCAACCATCAAGTTCAAGAAATTAGACAGACATGGAGCAGTTATCCATATCAGAAGATATTCAGTGTGAAGACTGGTACACTGACTTAGGTGCTACAAATCATATCACAAACAACTTGAACAATTTTAATCTTGGGAATAAAGGATATAAAGGTATGTAGTATATTTTATGGGTAATGACAATTCAATTAATATTACTCACACTGGAAATGCTTATTTCAATGGCAAAAGAATACTGAAACTCAATAATTTATTGATAGTTCCACAAATAAAAAAGAATTTAATATGTGTGTCTCAGTTTGCCAATGATAACAATGTTTATCTTGAATACTTTCCAGAACACTGGTTAGATAGGGATTTACTGAGTAAAGAAATTTTGATACAGAGTAGGATACACAATGGCTTATATGTTTTCAAACTAAAGCAGAACAGTATGTCAATAAATGGAAGAAAATAGTGCAATTTTTCTAAATCTGACAGTAATGTTGACAATAAAAATATATTTGATATGTGGCATTGTGAGTTTGGTCATCCTAGTGTTGAAGTTATAAAACAAATATTGTGATGTAACAATGGTTGCTTTAAGGATACTACTTTACCCTACATTTGCACATGGGAAAAGTCACAAGCTACCATTTTTTGTCTCAAAAACTAAGTATACAAATCCTTTAGAAATTGGTAGTTGCTGACTTATGGGGTTTAGCCACAGTTAATTCTGATTATGGATTTAATTATTATATTTCATTTCTAGACTCTTTTTCTAGATATACTTGGATATATTTTCTTCAGTCAAAAACAGAAACATATAGAGCAATGGTTTAATTCATTGCATAAGCAGAAAAGCAGACTAATCATCAATTAAAGACAATTCAAACTGATGGAGGAGAAGAGTTCAAACCTTTAAAGGAGTATTTTGAATAAATCATAGATGTACTTGCCCACACACTTCAAAACATAACGGTTTAGTGGAGAGGAAGTACAAGCATATTGTTGACACAGGCCTCACAGTGTTGGCTCAAGCATCAATGCCTCTAAACTTCCGGCCAAACTCATTTAGTATTGTAGTATTTCTCATCAACGGGTTTCCAACCAAAGTTCTGCACAGCAAAACTCCACTAGAAATGTTATTTAATATCACACCAGATTATGCATGTCTCAAAGCATTTGGAAGTTTATGCTTCCCTTACCTAAGAACATTCAATACTCAAAAGTTAAGTTTCAGATCTTTGTGCTGCGTTTTTTAGGATATGCATCAAATCAGAAAGGATACAAATGCTTAAGCAGCAAGGGAAAGATAATTATATCTAGACATGTTGCTTTCAATGAGCGTGTGTTTCCATTTACAAGTGTTGAAATGAAAACTACTCCAAAAGTCTATAATGCCAAAACTTCACTCCCTCGTGTACAAATCTATGGTGAAAGACAGCTAGAAAGAACTAGTATAGAAAGGCAAAGTAACTTTGGATCCCAACACATGGTGTTTGATGATAGATCAGGTCAGGATACATCAGAGAACCCTTATAACTACAGCTTCAACAATCAAGATAATGTTAGCTGACATGATGATTTAAATCAAAATGAGGATCACACATCCAACACACATCAAAATTGTGAATCTGATGATAATCTAAATCAAGCATCTATAAGACAAGGTCATCACATGATAACAAGACCTAAACATGGAATTTTTAAACCCAAGCTCTACGATATAATTTTGCAACATGTTGAACCAGTCAACTACGAAGAAGCTATAAAGGATAACAAATGGAAGTTGGCTGTGGATGAATAATATAATGCATTGATGAAAAATAAAAATTGGAGTATTGTACCTAAACCAAAGGATAAGAATGTTATTTCTTACAAATGGATTTACAAGCTCAAGAGGAACTCAGATGGTACAATATCTAAGTATAAAGCAAGACTTGCTGCCAAATGATATACTCAACAATATGGTTTTAATTTTAGTAGTACATTCTATCCGTAGTAAAACCATCAACAATTAGATTTATACTTATTGTAGCGATGCATCGTAAGTGGATATCTAGGCAATTAGATGTCAAAAATGCTTTCTTAAAAGGTGAACTTCAAGAAGAAGTCTATTTACAGCAACCGGAAGGATGCTGCTATGGAAAAAGAAAAGATACGATATGCAAGCTACATAAAGCAATATATGGACTTAAACAGGCACCAAGGGTTTGGTATGAAAAGTTAAAGGAAACTCTTATCAATTTAGGCTACAAACCAACCATATCAGATAATTCACTATACATAAGAGTGACAAGTAGTTCTACAACATAAATCTTAGTTTATGTGGATGATTTCATAATCACTGGAAGCTGCAGTACAGTGATTAATAAGGTTATACAGTATCTAACCAAGCATTTTCAATCAAAGATTTGTGGGACTTGAATTATTTTTTAGGCATAAAAATTATCAAAAAATCAGAGACCGAATTAATTCTATGTAAAAGGAACATATTGCAGAAATTTTAGATAGTGCAGGAAAGAATCAAGCTAAAGCTATGTCTACTCCAATGGTCAGCAACTTGCACTTATCTAAACATGATGGAGAATCTATTGAAGATGAAAAGCTGTATAGAAGTATAAAGGGTGCTCTACAGTACGCTACCATTACAAGACCAGACATATCATTTTGAGTGAAAAAGGTATGTCAGTTCATGCATAAACCACTGGACAATCATTGAAAAGCTGTAAAGCGTATTCTGAGATACTTAAAAGAAAAATAAATCATGGTATAAGCATAAAATCAAGTAAATCTCTAAGCTTACAAGGATATGCTAATGCTGAATGGGCATCCGATCCAGATGACCACAGGTCAACATCCGAAATTTGCATCAATTTGGGGAACAATGTTGTTTCATGGTGCTCTAAAAAGCAATCCACTTTCTCATGATCGAGCACAAAAGCCAAATATCAAAGTGTTGCAGCTGCAACAGTTGAAATTATGTGGCTCGAATCCCTCGTCAGTGAAATCGGGTGTTAAATTGTCAAAAAGATCCATACTTTGGTGCGATAACTTGAGCATTGTTGCTCTTTCTGCGAATCACATATTTCACTCACGAACAAAACACATAGAAATCGATCTGTCTTTTGTTCGTGAGCAAGTAATCAAGGGTAAAATAGAAATAAATCATTTACCAGCATACTGTCAAAGAGCGGATATTTTTACCAAAGCTTTATCGTTGAAGAATTTTGAAGGATTGAAGTCACATACTGGCAAATTGCAGCTACTACATTTTTGATATTTAGTGTAACGATCCGTATTTTTCATCATTGAGTTTGGAATATTTAAATGGATTTAAATATTTGATTTGGATTATGAATTGATTTTGAATATGGAAAGTATGGTTTTCATTTATAAAGTAAATTCAGGATCTAAGACATAATGATTTATTGGAAAATTCGACTTTTGAATTATATAATTAGTAATTGGGAAAAATATAAAATCTGGAATTATAAGCTTGTCAAAAAAATTTCAAAGGCTTATAAAATTTATATTGATAATACTGAAAGTAATAGATGGGGTAAAATAGAATTTAACAGTAGTTTTTTCAATTTTAATAACGTCGTTTAAATTGATGTTCAAATAGCCTTCCGAGGCATAGTCTTGGATTTCGACGAAACCAGTCTCATTGGATCCGTAATATTGTATTATTATTGGATTTCAGTTTTCGTAGTGTTTGGAGTGATCGTTTGGCCGTACGATAAGTAAACGCGCTGAAAATTTAATCGAAATTTAATATATTAACTGGGTTCAAAAAGCTATCTTCTCTATACGATCGAATTAGGACTCGAAAATTTTTCCATTGCGTTCGAAATAGGGGTTTAACATTATAAACACCCAGTGGCACGCCTCGATTGGGAGTCAAGATTTTAAGTTGCGTTTATTGAGACAATTTGAATTTAAAAATAATAATATATATATATATATATATATAAATACCTGAGTCAGCACAGCGGAGATTCCTTCCTCAGCCTGCTCCTTTCAACATCGAAACTTTTTGCCTTCTCTGTAGAAGGCATTCAATACAGAGGGAATCACGTCCATCTTCTTCCCTCAGTGCAAAATCAAATCGAAGCCGTTTTCTTCACCTTTATATCGCGTGCGCCTATTCATTTGCCAAAATCGAAAACCAGATCATCAGCAAAAAAAAGAAAATGGCGATCGGACGAAATCCAATTTTCCCCTTTTCTAAATCAAAATGCTGAAGCCTCTCTTCCTCAGTCTTTAAATCGAGTAAATTCCTCCTCAAGTAAATCATTTCGACTCGGCTCTAAAAAATGGTAATTCAAAATTCAAATCGAGATAACCGAATCGCGTTCAACTCAGAGGGGAAAGAGGGGAAACGATTCATTATTGCGTTGGGCGATTGAGGCGCGACTGACATTGGGGGAATCGACGTGGATGTCGAGAAGCTAGGTTTTCGATCATGTTGCTGTAGTGGGTGTTCGGAGTTGTCGTGGCAAGCTCGAGGAGTGTAGCTGTCGTTGGGGGTCAGTCGCAGTCTTGCTGTGACGTAGAAGGTCGACGATAGTAGGTCTCGGCCCTAGGTAGCAGTGAGGTATCCTCGTTTTTCCAATTTAAATCTAACTTATTTACAGTAAGGAAGAAAAAAAAATCTGTTTTAAATAGTTAGCTAAAGCTTTGTTTAAAAAAAAGGTTTGATGTACAGTGAGATATACATACAGAGAAGACATTTTAAATCCAGATATATATATATATATATATATATTAAAATTTTACAGTAAGGAATTACTGTTTGTTTATTTACAGAAAATAAAATATGAATATAAATAAATTATGTACATTTGTGTGTGTATATATATATACAGTTAAGGAAAATAGAATACAAGCATAAAAACTATATACACATACACATATTAAATATACGTATACATATTTTAAATATTATTTTAAAAATAACGGATTAACCCATTTTGGTTACTAAAAGTTTTTAAAAGGAAAACTATTAGTTTAGAACTAAAGTATTAGTTAATTAAATTATAAAATGGCAAATGATTATTCGATTATTTCAAATGTAAATTGTTTATACAAGGTCAATAATCGTGGAATCAAATCGAGAATGAAGTGGATTTGCAAATTTAAGTGGCAAAGGTGAGTTAATCTCACTCTTCTGGATTGCTATTTAAATTTAAATGGTTAAATTTAAATAATTGGTTGAATGATTGAATTGATTGATGTGTTATATTATAGATAGCAGTATATAGTATATATTGGAGTGATTGATTTCCCGCATTATATAGCGGATGAGACCCTATGCGCCGTATAATAGCGGATGATATTATATAAACTCATATACCGCGATATTCCACCTCGAAGTGGAATTGGTATTGTGCTAACATCTGTGAATGCAGGGAAACAGGTTGGAGGGATCTAACTGGATTCCTCAAATTTATTTAGATTGTTTAATACTATGTGATATGGTTTATGTGATAATATGTAACAGATTATGTTGGAAATTCAAATGTTGGATGTTATGGTTTGATTGAATATATTTGGATATACCGAGTTATCAAATTGTATAGATTTGGATTTTTGGAAGAAAATAAAAGAGAGAATTTTAAGTAAACAATTATAGGAATTTGAATAAATTAAAGAATGAACTGGAAACGAATAAAAGTTGATTTTTGAATTCTAATAAATAAAATTCCAAGTATGGAGAAATGAGATTTTTGAATAATTTGGAATAAGTGATTTTTTTAAAAAACTTAAGTGACATTATGAAAGGAATGAAGAATTTATTTTAAACAATTCAAGGTTTAAATTTATTTAAAAGAATTAAGAAGGAATTTGGGAAATCAGAAATTGGATTTTAGGTTAAAAGATTTTAAATCATTATTAAGGAATAAAATCTGAAGTTAATGGATTTTGAAATAAATTGAGTAAGTAAGGAAATTTATTTCAAAATGGAGTAAATTGAAAATCAATTTGTAAATTGATCTAAGTGTTTGGAATCGGAATTTTAAAAGGAAGTTGAGTCTATGAAACTTATAAACTTGATTTATAAAGTAAAGCAATATATCAGTGGATATTTGGAAGAATAAATTCATGGTGGGAATTTATTAAAAGAATGGGTAAATTTGTTTAAAAATAAGTAGTGATTTATTTTTAAAAGATGTGAAAGAGAAGCGTATTTCCCTGGATAGCCAAGTACGTTTCAAAGCAAATTTTAAGCATAAGTCAAAAGTTTTAAAAGCGTGATTTAGAAATTTATTATTTAAATTTTAAAGTAAGTATTTTTCAAATTTACCCTAGTAGTAATTATTTAAAGGTGACTTGGTATTATGGTTTAAAAAGAGGAAATTCAGTAAAGTAGCTTTATTTTAAATATTCTTAAAGTATATATCTTGAATAAAGTATTAAAGTAGTTTTTAAATTTAAATGTTTAAAGTGTACTTCGTAATAAAGTGTTTTTAAATTATTCTAAAAATCTAAAGTATTTGTACTTGGTGTTTTCAGTGCAAATAAATATTTGGGAATTCATTCCATGAGAAAGTGTGGTTTGAAAACTGTTTTCGAAGGGTTGGAAAGTGGAAATATAACTTGTGAAGATATTTTGAGATTAATAAATAATTTGGTGAAATTATTTGTGTTGGATGGTTGTTTGTGAATGTTAATTGATAGTTAAATAACCGACTATCAATATTGGCCAATGCGCCGATCGTTTCGAAGAGACCGGGATCGGGATTTATTTTCTGAAAACCACTTCGATCCGGTTTGTACGTTTTCGTGTGGAAAAAATGAGTTTGGATTCGAAGGTGGAGCAGTGAAGTGTAAGGGCTAGTCGCTACTAATCCTGAGATGATTCCAAAATGGATGTAGTAAGAGTAGTGCCTTCGGTTCCGTTCGAACCCGGAACGGACTTGTGTGGATGAATGCTTTCAGAACATCGTCAAGTGGACGGTAAGCATTCTAAGTGATATGTTCTAAAAAGGTAACGTTTAGCCTCGAGCCTCATCAACCGGGAATGACTGAAAATCAAGGGATATGCAACAAGGCTAAGTGGGTAGCACCCATTAGGGTAAGGTCATCCCTGTCTAGATGTCCCTTTTTATTCGGCTTAGTGGGCGGTTGCTGATCCTAACCGCGGGGTGATCTTACTCGGGATTATCCAGTAAGAGGTAGTCACGGTCTTGTGTTGCAAAGAGTCGGGAGGGATCCTCGGTACGGTGATCTAGGTCATGTACTGTGAAAGGTGGTACCCCAGTGCCTAGTCATAGTTGAAAATCCATTCTCCCTACGTGCCTTTTACGGTTTTGATTGTATAACCCACTTTATGGCTAGTATGCTGGAATTTTGATAAATGTAACAATTTCGGCTATTTGAATAAGTACTTGTATATAGACACTATTATAATATCAGAGGATTTTGATAAAAAGTGATTTGGCTATCGTAAGGTAAAAACCCGACATTTTATTTGTGGCGTGGTCTTACGAGATGCTTTTGATTTCAAAGGATTTTGAAACTCAATAACCAATTTGAGTGTGGTTTTCTCATGATGGTATTCCAGACTGACTCGGGTGTTAATTAACTATAATGCTCAGGTCAGACCGAGTGTTATAGAATGCAGGAAAGGATGCGGTGGACCTCAAGAGATGGGCTGGATGGCGATACATACTCCCGTATTTGTTTTAAATATTCCGCTGTATTGATTAGTTGTACATTCAGTTTTGTGAGGACAGGTTATGATTACTGTCCAGCTGTGTGTTATGTATACTCTGACGATGTAATATATATAAACAGATATATTTTTCCTTTGTGTAAAGATCAATTATTATCTATTATATTTTATTCCACTGCGTTTGTGAGATTCTGATGTTGTTTCTATTTTCTTCTTCTACCTCTTCTTCTTTAACCCAAATGGTTCGTATTTCCGTTCATATTGAGTTGTTGATTGAGAATAGTGTCGACTCAAGGGGTACGGAACTGCGGGTCGTTTCACTTGGTATCAGAGCTGAAAGTTTAAGCGAGAACCTTGTCTATGTTGGGAATTACTCATTAGAGATAGAGTCGGTAGCACTCTAGAATGAGTTTGAGCGTATTAATAGTTATGAGCGCGTATTTGTTAGTGGATATAAAAATGGTTTTATATTGTGTGGATTGATTTATTGAGTGGCATATGAACCTTCATCGGTATAGTTTGGACAACTGTATCGAAAGGGTTTCTAAACACTTGAATAGAACAATTCGACACAATATTGTTTTCGAAAGCGGGTAAATGAAATAAGTTTACCTACAAATATGTTTTGATACAAAAGAAATATTTTCTTTAATTGTTATATAACTTGGATGTTTGGATGATAATATTTTAAACACATAAGATTATAAAATTTAGAATGACTTATATAATCAAATGGAAGAATTGTATGAGCATAAACTATATAAATGGATTACAGTTAGAATTGGATTCAAATTAAATTTGGAAATTTAAAATCCTGGAGATTTTGGAAGTGTTTTTGGGGGTGTTTTGAAGATAAATAATTGCATTATTATTTTGGAAGTATTTCTGAAAGGAAATTGTTTCAAATAAATTTTGGAAAGGGATATAGCATTGAGCTCACTTTAGTGGCTGGAAAATAATTCTGGTGATGACGGCCACATCATCAGCATTCATTTTTGAGTTTCTAAGTGACGGATTACTGCCAAATTGATTTGTTCAGAAGAACTAGTTTTTGAAATTTCAAAGAAAATTTGTTAGGGGTAAAAAACAGGATTGGTTTAAAAATTTGAGAAGTGTGATTTTGGGATAATGGTTATTTCAAGATGATTTGAAAACCAAAAGCCGGGTGTTTAAAAATCATGAATCCTTATTTGAATTGAAAATTCTGATGAGATAAGCTATGAACTTATAAAAAATAAGATGTTTTTTAAACAAGGAAGGAAAATATGAGCTTTGAATGTTGGAACTAAAATTTAAAGTGAAAAGGTTAAACAAATTTAATTTGGAGAAATAAAATATGGAGAAATTTAATTGATGGCGATTTGAAAGAAATAAAATTTAATTGAATTAGAATTAACTTAAGCTAAATAGCAGGAGGATAGTTGAATTGAAGTCAACTTGAACTAAGTTTAATGTTATTGGGTTGGATTTAAATCAAGTGAAAATAAAATTGAATTAAAATGAATTCAGAGAGTTATTGATAATATTGAATGAAATAAAAAAATTCTTACTTAAATAAATGGAAGTAAGTTGAATAAAAAGGTGGAATAGAATTGAATTGAATAAAATTCAAATGAGTTAAAGATGATATTAAATGAATTAAATTCGTACCCAAATAAATTTAAGAGAGAAGGTATGAAGTTGAATTTAGCGTAAGTGAAGTTAGATGAAAATAAAACTGAATTTGGATAAATAAGCTTCGATAACATATCAAAGAATTGAAAATGTGTAAATAAAAACGTGCTTGGGCTAAATAAAGATCTCAAGTTAAAATAAAAATGGAAAAGTAAAATAATAGTCTAAAATAATATTGTCTGATGTTTTGGAAATGGAAAAAAAAATTCAAACTTGAGATATAAAATAAGATTAAACTCAAGAAAATTAAATGAAGTGATTTTTGAATGATAAAAATCAAATATTGGATTGCAAGTGGGAAGGGGACTAATTTGAAATAAATGAGTTAATTGGATATGTTAATGGGGTTTAAATTGGCTAAATAAAAGTTGAATTGTGAGTTAATAAAATTAGTTTGTGAATTAAATGATAGAAATAGAACTTGAGTATAAATATTATTCATCGCATATTGTAAGTGGGTTAATTATGAATCGGATTTGTCAAATGAAATGGGATTGGATTATAGTAGAAATGATTTGAGTTGCAAATAAAATCCAATTCGAGCATAAATGAGTTAAATATGTGCTTGGATATTATTTTGATAAATTGAGAATGTGAATTAACTTAAAATTGAAGTAAATTAACTTAAGTTAAGAATAAGTAGAAGCTCGACTTCGAGTAAGAATGGAAGACTATTAAATAAAAGCTTGGATTGAATTAATTTGGGAATGATTAGTAGTATGCAAGCATGAAATGTGTCGAGCTAAATAAAATAATGGTTGTGAATGAATTGAAAATGGAATGGAATTAAATATAAATTGAGTCGAAAGAAATTTAAATTGGTTAAAAAACTTAAGTAATTATTTATTCACATGGACATCATCAAATTGCATAGAATAAATTATCGTTTGACGTAAATGAAGGTATTTAAAATTCTATGAGTTGATAGAGGTTAAATAAATTGATTTTGAGATCAATTGAATTAATATGAGTTTGTTTTGCTTAAAAATAAATTGGATGTAAGCATATGAGTTGTTAACCATTTGGATTAAGTAAAGCGATCTGTGATTGGTTGTAAGCAATTAAAATTAATATTGGAGCATTGAAATTGCTTATGAAAAGTGTTTAGTGTGCATTTCTTTTAGTATTCATGAGTTGTAGTTGTTTAAAAGAGTGAAATGATAATGAACTTCATATATACGGCACTTACATATTTAAATTGAGTAAGTACAGGTGCAAGGAAGCCGTCTGACTGGATTTGGTTGCGCTAATTGCTAAAATAATAAGCCACTTGCTTAAAAATGCTAAATAGAAGTACGTCTACGCAATAAAAGTTAGGAAATATGAATTATTGTTTTTTTTGTTTTTCCAACCGGGTGGGTCGATGTATATATATTTATATCTCTTGTCAAATTGCAAAAGCTCCTCCGTACAAAGGAGACTCTGTCAAAAAATTTCGAAAATTTTGGGAGTTAGAAATTTTTTGAAAAAAAATTTGTTAGCGACAAAACGATTTCAAATTGGAGTTGAGATAAAAGGATTTTGGAAATGGAGTTGAGGACAAATTGGTTTGGTCGAAACTAATTGTTTAGTTGGAACTAAAGTTTAGAAAAAGTGAATGTGAGATTTTCACTAAGTGGGTTTTGTAAAGTTAATGGGTTGAGGCATTCGTCTGCCTTAGCAATTTCGGGGACGAAATTCTTTCAAGGGGGAGGAATGTAACGACTCAGATTTTTTATCATTGAGTTTGGGGTATTTAAATGGATTTAAATATTTGATTTGGATTATGAATTGATTTTAAATATGGAAAGTATGGTTTTCATTTATAAAGTAAATTCGGGATCTAAGATGTAATGATTTATTGGAAAATTCGACTTTTGAATTATATAATTGGTAATTGGGTAAAATATAAAATCTGGATTTATAAGCTTGTCAAAAATATTTCAAAGGCTTATAAAATTTATATTGATAATATTGAAAGTAATAGATGGGGTAAAATTGAATTTAACATTAGTTTGTTCAATTTTAATAATACGTCGTTTAAATTGATGTTCAAATAGCCTTCGGAGGCATAGTCTCGGATTTCGACGAAACTAGTCCCATTGGATCCGTAATATTGTATTATTATAAGGTTTCAATTTTCGTAGTGTTTGGAGTGATCGTTTGTACATACGATCAGTAAACGCGCTGAAAATTTAATCGAAATTCAATATAATAACTGGGTTCAAAAAGCTATCTTCTCCATACGATCGAATTAGGGCTCGGAACCTTTTCCATTGCGTTCGAAACAGGGGTTTAACATTATAAACACCTAGCGGCATGCCTCGATAGGGGGTCGAGATTTTAAGTTGCGTTTATCGAGACAATTTGAATTTGAATTTAAAATTAATAATAATTATAATATATATTTATAAATCTGAGTCAATACAACAGAGATTCCTTCCTCAACCTGCTTCCTTTCAACATCGAAACTTTTTGCCTTCTCTGTAGCAGGCATTCAATACAGAGGAATCACGTCCATCTTCTTCCCTCAGTGCAAAATCAAATCGAAGCCGTTTTCTTCACCTTTATATCGTGTGCGCCTGTTCATTTGTCAAAATCGAAAAGCAAATCATCGAAAAAGAAAAGAAAATGGCGATCGGACGAAATCCAATTTTCTCCTTTTCTAAATCAAAATGCCGAAGCCTCGCTTCCTCGGTCTTTAAATCGAGTAAATTCCTCCTCAAGTAAATCAATTTGAATCGGCCCTAAAAAAATGGTAATTCGAAATTCAAATCGGGATAACCGAATTGCGTTCAACTCAGAGGGAAAAGTGGGGAAAGGATTCATTATCGCGAAGGGTGATTGAGGCGCGGCTGACATTGGGGGGATCGACGTGGATGTCGAGAAGCTAGGTTTTCGATCGTGTTGCTATAGTCACTACGCCATAGATGACCTTCTGCAACATTTTTGCAAGGTGTTGCTAACTAAAATGTTGCGACAGCTATAAAATTTTGGTCCTACTGCAACGTTATATTTTTGGTGTTACCTTAGCCATAAAAATGTGTTGCTCTAGCTAAACAAGTGTAACACGATGCAACATTTTTATATAGTGTTGCCATAGATATATTCTAATTAAAAAAAATTAGAATTTTTTTACACCTCAGCGATCCACACCACCATTTAAAGCAAAATCTCAACCGTCGATTCACACCATCGATCCACACCTTACCAATTTCCATTTCCCGCTTTACTTTTCTTTCTCATTCCTCTCTCTGTGAAAATTAGGGCACGCGATTTTTCTTTCTCGTTCCTCTCTGTGAAAACTAGGGCACGCGATTCCAGTTGCTTTGATGCTCTGATTGATCGAATCTAGTGTAAGAAACGTTCCTGGTAGCTTGCTCCTTCATTCTCCTTGATTGATTGCTCGAATTGCTTTGACTTCGTCGTCGGGTGCGATGTGATATTATTTGGTATATTTTCTGCCTTCTGGTTTACTTGATTATTCTCAATTTTGGTTACACTCGCACGCTTTTGCCGATGATGAATTGGGATTTATTTATAGGCTTTATTTCCTATAATCTCGAGTTTAATCTTTCTGTTGGACTTTGAGAAATCTGGTATGTTGGATTGCGATGATGTATTGGTATGTTGGATTTTGGTCCACTGGCTTGATTTTGCTTTGCCGGTGATGAATTGCGATGTGATATTATTTGGTATGTTGGATTTTGGTTCACTAGCTTGTTTTTGATTTCTGATCTGAGCTTGTTAGCTCCTTCTGCTACATTTGTTAAACCAGAACTTGAACCTTTGTTAAACTTGTTCACATACCTTTGTACCTTACTGCATTTGTTAAACCAGAACTTGAAGTATTTGTATTCTGCCGTCCTCTTGAAAACTGCTTCACTTGAAAACTTCTGCATTTTTGAAAATCAGAACTTTGAAAGTGATCTTTGGTTTTATTAAACTGTTGAATAATCTGAACATTGAGTTTTGGTTTCCACGATATATACAAACATATGTGTGTTGAGCTTTGTTGGTTTTGCTTGGTCTGGACTGAACTAGTACCATGCTAACCTTGTTCTTTAACATGAACCAATGCTCCAAGTCCTCTGTATATCATATTACTGCCTATGTTTCTCTTGTACATGCCTGATGCATTCACTGTTTTTGCTTGATGGGCTGCCTATGTGTACTGTTGTGTTTCTTGCACTAGCTTGTCTACATTTTGCTGAACCTGGTTCTTGTTTATTTTGTTGGTTGCTTGGCCCTGAGTTGAATCCAGTCGATGACTCGGGTTTGACCTTGTGCCGTGTCCATTTTTTTTGGCTTGTCTACATATCTGGCTGCACTTGAGTATGAACTTGCACTTGAGTAGTTGCACTTGAGTAGTTTCTTGTACCAAGCCTTATGATGCATGTATGTTCATCCATGTACATGCATTTCTTGGTCATGTTATGTTGCTTGCTGTGTTAAGTACTACTTTGTGCACTTGGCTTCTCCTTTGTGCATTTTTGCCTGAACTGTTGCTTGTTGTCTTCCATACTGTCTTGTATCCATGTGTTGCATTCATGTTTGGCTTATGCACTTGTGAACAGCTGACTTGTGCATTCACAGGTTGTACGTGCAAATATTTGGTCCCTGTCAGAAAAAAATATGAAAAGAAACAACCCAAATACCTGAGGCAAATAATATAACAAAAATATTTTCATTTTCTGTTCGAGTTAAATATTATTTTCCAGATTACTGCTTTTGAATTATATGTGACAGGTATTGAAGACTGGACAGCTGGATACAAGCTTGAAGACAGAGTCAAATCAAATGTGCTTGAGCTTGAAGACTGGACCCGCTACTCGGCTCGCCTTCGGCTCGACACTCGGCTCGTCATATATTTGTCAGTGTCGGTGTCTGTATAAATTGAAACTGCATATGTAATGAGTGAACTGAGTGATGTAGTGAGGAATATCTGTATATGTGAATATCAGTGTTATATATCGTTGAATTGTAAAATAGTGGAGTCAGGAATTTGTACTATTTCAAATGTTGAAATAAAATATTTATTTAAATAAATTACTTTTTGAATATCAAATTCTGTGCAATAGCATTTTATTAAATAAATATTTATTTCTATTAAAAAATCAAATATGCTCTACATTATGGGCCCCACAAATTCAGAAAGTTAATACCTATAGCAACATTTTGGAATGTTGCTACAGACACATATGGATGTTGCTATAGACCCAAATAGGGTTCTATTGCAACAATATTACTTATGTTGCCTTAGATAGTCAAAATGTTGCCTTTGAGGTCTAAGGCAACGACAAAAATTGCATCACCCGAAAAGTGTTGCCATAGACCTATGGCAACATTTTTTGGGCCTGACCCAATATTTTTTTTGTGTTGCAGAAGGCCATTTATGGCGTAGTGAGTGGGTGTTCGGAGTTGTCGTGGCATGCTCGAGGAGTGTGGCTGTCGCTGGGGGTCAGTCGCAGTCTTGCCGTGACGTAGATGGTCGACGATAGTAGGTCTGGAGCCTGGGTAGCAGTAAGGTGTCCTCGTTTTTCCAATTTAAATTTAATTTATTTACAGTAAGGAAGAAAAAAAATATGTTTTAAATAGTTAGCTAACGCTTTGTTCAAAAAAAAAGGAGTTTGATTTACAGTGAGATAAATATACATATAGAGAAGAGATTTTAAATCCAAATATATATATATATATATATTAAAATTTTACAGTAAGGAGTTACTGTTTGTTTATTTACAGAAAATAAAATATGAATATAAATAAATTACGTACATTTGTGTGTGTATATATATACAGTTAAGGAAAAGTTGAATACAAGCATAAAAGTATATACACATACACATATTAAATATACGTATACATATTTTAAATATTATTTTAAAAATAATGGATTAACCCATTTTGGTTACTAAATGTTTTTAAAAGGAAAATTATTAGTTTAGAACTAAATTATTAGTTAATCAAATTATAAAATGGCAAATGATTGTTCGATTATTTCGAATATTAATAAATCGTAAATTGTTTATACAAGGTCAATAATCGTGGAATCAAATCGAGAATGAGGTGGATTTGCAAATTTAAGGGGCAAAGGTGAGTTAATCTCACTCTTCTGGATTGCTATTTAAATTTAAATGGTTAAATTTAAATAATTGGTTGAATGATTGAATTGATTGATGTGCTATATTATATATAGTAGTATATAGCATATATTGGAGTGATTGATTTCCCGCATTATATAGCGGATGAGACCATATGCACCGCATAATAGCGGATGATATTATATAAACCCATATACCGCGATATTCCACCTCGAAGTGGAACTGGTATTATGCTAACATCTATGGATGTAGGGAAACAGGTTGGAGGGATCCAACTGGATTCCTCAAATTTATTTAGATTGTTTCATACTCTGTGATATGGTTTATGTGATAATCTATGATAGATTATGTTGGAAATTCAAATGTTGGATGTTATGGCTTGATTGAATATATTTGGATATATCGAGTTATCAAATTGTATAGATTTGGATTTTTGGACGAAAATAAAAGAGAGAATTTTAAGTAAACAATTATAGGAATTTGAATAAATTAAAGAATGAATTGAAAAAGAATAAAAGTTGATTTTTGAATTCTAATGAATAAAATTCCAAGTATGGAGAAATGAGATTTTTGAATAAATGGGAATAAGTGATTTTTTAAAAAAAACTTAAGTGACATTATGAAAGGAATGAAGAATTTATTTTAAACAATTCAAGGTTTGAATTTATTTAAAAGAATTAAGAAGGAATTTGGGAAATCAGAAATTGGGTTTTAGGTTAAAAGATTTTAAATCATAATCAAGGAATAAAATATGAGGTTAATGGATTTTGAAATAAATTGAGTAAGTAGGGAAATTTATTTCAATATGGAGTAAATTGGAAATCAATTTGTAAATTGATCTAAGTGTTTGGAACCGGAATTTTAAAAGGAAGTTGAGTCTATGAAACTTATAAACTTGATTTATAAAGTAAAGCAATATATCGGTGGATATTTGGAAGAATAATTCATGGTGGGAATTTATTAAAGGAATGGGTAAGTTTGTTTAAAAATAAATAGTGATTTATTTTTAAAAGATGTGAAAGAGAAGCGTATTTTCCTGGATAGCCAAGTACGTTTCAAAGCAAATTTTTAAGCATAAGTCAAAAGTTTTAAGAGAAAGATTTAGAAATTTATTATTTAAACTTTAAAGTACATATTTTTCAAATTTATCCTAGTAGTAATTATTGAAAGGTGACTTGGTATTATGGTTTAAAAGGAGGAAATTTAGTAAAGTAGCTTTATTTTAAATATTCTTAAAGTATATATCTTGAATAAAGTATTAGAGTAGTTTTTAAATTTAAATGTTTAAAGTGTATTTTATAATAAGTGTTTTCAAATTATTTAAAATTCTAAAGTATTTGTGTTTGGTGTTTTCAGTGGAAATAAATATTTGGGAATTCATACTATGAGAAAGTGTGGTTTGAAAACTGTTTTCAAATGGTTGGAAAGTGGAAATATATATTGTGAAGATATTTTGAGATTAATAAATAATTTGGTGAAATTATTTGTGTTGGATGGTTGTTTGTGAATGTTAATCGATAGTTAAATTATCGATTATCAATACTGGTCAATGCGTTGATCGTTTCAAAGAGATCGAGATCGGGATTTATTTCCTGAAAACCACTTCGATCCGGTTTGTACGTTTTTATGTGGAAAATAAGAGTTTGGACTCGAAGGTGGAACAGTGAAGTGCAAGAGCTAGTCGCTACTAATCCTGAGGTGATTCCAAAATGGATGTAGTAGGAGTAGTGCCTTCGGTTCCGTTCGAACCCGGAACGGACTTGTATGAATGAATGCTTTCAGAATATCGTCAGGTGGACGGTGAGCATTCTAAGTGATATGTGCTAAAAAGGTAACGTTTAGCCTCAAGCCTCATCAATCGAGAATGACTAAAAATCTAGAGATATGCAGCAAAGCTAAGTGGGTAGCACCCATTAGGATAAGGTCATCCCTGTCTAGATGTCCCTTTTTATTCGGCTTAGTGGGCGGTTGCTGATCCCAACCGTGGGGTGATATTACTCGGGATTATCCAGTAAGGGGTAGTCCCGGTCTTGTGTTACAGGGGATCATGAGGGATCCTCGGTACGGTGATCTAGGCCACGTACTGTGATAGGTGGTACCCCAGTGCCTAGTCATTAGTTGAAAATCCATTCTCCCTACGTGCCTTTTACGGTTTTGATTGTATAACCCACTTTGTGGCTAGTATGCTGGAATTTAATAAATGTAACAATTTCGGCTATTTGAATAAATACTTGTATATTGACACTATTATAATATCGGAGGATTTTGATAAAAGGTGATTTGACTATCGTAAGGTAAAAAGCCGACATGTTTATTTGTGGCGTGATCTTACGAGATGCTTTTAATTTCAAATGATTTTGAAACTTTAATAATCAATTTGAGTGTGGTTTTCTCACGCTGGTATTCCAGACTGACTCGGGTGTTATTTAACTATAATGCTCGTGTCAGACCGAGTATTATAGAATAAAAGAAAGGATGCGATGGAGCTTAGGAGATAGGCCGGATGGCGATACATACTCCCGTATTTGTTTTAAATATTCCGCTGTATTGATTAGTTGTACATTCAGTTTTGTGAGGATAGGTTATGATTACTGTCCAGCTGTGTGTTATGTATACTCTGATGATGTAATATATATAAACAGATATATTTTTTCTTTGTGTAAAGATCACTTATTATATATTATATTTTATTCCGCTGCGTTTGTGAGATTCTGATGTTGTTTCTATTTTCTTCTTCTACTTTTTATTTTTTAACTCAAATGGTTCGTATTTCCGTCCACCTTGAGTTGTTGATGGAGAATAGTGTCGACAAGGGGTACGGAACTGTGGGTCGTTTCATTTGGATCCTATACTTACAAACGTCTTTTATCACTTAAAACCATACACTTTGGTTTATAGTTACAGTTCAACGTTAACTTTTATACGATCGTGACATTAGCTTTGCTGATGTTCAATTATATTGTTCTCAATTGTGTGGTTATATTACACGAGTTATAAATTGATACAAATAACTTTTCGCACTCTGTATTTGTATATTCCTTCCGCACACTATATATATTACAGAACAGTACACTAGCCTGTACTTTGCACCGATATATAAACATAACTCATCCATTCACGAGTTCTGCCTGTAAAGCCACACACTATGCATGACAATCTTTATTAGAGATTGGAATTATTATTTTTGTCCGACCAGGAAGTTCTAAAAAACGTCTTTATACACAAATAATGGGTCAAGAGTTCGAATCCCACCTAAAACAAAAAATAATATCCGCTTTCAAATGAATTTTCCAATACACAAATAAAATCACAAGTTCAACCTTAATCTCAACGTGATTATTCCAATACACAAATAAGATCACGAGTTCAAACCTTAATCTCAACGTAATGTTAACAATATTTTCATTTATAATTTTCAACTTTTACTTTGATTTATCAAAGTTGTATAAAAAAATTAATATGTAACGATTTTGTACAATTATATAAGTGTTTTTACACGCATGTGCATTGCGTGTGCATTTTCATTATGTATACAATACATTTTGTGCCAACAAATCTCAATTGCATCCTCTTCAACTGCTTACCATTGTACCTTCTTGCACATGTCATTTTACTGAAACTTAAAGAGCCACATGTAACATTAGACAGGACTGTCAAGCTAATGGTTACCGCTACCATTTTGTAAATAACGTTACCGTACCGTTTCTACTGATAAACGAAAATTGTTTACCGTTACCGATTGACTGGCATACCGATAAACTGGTATCCGTTATATTAGTAATGGTAAATTACTGTTTATTTTAAAAAAAAGTTGACATATTTTTACACTGAATGATGTTTCATTATATATATAAAAATGTGTATTTATCATCATTTGAGTTGAAGTACTAAAATAAATTGAACTACTTCTTACTTCTAAATGGCCGTAATACAATATCTTACATGAATATCAATGTATTATGAATAGACTGATAAATTACTGTTACCGTTGGTTTTAAAAAAATATTATCGATGTTTTACTTAAAAAATGGTGCTTTACCGTTACCGTAACGATTATACTGTTATACCGACTTTACTTTAAAATAGTGATCGAGATTGACTGGTAGTGATATGGTAATGTTAAATTTATCGTTACCATAACAACCCTAACACATGTATAATATTACAGTTAAAGCTTAAAAAAGATTGAAAATTAAGAAAAGCATACAACAATATATCCAAATATATTATTGAACTATATTATAGTTATTTCACTTTTGTAGCAGACGAGGGTTCAACTGCAGCTATTGCTGACATTGGAGTTGACAATTCCCTGCCAGAACACCAATTCTCAATGAGATTTGAATTTTATAGCGATTTAATGTAATGGAATTGAAATATGTTGATTTCATGACTGTTGTTGTTTTCATTGATCTGTTAATATTTATGTAGCTGGCCATAATTTACTTATTACTGTGGATCATACTATTTTACTACGAATATCATTGGAATGTTCTGTACTACTTATAAGCTGGATAATTCTGTTTAATCTTTGATCCTTTATTTTAATTATTTGCTCTACTGTTGTTATCCTGATTTACAGAAAAAGGTTGGATTTTATAAATATTATAATGGAATATAAATAAGTAGGATAAATATAAGATTGTTGACCTATATTGATGGACGGTGTGGGAGTAAACTCGCTGCTCAGCCTGTTTGGTGAAATTGTTTAAAATCTAGGGTGTTCATTTATCGGTTAATCAAATAAACCAGACAAATCAATTAAGTTTGATCGGTTTTGTTTAATATTGTTAGATAATTGATTGGTTTTGGTGTCCGTTTTTTATATTATTTTTTTGGTTTATTGGTTGGGTTTGGTTGTCTTTTCAATTCATATTAATACTTTTAGAGTAGGAGTTTATTTTTCAAAATATTTGCATCATATAAACTAAAATAATTATTTTAATTTTATAATATATCAAAAAACCAAGGAGATCTAACTCATTCTAAGATAAACCAATCAAGTCAAACCAAACATTATCGGTTTGGTTTGTTTCGATTTTACGAATTATTAAATTGATTTGATTCGGTTTATGTTTCTAAAATGATTATTTTGATTTCAACATTTTTAACAATTTCAAACCAAACCAACCATTTGCTTACCCCCTCCTATCTATTCATTTATTAGTCCATTTTTTATTTGTTGCCATCAGTACAAACGCGTCAGCACGATTTTGATTGAACATAACATGTTACACAGCAAAACAGAAGTGCTAATACTGTCAAAGCATACAGAACATACAAACAAAGGCAATGTCCTAGAGTTGTTCATGCACAACCTAAATAAGAAATAATGAGATAGTACCGCTTCTTTGATTTGAAATTTTATACCGCTATGGGTACATTATTTTGCCTTGTATTTTACATGTTTAAAATATTACAACTTAGTAATTAGTCCACTTATGCACTATACTTGCAGTTGGAGAAATAGCAATCTGTTTTGAGGAACTAATTTAGAGGACAAAAATTTATATATTTTTCATCTCAAAAACACGACTTCAATATTTTAACCACAAAAATAAACATTCTCTTAGAAATTAATCATAAGGACATTCTTATAAAATTATTCATAAGAACAAACATTCTTTCAAACCTGCTACCGAATTAAAAACTGATACCGTTAACTACAAAATGATACCTAAAAACTATTATCAATAACTAAAAAGTTGTACCTAAAGAAAGTTGTCCTTCAAGCTAAAATACTGAAGGTTCGTTTTTTAGGCTAAAACGTTGAGAAATTTGTACTTGACAATAATTTCCTGTTGTGTAATTTTATTTTTTTCAATACCCTTTTCCAAACCGTTTATAATTTTTTTTTTGAATCTTTACTAATAGTTAGAATAGAAACACAATTTTTTTATAAGACTACTAAATTCTAAAAATACCCAGGAGTTTTAATCCTACAAAATTTTGCTACTGCTTTTCGGACATTTGCTGAAAAACATTGTTATATTTGGGTTGATGAAGGTACGATGAACAACAACGTCCAACTGCTTTTCGACAGTCAAAGGCCGGGTGGGAAGACTACGGATTTTGATTAGCCAGAAGACAAATGAGCCTTATTCCATAAACTTGCAACTTTTGGACAGAGAGATAAGGTCTCAGTTTAAAACCTAGGAGAACCCACCGGTAAACTTCTGAGAATGGTACAGTAAATCCGTCCGCTGATCCAATCCCCCACATCGTCGGGTAAATTTATACATGATAGGAAAGCGCACGGTAGGAATCGAAATTGGTTCTTTTTATCAGAACTCAAACCTACTTTCCACTGCGCCACACCTGCGGACTACGAATATCAACTATGACTCCTATATTCTTTTACGTATATCTTTGGATTGTCTTGTGAAATCAAAAAATGGCAGTTGTATGTAATCTGTAGGAGTTTTAAATTTTTTTCGAGGAATAGTCCGTGTATGAGATTACGAGGTCCAACGTCCAAGACTTGGATGGATATCTCAAGGCTATTGATGAGGCATTGACTATTGTACTTGGAGGTGGACGCTCAAGTTAGGAAGGTACATGAAGATACAGACAACATTCCTCGTTACAAATTTGTCTTGTGAACGATGACATACTTTCATATTGGATTAACAAGAAGGGTAAAAACTTTTGTTTTATTATATACAAACTGTGAATTGGAAATCATGATATATACTGTCTTAACTGGGCAGACGTAGCTAGGAAGATGGAACTCAATCGGTCAAAAGACAACTTCATCTTGAATTGACAAGGTTATACGTTACTACATTCCTATTATACACATTGTATAGTATCCTTATTTTGACATATGTCCTTGAAATGTCTAAATATTTTTCTTTTCTAAATATGCTCAATGGAAAATCCTCATTAGTATCTCTGTGGTTTGAGAAAAAGAATTTGGTTGATGAATATTTGCTTGAATCATGCTCTCATCTCATACCCATTGTTGTGACATATATCTCAATTTCTGTTTATGGAAGTAATTTTTAGTTAAGTTTCATTATTATGATTAAATATTACATATCTGCTACCTTTTACTGCAGGTTTAGTCATATACGGCTTCGCTAAAGCTACCAAGGTGCACACACCAATATCAAGGTCTCACTTATTTACGAATGTTTTGAGAGATTACTTGAATGATAAACATACTGTTACTATATTTACAAGGTTTCTCTGATATTTTTAGTACACAGTATGTGAACAACGGAAAACTATTTCTGCTCAATACCACTCCCTCTGCTGATGGGAACGCAGATGTCGAAACAGTTCAGTCTACCGTAGCGCATCTTCGGGGAAAGGTTAGAGCTGCAAACTGTCGGGTAATTTTTACATTTCTTACTTAACCATCAACATGTACGTTACTGTTATCACGAGCTTTAGTTTACATGCGATAGTAAACGAGGATGAGACAAAGTGCTTTGGACATGGGTCGCTGAGTGTAATATATTTTAGGTTAATAAATGACAATAAAAGTTTAGCATATTTATTCATATGTTATTTACTATGTAGAATTGAAAACCATAAGTGTAGCATTTCGGATATGTACTCAATGCACCCAAAAAAACATCACAACAAAATGGACAGTATGGTGGGAAAAAAGAAAAATGAACGGTTAAATATATTGGGATTTGTCTGTAACCCTCACCCAAAGGTGACCATATTGAGATATTAAATATAAACCGAAAATTATAGTCGACGCCTATGACTATATAGTATATACCATTCTTGCCCTAATTTATGAAATACCTGTATGAATTGTTAGTGTTTATAAATTTAAAGAATCCTTTTGTTTATGATTTTTGTACTTAAAAATAATACCTGTTTGGAAACTCTCGTTCCAAATACCGTTGAAACATTAAAATTGATTTGTTATGGATAATTTCTAGAAGCTTCTTGTTATTATAGTTTGTAGAGTTTTTTTTTTGCATTTACTGTAGTTTGCTAAGAGAGCTCTTCAATTTCTAGTAGAAATAAAATTTATGTACGGAGTCATATGTTTAGAATAATCTATTGAGTCCTATAGAAGAGCTCTCTCATCATTTTGTATCAAGCGATAAATCTTTCATCAATAAAAGAACAGTTTTTCAACAACAAAAAAGCCCTCTTATATTATCTCCCTCTTTCTCATAAAAAACATTAAACAACGTGGCACCACAGCTTTAAAATTCTTTCCAAAAAAGATAGAAATGACGAATAACGACGTTCCTTTACAAGTTCCAATGTTCACCAAGAGCAATTATGACAATTGGAGCTTAAGGATGATGGCTCTCCTGCGAGCACATGACGTATGGAAAACAGAGGAGAAAGAAAATACTGAACAAAAAAAATGAAGGCAGGTTATCTTAAACTCAAAGGAATAGTTTGAGAAACTCAAAGACGAGAGAGAAAAAGGCTCTCTGTGCAATCTACTAAGCATTGGATGATGATACTTTTGAGAAGTTTCGAGATCGAAGTTAGCAAACGAAGCATGGAAGAAGCTTCGCGCATCTTGCAAGGAAGCTGATCAAGTCAAAAAGGTACGTCTTCAAACTGTGTAACGGTCAGATTTTCCAACGCCCGAAAAATCGAATCATTAGGGTTAAAAGAAAAAGAAGGAAATAGAAGAAGGAAATAGAACAACATCAGGATCTTCACAGTCGCAGCGGAATAAATATAATATATAACAATAGCTTTAAAATACAAAGAAATCTGTACTGATTTATACATTACATCATCAGAGTACAACTTAATTCAACAACATAATCAATATCCAAACGTTGGACAGTTATATAAACGTGTCCTCAAACTGAGTACACGGCGAAATAACAATCAAGTATGGAAGTACGTCTTGTCATCCACCTCGTCTCCTGAGCTCCACAACACCATATCCTGTATTCTATAATACTCGATCTGACCCAAGCATTATAGTTAAATAAAAACCGAGTCAGTCTGAAAAACCAGCGTGAGAAAATACACTCAATTGGATTATTAAAGTTTTTTAAAACCTTTGAAATCAAAGACATCTCATAAGACCATGACACAAATAAACATACCGGGTTTTTACCTTATGATAATCAAACATTTCTTATAAAATCCTATGATATTATAATAGTATCTACATACAGATACTTATTCAAATAGCTGAAATTGTTACATTATTAAATTCTAGCTACTAGCCACAAAGTGGGTTCTACAAACAAAAACCGTCGTTATCCCGCTTTTTGGCAAAGCCGTGATACCAAAAGATTGATTGAAAACAGAAGACAGTTCGTCTTAAAGATTAGTTGTACTTCACTTCGCTATGGATATCGATGAATTTCGTCCGAGCCCGGATCAGGCTGCAAATGATAGGACATGACAAGCAAAGCCATGAAAGCCAGTGTTTCAATTTTCAGGTTAATCGGAGGTCGTATGAATGAGATATGATCGATGCAAGTTAGCCAAAAAATGTCGTTCGAACCCATCAAAAAGTGGAGGAGATGCTCATTTCGAACCCATAGGATTCATATCCAACTTGTTCGAATCCATCGGTTGCACACGCTTCGAGTCGATCGAGTTCGAACCGATCAGGCATAATATTGGTCACTTCGAATCGGTCGGTTCGAATCCATCAGATGGGCATCCCCTCAACACGTTCGTATCCATGCTAGAGCACTGTTTCGTATCCTTCGAATCCATCGCCATCTGTATGCCCTACTTCGAATCGATCGGTCTCGTGCCCATACACTGCTTCGTATCGATCGTCTTCGCATCCATCAGATTCAAATCCATGAACAATCGCTCGTTCGTGTCCATCAAGTCAACAAGCCTGGATAACGTGTCATTCCACGATACGAAGTAGGCGAGATCTAGGGAGTCGATGCGTTCAAATAGGAGAAAAGACCGGATCGACTCGAAGGAAGCGCGCCAACTCATCACAGAATCACGTGAGTTCATGGAGTCGAAGGCATCGATTCGAAGCCGTGGGTTCGAAGCCGACAGCCACACGAAGAACAACATTTCGAATCCACGATAACTCGAGATCTACTGATCCAAATGCCATGAAATTTTCACAGGAGCTTGCATACATGTTGAAGAATGTCCACACCAAATTTCACCTCGATTGGATGATTTTATGATGGATTCGAATGGAATTCGAATCGATGCCAATGTGGGCCTAAATTTCCTAAGAACGGACGCGTGGGCCCCCTCACGTGCCAGAAGTGGTCTCTCAAATTTTCAGCGAAGTATCAGCATCCTACACCTATAAATAGATCCCCAGAACCAACAGAAAAAAGACTTTTTTGGCCATTGAACGTCCAGACTCTGTCGGAATCAATTCTACTCCCTTCCATGGCTGATATAGCCGAAATACAATTACTGTAACTGCTGCAATCACTTGTAACCAGCAAAGAACATCAATAAAAGTTAAAACCTTCGAAGTGGACGTAGGCCGGAGACAGCCGAACCATTATAAATCGCGTTTTCTTGTTTATTATTTCTCAATTACTGCTTGTTGTTTGCTGAAATCTGTGATTTGTGTTTGAATATTGCTGATTTATATTCATACACTGGTGCTTTCACGATATTTGGGGTTTGTGACCAACTTTGGCGCAAACACTTTGGTGCTTTCACTGAGAATTGAACTCAGGACCCGCTACACCAGATTCGGAATCCCGATTCAGAGACAATGACTCGACAAACAAGACAAAGAGTTGATCCGAGCCAACAAGGAGGGAGCCAAGAAGCATCCTCTGGAGCCGGAGAGGGACAGGCTTCGATGTATATCACTAGAGATGAGATGGAAGCTATGGCTAATTCATTACACGAAAGCATAGTGAAGACTCAACAGGAGATGCTGCAGAATTTCCTCGAACAAATGAGGGCGGCGATTGTGCAAAACCTTGGACCAAGTACAACGACTGCAAGTGCGGGACAAGGAATCAGGATTACAGAAGCTAATGACGGTCAGGTTCAAGACCAGAATGCAGGAGCTGAAGGCGATCAACAAGGACTTGGGGGCAGACCCTCAGGGTCCGATACTGGAAGACCAATAGACGGAGCTCAACAAGCTGGAGCCAATGCTTATGCTAACGAGCCACCCGAAGAGTATGTACCAAAATTCCCTTCAAGGCTCGAGGGGGAGCAGGACAGGAATGTGGCCAGGGGTCAACCCCTGGATGGACATGAGATAATGATTGGTCTAATGCGACGAATCATGAGAGGAAGATTGTCTGGCGGAGGGTTGGAAGAAGTCAGTCGGAGTCCGTTCACTCCAGACTTCAGAAATGCAAGGAACCCCCCAAAATTCAAACTACCAATGCTAGATCCTTATGACGGGAGGTCAGAACTGACCATGCACATCACCAGATATATTAGGAACATGGAAGTGCTAGGAGCGTCCGTGGAAGTGATGGCTCGATGCTTCCCTTTATACTTGTCGGATTTGGCTGCGCTTTGGTTCAGGCAACAAGAAACTGGATCAATCAGAACATGGGGTGAGCTTGTAGACTGCTTCATGAGACAGTTTAGGGTCCATGTAACGCGACCCAAGAGTGTGATGACTTTAGCCTCGATAAAGCAAAGGACCGGAGAGTCCATAAAAGATTTCTTATTGCGATTCAATGCAACGGTGGCTTCTGTAGATCGCCCGGATCCATCGATGATTTTGATAGCGGCGGTGGCAGGAGTTGGCAAAGACACCAAATTTAAAGATTCTCTGACCAAAGATCCACCGCAAGATCTCGGAGAGTTCTATCACAAGGCTAAAAAGTTCATCCGATTAGAAGAATCACGGGCCGAGGGGAAGGAAACAAACGCCGCGCAAAGCGAAGGAACCTCCAGGGAACAGTCCGGAGTAGATAAAGGAAATGGGAAACGGGATGACAGATACGATGGTCCTGATAAACGGAAGAAATTCCGGGAACCGAGATTCAGGCAGTACATAGATCTGACTGCAGGGAACGAATTTACACTGATACTCGGGGGCAACTCCCTTATCGAAAGCCACCCAGGAGAGATCCTACTGAGCGGGTGTGACGGCTCGAATTTTGCCCGCTCAAAAATCGACATCCATACTTCAAATCGTATTCGAATGTCATAGATTCAACCGTTCAAATCCGATTCGCCGGAGCTTATAACAATCATTAAGTAAACAACACAGCGGAATAAAAGAATAATACATTGATATACAGCTTTGATACAATATCTGATACAACAGATGATCCAATAGATATCAATATACATCAGAGATATGATACAATAAAACAGCAGCGGAAAAGAAAATAGATAACATCTAGCATACGGAACAATATAACTCTAAAATAGTCTTCAACGAAGAACTCCAGAAACTGCAACTCCATTTCCAAGAATCAATCCAGCAATAGCTCGAACTCCCCATAACATATCACCAAGCTCAACAAGACTGGTGTGGTCCAAAGACTGAACCAACTCCAGATAATCCACTATATCTAACTATCTGTAAAACCCAACTCTAGACTGCTCGTGTAGAAAATAATGAGCACCCAGAGTTTAGGAAAGAAACAATAAACTCTGGATCAGTCGTGGGACTGGTGTGAGCAACAAAAACAGTTTATCTTATAAAAACAATCAAAGAAAGAATTCTAAAGTCAATTCGCAATGCTTTTGAAAAATGAGACTACCATAAGGCCTCCCGCACGCACACACAATGCAAACGCAGAATCGGAGGAGATTTCTCCTTATGATAGTCAAAGATGCTTGATACGCATTAAAAAGAAACACTTGATATTATTACTAGTGCATAGTGTAGTGAAAATCATTTCGAAAGTAGAATATAAATCTTAGCCAACATAGACATTTCGAACTATGCCTACTATAGCTACCATCCAAACAGTGGTGACCACCATAAGTAAATGGCAGGTTCTACAACTAATACCGTACAAGTTTCGTATTGGGAATTGGATTTCCAACAAATGGTCAGGCCAAGGAACTTCCCATTGCCACATGAGAATGCCTCTGGAAGGACATCCCCGAGAACCAAACCGGAACTCTGCCAACACAAGGCCGGGTTACCCCTAACTGGGTAACTACTGACACGAGCACGCCATTCCCCGATCGTAAACGACCTTTCTCACGGGATCCCGAAAACCAACAACCACAAAGTAATAAATTCGTAGTAACCACATAGGTTAAATATCTGGGCTCCATACCATGATACCACCTCTATCCAGAAGGAAATGTACATACCCTAAAAGGTGCTACCCCTCATAACCTTGCTGCATCTTTCCTGTTTTGACCATTTCCAGGGTGTGAGGTTCGACGAAGTCACGTCCACAAAAACATACTTTATACAAAAGCCATGCTTTGGGTCAACAAATGATCAACACAATGATCACTAAGATAGACGATCAAATAAACGATCCTATCACAATAATCAACACAATGATCATTTCAGCAACACTCAGCATGTCACATTACCAAATTGGGAATATATCGCTGATAACTTCAACTATATAACCTCTGAGCTCGTACGTCTCAGAGAAGGGTGTTAAGCTAAAAGAATAAATTCTCCGCCACCACAGAAATATATTTGAAAGAAATCGGCTTTATATCTCAATTTGTAATGTCAGGCACACAATCCATACAAGTCTGTTCTGGGTTCGAACAGAACCGAAGGCACTTACAAAGAAGTCCTTGCAACCCGGATATTCACAATCCCGATCGGATTTTCCCATCACTTAGGGAGTTTCTATACCGGCGCGACTCGGTGCAGAAACAATCGATAGGTCATCCTATCGCTTTCACAAATACCCGGTCTTCATCACCGGTCTTCAAATGCTATCCATAACGACGTATCACATATACGGAATGGGTTATACGACACAAAGGTCCTTTCCCGGTTAAACCGAATAGTGAGCGAAAATATTTTCAAAACATATGGATATGGGATTTCAATTAAGTCACAACTTATTTCCCAAAACTTTTCTTCAAATGGTTTAAATCAATTACCATTTCAAATCTTTTAACAAAAAGATTCATTTTCACAACCTTTAACGGTTTTAAACAATTTTCACATTTTAATCTTTTAAATAAAAGATTCATTCACAGATTTTCCAAATCAATTTTCATTTTAATTTTATTAACTCGTTAAATCTTTAAATCAAAGATTTAACTTATAGCCTTCAAAACAATTTCAATTCAATTTGATTTAAACAAATCATCAATTTAAATCTGTTAAAAATAAACAGATTTAATTCATAGCTTTCAAAAAGAATTCATTCATAACTTAGGAAAATCATTTCTCCATTCAATCTTGAAATTCCCCTAATTAACTGGAATCTCAGTTCTTATCTAAAAGTGTTTATCATTTGAAAACCACAGTTTTCATTTTGGAAATCTGATTTATTTATACGAGTTGAAATCCTTGGGTTAAATTCAAATTCCCAAAAATAAAACCTTTAAAATGGTTTAAATTCATACAAACCTGTTTATAATATCTTTAACCATAATTTCCAATCATCGAATTCAATTTCAAGTATTGAATTTAAATTTAAATCAACTTATTTAAATTCCAAAAATTAATCAAATAATTTAAAAATAATAAATTCTATTTTGAAATTCCATTCCAAAAGCTTTTCACATTTATTCCGATTCCATTTCCAAAACATTTGAATTTAAAGATTCAAATTTAACTATTTCAAAAATCTGCGACTTAATCGATTTCCTCGTGAAATCCATATTTGTGTGTGTATGGTGTGGTCCAGGGGTTATACACAGTAGTGCAACATCATACAATTATCACAGATCAGAATACAGGAATATAATTGATAAGCGATATAAACTATAACGCTTATCTGTCATATACAGATCACAAATATATATGCCACGGCTAGTAAATTACATCACAGATAATTTATCACAGATCACAACAAAATCAGGATATATACTACGCATCATAAATCAGGAATATCAAACAATCAAGTCGTCCAATAGAATCCAAATATCCATAGATAAGATCAATAAATTATCTGATTAATTTAAATCGAATTTATTTCTTATGAATTACCAATCCTGGTTAACTAACATTAATAATTTACAAATCATTTTGATTAATTATTCTTTAATCATTTATTAATTATCCATAATAAATCAATTAACCTTTAATTATTAAATAATAAAGCTTTAATCATTAAATTTACTATTTTATTAATTATTTTAAATTAATTACTTTGATTAATAATCATTCCTTAATCACCTTCATTTATTAATTAACCTTTAAATGTATTTAATTATCCTCAATTTACATACCTTAATAAATTAATTTCATTAATTAATTATCCTTAAATGTAATTACACTAAGTAATTATCCTTTAATTCCATTAAGTAAAAACCCTTTTATCAATTACATTAAGTAATTATATGCTTAAGTAGTCATCCTTTAATTATTCATTATAAATAAATTAACTCTTAACAAATTAATTAATCTGTAATCAGTACTTAATTAACCTTTAAATTATTAAATAATAAATCTTTAATTAATCACATTAATTTATCCAATCACATAAATTAAATCTTTAATTAATTAATCCTTTTAATTAAATCTTTAAGTAAAACTTCATTAAATTAAAATAATTTACTTTTAAACCTTAAACTAATCCCATACTTAAATAAAACAATTATTTAAAAGAATGAGTTAAAATTTGTTCAAAACTTGAATTTTGTTTTAAAATTTTGCAACCTGTTTTTATACCACCCGAGTCAAACCCGAGGAAAATGCCTGAGTGCTTCGAGTTTTTCCCCAAACTTACCCGAGCCTTCTAAATTTTCAAATTTTTGTTTAAGTGTTAAAAATTGACCCGGTATCATGCCAAAACAACTCGAGTTCAACTTCAAGCTCGAGCTTGATTTTCTCGTGTACGACTTCGAGTCGCGTTGCTTCTTTCCCAAAACCAGAACTAACCCAAACACTGACACTCGTGGCCTACCGTGCACATGCACATGAGTTCGCCGGCGTCTTGATCACCATCGCCGCCGTCTACAGGTCATTGATGAACTACTAAAACAACCTAACCACCTAAATCCTCGAATCGACCTGGGAAACGAAATTGAACAATTTCGAGCACCAGAAACCCATCTCGATCAACCAAACTGCCTCGCGCCGCCACGTCACGACGCCAGAAACTTCGCAACTCCACTGGAACCTCCGCCGTAATCGCCTGCTTCGTTTCCCATAGTCTGGTGGAACTCGATCCACCAGAGACACTGCCGTGATCTCATTTCCAGACTCGACTAAAAACAGTTCGAAAACCCTAAAGTTGGTTCGACCCAACATCTCCTTCAATAAAAAAATCGTTTAACAATTTTCCTGACTTCATTGATTTCTAGGCTTGCTTCATACAAAATCCCAACATCAGTTTATCTTTTGATCGCTGGAAATCTGATAAAGTTCATTTTTTTGTTATCTACAAACTGCTGTTGATAAACTCAATGAAAAATCAAAATTTTTGTTTTAAAAATCATGTTTTCGAACAACAATTCATGATTTATACCTGAATCAATGATTCATCGTATTCGAAATTATCATAAGTTTGAGTTCTCCTGTAAAAATCAAAATTTTTAAATACTGTATATCACCATAAAGCTTGAAACCATTTTTAAATATTCATTCATGTGAAAACAAACTAGTTTGGTTTTAAACTCGAAACCTAAAAAATGATCATATGCAGTGAAATTGAAATTTCCTTATTAGTTTCCTCCCTGTATCATAAAACAGAGAAGAAGCAGTAGTACACCATTCAGGCATGTATTCAAAGATATATACATACAAACATTCATGCATATTAACATTTATACGAGCAACTTCAGGCAGATATCATAAAGATATCATAGCAGATTCAGATTCAAATAAAAGAATGTTTTGCTCACAGTTTTGAGAAGATGACAAAGCAGAGCATTCCCATTTGAAAACTGCAGTTGTTTTTCTTCTTCCTTTAAAACTTTGTTTTGTTCAAGTTGTTTCTCATTTTAGTTTTTTTTTCTTTTCTTTTCAGTTCAAATGAATGAGACTGAGTATAAGAAGATGATGCATATGAAGTTGATATATATGGGTTTACTGTAAGTATTACTTGTACAGGGTGATGTTGTTTGTACAACATGGGCATGGCTGATATGATATGCTTGCTTGTACTTGTTTTATTCATTTGTTTAGTGAAACAAGGTCTCGGCTGAGATGATAGGTTATGGTGGCTGATACATATTATATTATGTACTTTATTTTGTTATACTTTATTTGTTTGCAGTTTTATATTGAGCTTAGTTTGTTTACATACCCTTTTCTTATGTGTATTTCTTCTTTTGTTTTATCACTTGTCATATGAATACATTTCTATTTTTATCTTGAGTATTTATTTTATCTTACATACAAATTGTTTTGTATCTTTCTATATATTTATTTCAATAGTTTATATTTTAAAAGATATTTTGTTTTGTTTATGTTTGTGTTTTATTTTACTTTGTATAAATTCTTTTGTCTTTGCTTTTATATTGCCTTGTTTTATATGCTTACTTTGTTTTCATTTACAAGTGTACATACTTGTATGTATTTTTGTTTTGTAATACTTCCTATATATGTTTACTTATTGTTTTTGTTTTATTCTTGCATTTTAAATTTACTTCTATTTTTAGTTTAAATAATTATCATAAATTTTACTTTAAAAATTATTGTTTTATATTTCTCTATATATACACATATATTTTATATAACTCAAATTATCATCATTTATAAATTTTTAAATCAATTTATTTATTCTTTTTTTTATATACTTGTGTCCAAAGTATATTATTTATTATTTAAAAATCATTTATTTAAGAATTTATTTAAAATCCAATATAAACATATATATTCTCATATATACAAATTTTCAAATCCATATGGCTTAATATATTTTCTTTTTGAAGCGGGGAAACTCGCTTTCATTAAATCAATTTATCTTACAATTTTAATTCAAAAATTCGATAAATTATCAATTTAAATTAAATTAAAATCTAGGGTCGTTACAAACTTCCCCCCTTAAAAGAATTTCGTCCTCGAAATTCGCAGGCACGAAAACAATACAGAGATATATTCAATATCTTTTCAGATCAAGCTGGATATCAGTTCTGCATTTGGCTCACCAAATCAGAATATCAACAATAGATACAAGAAATTATAATAGAATTTCAAATTTGGTTTTAATAAAAATCATTTTATCGATACAATTCGATTATCCTTCATATTCTATTAATCAATTTAACTCAATTTAAAATTTCAATTTATTTAAAATTTTCAATTCCAAATTTCCAATTCATATTCATTAAGGTTTAAAATCAAAAACCGATAAGAAACCGATGAAGATACGAAGTAAAGATTTTCCCACAACGATTCGTAGGGCTGCCATTACACCGAAACTTCTTTCTCTGGAGCTGTCACGAAGCAATTCAAAAGAATTTTGGAAACGAATCAAAGAAAATTGATAGAGAAAGTTGTTTCCACTATTGTTACAGAGTATCGACCATTTATAGTCGTATTTCCCTGTCCTCTATCTCGTTCTCTTCTTGCACTCATACTTACTATCAGTGGATAGTAAGAGAATTTACTGAGGCATTCAAACGGATATCTTAAGGATTACTCATTCTAGGATTTACTTCACCCTATCTCTAATGAGCTACTTAATGTGTTACACTCCTGAGCTAAAGTTCAACCCTTAGCTCTGATACCAAATTGTGACGGCTCGAATTTTGCCCGCTCAAAAATCGACATCCATACTTCAAATCGTATTCGAATGTCATAGATTCAACCGTTCAAATCCGATTCGCCGGAGCTTATAACAATCATTAAGTAAACAACACAGCGGAATAAAAGAATAATACATTGATATACAGCTTTGATACAATATCTGATACAACAGATGATCCAATAGATATCAATATACATCAGAGATATGATACAATAAAACAGCAGCGGAAAAGAAAATAGATAACATCTAGCATACGGAACAATATAACTCTAAAATAGTCTTCAACGAAGAACTCCAGAAACTGCAACTCCATTTCCAAGAATCAATCCAGCAATAGCTCGAACTCCCCATAACATATCACCAAGCTCAACAAGACTGGTGTGGTCCAAAGACTGAACCAACTCCAGATAATCCACTATATCTAACTATCTGTAAAACCCAACTCTAGACTGCTCGTGTAGAAAATAATGAGCACCCAGAGTTTAGGAAAGAAACAATAAACTCTGGATCAGTCGTGGGACTGGTGTGAGCAACAAAAACAGTTTATCTTATAAAAACAATCAAAGAAAGAATTCTAAAGTCAATTCGCAATGCTTTTGAAAAATGAGACTACCATAAGGCCTCCCGCACACACACACAATGCAAACGCAGAATCGGAGGAGATTTCTCCTTATGATAGTCAAAGATGCTTGATACGCATTAAAAAGAAACACTTGATATTATTACTAGTGCATAGTATAGTGAAAATCATTTCGAAAGTAGAATATAAATCTTAGCCAACATAGACATTTCGAACTATGCCTACTATAGCTACCATCCAAACAGTGGTGACCACCATAAGTAAATGGCAGGTTCTACAACTAATACCGTACAAGTTTCGTATTGGGAATTGGATTTCCAACAAATGGTCAGGCCAAGGAACTTCCCATTGCCACATGAGAATGCCTCTGGAAAGACATCCCCGAGAACCAAACCGGAACTCTGCCAACACAAGGCCGGGTTACCCCTAACTGGGTAACTACTGACACGAGCACGCCATTCCCCGATCGTAAACGACCTTTCTCACGGGATCCCGAAAACCAACAACCACAAAGTAATAAATTCGTAGTAACCACATAGGTTAAATATCTGGGCTCCATACCATGATACCACCTCTATCCAGAAGGAAATGTACATGTGCTACCCCTCATAACCTTGCTGCATCTTTCCTGTTTTGACCATTTCCGGGGTGTGAGGTTCGACGAAGTCACGTCCACAAAAACATACTTTATACAAAAGCCATGCTTTGGGTCAACAAATGATCAACACAATGATCACTAAGATAGACGATCAAATAAACGATCCTATCACAATAATCAACACAATGATCATTTCAGTAACACTCAGCATGTCACATTACCAAATTGGGAATATATCGCTGATAACTTCAACTATATAACCTCTGAGCTCGTACGTCTCAGAGAAGGGTGTTAAGCTAAAAGAATAAATTCTCCGCCACCACAGAAATATATTTGAAAGAAATCGGCTTTATATCTCAATTTGTAATGTCAGGCACACAATCCATACAAGTCTGTTCTGGGTTCGAACAGAACCGAAGGCACTTACAAAGAAGTCCTTGCAACCCGGATATTCACAATCCCGATCGGATTTTCCCATCACTTAGGGAGTTTCTATACCGGCGCGACTCGGTGCAGAAACAATCGATAGGTCATCCTATCGCTTTCACAAATACCCGATCTTCATCACCGGTCTTCAAATGCTATCCATAACGACGTATCACATATACGGAATGGGTTATACGACACAAAGGTCCTTTCCCGGTTAAACCGAATAGTGAGCGAAAATATTTTCAAAACATATGGATATGGGATTTCAATTAAGTCACAACTTATTTCCCAAAACTTTTCTTCAAATGGTTTAAATCAATTACCATTTCAAATCTTTTAACAAAAAGATTCATTTTCACAACCTTTAACGGTTTTAAACAATTTTCACATTTTAATCTTTTAAATAAAAGATTCATTCACAGATTTTCCAAATCAATTTTCATTTTAATTTTATTAACTCGTTAAATCTTTAAATCAAAGATTTAACTTATAGCCTTCAAAACAATTTCAATTCAATTTGATTTAAACAAATCATCAATTTAAATCTGTTAAAAATAAACAGATTTAATTCATAGCTTTCAAAAAGAATTCATTCATAACTTAGGAAAATCATTTCTCCATTCAATCTTGAAATTCCCCTAATTAACTGGAATCTCAGTTCTTATCTAAAAGTGTTTATCATTTGAAAACCACAGTTTTCATTTTGGAAATCTGATTTATTTATACGAGTTGAAATCCTTGGGTTAAATTCAAATTCCCAAAAATAAAACCTTTAAAATGGTTTAAATTCATACAAACCTGTTTATAATATCTTTAACCATAATTTCCAATCATCGAATTCAATTTCAAGTATTGAATTTAAATTTAAATCAACTTATTTAAATTCCAAAACTTAATCAAATAATTTAAAAATAATAAATTCTATTTTGAAATTCCATTCCAAAAGCTTTTCACATTTATTCCGATTCCATTTCCAAAACATTTGAATTTAAAGATTCAAATTTAACTATTTCAAAAATCTGCGACTTAATCGATTTCCTCGTGAAATCCATATTTGTGTGTGTATGGTGTGGTCCAGGGGTTATACACAGTAGTGCAACATCATACAATTATCACAGATCAGAATACAGGAATATAATTGATAAGCGATATAAACTATAACGCTTATCTGTCATATACAGATCACAAATATATATGCCACGGCTAGTAAATTACATCACAGATAATTTATCACAGATCACAACAAAATCAGGATATATACTACGCATCATAAATCAGGAATATCAAACAATCAAGTCGTCCAATAGAATCCAAATATCCATAGGTAAGATCAATAAATTATCTGATTAATTTAAATCGAATTTATTTCTTATGAATTACCAATCTTGGTTAACTAACATTAATAATTTACAAATCATTTTGATTAATTATTCTTTAATCATTTATTAATTATCCATAATAAATCAATTAACCTTTAATTATTAAATAATAAAGCTTTAATCATTAAATTTACTATTTTATTAATTATTTTAAATTAATTACTTTGATTAATAATCATTCCTTAATCACCTTCATTTATTAATTAACCTTTAAATGTATTTAATTATCCTCAATTTACTTACCTTAATAAATTAATTTCATTAATTAATTATCCTTAAATGTAATTACACTAAGTAATTATCCTTTAATTCCATTAAGTAAAAACCCTTTTATCAATTACATTAAGTAATTATATGCTTAAGTAGTCATCCTTTAATTATTCATTATAAATAAATTAACTCTTAACAAATTAATTAATCTGTAATCAGTACTTAATTAACCTTTAAATTATTAAATAATAAATCTTTAATTAATCACATTAATTTATCCAATCACATAAATTAAATCTTTAATTAATTAATCCTTTTAATTAAATCTTTAAGTAAAACTTAATTAAATTAAAATAATTTACTTTTAAACCTTAAACTAATCCCATACTTAAATAAAACAATTATTTAAAAGAATGAGTTAAAATTTGTTCAAAACTTGAATTTTGTTTTAAAATTTTGCAACCTGTTTTTATACCACCCGAGTCAAACCCGAGGAAAATGCCTGAGTGCTTCGAGTTTTTCCCCAAACTTACCCGAGCCTTCTAAATTTTCAAATTTTTGTTTAAGTGTTAAAAATTGACCCGGTATCATGCCAAAAAACTCGAGTTCAACTTCGAGCTCGAGCTTGATTTTCTCGTGTACGACTTCGAGTCGCGTTGCTTCTTCCCCAAAACCAGAACTAACCCAAACACTGACACTCGTGGCCTACCGTGCACATGCACATGAGTTCGTCGGCGTCTTGATCACCATCGCCGCCGTCTACAGGTCATTGATGAACTACTAAAACAACCTAACCACCTAAATCCTCGAATCGACCTGGGAAACGAAATTGAACAATTTCGAGCACCAGAAACCCATCTCGATCAACCAAAGTGCCTCGCGCCGCCACGTCACGACGCCAGAAACTTCGCAACTCCACTGGAACCTCCGCCGTAATCGCCTGCTTCGTTTCCCATAGTCTGGTGGAACTCGATCCACCAGAGACACTGCCGTGATCTCATTTCCAGACTCGACTAAAAACAGTTCGAAAACCCTAAAGTTGGTTCGACCCAACATCTCCTTCAATAAAAAAATCGTTTAACAATTTTCCTGACTTCATTGATTTCTAGGCTTGCTTCATACAAAATCCCAACATCAGTTTATCTTTTGATCGCTGGAAATCTGATAAAGTTCATTTTTTTTGTTATCTACAAACTGCTGTTGATAAACTCAATGAAAAATCAAAATTTTTGTTTTAAAAATCATGTTTTCGAACAACAATTCATGATTTATACCTGAATCAATGATTCATCGTATTCGAAATTATCATAAGTTTGAGTTCTCCTGTAAAAATCAAAATTTTTAAATACTGTATATCACCATAAAGCTTGAAACCATTTTTAAATATTCATTCATGTGAAAACAAACTAGTTTGGTTTTAAACTCGAAACCTAAAAAATGATCATATGCAGTGAAATTGAAATTTCCTTATTAGTTTCCACCCTGTATCATAAAACAGAGAAGAAGCAGTAGTACACCATTCAGGCATGTATTCAAAGATATATACATACAAACATTCATGCATATTAACATTTATACGAGCAACTTCAGGCAGATATCATAAAGATATCATAGCAGATTCAGATTCAAATAAAAGAATGTTTTGCTCACAGTTTTGAGAAGATGACAATGCAGAGCATTCCCATTTGAAAGCTGCAGTTGTTTTTCTTCTTCCTTTAAAACTTTGTTTTGTTCAAGTTGTTTCTCATTTTAGTTTTTTTTTTCTTTTCTTTTCAGTTCAAATGAATGAGACTGAGTATAAGAAGATGATGCATATGAAGTTGATATATATGGGTTTACTGTAAGTATTACTTGTACAGGGTGATGTTGTTTGTACAACATAGGCATGGCTGATATGATATGCTTGCTTGTACTTGTTTTATTCATTTGTTTAGTGAAACAAGATCTCGGCTGAGATGATAGGTTATGGTGGCTGATACATATTATATTATGTACTTTATTTTGTTATACTTTATTTGTTTGCAGTTTTATATTGAGCTTAGTTTGTTTACATACCCTTTTCTTATGTGTATTTCTTCTTTTGTTTTATCACTTGTCATATGAATACATTTCTATTTTTATCTTGAGTATTTATTTTATCTTACATACAAATTGTTTTGTATCTTTCTATATATTTATTTCAATAGTTTATATTTTAAAAGATATTTTGTTTTGTTTATGTTTGTGTTTTATTTTACTTCGTATAAATTCTTTTGTCTTTGCTTTTATATTGCCTTGTTTTATATGCTTACTTTGTTTTCATTTACAAGTGTACATACTTGTATGTATTTTTGTTTTGTAATACTTCCTATATATGTTTACTTATTGTTTTTGTTTTATTCTTGCATTTTAAATTTACTTCTATTTTTAGTTTAAATAATTATCATAAATTTTACTTTAAAAATTATTGTTTTATATTTCTCTATATATACACATATATTTTATATAACTCAAATTATCATCATTTATAAATTTTTAAATCAATTTATTTATTCTTTTTTTTTATACTTGTGTCCAAAGTATATTATTTATTATTTAAAAATCATTTATTTAAGAATTTATTTAAAATCCAATATAAACATATATATTCTCATATATACAAATTTTCAAATCCATATGGCTTAATATATTTTCTATTTGAAGCGGGGAAACTCGCTTTCATTAAATCAATTTATCTTACAATTTTAATTCAAAAATTCGATAAATTATCAATTTAAATTAAATTAAAATCTAGGGTCGTTACAAACTTCCCCCCTTAAAAGAATTTCGTCCTCGAAATTTGCAGGCACGAAAACAATACAGAGATATATTCAATATCTTTTCAGATCAAGCTGGATATCAGTTCTGCATTTGGCTCACCAAATCAGAATATCAACAATAGATACAAGAAATTATAATAGAATTTTAAATTTGGTTTTAATCAAAATCATTTTATCGATACAATTCGATTATCCTTCATATTCTATTAATCAATTTAACTCAATTTAAAATTTCAATTTATTTAAAATTTTCAAATCCAAATTTCCAATTCATATTCATTAAGGTTTAAAATCAAAAACCGATAAGAAACCGATGAAGATACGAAGTAAAGATTTTCCCACAACGATTCGTAGGGCTGCCATTACACCGAAACTTCTTTCTCTGGAGCTGTCACGAAGCAATTCAAAAGAATTTTGGAAACGAATCAAAGAAAATTGATAGAGAAAGTTGTTTCCACTATTGTTACAGAGTATCGACCATTTATAGTCGTATTTCCCTGTCCTCTATCTCGTTCTCTTCTTGCACTCATACTTACTATCAGTGGATAGTAAGAGAATTTACTGAGGCATTCAAACGGATATCTTAAGGATTACTCATTCTAGGATTTACTTCACCCTATCTCTAATGAGCTACTTAATGTGTTACACTCCTGAGCTAAAGTTCAACCCTTAGCTCTGATACCAAATTGTGACGGCTCGAATTTTGCCCGCTCAAAAATCGACATCCATACTTCAAATCGTATTCGAATGTCATAGATTCAACCGTTCAAATCCGATTCGCCGGAGCTTATAACAATCATTAAGTAAACAACACAGCGGAATAAAAGAATAATACATTGATATACAGCTTTGATACAATATCTGATACAACAGATGATCCAATAGATATCAATATACATCAGAGATATGATACAATAAAACAGCAGCGGAAAAGAAAATAGATAACATCTAGCATACGGAACAATATAACTCTAAAATAGTCTTCAACGAAGAACTCTAGAAACTGCAACTCCATTTCCAAGAATCAATCCAGCAATAGCTCGAACTCCCCATAACATATCACCAAGCTCAACAAGACTGGTGTGGTCCAAAGACTGAACCAACTCCAGATAATCCACTATATCTAACTATCTGTAAAACCCAACTCTAGACTGCTCGTGTAGAAAATAATGAGCACCCAGAGTTTAGGAAAGAAACAATAAACTCTGGATCAGTCGTGGGACTGGTGTGAGCAACAAAAACAGTTTATCTTATAAAAACAATCAAAGAAAGAATTCTAAAGTCAATTCGCAATGCTTTTGAAAAATGAGACTACCATAAGGCCTCCCGCACACACACACAATGCAAACGCAGAATCGGAGGAGATTTCTCCTTATGATAGTCAAAGATGCTTGATACGCATTAAAAAGAAACACTTGATATTATTACTAGTGCATAGTGTAGTGAAAATCATTTCGAAAGTAGAATATAAATCTTAGCCAACATAGACATTTCGAACTATGCCTACTATAGCTACCATCCAAACAGTGGTGACCACCATAAGTAAATGGCAGGTTCTACAACTAATACCGTACAAGTTTCGTATTGGGAATTGGATTTCCAATAAATGGTCAGGCCAAGGAACTTCCCATTGCCACATGAGAATGCCTCTGGAAAGACATCCCCGAGAACCAAACCGGAACTCTGCCAACACAAGGCCGGGTTACCCCTAACTGGGTAACTACTGACACGAGCACGCCATTCCCCGATCGTAAACGACCTTTCTCACGGGATCCCGAAAACCAACAACCACAAAGTAATAAATTCGTAGTAACCACATAGGTTAAATATCTGGGCTCCATACCATGATACCACCTCTATCCAGAAGGAAATGTACATGTGCTACCCCTCATAACCTTGCTGCATCTTTCCTGTTTTGACCATTTCCGGGGTGTGAGGTTCGACGAAGTCACGTCCACAAAAACATACTTTATACAAAAGCCATGCTTTGGGTCAACAAATGATCAACACAATGATCACTAAGATAGACGATCAAATAAACGATCCTATCACAATAATCAACACAATGATCATTTCAGCAACACTCAGCATGTCACATTACCAAATTGGGAATATATCGCTGATAACTTCAACTATATAACCTCTGAGCTCGTACGTCTCAGAGAAGGGTGTTAAGCTAAAAGAATAAATTCTCCGCCACCACAGAAATATATTTAAAAGAAATCGGCTTTATATCTCAATTTGTAATGTCAGGCACACAATCCATACAAGTCTGTTCTGGGTTCGAACAGAACCGAAGGCACTTACAAAGAAGTCCTTGCAACCCGGATATTCACAATCCCGATCGGATTTTCCCATCACTTAGGGAGTTTCTATACCGGCGCGACTCGGTGCAGAAACAATCGATAGGTCATCCTATCGCTTTCACAAATACCCGGTCTTCATCACCGGTCTTCAAATGCTATCCATAACGACGTATCACATATACGGAATGGGTTATACGACACAAAGGTCCTTTCCCGGTTAAACCGAATAGTGAGCGAAAATATTTTCAAAACATATGGATATGGGATTTCAATTAAGTCACAACTTATTTCCCAAAACTTTTCTTCAAATGGTTTAAATCAATTACCATTTCAAATCTTTTAACAAAAAGATTCATTTTCACAACCTTTAACGGTTTTAAACAATTTTCACATTTTAATCTTTTAAATAAAAGATTCATTCACAGATTTTCCAAATCAATTTTCATTTTAATTTGATTAACTCGTTAAATCTTTAAATCAAAGATTTAACTTATAGCCTTCAAAACAATTTCAATTCAATTTGATTTAAACAAATCATCAATTTAAATCTGTTAAAAATAAACAGATTTAATTCATAGCTTTCAAAATGAATTCATTCATAACTTAGGAAAATCATTTCTCCATTCAATCTTGAAATTCCCCTAATTAACTGGAATCTCAGTTCTTATCTAAAAGTGTTTATCATTTGAAAACCACAGTTTTCATTTTGGAAATCTGATTTATTTATACGAGTTGAAATCCTTGGGTTAAATTCAAATTCCCAAAAATAAAACCTTTAAAATGGTTTAAATTCATACAAACCTGTTTATAATATCTTTAACCATAATTTCCAATCATCGAATTCAATTTCAAGTATTGAATTTAAATTTAAATCAACTTATTTAAATTCCAAAACTTAATCAAATAATTTAAAAATAATAAATTCTATTTTGAAATTCCATTCCAAAAGCTTTTCACATTTATTCCGATTCCATTTCCAAAACATTTGAATTTAAAGATTCAAATTTAACTATTTCAAAAATCTGCGACTTAATCGATTTCCTCGTGAAATCCATATTTGTGTGTGTATGGTGTGGTCCAGGGGTTATACACAGTAGTGCAACATCATACAATTATCACAGATCAGAATACAGGAATATAATTGATAAGCGATATAAACTATAACGCTTATCTGTCATATACAGATCACAAATATATATGCCACGGCTAGTAAATTACATCACAGATAATTTATCACAGATCACAACAAAATCAGGATATATACTACGCATCATAAATCAGGAATATCAAACAATCAAGTCGTCCAATAGAATCCAAATATCCATAGGTAAGATCAATAAATTATCTGATTAATTTAAATCGAATTTATTTCTTATGAATTACCAATCCTGGTTAACTAACATTAATAATTTACAAATCATTTTGATTAATTATTCTTTAATCATTTATTAATTATCCATAATAAATCAATTAACCTTTAATTATTAAATAATAAAGCTTTAATCATTAAATTTACTATTTTATTAATTATTTTAAATTAATTACTTTGATTAATAATCATTCCTTAATCACCTTCATTTATTAATTAACCTTTAAATGTATTTAATTATCCTCAATTTACTTACCTTAATAAATTAATTTCATTAATTAATTATCCTTAAATGTAATTACACTAAGTAATTATCCTTTAATTCCATTAAGTAAAAACCCTTTTATCAATTACATTAAGTAATTATATGCTTAAGTAGTCATCCTTTAATTATTCATTATAAATAAATTAACTCTTAACAAATTAATTAATCTGTAATCAGTACTTAATCAACCTTTAAATTATTAAATAATAAATCTTTAATTAATCACATTAATTTATCCAATCACATAAATTAAATCTTTAATTAATTAATCCTTTTAATTAAATCTTTAAGTAAAACTTAATTAAATTAAAATAATTTACTTTTAAACCTTAAACTAATCCCATACTTAAATAAAACAATTATTTAAAAGAATGAGTTAAAATTTGTTCAAAACTTGAATTTTGTTTTAAAATTTTGCAACCTGTTTTTATACCACCCGAGTCAAACCCGAGGAAAATGCCTGAGTGCTTCGAGTTTTTCCCCAAAATTACCCGAGCCTTCTAAATTTTCAAATTTTTGTTTAAGTGTTAAAAATTGACCCGGTATCATGCCAAAACAACTCGAGTTCAACTTCGAGCTCGAGCTTGATTTTCTCGTGTACGACTTCGAGTCGCGTTGCTTCTTCCCCAAAACCAGAACTAACCCAAACACTGACACTCGTGGCCTACCGTGCACATGCACATGAGTTCGCCGGCGTCTTGATCACCATCGCCGCCGTCTACAGGTCATTGATGAACTACTAAAACAACCTAACCACCTAAATCCTCGAATCGACCTGGGAAACGAAATTGAACAATTTCGAGCACCAGAAACCCATCTCGATCAACCAAACTGCCTCGCGCCGCCACGTCACGATGCCAGAAACTTCGCAACTCCACTGGAACCTCCGCCGTAATCGCCTGCTTCGTTTCCCATAGTCTGGTGGAACTCGATCCACCAGAGACACTGCCGTGATCTCATTTCCAGACTCGACTAAAAACAGTTCGAAAACCCTAAAGTTGGTTCGACCCAACATCTCCTTCAATAAAAAAATCGTTTAACAATTTTCCTGACTTCATTGATTTCTAGGCTTGCTTCATACAAAATCCCAACATCAGTTTATCTTTTGATCGCTGGAAATCTGATAAAGTTCATTTTTTTGTTATCTACAAACTGCTGTTGATAAACTCAATGAAAAATCAAAATTTTTGTTTTAAAAATCATGTTTTCGAACAACAATTCATGATTTATACCTGAATCAATGATTCATCGTATTCGAAATTATCATAAGTTTGAGTTCTCCTGTAAAAATCAAAATTTTTAAATACTGTATATCACCATAAAGCTTGAAACCATTTTTAAATATTCATTCATGTGAAAACAAACTAGTTTGGTTTTAAACTCGAAACCTAAAAAATGATCATATGCAGTGAAATTGAAATTTCCTTATTAGTTTCCACCCTGTATCATAAAACAGAGAAGAAGCAGTAGTACACCATTCAGGCATGTATTCAAAGATATATACATACAAACATTCATGCATATTAACATTTATACGAGCAACTTCAGGCACATATCATAAAGATATCATAGCAGATTCAGATTCAAATAAAAGAATGTTTTGCTCACAGTTTTGAGAAGATGACAAAGCAGAGCATTCCCATTTGAAAACTGCAGTTGTTTTTCTTCTTCCTTTAAAACTTTGTTTTGTTCAAGTTGTTTCTCATTTTAGTTTTTTTTTTCTTTTCTTTTCAGTTCAAATGAATGAGACTGAGTATAAGAAGATGATGCATATGAAGTTGATATATATGGGTTTACTGTAAGTATTACTTGTACAGGGTGATGTTGTTTGTACAACATGGGCATAGCTGATATGATATGCTTGCTTGTACTTGTTTTATTCATTTGTTTAGTGAAACAAGATCTCGGCTGAGATGATAGGTTATGGTGGCTGATACATATTATATTATGTACTTTATTTTGTTATACTTTATTTGTTTGCAGTTTTATATTGAGCTTAGTTTGTTTACATACCCTTTTCTTATGTGTATTTCTTCTTTTGTTTTATCACTTGTCATATGAATACATTTCTATTTTTATCTTGAGTATTTATTTTATCTTACATACAAATTGTTTTGTATCTTTCTATATATTTATTTCAATAGTTTATATTTTAAAAGATATTTTGTTTTGTTTATGTTTGTGTTTTATTTTACTTTGTATAAATTCTTTTGTCTTTGCTTTTATATTGCCTTGTTTTATATGCTTACTTTGTTTTCATTTACAAGTGTACATACTTGTATGTATTTTTGTTTTGTAATACTTCCTATATATGTTTACTTATTGTTTTTGTTTTATTCTTGCATTTTAAATTTACTTCTATTTTTAGTTTAAATAATTATCATAAATTTTACTTTAAAAATTATTGTTTTATATTTCTCTATATATACACATATATTTTATATAACTCAAATTATCATCATTTATAAATTTTTAAATCAATTTATTTATTCTTTTTTTTATACTTGTGTCCAAAGTATATTATTTATTATTTAAAAATCATTTATTTAAGAATTTATTTAAAATCCAATATAAACATATATATTCTCATATATACAAATTTTCAAATCCATATGGCTTAATATATTTTCTATTTGAAGCGGGGAAACTCGCTTTCATTAAATCAATTTATCTTGCAATTTTAATTCAAAAATTCGATAAATTATCAATTTAAATTAAATTAAAATCTAGGGTCGTTACAGCGGGAGCGCAGAACTGGTAAATACTGCATTTTCCATGAGCTGGAGGGGCATACTACATATGAATTCCGCCATTTGAAAGATGAGGCGGAAGAACATGCCAGGAGTGGTAGACTGCCACAATATGTCAGAGAACGGACCGCGGAGACAAGGCAGAACAACTACCGCCTCCATCTAACAGGAACGATCCTGGATCGGGATCATGACTCGTCATCCACTGATTAAAGATGGCAGGGGCCAAGTCCAGGATTTGGACTTCGGTCGAATAATTTTGTTTAGATTTGTTTTTAGAATAAATGGCTACTCCACTTACTCATGTATGGGAACCGGAGAGATCCCTAGGCATGCTCTGAGATGGAGATAGACCGATACGCCCGGAGAGGCGATGTTTAGCTTTATCCTGATGTTTGAGATTGAACATCTAGGACCTTAATTTGAATAAATAAATTTGAATTTCTTGAAATAAACCTTTGACCGGAGAGTTAAACGATGAGCATTAAATACCAATATAAAATTGATCGCTTTATGACCCTACCTGGAGAAACGGGGTCCGGAGTGCAGGAAGTGAGTTGCTTCGCCGGAGAGCGACAGGATCAACTCACTTAAGCGCTGTTTTCCCTTCACCGGAGAGTGACAGGATGGGATCCAGCAAGGGCCCGGAGAGGCTATGATCGGTCTAGAGCGACCATGACATCGCTTAATGTTCAAATACACCAAACCGGAGTGCAGGAAGTGAGTTGCTTCGCCGGAGAGCGACAGGATCGACTCACTTAACGTTGTTTCCCCTTCACCGGAGAGTGACAGGATTGGATTCAGCAAGAGCCCAGAAAGGCTATGATCGGTTTAGAACAACCAAGACATCACTATATGCCCTAGCTGGGGCCGGAGTGCACTGGGATCTTTCTACTTAATCGCCAAGTCTGGAATGGGCATGTCAAGGGTCCAGAGTGACCAACGATAGTCCGGAGAGATTAAAAAACTTCATACTTGATTTCCACTGAAAGAAATTGATAACGGTTTAGCTTCGAACAGCCATAAACTTGATTGATAACACTGCAACTATGAATAAAACGTGAATTTAATACACTCAATTTAGACCATTCAAAACATACCTTTTACAAAAAGGCATGTTTTGGGGGGCAAAGTGTTATCCCGCTTTTTGGCAAAGCCGTTATACCAAAAGATTGTTTGAAAACAGATGACAAACATATGTAATTAAAAATGACATTACAAACATAAAAATTGAAGCATTATACACTTCATTATAGAAATAAAAAAGGCAAACATATGTAATTAAACAAAGATCCACCATCTACAACTACTGATTTCCATAAGAATTCCAAATATGCTCCATTAAATCCCTTTGGAGTCTATTATGAATAGCTGCATTATGATATACTTCATGATGATCGTTATGAATTGCGTACTGTCCTTCATTTCGTAATGTGTTTGTACGAAACAATTCGGGGGATTGTCTTGCTCCTTCATACTCGAAATCGGGATAATCCATACCGCGTTCATCTTCAATGATCATGTTATGCAGAATTATACAACAGAACATAATTGTATCCATTTTTGATCTCTTCCATAATCTACATGGATTGCTTACCATTAAAAACCTTACTTGAAGGACCCCAAACGCCCTTTCCACGTCCTTCCTTTGTCCTTCCTGCATCGCGGCAAATTGTTTCTGTTTTGCCGTCATTGGGTTTGCAAATGTCTTTACAATCGTACTCCATTTGGGATAAATTCCATCTCCTAAATAGTATCCATGATCATTTGTGTTCTGACCAAGAGTAAATGATACGGGAGTTGACTTACCTTGCGCCAAATCATTAAACAAATGAGATCATTCGACAACGTTTAAGTCATTAAGAGAACCTGGCATTCCAAAGAAAGCATGCCAAATCCACAAATCATGAGAGGCAACTGTTTCTAAGATGATAGTTGGTTTTTTTTTCCATGCCGTTATACGCTCAGTGAAAAGCTTTTGGACAGTTCTTCCACTCCCAATGCATACAATCTAGACTTTCAAGCATTCCAGGCCAGCCCTTGGTTTCATGCATTTCACGCAAGCGCGTTACATCTGCATCGTTTGGAGATCGAAGATATTCTGTCCCATAAATGTCCACAACTGACTGACAGAAGTGATCTAGGTTTTCCAATGCTATACTCTCTGCAATACGATATGCATCGTCAAGGGCATCGGCGGGTGTGCCATATACTAACATCCTCAAAGCTGCGGTCACCTTTTGATGTCCACTCAAACCTTGTTTTTTTGCAGCGTCCTGCTTAAACACAAAATAATTTTTATTCTGCTGAATACTACCGAGAATTCTTATGAATAATGGTCGACTCATTCTGAATCGTCGTCTGAACATCTCTGGACCATAAGTTGGATCACGGGAAAAGTAATCTTGCATTAGTGTTTTGTGAAATGCTTGGTGGCTACGGTTGATATACTTCCGACCCACAACGGAACCACCATGTTTTTCAGAGGTTGATCCGTATGCTTCATGGTATATCTCCATCACTTCCTCCTCCTCTTGTTGATGCGCTAACGCGTACGCTTCTTCTTCGGAGTCACTGTCGCATAGCAATACAGCTTTTATTAAATTTCCAGACATTGTTTGATATTTGAGGATAGTTGTTTGATATTTGAATGTTTTGTTAGAGTAAATTGTGGTGAACAAGTATGACATACATATGGTTATATAAATATGACTAATTCTTGAGTGGAGAGAAGGTGTGTCAGTGTGCGGTCAAATCACGTACTGTAGCCACGCTCATTTGCCGGTGAAGATTCTCTGCTTTGTTGACTGGAGAGAAGGTGTGTCAGTGTGCGGTCAAATCACGTACTGTAGCCACGTTCATTTGCCGATCAAGATTCTCTGCTTTGTTGAGTGGAGAGAAGGTGTGTCAGTGTGCGGTCAAATCACGTACTGTAGCCACGTTCATTTGCCGGTCAAGATTCTCTGCTTTGTTGAGTGGAGAGAAGTTGTATCAGTGCACGGTCAAATCACGTACTGTGGCCACGTTCATTTGTCGGTCAAGATTCTCTGCCGGTCAAATCATTATCCATTATATAAATTCACAAATCGTTATACGTTTAAATCATTACAAACCTAACATAATTCAAATTACATTGACATGACATTTACGTCTTATGAATTGAAGTTGCTTATGCAGTACTACATTCAAACCGATGAGATGTGCGATAATCAGGAGTCAATGGTAATTAATTTTTGGGACACTCTGGCTGAACTCTACAACAACGACGTGGGCTCTCAAGTTAGACGTACGGATCAAGAGGTCAGGACTGCACACAGAGACTTTACTAGGGCATGCACGCGTTACACAAAGATTATTAACTAGGTAATATTGGAAAATGTGTTTGAGACTACACGTTCGACTTATGACGGTCGATAAAATTTAAAATATGGCACTCCCTTCATTGCCCATGATGCGTACTTCATACGTCAAAACTGGCTAGAAAGATTTGGATGGCCTTAAGATAACAGTATTGCTAGTTGGTTACGTATAGTTTCTTCATATTTGCAGTCTATTATTACTATGTCGTTTCTTATCAGTATTCTATGTTTGTATTTGTCACTAGTAGTTTTTTTATGTCACTAGTAGGTTTTATAAGCTATCGATCTACGGTCACTATTGGTTTTTTTGTATGTTTATATGTAACTATTTAGTGCTTATAATAAGTACACCAACGTATATAATTCATAGTTAAACAGACATCTACAATTAACTTTATACACCAACATATATAATTCACAATACTCACAGACATATAGAATTCACAGTATACTCGAGAATTATAATCCAAAATCCAAGAAAGTGATAGCATATAAATATAAATAATACACAGTATACTCAAACAATGACATAAGTACATAAGCTATAGGAACTACAACATGTCAGCATCAGCATCTAAAGGGATACAAATAAAAACATCTACTACGCATAAACTAAAAGGTGTACAACTAAAGGGATGCAGCGTCGTCATCGTCAGCATCATCACCATCATCATCATCTCCGTCATCGTCATCATCATCATCTCCATCATCATCATCATCATCTACATCGTCATCATCGTCATCCCCATCACCATCATCCCCCTCATCCTCATCATCCCCATCATCCTCATCTAAACCATCAGCGTCATACCCACTGGGACCAACATCACCTCCGCCTTGTGATCCGAAAGTCTCATATACAGCAAGTCTAGCTGATAGCTGATCAATCTGAGCCTCTAGCATCTGTGTATGCTGCATGTACATGTCATGCATGGTGTGTGTATGTGCAAGAGTCATATCGCGAAACACACCAAACCCTACTCTAGCCTGGTCCAATCTAGCAGCATACTACATAAAGATTACATTTGACATAGTAAGAAACCAAGCATAAAATAGAGGAAAAATCACAATAAACAACAAACGTACCTCATACGGAGGATATAACCCGACTGAAGGCACACCAGGATAGTCGGGGTGATCTGGAAAGACTAAAGACTGCTCAATCAAAGTACCTGTCAAGTCATATGCTCTAAAAGTAGTATCAGGCTCCAACTACAAGGGAGTCTGGGAGAACTGTGACGGAATTGGGTCAAATGAAACCTGCGGTACCTGAACTCTACCGGCTGCCAGATGAGGTCCTATATGATCAGAGTTGACCCCACGAACATAATCTGGTACGATGAATCTACGGGAGGATACTCTAGCCCAATAAGCATCGTAATCCCCATCGACAAAAAAAGTACTACTATCCACCCATCCTGCCTGTCGTAGGGCATGTAAGTACTGATCACCGATCTCCCTATATCTACCAAACATGTCCTCGCAAGATAAGGGATCATATGGTATACGACGATCACCCGTAATCTGATAGGCACATCTCTCTCCCAAATACCACATAGGCATAAATGCAGGTGTGTGCAAAGCAACCCTATGTCTAGATAGTGAATACGCAACCATAATGGATGGTCGTCCACAAGAAGACCTGCATCTGCTAGATGAGTCCAATGTGAGGCCCAAGTAGTCCGAATGATATTACCTCAACTACGCATATCAAGCTGTGACCTTGCCTCCATCAAGTCATGCCGTACACCTAAGGGGACATGATGTACGTACTGCATGGTCTCCCATCGTCTCATCCTAGGGAAGTAATGCTCAGCAGCCGGACTAGCCGTGTCCTGGATGCGGGGATGCATGTTTGCCGTGTACTCGTAGAACCATCGAGTCCAGAGCACTTCGAATCCATCGCCATCTGTATGCCCTACTTCGAATCGATCGGTCTCGTGCCCATGCATTGCTTCGTATCGATCGTCTTCGCATTCATCAGATTCGAATCCATGAACAATCGCTTGTTCGTGTCCATCAAGTCAACAAGCATGGATAACATGTCATTCCACGATATGAAGTACACGTGAGTTCATGGAGTCGAAGGCATCGATTCGAAGCCATGGGTTCGAAGCCGACAGCCACACGAAGAACAACATTTCGAATCCACGATAACTCGAGATCTACTGATCCAAATGCCATGAAATTTTCACAGGAGCTTGCATACATGTTGAAAAATGTCCACACCACATTTCACCTCGATTGGATGATTTTGTGATCGAATAGGAGAAAAGACCGGATCGACTCGAAGGAAGCGCGCCAACTCATCACAGAATCACGTGAGTTCATGGAGTCAAAGGCATCGATTCGAATGGAGTTCGAATCGATGCCAATGTGGGTCCAAATTTCCTGAGAACGGGTGCGTGGGCCCCCTCACGTGCCAGAAGTGGTCTCCCAAATTTTCAGCGAAGTATCAGCATCCTGCTCCTATAAATAGAGCCCCAGAACCAACAGAAAAAGGACTTTTTTGGCCATTGAACGTCCAAACTCTGCCGAAATCAATTCTACTCCCTTCCGTAGCTGATATAGCCGAAATACAATTATTGCAACTGCTGCAATCACTTGTAACCAGTAAAGAACATCAATAAAGTTAAAACCTTCAAAGTGGACGTAGGCCGGAGATAGCCGAACCACTATAAATCGTGTTTTCTTGTTTATTATTTCTAAATTGCTGCTTGTTGTTTGTTGAAATCTGTGATTTGTGTTTGAATATTGCTGATTTATATTCATGCACTGGTGCTTTCACGATATTTGGGGTTTGTCACCAACTTTGGCGCAAACACTTTGGTGCTTTCACTGAGAATTGAACTCAGGACCCGCTACACCAAATTCGGAATCCCGATTCAGAGACAATGACTCGATGAACAAGACAAAGAGTTGATCAGAGCCAACAAGGAGGGAGCTAAGAAGCATCCTCTGGAGCCGGAGAGGGACATGCTTCGATGTATATCACTACAGATGAGATGGAAGCTATGGCTAATTCATTACGCGAAAGCATAGTGAAGACTCAACAGGAGATGCTGCAGAATTTCCTCGAACAAATGAGGGCGGCGAATGTGCAAAACTTTGGACCAACTACAACGACTGCAAGTGCGGGACAAGGAATCAGGATTACAGAAGCTAATGAAGGTCGGGTTCAAGACCAGAATGCAGGAGCTGAAGGCGATCAACAAGGACTTGGGGGCAGACCCTCAGGGTCCGATACTGGAAGACCAATAGACGGAGCTCAACAAGCTGGAGCCAATGCTTATGCTAATGAGCCACCCGAAGAGTATGTACCAGAATTCCCTTCAAGGCTCGGGAGGCAGGACAGGAATGTGGCCAGGGGTCAACCCCTGGACGGAAATGAGAGAATGATTGGTCTAATGCGACAAATCATGAGAGGAGGATTGTCTGGCGAAGGGTTGGAAGAAGTCAGTCGGAGTCCGTTCACTCCAAACATCAGAAATGCAAGGAACCCCCCAAAATTCAAACTACCAATGCTAGATCCTTATGACGGGAGGTCAGACCCGACCATGCACATCACCAGATATATTAGGCACATGGAAGTGCTAGGAGCGTCCGAGGAAGTGATGGCTCGATGCTTCCCTTTATACTTGTCGGATTTGGCTGCGCTTTGGTTCAGGCAACAAGAAACTGGATCAATCAGAACATGGGGCGAGCTTGTAGACTGTTTCATGAGACAGTTTAGGGTCCATGTGACGCGACCCAAGAGTGTGATGACTTTAGCCTCGATAAAGCAAAGGACCGGAGAGTCCATAAAAGATTTCTTTTTGCGATTCAATGCAACGGTGGCTTCTGTAGATCGCTCAGATCCATTGATGATTTTGATGGCGGCGGTGGCAGGAGTTGGCGAAGGAACGCATCAACGCCGCGCAAAGCGAAGGAACCTCCAGGGAACAGTCCGGAGTAGATAAAGGAAAGAGGAAACTGGATGACAGATACGATGGTCCTGATAAATGGAAGAAATTCCGGGAACCGAGATTCAGGCAGTACATAGATCTGACTGCAGGCCCGGAACGAATTTACACTGATACTTGGGGGCAACTCCCTTATCGAAAGCCACCCAGGAGAGATCCTACTGAGCGGGAGTGCGGAACTGGTAAATACTGCCTATTCCATGAGCTGGAGGGGCATACTACATATGAATGCCACCATTTGAAACATGAGGTGGAAGAACATGCTAGGAGTGGTAGATTGCCATAATATGTCAGAGAACGGACAGCGGCGACAAGGCCTGAACAACTACCGCCTCCATCTAACAGGAACGATCCTGGATCGGGTTCACGACTCGTCATCCACTGATTAAAGATGGCAGGGGCCAAGTCCAGTATTTGGACTTCAGTCGAATAATTTTGTTTAGATTTGTTTTTAGAATAAATGGCTACACCGCTTACTCATGTACGGGAACCGGAGAGATCTCTAGGCATGCTCTGAGATGGAGATAGACCGATATGTCCGGAGAGGCGATGTTTAGCTTTATCCTGATGTTTGAGATTGAACATCTAGGACCTTAATTTGAATAAATAAATTTGAATTTCTTGAAATAAACCTTTGACCGGAGAGTTAAAGGATGAGCATTAAATACCAATATAAAATTGACCGCTTTATGACCCTACCCGGAGAAACGGGGTCCGGAGTGCAGGAAGTGAGTTGCTTTGCCGGAGAGCGACAGGATCAACTCACTTAAGCGATGTTTCCCCTTCACCGGAGAGTGACAGGATGAGATCCAGCAAGGGCCCGGAGAGGCTATGATCGGTCTAGAGCGACCATGACATCGCTTAATGTTCAAATACACTGAACCGGAGTGCTGAAAGTGAGTTGCTTCGCCGGAGAGCGACAGGATCGACTCACTTAACGTTGTTTCCCCTTCACCAGGGAGTGAAAGGATGGGATTCAGCAAGAGCCTGGAAAGGCTTTGATCGGTTTAGAACAACCAAGACATCACTATATGCCCTAGCTGGGGCCGGAGTGCGCTGGAATCTTTCTACTTAATCGCCATGTCTGGAATGGGCATGTCAAGGGTCCAGAGTGACCAACGATAGTCCGAAGAGATTAAAAAACTTCATACTTGATTTCCACTGAAAGAAATTGATAACGATTTAACTTCGAACAGCCATAAACTTGATTGATAACATTGCAACTATGAATAAAACGTGAATTTAATACACTCGATTTAGACCATTCAAAACATACCTTTTACTAAAAGGCATGTTTTGGGGGGTAAAGTGTTATCCCGCTTTTTGGCAAAGCCGTGATACCAAAAGATTGATTAAAAACGGAAGACAATTCGTCTTAAAGATTGGTTGTACTTCACTTCGCTATGGATATCGATGAATTTCGTCCGAGCCCGGATCAGGCTGCAAATGATAGGACATGACAAGCAAAGCCATGAAAGCCAGTGTTCCAAGTTTCAGGTTAATCGGAGGTCGTATGAATGAGATATGATCGATGCAAGTTAGCCAAAGAATGTCGTTCGAACCCATCAAAAAGTGGAGGAGATGCTCATTTCAAACCCATAGGATTCGTATCCATCTTGTTCGAATCCATTGGTTTGCACATGATTCGAGTCGATCGAGTTCGAACCGATCAGGCATAATATTGGTCACTTCGAATCGATCGGTTCCAATCCATCAGATGGGCATACCCTCAACACGTTCGTATCCATGCTAGAGCACTGTTTCGTATCCATCGAGTCCAGAGCACTTCGAATCCATCGCCGTCTGTATGCCCTACTTCGAATCGATCGGTCTCGTGCCTATGCACTGCTTCATATCTATCGTCTTCGCATCCATCAGATTCGAATCCATGAACAATCGCTCGTTCGTGTCCATCAAGTCAACAAGCATGGATAACGTGTCATTCCACGACACGAAGTAGGCGAGATCTAGGGAGTTGATGCGTTCAAATAGGAGAAAAGACCGGATCGACTCGAAGGAAGCGCGCCAACTCATCATAGAATCACGTGAGTTCACGGAGTCGAAGGCATCGATTCGAAGCCATGGGTTCGAAGCCGACAGCCACACGAAGAACAACATTTCGAATCCACGATAACTCGAGATCTGCTGATCCAAATGCCATGAAATTTTCACAGGAGCTTGCATACATGTTGAAGAATGTCCACACCAAATTTCACCTCGATTGGATGATTTTATGATCGATTCGAATGGAGTTCGAATCGATGCCAATGTGGGCCCAAATTTCCTGAGAACGGGCGCGTGGGCCCCCTCACGTGCCAGAAGTGGTCTTCCAAATTTTCAGCGAAGTATCAGCATCCTACGCCTATAAATAGAGCCCCGGAACCAACAGAAAAAGGACTTTTTTGGCCATTGAACGTCCAGACTCTGCCGGAATCAATTCTACTCCCTTCCGTAGCTGATATAGCCGAAATACAATTATTGTAACTGCTGCAATCACTTGTAACCAGCAAAGAACATCAATAAAAGTTAAAACCTTCGAAGTGGACATAGGCCGGAGATAGCCAAACCACTATAAATCGCGTTTTCTTGTTTATTATTTCTAAATTGCTGCTTGTTGTTTGCTAAAATCTGCGATTTGTGTTTGAATATTGCCGATTTATATTCATACACTGGTGCTTTCACGATATTTGGGGTTTGTCACCAACTTTGGCACAAACAACCGTAAAGGCACGTATGGAAAATGGATTTCCATCAATGGCAGGGCTACTGGGGTACCGTCCGTCACAGTACGTGGTCTAGATCACCGTACGAGGATCCACCCTAAATCCCCTACATCACAAGACCGGAGTTACCCCTTACTGGATAGCCCAAATAGTTCACCCCGTAGTTGAGATCAACAACCGCCACATAGCCGAAATATAAAGGGACATCTTGACAGGGGTGACCTTACCCTAATTGGTTACTAGCCACTTAGCCTTGTGTGCACTTCCTCTGTTTTAGCCATTCCCGGTTGATGAGGCTCGAGGCTATACGTTACCTTTATAGCACACAATCACTTTTGATGCTCATCGTCCTCCTAACGATGTTCTGAAAGCATTCGTCCATACAAGTCCATTCCGGGTTTGAATGGAAACGAAGGCACTATTCCTATTACATCCATTTTAGAATCACCCTCAGGATTAGTAGTGATTAGCCCTTGCACTTCACAGCTCCAACTTCGACTCCAACTCTTGTCTTCCTCACAAAAATGTTCAAACCAGATCGAAGTGGTTTTCAGGAAATAAATCCCGATCCCCGCCTCTTCCAAACGATCAGCGTATTGTCCGGTATTGATAGTCGATTATTTAACTATCAAATAACATTCACAAACAATCATCAAGCCATAAAAATTTCTCTCAAATTATTTATAATCCTCAAAATATCTTCATAGGATATATTTCCATTTTCAACCCTTCAAAAATAGTTTCAAACCATCTTTCTCTCACGGAATAAATTCCCCAAATATTTTCTATTTCCACTGACATCACCAAGTACACATACTTTAGATTTTAAAATATTTTAAAACACTTTATTATAAAATATACTTTAAAACATTTAAATTAAACTACTTAAACGTTATATTCAAAAAATATATACTTTTACTCTTTTTTTAAAAAAAAAACTATTTTATAAAATATAAAACTAATTTTAAAAATAAAAGTTAAGCAAAAATAAGTGATATGAAATTCTATATAAGTTTTTAAATAAAACTTTAACCAAGCAATCTTTAGAATAAAACTATTTTATAAAAATATAAACATTAATCATTTTTTTGAACATAAAACCAATTAACCCTTTAAAAATAATTACCACTATAACTAATTTAATAAATCTTTACCTTTAAAAATATAAGAACTTAATAATTATTCCTTAAAAGCATTCTTTAAACAACTTTAAAACTTTTTAACTTATATTAAAATTTTGCTTTGAAAACGTACTTGGCTTTCCAAAGAAATACACTTCTCTTTCACACCTTTTAAAAATAAATTACTATTATTTTTAAAACAAATTTACCTATTTCTTAATAAATTCCCACCGTGAATTTATCCTTTCAAATATCCATTGATATCTTGTTTCACCTTATAAACCCAGTTTATAAATTCCATATAATCTTCGTTTAAAACACAATTCTAAACTCTAAATCAATTCCTAAATCGATTTTCATATTTTACTCCGTTTAAAATAAATTGCTTTACTTACTCCATTTTTATTTCAAAACCCATTAACTTTAGATTTTACTTCTTAATTATGATTTAAAATCTTATTTAACTGAAAATACCAATTTCACACTTTTCCAAATTCCTTCCTTATCCTTTCCAATAATTTAAACCTTTAATTTAAAATAAATTCTTTATTCCTTTAAAAATAATATCATTTAAGTTTTAAAATTCATTATTTCCCTTTTCATTCAAAATCTCCTTTCCCATACTTGGAATTTATCATTTAAAAATCACTTTTATTCTTTTTTAATTCATTCTTTATTTTATCGACATTCTCTATAATTATTTGCTTACAAATTCTCTCTTTTATTTTCTTTTCAAAAATCCAATCTATATGTTTTTGGTAATTCAGTATACCCAAATATATTCAATCAATCCATAACATCCATTATTTCCAATTACCAACATAATCAATCTCAGATTATCAATTCATATCACAGAATATTAAAACAAATCTAAATATTTTGAGAAATCTAGTTGGATCCCTCCAACCTGTTTCTCTACATTCATAGATGTTGGCACAATATAAAATCCTAATTCCACTTCGAGGTGGAATATCGCGGTATATAGGATTATATTATCTTGTCCTCTATTATGCAACGCATAGGGTCTCATCCGCTATATAATGCGGAAAATCAATCACTCCAATATATATACTACTATATAATAACATACAATATACAATCAATTCAATCATTCAACCAAATATTTAAATTTAACTATTTAAATTTAAATAAAACCCAAACGAGTGAGATTAACTCAGCTTTGACTTTTAATTTGCAGTCTGATCCAATCCCGACTTTTTTTCCATAGTTTTGGACCATGAATAAATAATTCACGATTATTTAACATTCGAATTAACCACACCATTTATTACTATTTAACAAATTTAATTTACTAATAATTTAATTTAATTTAAACTAATAATTTAATTCTAAACTAATTCTTTTTAAGGGTTTTTAGGTTAAAGGAAAAAATTAGAAAAAAATTTAGTTTTAGGGACAAAAAGTTTGTTTTTTAGGCTGAAGAACACTTTTTAGTGTAAATCACAAAATGATAGTTGTAACTATCATTTTCAGTTTACACTAAAAAGTGTCCTTCATGCTAAAAAACAAACTTGTTGTCCCTTAGACTAATTTTTTTTGCAACTTCTTCCTTGTGCCTATTTACTTGTTCTTTTTATATAAAATATTTCCAGCGAATAAAATAAGTTAAATAAGCAAATTAGTCACCAAATCTATTGCTTTAAAATAAACTCGTAAATTTAAAATGCATATGTATATATTTATTCTTCCTTTGAAAATATTTATACACTTATAAAAATAGTATATGTTACCCTTCAAAATTTCTACTTTCTAAATCTTAAGTACACATACATTTATTTCTGTAAATTTTATTTTCACTAAATCCAAATGGAAATAAAAATTTCTACCTAGCATATATATTAAACAAAAATGGTTTATACTTACTGTAAAAAAAAAAATTTCCTGCTTATCTATATATATACATTTACTGTAATAAAATTTCTTTGTAAAATAAAAATATACATACATACATGCATACATACATATATATATTATCAAATGTTAAATTGAATGAAAAATCGTATCTCACAGCAACCGAGCACCATCGCGCTCGAAATCCTCTCGTCGCCAGAGCGCGAGCTCGAACCCAACCTCCTTGACATTGCAGCTAGCTTCTTACGTCGCCACCTCTAACCTCTTTCCGCGCGCACACGAATCGTGCTTTAGTACCCTTAGCCGAAAGGAAACGCAACCCTCGAGTACTGAAATGACCAAATTGAATCACGACTCGCCCATCTTCGGGATCGACCCTGATGCCACAATCCCCACGTCACGCCAAAGTCACTGAGCTCAATCACGATGCCTCCCTCCGACTGTATGCATCCAAGAAGCTTCCTATCGGCATTTGATTTGATTCCAAATCGAGATCCTAGCAAGCCATGAATTCCCTGTGGAAGTCTTGAGAGCTCGATATGAGCGGCAGTATCAATGTCGCCCTCGGATTGAAGAAAAGGACGAATCTTTCCAATGGTCCTAACACCCTTTTTTTAAAAGAATCAAATTCGAGAAGAAGGATACAAGAAGGAGAAGTCGATTCAGATGCGGCTATTTTGAGGAGCGAATTTGGTTATGAACTGAGTGTAATATATTTTAGGTTAATAAATGACAATAAAAGTTTAGCGGATTTATTCATATATTATTTACTACGTAGAATTGAAAACAATATGTGTAGCATTTGGTATATGTTCTCAATGCACCAAAAAAGACATCACAACAAAATGGACGGTATGGTGGGAGAAAAGAAAAATGGATGGTTAAATATATTGGGATTTGTTTGTAACCCTCACCCAAAGGTGACCATATTGAGATAGTAAATATAGTCCTAAAATTAAAGTCAACGCCTGTGACTGTATACCATTCTTGCCCTGATTTTTGAAATAACTGTATGAATTGTTAGTGTTTATAAATTTAACGAATCCTTTTGTTTATGATTTTTGTACTTAAAAAGTAATAATTTTTTTGGGAACTCTCATTCCAAATACGCTTGAAATATTAAAATTGATTTGTTATGGTTAATTTCTAGAAGCTTCTTGTTATTATAGTTTCTAAAGTCTTTTTTCATTTACTTTAGTTTATTGAGAGCTCTTGAATTTTCTAGTAGAAATAAGAATTATGTATGGAGTCATATTTTCTAGAATAGTCTGTGGAGTCCTATAAATAGAAGAGTTCTATCATCATTTTGTATCAAACGAGAAATCTACCATCAATAAAAGAAAGGTTTTTCAGCAACCAAAAAACCCTCTTATATTATCTCCCTCTTTCTCATAAAAAATATTAAACAATGTGGTATCATAGCTTTAAGATTCTTTCAAAAAAAGATAGAGATGGCGAATAACGACGTCCCTTTACAAGTTCCAATGCTCACCAAGAACAATTATGACAATTGAAGCTAAAGGATGATGGCTCTCCTTGGAGCACATGACGTAAGAAAAATAGTGGAGAAAGACAATACGAATAAAAAAAAATGAAGGTAGCTTATCTTAAACTCAAAGGGAATGTTTGAGATACTCAAAGACGAGAGAGAAGAAGGAACTTTGTGTAATCTATTAAGCATTAGATGATGATATTTTTGAAAAAATTTCAGGATCAAAGTCAGTAAAAGAAGCATGGGAGAAGCTTTGAGTATCTTATAAGGAAGCTGATTAGATCAAAAGGTACGTCTTCAAACTGTAAGAGGAGAGTTTGAAATTTTGCGTATGAAAGAAGGTAAGCTTGTTTCTGATTACTTCTCAAGAGTTTAAGTGGTTAGTAATAATCCAAAAAGAAATGGTGAGAATTTAGATGATATAATAAATATGTAGAAGTTTCTTAATTCATTAGATATAAAGTTCGAACATATTGTCGCCATCATTGAAGAAACAAAAAACTTGATGACCATGGCAATAGAGAAACTTCTAGGCTCATTGCAAGCTTATGAAGAAAAGAAAATAAAGGATGAGGAGACCATGGGGCAAGTTCTTAAGACACAGTTTGATTCAAAAAAGAAAGAAAATAATCGAAGCCAACAAAGATAGGATTGTGGCCAAGAAAGAGGAAGAGGTCATGGGTATGGACATGGACGAGGTTAGAGGCTCAACAACAAAAACAACAACAACAGCAACAATAAAAGAGGATAAAAATCAACAAGAGGCCGCGAGAGAGGAAATTCAAAGTATGACAAGTCATGCGTTAAATACTACAATTGTGAGAAATTTGGACATTATGCTTCTGAATATAAAGCTCCAAGAAACAACAAGTTGAAGAGAAGACCAATTACGTTGAAGAAGAAAAATCAAGAGGATGGCGCAATACTACTGGCTCACAAAAAAATGAAAAAGGAGAAGAAAATCAATGGTACCTAGATAGCAGTGTAAGCAACCATATGCGTGGAAGAAAAAACATGTTTGCGGAGCTTGATGAATCGGTGAAGGGCAATGTCGCATTGGATATGAATTAAAGATAGCGATGAAAGGTAAAGAAAATGTTCTTATCCGATTGAAGAATGAAGAGCATCAATTCATTTCTAATGTTTATTATGTGCCAAACATGAAGAGCAACAACTTGAGCCTGAGATAACTCTTAGAGAAAGGTTACGATATTCAATTAAAAGATAATAACCTTTCTATGAGAGATGGTGAAAGTAAATTCATTGTAAATGTACCAATGTCAAGAAATAGGATGTTTGTGCTCAACATTCAAAATGATGTCGCACCATGCCTTAAGGTGTACTATAAAGATGCCCCTTGGCTTTGGCATCTTTGTTTTGGACATCTTAACTTCAAATGACTAGAGTTGCTCTCCAGGAAGGAAATGGTAAAAGGATTATCATGCATAAGCCATCCTAATCAAGTGTGCGAAGGATGCTCACTTGGAAAGCAATTCAAAATGGGTTTTCCAAAGTAGTCATACTCAAGAACTAAAAATCCATTGGAACTCATACATACGGATGTGTGTGGTCCGATCAAGCCAAGTTCACTTGGTAAGAGTAACTATTTCCTTCTTTTCATCGATGATTTTTCAAGAAAAACATGGGTGTATTTTTTGAAGGAGAAATCAGAGGTTTTTGAAAACTTCAAGAAGTTCAAGGTCCAAGTTGAGAAAGAAAGTGGCCTAAGCCATAAGATCTGACCATGGAGGATAGTTCACATCAAAAGAATTCCAAAAGTATTGTGAAAATAATAAAATTAAACGACAGTTGACAATGCTTAGATCACCTCAGCAAAATGGAGTAGCAGAGAGGAAGAATAGGACAATTCTTGAGATGGCAAGGAGCCTGATTTAAAGTAAAAGGCTGCCAAAGAAATTTTGGGTGGACGCTATGGCATGTTTAGTTTATCTATCAAACCGATCCTTAACAATAAGTGTATGGGAAAAGACACCACAAGAAGCATGGAGTGGAAGGAATCCTAGTATTTCTCATCTAAGAGTCTGTGGAAGCATAGCTCATGTACATATACCGGACGAGAAGAAAATAAAATTGGATGACAAAAGTGAGAAGTATATTTTCATTGGTTATGACACCAACTCCAAAGGCTACAAGCTTTACAATCCCGATATGAGGAAGATAATAATTAGTCCAAATATTGTGTTCGATGAAGATGGAGAATGGGAATGGAGATCACATAATGATAATTACAACTTCTTTCCATAGCTTGAAGGAGATGAAATGCATCAGCCAAGGATTGAACAATCAAGCGAGAAGCCCACTTTCGCACTAGCTTCACCAACCACAAGTTGTCAACAAGATGAGAGATCAAGTGAAAGGGCTTCATGCTTTAAAAGCCTTCAAGAAATTTACGAGATAATAGAAAATCAAAACAATTTTACTCCCACTTTTCTATTTTCGGATTGTGAGCCTATAAACTTCCAAGAATCTTTGCAAAAAAAGAATAGGAAAAGTGCCATGGACGAAAAAATTAAGGTCATCAAGAAGAATGACACATGGGAGTTAGCTTCACTCCCAAAAGAACACAAGGCAATTACTGTGAAGTGGGTGTACAAAGCAAAGAAAAATGCTAAAGGAGATGTCAAAAGATATAGGTGAATTGGTGGTAAAAGGCTATAGTCAAAGAGCTGGCGTTGACAATGATGAGGTATTCGCTCCAGTCGTTCAACTAGAAAATGTTAGACTAGTAATTTCTTTAGCATCTCAAAACAATTGGAAGATACATCAAATGGATGTGAAATCTTCCTTCCTAAAAGGAGTTATTGAAGAAGAAATTTATATCGAACAACCACAAGGCTATGACGTTAAGAAAGAATAATACAAGCTCCTGAAGCTAAACAAGGCACTTTATGGGTTTAAACAAGCTCCAAGAGCTTGGAATACTCGAATTGATAAGTATCTCCAAGAAAGAAACTTCATAAAATTTCCACGTAGCAATCCAAGCATGTTTAAAGAGTTTACGAGAGAGATGACAAAGGAGTTTGAGATGACCAATATTGGGCTCATGTCTTATTACCTTAGCATTGAAGTAAAACAAGAAGATAAAGGCATCCTAATCACTCAAGAAGGTTATGCTAAGGAAGTATTGAGGAAGTTCAAGATGAATGACTCAAACCCAGTTCGCATGTCGATTGAATGTGGAATCAAGTTATCAAGGCATGAGGAAGAAGAAAAAGTGGACTCAACACTATTCAAGAGCTTGGATGGAAGCTCGGTATGCACAAGACCCGACATTCAATATGCGGTAGGAGTTGTGAGTCGATACATGGAGAATCCAACAATAATTCATTTAAAGGTAGCAAAGAGGATTCTTTCGCTATGTTAAAGGCACCACAAACTTTGGCTTATACTACTATGTTTCTGTTAATTACGAGCTTGTTGGATATAGCGATAGCACTTGAAGTAGAGATGTGGATAACCGAAAAAGCAGCGGTGGCTTCGTATTGTACATGGGAGGCACAGCCTTCACTTGGATGTCGAAAAAACAGTCGATTGTCACTCTTTCCACATGCGAAGTAGGGTATGTAGCTGCTACTTCATGTGTTTTCCATACAATTTGGTAACAAAATCCGCTAAAGGAGTTGAAATTACCACAAGAGGAACCGACCAAGATTTTCGTGGATAACAAGTCAGCAATTGCTTCGACAAAGAATCCAGTCTTTCATGATAGAAGCAAGCATATTGATACACACTATCATTATATTTGAGAGTGTGTCACCAAAAGGATGTGCAACTAGAGTACGTGAAGACGCATGATCAAGTAGTTGATATCTTCCCCAACCTCTTAAGTATAAGAATTATGTCATGTTGAGGAATCTGCTTGTTAACCAAATTTTTAGTCAACACCCCAAAGAATCCTTGTTGAAGGACATGATGTGAAATGTTCTCAAATAGATTCCTTGTGAGACTTGATGGACTCTTAATGCTAGGAATAGAGAATTTTAATTCCATAGATTTAGGCCTTATAGAAAAGTGAAAAGGGAAAATGGTTGGTCAAGATCCTAGCGCAAGGAGTATAAAGTAAGATTCTTTTGAATGTCATATGCGAAAGGGGTTCCGTCCCTTTCGAAAAGTCCAAGAACTTCCTTGTAGAACCAATCCAGACATGTTTTAGATGTTAATCTCACTGAAAGGGGTTTGTAGAATATAGATTAGGCAGTTCCTTGATCAATGGTTGCAAATTATGACCATGCCGAAAAGCTTAATAAGAACTAGTAGAACTCCAATTGCGGCAATAAGGTTTTGGATCCATAGTATAATCTTTACGAAGATACATGGTTTCAACCTCGCCAAAAGGTTAGAGCCAATGGAGTGTTAGTAGGACAATAAGGGGTTTAGACCTTAATGGAAGGCTAAAAAAATAGGAGTCATAAACATATAGAAATTTCTTAAGGGGAGATGATGGTTTCGGTCTTTTCCAAAGGCCTTGGATGGTTTTGATTCCGTAGATCAGATCTTAAGTGAACTCCTTGACGAAAGGTAATTCCGTATGTCAGATCTTAAAGGGGATGCTCTATCAAAAGGGGTTTCAATGGCAAACTAGACATAATAAAAAGGTTATCTTGAGCCTTTCGAACCAAAGAAATGCAAAAAGAGGATCGATATTTGAGTATATCAACAGAAAGTGTATAAAATACATGAAAACATAAATCTCAAACATGTAATTCTTTATTATGATTTGAAGTAATACATGGTAACACTTGTTGGAAATAGCGCCTAATTTATTTAGAAATTAGGGTTACAAGCTCTCAAAACAGTAGTGATTTTGAAAAAAAAAATCAGATCACAAAAATGGACCCTCTTGTCTTATTTATAGGTATGGGTGGACACCTTCCGCAGGGGTCATGGCGACCGTATTAGAAGGTAGGTTTCGCTTGCATTTTTCCAACCTTGTGCGAAAGGGAGGCCTTTCGGCTTTATCGGAAGGTTAGCTTATAGCTCTCTAAACACATTTGGATACCCTCTTCTCTATCAGAAGGTGGGAATGCGGCACCCACAACTTCGATCTATTGCTTCTTTAGTTTAGTAGGAAAGCTTGTTTGAAGTGGAAGGGCACCTTTTGACTCCGTCAAAACGATCTTTCTGAAGGTAAGCAGTGCTTCTAAAGTGCTTAATTGGTGTTGCCTTGCATTCGATGATCCAATCTTCTATTGCGAAAGCATACCTTTTAATACCATCGAAACACTACAACAAAAAGACCCTACGATAGCGTCCGAAAAACGCTATTAAAGGATATTATAGCGGTTCGATAAACGCTGTATAACGACATGTGATTAAAAACAACCAACATTAGATAACACAAAAAAAGCGCTATAAAAATTGTTAATTTCATAGCACAAACATTGCGCTATGTTATTTATTTTTATAGCGGCAAAATAGGCGTTATTGATTAATATCACAGCGCTATTAGCCCGCTATGAAATTCGTTATTAGCCACAAAATACTTTTTGTTTTTTCTAAGATAGCACTAATATTGCACTATAGAAAGTGTTAATAGCGGATTATTAGCGCTGTATTTGAATAGGTTATTGTAGACGGTGACTTGTCACAACTCCAATATGCCGCTATAAAAAGTCAGCTACAATAACGCTTGTACTCTGCTATAATATCTTATTTTATAGCGCTTATTGTAATACCATAGCGCTTTTTATGGTCTGCATCTTTAATACTAACAGATTTGATAGCGGCCATTAGGCGCTATTAAATATTACATTGGTTTTGAAGTGCTATAATTTAATTTCACAATTCAAAAATTTTCTACATCCTACTAATAAACTGCAGTATTAAATACCAATATCAAAAAGCACAATAATAATCATAAAAGATAATCAATCATAAAATTTTATGGTCTGTCATCATACAATCCATACTACCCTATTTCATACATCACACAAACGTGAATACCATAAACAATCCACTTCGACCATTCCTCACCACTGCTTATACAAACCACAGCAACCCCAGTGCACACTTTATCGACCACAGCCTCAACTTCATCAACCACAGCCTTACCACCATCTCCATCCATAGCCCAAACTCACTATCTTCTTTCTGCTTATAATTGCTGCACATATTCCTTCTTCACTTCAATGTTCTACCTGTTAATACATCACAAACTGCCCACCAACATAAACCATCTCAACTACACTTCAAGCTTCTGTACAACCACTTCTATCCATCGCTTGTCTACATTTTCCCATCGCCAAACTCAGCTTTTCTGCTGACTGCTGCCACAACAGAGCGCCACTTCACTTATCAATCCCCAGCCTCATCATTCAACACTTCGACCAAAAACGACATTTCTATTATCAAACAACTTTACCCTACCACTTCCTCACTAACATTGAAAAAAAACTACCTCACTTACAACAACAAGTCCTTTCCACTGCACCTACCACCATCCCCATTCCACCACCAGAACCTCCACTGCCACAGTTATCACCACCAACCTGCCTTCACTTCTGCACTTCACTGTGTATCTCACTACCCATTGTTCCATCCACATACCATACTGCTATTCCAGTTCACTCTGCCACCATCTCCAATGCCACAATGTCAACTACACCTTTCCCCACACCTTCATTTACAAAACTACTCCTCTGCCTGCCACTGTGTCATTCACCATCACCTTGCTTCTCTGTCCACTACCACTTTCCTCCTCAAAAAAACACTGCCTTGCAACCATCCGAAATAACCATCACCCCATACAAAAGCATCTACGTACACCCACCAAAATACTGTCAACCCATCACCTGAAACCACAACTCAAGTAATTAGAATACTGGGCGATGAATGAAAACATTTTTCATTCAAGCAAATGGTAAATGTAGAAATGTAATGATTTTTTTTTCAAAAATATGGTGCATGTTACCTGCTGTAGTCTCTGGATCAAAGAACACACATGCGTACACTTCCCTGAAACTAACTTCCAACCATAAACATCCCACTGCCACTTCCCTGTACAAACACCACATCAAGATACCACCATCATCAACTCTATAACTTGCTTCCACTTCCATATCTCATAACATCCTTTCCTCAACCACACTAGTACATACAACCTGCACATCCATAGTACACACTGGTACAACACTCCTCCCCGACCACCATCCCAAACCTATCACAACAGCAACAACTCCTCCATATAAAACTTCCACCAGCCACATAATTCCGTTTCTTCTACCAAACAAACCACTTATCACTCCACGACCATCAGTCTCCAACACTACCATTATACCCGAACCCACATACAACATACATACAACAATTGAACCATCCATCACTGCCAAATTAGTTCCACGACATACAATCCATCACTACCTGCCGAGAACTTCGATAAGCCCACAAACATCAGTGCAACTGCATTCCCCTGCATTACTTCTATAAATCCACAACCATACTTCAATAACTCCTCACCACCCACCATTAACATCCCAACAGCCACTTCACACTGCTTCAATTTCAACCTGCTTGTAGCTACCATCCCCATGTGATCAACCTTGCTCCATCTTGTTTTGCTTTACTGCCTCAAGCCATTCATACTGTCACAGCCCCACCAGTGCATTATTAATAAACAACCCCAACCACACTTGCTTGAATCATCTCACTAGTCACTCCCCTTCTTTCTGCAACTTCTGCATATCCTCCATATACATCACCACTTATAGTTCCTCAACTTCAAACCATCATACATACCTGAACTACCTCCCGCTGCATATCAAATAAACATCATCTGCATCATCACTAACCACCAACTACATCAAGCCCTAGCCTGTCAACTGCATCTGTTGCCCACCAGTCAACACTTCATTAACTACCCCATCAAATTACCATACTACTAGCCTGCACATACGATCTCTGTCAAAGCTGCAACTACCCATTTCTACATCCCCTCCTTTCAACCATGGCATCAGAAAATATTCCTTCTCCATTAACTTCCACTGCCTTGCGTACATTTAATCTGCCTTTCCTTTACATCACACATACAAAACTTTCACCTCTGCATATAAACAACTTGCTACTGCAAATCACCCTCGCCACATATCTGCACCGTCCTTCCTACTTATTGCCCACAACTGATCTGCCTTCCATTTCTACTGCCTCACCACATCCATCCCTAAAATCCTTCAACCTCTCCACTGCAACTCGCTGACCATCTCCATGAATCGTGTTACAACATTCACCTAAACTTCACCAACCATCACTGCCCTGCCAACTTCACCCATTCCCCACCCATTCCACCCATTCCCCAAAATCAAGAAACATCGCCAACTTCAACCCACTCCAATAGCAAGCCACTACGTAAAGACTACATCATAGACAAAGTGCAATCCCTTTCAAACAATAAAAATTCCTAAAAGAGAATACAAAATTACTCATTACGGTTTATAGTCTATGCAACTGCAAGCAAGCTACTCCTTATTCTAAAATAACTCACAAGTAAATATCATGTCATATGGATAAAGGAAAGAAATCTTTATTTTGAAGTTTAAATGATGTTTCAGAGAACTGTTTGAAGTAGATATGCATATATCATACTTCAATAACTACATTTAGAGCTATGCTTGTTCTAAAATATAATTATATTGATAGCTGTAAGCCTTGATTTCCATTAGAACAGTAAATGAAATAGTGCACACAATTAAAGTTAATTTTTATGTCTTGGGACCTTATTATTATAGGAGTACAAACTATTTATGATTTAACTTAGTATTTTTATAAAACTAATAATTTATTTATTATTATTATAGTAATTATAAACAGAGGTGTTTTTTATAACATGTTTTTGAGGAACATATGCGTATTTTGAAACTTAAAGCGGGCGTGTTACAAAAGTTCCCTTTATTTAATTTTAAATGATCAAACTATAAAAACGAAGTTATAAAAAATAGTGAATAAAAACAGTTATACCAGTTGAGATGAAAGCGACGCGCCTAATGCTTGGGCCTTCTTGCAGTTGCTTGAGGATAACATCAGCCCCAATGAAACCACCTTCTTCCATTCGTCTTTTACCAATAGCCCAGGTCAATCCAGGCTCTACTGGAGTACCTTGGATTTAGTGTGGTTATCTTGAAAAAAGAGTTGATTTTCTATTCAAAATATATTATAAATCTTAAACTAAATAAATAGAACATAGATTTTACTAAATCAAGCAACAAAGCAAGTTACAGAAAATCCACTTTTGCTAAATCAACTAGATAAGCAAATTCTTGGATGAATCTTTAGATCATCTTCCCATAATAATATTTATGTTCAATTGTGAATCTTTCTTCCTAAAATGCAATGACTAGTTCCCAACGACATATCACCCCACATTGTCAGATTATTAATATGTGGATTCCCGTTATTTCCGTTAATAATACTAACACATTTGCTTAAAATATCAAATTGTTACAAACATCTCTAACAATTATAGGTACAAAATCAATATTTAATTTTAATTCTTAGAAAAGATCTCACATAAACAGAGTTAATGCTTAAATGTAAATTAAAGCCCAGTGGAACAAAAATACAGGTTGCCATACCATTATAAACTGCTATCAAACGTGATAGAACTGTTGGTGAACTATTGTTGATATTATAAGAACCATTTATTTTAATGATTGCAACAATTTAATAGGAGCAAAATAGCATGATAAAGATAATATATGGAAATACCTGAACGATACCAAGAGGAAGTGGTCTTGAATTCCTCTTCTTAAAACTCCTAGTCACAAAAGGAAACTTCCTCTCCAAATCAAAAGGTCGAGCAACCAAGAAATTATTTATTGCTTATTACGCACTGCTTCGTCTAGTGGAGTTTGGTGCCCCATCTCTATTCTCTTGCAGTTGCAAGCTTGCTTGCCACTACAAACAAGAAACTTGAAGTTGCAAGCTGATGAAAGGGCCATAAAGGCGTAAACATGTTGATATTCTTTTACGAATTTCCATAGATGGTTTTTAGGAGAATACTGCAAATATAAATAATTAAACAACCAAATTATTTCACGAATACTAATTTCAAGGAATAAGAACATACTATATAACTACTAAATCATGGAAGACGATGAAGAGTGAGTATGCCAAATTAAGATGCTGAATTGAATTGTAAAGCTTATGGGTTAATAAATTATGAAATTAAGTATGCCAAATTAAAATTAGAATATGCTAAATAACAAAGTAGCACCTTTTCGACAAAGAAGAATCAATTGTTGGACTGCCTGAAAGTAAATTCTCATTTGCTTAGAGTGGAAATCGCCATTAGATTGGATACCTGGAGCTAATGCCGAGTCACTGCCCTCTGATGGAGATAATGTCTGGAACCGCCTCCTCCCAACGCCGCTCCCAGTCGCATTGTCGCCTCCTCCAAACGCCGCTCTCTTCACTGCGCATATGTCAACTAAGCCGCACATCCTCCTATCGCCATGGTTCCGTCGCCTTCCCAATCACAAGTGAGCGTTCAATCTTACGTTTGACTTTTCTTTCAATGGGGAGCTTATATCCAAACTAGGGCTTTTTAGTTTGGGCTATGGCGGTTTGGGATAAGAAGAGGGGAAGATAATTTAGGGAGTTGGCGGCCACGAAAATAATTAGCGGTTTGGGATAAGAAGAGGGGAAATAATTTGGGGAATTGGCGGGCATGAATATATGACATCTTACAATGCGTTACACACCAAATTATTCTTCAAATCAAACAAATTAGAATATGCAATAACACTTTAAAATAAAGCGTTATCAATTGGTGCTATAAAAATCCACTTTTCTTGTAGTGAAAGGTTCTTTTGAATGAGGTGGCAAGTTGGATTTGCAGAAGGTAATATTTGTCTATGATGCTGATGTCTCTTGCAGAAGGCTTTCAATGCGGAACCATCACTTGTAGAAGGCTCTTCCACGAATGCGATACTTACGGAGTGTCATCCGTTGACGTTGTGGTCTCTTCTGTGGAACCTTCCTATACGGAAGCAAAGGTGAACATCTTTATCATATGTGGAAGCCTCTTGTGGGTGGAACCATCCCACGCGGAACATTAGTTGCGGAAGCCTTCTTGATTTTTCCAAAAGCATCCCTTCGGTTCTTGCGGAAGGTCTTCCAGCGACCTCTACTCTAAATCGAAACCTTGTTTCGGTGGCGAATTTTTGGTGTTAACACTACCTGGAGTCACAAATCAAGTTTAAATGGGATGTTAAAATATTAAACTTTATTTGTTATGGTTAGTTTCTAAAAGCTTCTTGTTAGTATAGTTTCTACAGTCTTCTTGCATTTAATGTAGTTTGTTCAAAGCTTTTAAATTTTCTAGTAGTTATAAGAATTATATATGGAGTCATGTTTCTAGAATTGTTTAGAGGATCTTCCTCCCAGAAAACTGAAGTATTATAAAGAAAAGTTTATTTTTGAAATGTATCAAAAATTCATTTTATATGAACTTGAAAATGTTAAATAGTATATGACGCATTGCTTTCATAAATCCCTCTTATTTCTAAATTCCCCGTTCTCAACGTGAAAATTGTTGTGTTTTTACAGAAAAACAGTCTTTCGAGCAACCCCCTTACTCGAGAATTTTTGGGAACATATGTAAGGCTAAGAAAAGGGCATCTTGAAAAGGCAATCATTATCAAAACATCCAAGTTAGCGATATATTGTTTTCTTCGAGATTTACAAGGGGTTTACATGTAGTGCCCCCAATTTCGATTTGACTTCTTAGGTGAAGAAAGAGATAAACTTTTAGCTTAGATACGAACTTATCATACCGAACTAATTTGCGGGCGTGATAGTCCTCCAGTGGGATAGTGGAATTATAGCAAATGCCCTTCCGTCATCACTCCTGAGGAGATCAAAACGACCTTTAACTCGATTATGCCTCTTACCACCAATTCTCTTTGCATGATTAGAGGAGTTGTATCAAGAATTATATTGAAATAGGACAGTCTTTTAATATTAAACTTTATGAGGAACTGTACCTTGTTAATGATAGCAAGTGACGAGGAGAAATACATTCTAACATGTATTCTTATTGTTGAAATAAGAAAATTTGATTTTCCGTTTTGTTAATGATAGCGGTGATATGATGTTGCAAAACATTTTCAAAAAAATCAGCTGGAATAGATGTTGTTATTGAATTCAAGCCAAACAACTACGAAATAATTACCAAAAATTCAATTCTCAGAGCTAAAAGAATAACCAAAAACTGTGTCCTCTCACCTATCTTCTTCTACGTCTCGGGTAAACTTTTCTCCAACAGTTTATATATTAATTTGTTAGGACATTGAAATTGATAAAACACCTACCCTCTTCTTCATTATATATGATTTATATAACCTGCTTCAGATTACAGTCATGACTGGACAAAGTACAACCATTGATAATGTTCCAACTCAAACAAGTGATACTACTCTGGCTGAATCTGATAACAAAGGAAAACAATTGATACTCTACCTTATCTTAGTTCTATTTATGTGCTCAAACTTATATGCTCACAGTGCTAATATATTCGAGATCTATTTTTTTCACCACATATAGGCCGTTGATGGTGCCAGCAATGATAACACTGATTGTCATCCTCCTTCTACACCTACAAGAAAGGGAGGACGAACAGGGATTTACATAGTTGTATGTTTGGTGGCACTATTTGTCATTACTTTGTTTAATCTGCTACGCAATTATAAGTTTACCTGTGTTTTTACCAAGGTTCAAAGTTTCATTTTTCGGTTCCGTTTTGGTCGGTTAAGATTTCAAAATTTTCGGTTCCGTTTTGAAAGTTCCGGCCATTCCATTTTAATTTTAGTTTGTAAATTCCGGCATTGTTTTCATATTTTTTATGCATTGAATTTATTAATAATAGTACAAATTTATTAATAGTTTAAATGTTACCCACATTATACAAAATAATGTTTTAATTAAATAGAAAAGTCATTATAAAGCCCGGCCCACAATAAAAAAAGCTCAATACTTTAGTTATTCAATAGTTTCATCAGCCTCTCAAAAATGAATCAGAAAACAAAACCCTAATATTCCATCGTTACCTCATTCATTTAGCTCAACATGAAATATGAACCTCTAAATCGCAAAAAATTTAAATCGGTATAGCTATAAACGTATAAGAATGCTTGCTCAAGCTCGAGATCTACTTGCTCGACAATGGCTGCCATGCTCGACAAAAGAAATTAGAGGTTATGAAGCAAAATACAAAATTTAGTGCAAGCCAGAACGGGATTTTAATCCAATTCTGACCCGGCCAACGCCGAAAACGGGACGGAACAAGCGAAAATTTCGGCGTGCCAACCGGAATTTGGAACCGTGGTTTTTACATATGAAGTCCTATCATTTTTTATTTTTTAAATGCATAACTAAGTAGTAACCTACCTGGTCCTGTTACATTTAGGCCAGTTGACGGATGCTTTCAGATACGGATGGTGCCATATTCGCATCCACATCCGAAATCATTTTCGGATATCCGCGGATGCGGGATACGGACGGATATCGGATAATTATCATATCCGGTAACGACCGATAAATCAAGAAATATAAATGAAAATTTTTAGTTTAACGTAAACCTTTTTCCAATCCCATTGACTATAAAATTGTTAAAAATAAATAAATATAGTAGTAATAATAAATAGTTTTGAGCAGTTAATATGCATTTAGGGCGTATAATATAAACTTCTAACTTAATAAAACCATAAATTCATATCTTTCATTGTACTGAAATACATATAATTTAAAATATAATTTTGAAAAATATCGAATGGATAATTTTCGAATGCAGATGTTTTCATATCCGCATCCGCATCCGTTTTTTCGGATATTGAATATTTATCCGCTTTTCGGATGCGGATGTGGACGAATTTCGGATTTTTCAGGTATCTATTTACAGACCTAGTTACACTACTGTTTTCCTCTGTTTTTTCACGGTTAACAATAATCATGCTCTATTGTACACTGATCTAAACAAACAGTATTGAAGGATGAAGATGAACTTGGCAATTGTGTGGAGTCTACCCGTACCCAAGCAGGGGACAGGCGCAGGAAAAATATATATGGCTGGACTCTCATATTATGGGCTTGCCACTCTTCTTCATGCAGTTTACCTTCCATTTTTTCCATGTCAGTTTGTGCTCTGTTTTTTCTTTTACCAACATCCGTGTACCTATTACTACTCACTTCACTGTGTGATATAATATTTTCCTTCTCCTTATATGTTCAGTTTTCCTTTAACTATGATGACTTGTTTTACTTAATTTTTCCTGAACTAGACTAAATGCTGCTCCATAATCGCAGTTTCTGTGCAACCATGCTATTCATTCTGATTATTAATTTTTTTACTCTATCACAGGTAATATATATAACCATAATCACTGTAATTAATATATATAACCATAATCATTGTAACGTTCCACTGTTGACTGATAATACATGTCAGACCTTTTGACGTTGCATTTATATTAGCTGCTTTGGTCCAGTTTCTTGGATTATAAGTGATGTACAATACAGTACGTTTATCACATTACTGCTCTTCGTTACTGCATTAAAACCAGTTTCATGACGGTGACATCCAACACATGCAACAAGTCTATTGGTGTTTGTCCGTTTCATTTTCTTAGTGAAATTGTCCAAGTTCTCACGCCTCTGCATATAATACAGAATGGTTTCGTTGCTAAATATGCCAAAATCTAGTTTACCATAGTACAAACAATGATCCAACTTGATGAATGTTTCTATGTAATCATGTTATGCACATACTATTAGCTGGAAGCTGGAAAACCTTATGAATATGTGTAAAAAATGTTGTTCATGGTGCTGCTGTTTCATACTGAGCATAAAGATCAATTTTCCTTCAAAAATATTTGTACTGTTTAAACTACGGATATATCGTTTTAAGTTCTTCTGAATGAGCACATTCCATTTCCTTAAATATTGGATTACAGCGCTGTTTCAAAATTGAACTATCTACGTATAGTTGTCCACATGACTTAACTTTGCTTTCGTCCAAATATTGATAGCCACCTTTCCCATACGATACTGCTTTCTATTTACGTCAACAACTATCCAAAAGTTTCACATACTTGGAGTAGGTGACATGCTACTGTTGCCGTAATATGACTTAACACTGCAAGCAAACATGTTCCCTCACGTAAAATATATAACCTGCTTTCAAACTTGTAATACAATTCCCACTTGATCAGTACGTATCATCATCAGCCCATATGTTAAGCTAGTTATTTTCTTAACCATGGTTCACTTCTTCTTCATTCTCCACAATGTCTCCAACACTTTGAAAAAATAGGCGGTGGACAGCGATTCTGACTTTGAAGATTTTAAAGACTTGATAGCAATAAACAAATTTTTGAATGAAAGAAAATACAAATTCATTGATTTACACTTCGATTTCATTGGTATTCAACGGATTTGCGATATATTATCCGGATATCAATGGCGTTGTTAGAGAAACTTTCAAAAAAAATGACTATGTTTCATTACGTTGTGTGAGCGTTTAAGACCTTACGGTCACAAAGAAATTCTACGTTAAAGAAATCATTGCAATATTTTTGTATGTGGTCATTTGCCTCTTTCAACGGGTTAGATTGCGGAGAGATTTCAACGATCAAATAGCACTATTTGTTTTTATTTACGTATTGTTCTAAAAACTGTTACTTTAATGATGAAGGAAATAATTATACAAAATGTTCCACAACTTAACACTATACTGAACAAAATTAGAAATTCTAACAGGTATTATTCAAAATAGTATTAGAAAAATAGACGGAACGTATATAGTTGCATACTTATCACATAACAGTTCACAATCTTTTATTGAACGAAAAGGATATGTCACGGTTCTACGATTAATGATAGAAACAATAGTTTTCAGTTTCGTGATAAATGATACAAACTCAATCATAGGAGGTGAATTTCTCTTCTGTGTGCATCCGTTCGCTTAAAACAAAATGCACTGTTTCATGTCAAAGTAAAGTAATTTTAGTGGAAATCCGTACTAAAGATCCGTACTGTTTCATGGTGTCTTTAATAAAGAAAACCTAAAATATTACTGCACGTTAGGACATTACGATTGGAACTTTTCGTTTTCTTTTCTAAGACATATGATACTTTTGTTGGTTGAAAGGCTGAGCGAGATGACAGCTATAAACATCAGAGTCAGCAACGCACTTGCTATTGAATAAAATGTCGCAAAAGATACCGCATTTGGTATCATGGTATTAAAGTTTAGGTTAAGTATTGAAAGATCATATCTAAAAAAGTTGAAGATTAAATTTTGAAAGTAGAGTTTCAAGCACTGAACTGAACCAAAAGACACAAAAATAGTCGCACGGACTTTTTTGATATAGTTGATGTTCGGATATATACAGAATAACGCACAGTGATGAAGTCACCTCAGGAACTTCTGGAAAAATTGGATCTTAAAGAGTAAATTAGTTGAAAAAGACAAACTTATTAAAAAAATTGTTACTGGACCACGAGTTTAATTATTTGGACCTAAGGACCCGCTTTATCTAACTAACCATTTGACCTTGTTTTGTCTCTAGGATTTTGCCAAATCAGGGTTTTGCAGCCGTTTTCATCTAATATCATTTAAAATTCTTCATCCAAAACCCAAAGAAATAACAAATTCATATCAATAATCACATTCAAAACAACAAATCGACATACTCATTTGAATCGTTCGAAAATTCTAATGGAAATTAGGTCAAAATCTTCTCTGCCAACCAACAATCGGTCTCCTAGTTCTTCACGGCAATCGAAATCCCAAATTGTATCGTCAAAATTATCGTTAGCTGCAACAAAGGCTGGAAAGACTAGAGAAATGGAGAAGAAAAAACAAAAACAGGTATAATACTGAATTATTATGTATATATTGCTGATTTATAATTATTTTATAAGAAATGCTATATTATTTTGCATCCTTTTGTTCTAGCGACCGTTTTGTCCTGTAGTTTTATCTTTATTGTCGAAACTTGTAGTATTACTGAACCATTTTGTCGAAATGTTAGTGATTTTAAGCTGTGGTTTTATAATTTTTTTCCGATTTCAGCAACAATGATTATGGTACTCATTTGATCTGAATTCAGATAGGTGACATCACTATATTTTAGTAACCAAATCAGATCACTCAAAGTTATTTTTGTTAACTTTCGTCACTTTAAACCTGCTTTTTTCTACTAGTTGCATTTGACTAATTTATTAGATTTTACTCATTGATTTAATAAAAATGCTAAAACTATTTATCATATTAATTCAATTTTAAAAACATTTTCTAACGGTACAGAAGTGCTAAATAACTGTAGCATTTCCAATAAAAATTAGCATACATTAAAAATGCTAAGACAAGTTAGAACCATGTCCAATAATGCTAGAAAAACTAGCATTTAGGAAAAATGCTAAGACTAGTTATCGTCTTAATTTAATTTGGAAAAAAAATCCTTTATTACAAAAATATGCTAAAACACTATAACATAGCTATTTTATGAATTAAAATCATTGCTAACTATGCTAAATAAATTAGCATCTAGTAAAAATGCTAAGACTAGTTAGCATATTAATTCGATTGGGTAAACATAATATAATGGTGCAGAAATGCTAAATAAGTGTAGCATTCCAATAAAAATCAACATCCATTAAAAATGCTAAGATTAGTTACAACCATTTTCAAAAATTCTCAAAAAATTAGCATTTACAAAAAATGCTAACACTAATTATCATCTTAAATTAACTTGGAAACAAAATCCACTGTTACAACAATATGTTAAAACACGATAGCATTATGATTTAGCTATTTTATGAATTAAATTGATTTCTAATTATGCTAAATAAATTAGCATGTAGTAAAAATGCTAAAACTATTTATCATCTTAATTTAATTTGGAAACCAAATTCTCTGTACCAGTAAATGCTAAATCGTTGTAGCATTAAAGTTTAAGTATTGCATGAATTACAATCATTACCAAAAATGCTAAAGAAATTAGCATCAAGTAAAAATGCTAAGACTAGTTATCATCTTAATCTACTTTGTTAAACATATTCTAATGTTACAAAAAATGCTAAATCACTGTAGTGTCATGGTTTAGGTATTGCTTATTGATGTTAATTTTTTTTCTTATTGTACCATCATCATTTATTTACTGTGCAAGTCTACAAAATTAGTTTGCATAAATATAGCTAACACGGTTTCTTTATTTGTATTTTGTAGAAGACGAAATCTTCATTGGAAGCACAGGACGGTAAAAAACGTAGAAGAAAGACAGCAGATAAGGAAACTATGCAGTATAGGTGTAGTTTATCCGCCTTGGTTAAAATGGTTGAAAAGATTAAAGAAACAAAAGGTTTTACTGAAAATCAATTGAATTTTTAAAACAAACACCTTTCTACAACTTTTTTAATGCTTTCTTTGAGGGTGATATAGGAAGTAAAAGCATTAAAAAATGTTCAAAAAATTCAGATGATTTAATGGACTCTTATTATGTTGAAGAAGAGTGTTTTGTTGTAGGAGGGAAAAAATTAAAGATAACAACAGAAGTCATTTCTTTAATTTTTGGTTTACCTATGCAAGGAAAAAACATTTTCCCACAAGGTTTCTTTTCAAAGCACCCCAGAAACTGCCAACAGTTTGTTTTAAGAAACTTTGGCATAATTGATCATATAACAAGAGATATTATTATTCAAAAGATAAAGAACCAATTGGACAAAGAAATTCAAGAACAAGAAAATGATTTACCAAAATTTATCATCATTCTTTCTTTCATTACATTTTTTTTTCCTGACAATCAAAGAATGTTAAGTTGGGGATATCTCCAATGTACAATTGATTTGAAAAAAATGAATCAAGTTTCATGGCCTGCAAGCATACACTATTCTTTGATTAAAGCATTAAAAGTTTTCAAGCAAAAACCAAGGAATATGTCAGGTTGCTCGATGATACCCTTGGTAAGGATGTTATTTTACATTCTACTATATTATAATGCATTGTAAAATGACATTTTGTTTTTTATACATTAGTATTTTTATGTGAACACGTGGACATAATGAAGCCAAGGAAGGAATGGTCGAAGGACTAAGCAAGATTTGCTAAATGGTCACTTAATGGGATGAAGAACATAGTCTCAAAAGACTATTTAAAGAATGTGGAAAACAAAAAGGTATATACATCTAATATTGGTTGTCACTTATTTTTTTTACATATAAACAGTAAAAAAAAGGCTAAATGATGATAGAATTATATTTATAAAAATGGCTATATAGTGTTACCAATTTTTTTGGTGCACTAGATTATGCAAACATACATATAAATAGGAAAAAAAATGCTAAATAGCATTATAACATAATATCCGGTTTACAAAGTTAGAACACAGAAAATAGTTTTTTTCTACATCTTTATTTATGATATTTATGCATATAATTTTTAGGAAATCGTTACCTAGTTTATTACACTTAATTATGGAAGATGTTAATGATATCTTGAATGATTTAATATTCTCATTTTTTGTATGCAAAAAATATTTACATAATACTGAAACAGAATCATTAGTAGAAAATGCTACATAATTTTAGCATTAATAAAATATGTGATGCTTACTGAATGCAGATCTCAATTGGACTCAAAAATACAACAGCCAAAAAAAGGCTATTGCTTGAATCTTCCAAATTGCAATTGGCAATTACTGAAACAAAACATCAAAAAATTGAAACAGATGTTGAAGAAGAATCAGAATTGAGCGAGAAAGAAAAACAAATTCAAACACAAAGCTACTACATTAAACAGTTGGAAGACGATTTGGATCAACAAAAAGAGATCTGCAGAAGGAAAAAGAAGTAAGAAAACAGAAGGAAAAGGAGTTAACTGTAATGGAGAAAGAAATTGAATTTTTGAAATCAAAACTTCAACAATTTGAGAAAGAGGGACAAAAAAGAAAACTAAAGGAAGCTTTTGAAAGTATTAGCCCTTCATCATTCAAGCTGTTGAACACACAGGATTTTGAGATACAAGAAGAAGAAAACAAAGAAGAAGATAAACAAGATGATAAGAATGAAAGAAGAAGCCAACGATTGAAAAATATCTCACCCCCTTCAATGATTAAAAGATTAAAATCGAAAAAAAGAAAGGAAAAAGTAGATCCTCGTTATCAGTTTGAGATAGTGTACCACAACAAAAAAGTGAAAAGTGAAGATGACAGTGAAAAAAAAGAAGGAAAAAAGGAAGATAAAACAAGAAATGAGGATGAAGGAGGAGAAGAAGACAATGTCCACAATAAAGAAACTGAACAAATAAAAAATGAAGACAGTGAAAAAAATATGAAAGAGAAGACAGTAATGAAAATGATGACGCAAGTGAAATCAACAGTGGAGAAATGAAGAAGAAACCAGTGAAGAATACAATAAAGAAGATGAAGAGTATGAAGAAGAATATGCAAAGGAGAATAAAAAAATGAAGAAAAAACTTACGCAGATGATGAAGATGAGAAGGAAGAATTTGTTGAGGTGGATAATTACTCACCTGAAAGATAGCAATATCGTCAAAGAAACATAGTAAAAAGCCACATTTGTCAAATGCTAGAAACACAGAAAAAGGATATAATAAGAGCTTTTTTTGCATGTGAGGACACATCAAAGTAAGTACTTCATATCCAGTAAAAACTTAAATAATTTCATTGGAATTATAGTTTTACAATAATTTGAAATTTACAAATTATATAGCACGGTAGCACGGCACAAAGATGATGGTAAGAAAGGAGGGATAAAGTGGTTCAATCCATGCTAGAAGCTTTTCTATTTGAAGAATTTACAGATGGACAGGTATGACATTTAAAAATGCTAACAGTATCAATAAATTTTGACATTACAAAATGCTAAATAGCACTAGCATTGTGACATTCTTTTTCTAATGCAGATTATTGATTGGTTTTTTGAAAATACACCAACATATGAACATAACTACATTTTTAGCACAATCATGACGGTAAATAATATTATTTTGCTTTGAAATTTAATATAATGAAAAAACCAAACTAATATTCAATTTTCATTTGCAGCATGCATTACAAGCAGAAACTGTAAATGTAATCCAATCATTGGTGTACTCAATAGTACAAAATATAGTCATGGATTCATTTACAGAGATTATATTTTTTTTCCCTTGCATTACATCAATCATTGGACATTCTAACCTTGGATTACAACCAAATGCAATGGTGCTATTATGATTCTTTAAGGCCCAGAAGATCAACAACAACATCAAATCAACATTACAAACAAGCTCAGCTATTTGTAAGACCGTATTTTATAACAAATAAAAAATTGAAAAAATCTAACTCTATTTTTCCTTTTTTTGCAACAGAGAAAAAAGATGGAGAAAATATTTCAAGAAAAGTGGAGAGAGAACAACATCTTAAATAAAGAAGTTGGTACGAAGACAATAAAGCAACCACGGTGTCCACAGCAAGACCTTTGCTCGTAAGAAGTAGTAAGTTTTTAATCTTCTTCAAGTAAACTGCACATCTATCATACTAAAAATTGCAGCCATAATATTCAATGCATCACAAAAAGGAAAAAAGATGGGATACAGTATATGCTAAAAAAGTGCTAAATGGTAATAGCAGTAAAAATGTATAATGTAGTAAAGTATTTATGTTCATGTAAATGCTAAATAATCATAGCATTGCAATATTGCACTGTTAAATAAACTGAAAAATGTGACAGGTTACATTATGATTATGCAGTAGGAAATGTATGGTTATTGATACACACACTGTTAACAAAATAATTAATGATAACGGCAGTAAAATGTATAATATATTTTAATGTATTTTTTTTTTTAAATGCTAAAAGACCATACCATTATAATATTAAACCACTGCCTTTTTAGTCCACTGATATGAAAAAACTCTTCATACATTCATAAATGAATCCAATTTTATATGTTAAGAGAAATACTAAATGGTTGTAGCATTACATCTTTTATACCAGTACTCCTTTAATCTACTAATTTGAAGTCTACATCATAAATACCCTTATAAGAACTTATGTATCTAGCCTATGTTACTCAAGCAGATGTACAGTTCTTTTAACAGAACACAAGTATTAAATACTTACCATGTAAAAATATTTTTAGTCTGTCTGTAATGATAAAATTATTAGCATAAATTGATTACTAGTTAACAAACAATTTTTGTTGTTTTTTTCTTTTTTAAATCAACAGGAATGACTGTGCTCTATTTGTCATGAAATTCATTCAACATTTGGACAAAGACTCAAACCTCCCCACTGATGACAGCAAAAAAGATATCAACCTCATGCGAGCTGAAATGGTGTATAACATACTAAATGATCCACGTAGAAGTTCATGGCTTTCTTTATAAATGCAACTCCTGAAGAAGAAGAAAAAGCAGTGATGAAAAAGAACCAAATAAAAAGAAAATTTGAAGAACTGATAATTGTAGTTAAATTTGAATTGCCTTAATTTAAGTTGAAGTACTGATTGTAGTCAAATATGAATTAGATAAAGTAAAGGTGAAGTGCTAACTGTAGTAGCATTGATACTTATATTTTGCTAAACTTCTAATTCAAGTGGAATAGTGTTACTACTTGCAAAGCTGTAATTTGTTATACGTATGTTCTATTAAATGTTGTCCTTTTTGATATAGTTAGAATTTTATATTTTGTCAATAAAATGCATGATTTTGTTCTACTTCATCAAGCATTAGCTTCATGTTTTCAGATAGTGGTATGATTTGGAAAATATACAATTTATTGAAGAAAATAATTTGGGCACCAATCTCGAGTTTTGCTTCTAGCATAAAAGTAAGGTGGGAGGAAATGATAGCCAAATTTATCAAAGATGATAGACAAGAAAAGTGGCTGTTATCAGGAATACCAAATGCTAGTTATCTGTGTGACACTTGGTTCGGTTTGAAGAAAAAATACGCGATGGAGAATGAATTCATGGACATTACAAAAAAAAGTACAGAGATAAGTATCCCAATACTGCACATTGATGGTACAACTAAAGTAGATTTCACCAACCTTATAACATTTGAACAATGCTTGAAAAGTGAGAACAATTTCACAGCATATGCTACGTTTATAAACAATCTAATAGATGCAGAGGAGGATGTTACACTACTTAAAGAGTGGGGGATCATCAATAACAGACTTGGTACTGATTAGAAAGTCGTGGACTTTTTTAGTAATCTATGTAGAAATATATATTTAGACAAAGAACCACATTATCTTTCTGCACTATTTGGTTTTATAGGAAAATACTATGCATAAAGTTACTACAAGGTGAAATTTTATAGATTGAGAAAAAAATACCTACCGGAGTATTATACAAAACCATGTGCTGGACTTTGCTTACTAGTTTCAGTTGTGGTAATTATAATCATATTAGTACAGGTGTTCTTCACAATTTTTCTAGAGCTATACTAACATCACTTCATCTTTACTGTAATTTTTCTAGAACAACATCACATAATTTAGTAAGTGGAAATTAGGTTAAAGGGCTTCTATTTGCAGGGTAATAAGTTTTAAGGACGGCACTTTTGAATAATTAGTTTTAAGAACAATTTACAACATAATGATAAATTCATTTATCTTTTTAAGTTATACAGAAAAATGATAAATCATTTTATCATTATTTCTGTATAACTAAAAATGATAAATTCTTTTATCTTTTTCCTGTAAAATGTCCTTAAAACTAATTTTTCAGAAGTAGTGTCCTTAAAACTTATTACCCTGCACAAATAAACCCTTGAAGTGAAAATCCCCATTTAGTAATATATAACTGATAACCAAATATGGCAACTTTTCTACTATATAATAAATAAAAAAGCTAAATACAAATAGCATTATTCTGATGAATTGCTCAATTAACAGAAAGCATCTGATACTAACATATCAATATTTTTTCATCACATACAAATGAAAATAATATGCTCCACAAACAAATAAAAAACACAAAAATCATTAAAAAAAAAGTAAACTTCTTATTAAAACAATCAACCATCATAGTACATTTATTAGTATCAGAAATAAAAAAAGTATGACTACATCAAATAAGTAAACAGTAAAGAAATACAAAGAATAAAATGACAGAAATGAAAGAAAAAAATAAAATTCAAATTTAAATCTTCATTGAAGCTTGATAATTCCTCTTGTTATGTCCAACTTGATTGCAATTAGTACACTTATTCCACTTACTCTGAGAATAAGAAAAACCGCCATGTCTTTTAGTAGAAGGTCTTCCAGCACCTTGAATTTCTTTAGGCGGTTTAATTGTGACTTCATCTCCACTAACAAATGGCTTACCAACATTAGGAATTGGATTAATAGCATATGCATAACTAGATCTAAAAGCATCAGCTGTAAAATAATAATCCACGTAATCATATACTGACTGCCTTGACCTATTCATACACTTGATAGCATGTGCACATGGAAAACCTGTAACTTTCCACTGGTTACAAGTGCACAATTTTTTTGCAAGATCAACATGATGTGATATTGGAGATCTAACTTCAAAAACATTTTCCTAAGACCTATATGTATCCCACCGAAAACCTTCACTAACTAATTGCGACAACTGTTGCTCCATAATCGGACATAAAGTAGTAGTCCATTGATGACATTCTTCTCTCCTCTTCACCATTTGTTCCATTATTTTAACCCGGATTCCGTCTAGACAAGATGTAATAGGCATAAATCTATCATCCACAATCCAATAGTTAAAGCTTTCAGCCACATTAGATGAATATTCTCCATACCTCTTGCCTTGAAAAAACAAATCAGTCCAATGTTCAAAAGGTTTATCATTTAAAAAATTAATTGCAGCAACACCACCAATTTCTTTAAACTTTAACAGATAGCGATCAAAATCATATGGATTTGAAGCTCGAGTCAAAAGTTTAAACAAATCAACAATAGAAGTATCACCCTTGCAAGCTTTAACTACTGAACCAATGTTTTGCTCCATATGAAATGTGCAGTAGCTATGAAAAGAAGATGGAAACACTTTTGGAACACCTAACAGCAAACCCCACTGGCGATCAGCTATGAAAACCAATTCACGATCCTCACTAAGCATCTCTTTTAAATGCTCCAAAAACCAAGACCAATTTGACTCATTCTCATGTGAAACTACTCCCATAGCAAGCGGAAGGAAACCTTAAAAAAACAGTAGTTTTTTTCAAATGCTAATACAAGAAAATAATATACTAATATTAGTTAAGTATATTACTTTCACAACATAAAGTTTCACATATTTACATGACTGCAAGAGTCAAAAAAATGATTAATCCTAAATTAATATAACATTATGTGTTTGATAGTACAGTCATATAATATACAGAATAATAAATGCTAAAAGATACTAGCACTATAACGTATAATAAGATATCAAATGTTAAATTCATCTAATATTATAATTTCATATAAAGTAACAATACAGTCAACATGTAATTGTTAAAATGGCAATGGAATACTAAGATACATCAACATCCACCGAATGTTACTATACTACATAACTAAAACAATATACTAAACAACACACAGCCTAAAAAAACAGAACAAAAAGCAAAAGTCAAACCTTGATTGCCCTTTTTTGCTGTAGCAGCTAATAAAACACCTTGTCGGCCCTTCAAAAATGCCGCATCTAAAAATATCATGGGACGGCAATGCCTAAAACCAAGTAAACAAGCACTTAACCCAATGAAAATTCTTTCAAATTGACTAGTTGACGAATCCACATCCAAAGCAACATAACTTCCTGATTAGTTTTTTGTATAGCCTCTAGATACCGATTCAAATCATTGTAAGACACTGCATCATCTCCATAAATTTCCTTCAACGCCAATTGTTTCCCAGTGTATGCATAATAATAAGGAGTGAAATTAAATTCTCTTCTGAAAATCATTAATAATGTCTTTCGGTTTCTTCATCGGGACATCTCTTATTTGATCAATAATTAAAGATTTCACAAATCTACTAGTTATGTGAACCTTCTTAACATCTCTTAACCCAGCACCACATGAATGTTCAAACATGTAAGTCCTAATAAAAAAACGAATAAGATGTCCAGGATCTGAAGAAGCATACATGGTGAACTTACGACCTTCTTTAAACCACGAACAAATAACAGATATTCTTTCTGGACAATTCTTAACAAAAATCAATTCACTCCCTTCTTTTATTTGATAAGCAATAAGAAACTCTCTAAAATCTTCAGCACCTGTGAAACAATAGCCAATAAAGTCCACAAGATTTAACTGAGATCCTTTCTTCATAATATCCTTCAAACAAGAACTTGACTCGCCACAAGATTTAATATTCAAACAACCACTAGAAACTGAACTGCTCTGATGATCAGAAGTAATTGATAAACTATTACCCAAATTGAACTCCAGTGCACAAATGCTTGAATTAACATTAAAAACAAAATAAGAACTTTTCTTGTATATCTGAAAGCATAGAATGGTATGCAAATCCGAATCAGTATCAACTGTCATAACCTTATTTTCCAAACTATAGGATATACCAATAGAACAAGGGGTAAGATGCGGCCAATGTTCACATATACTATTTTTAACATCAATCAAAGAACAAGTCATATCAAGTCGAACAGAGTAGCTGTTTTCATCAAGTAAAAACGGTACAAGAATACTATCATCAACATTCCTGCCAAAGAAAAAAAGAGTGAAGTAAAAAGGCAAAAGGTAAATAAAATGTAAAAAATAGCAACGTACAGTTAAATATAAATTGTGTTGGGCTTAAAATACAATGTGCACAAGTCAACAACAGCAGAAAATGGTAAAACGAATATAAAATATTTTTATAGCATCAAACAGTTTGAAAATGCTAAATGGACATAGCATAAAGCATAATGAAATCATACCCGATTTCGTCTCCCAATCTTGTACCCAGATCAGACATATTACATGCAAATAGTCTAACAATTTCAAAATGGTAGTGAAATAGTCAGAAAACAAAAGAATAGTAGGCTGATCAAGCACAAAATTCAAATCGACATCAAAAAATTAGGTTAAACTTACCTATGTTGCCATACAGCAAGAACGCGCATACAAAAAAAGATGATAAATCCAAATTGGCACTGATTATGCAACAACATCTTGGAATTAAAATTTGCAAGACTATTTGAAAGAGAAAGAAACGAGGGAAAAGAAGAAAAAAGTAAAGAGAAAGAAATAATGGTTGCTCGACCAATAAAATAAACATGTTTGGACTTCAGCCCAAAAATCGAACGCGCGATTTTTAACCCAAAAAAAGCGAATTGTTTATCCTACAGCTATTTTTCACATTTTAAAATGGATTATAAAAAATATTGAAAAGAGTATTGAATAGTCTCATATTGTGAAGAAACGTAGACTGTTTCTATTTAAGTATGTAATTCAAGAGAAATGATGGACCCTTTAAGCATTCTTTCTTTTGTATTGAGAGAGAGACCATGCTGATCATTATGTGCACGCGCCGACCGATTCTGCTATTAGAGATGTTTGTATCCTGAAGACGGCACTGCATCAGAGACTGACTTGCACAATTCCAGTACAGACATAAAATATCTTAAAGAGAGCGATCTAATCCACGATTCAGCCACAAAGACACAACAAATTCAGATTGAAGTACTGCTTGAAAAAGTTTGCGCGTGTGTTGCTGATGGAAAAGGAAACACTGCTAGAAGAACTAACGGACGACCAGAAAAAGGCTTTGTAGGACTGGATGGATCATGACTACCTCGACAAAAATTATGTTCTTAATGGCCTGAAAGATGATCTATACGACTACTACAACTCAGACAAGTCAGTAAAGAAGATTTGGGATGCGCTGTAAAAAATATGATACCGAGGAAGCTCGAGTGAAAAAGTATGTTGTCGGTCATTTTTGAAGTTTCAAATGACGGACGACAAATTTGTGGAGGACCAGTCACATGAGCTTCATAAAATTGCCAGAATGAAGAGGTGCTTGTTGTATTTAGCAACAACACTAAGAAACCTATTAACATCTCTTATTTTGAGGTACGAAGTTAAGCGCTACAGCTGCTGCAGTCATCCATAGTATTAACTTTGCGACAAAATACGTAATTTTAATGGTAACCATAATATCAGAAGCACATGAATATGAAATAAAATCAACACATATTTCAAAAACAGCTATTCTGATTACATTTCAAATCAATATTTCATATTCAGTTACATAATCGCAAAATGATTCCCAGGTTTGGATCAAATATAATTATTACAAATTACGCCAAGAGCGACATATGAAGATATTCCCTTGAATGATCAGAGTACTAGATAGACATATCAGTCATAAATACATCACAGCGAAAATATTACTAATTAGCTCCTAGTAAGCTAGCGTTGCCTCTTGCATGTCTTTAAAAGCTTATTCATCAAACCTACTGAACTTGAAAAGTTCTTAATTCTCAATCTACTCGAATCAAATTTTGAGCACCCGAAAGTTCAAGGAAAAACATAAAATTCTAGTCAGATATAAAGCCTTGTGCAAATAATAGTATACATCTCGAGTTACAGATATTAACTGAGAAAATGCCGCTTAGCGGATCAGGTTTTCCCTCATTAATATCATTTAAAAGCATATATTTTGCAAATCAAAGTCCTACAGTTATACTGATTTTAACAATAATAGCAAATGCATATATGCATAAAAATCAGGAAATCAATGGACTATATGTCCACACTATTAACTATTGGCCGATTCGGGTCTATCAGACATAACAAATAATCTAACTTCCGTTAGACACAACACTGGGCTATCTGCTCTTAACTATCTTCTTTTAATGTCAACTGATTCTAATGGTTTTGTAGCCTCATCAATAACCTATCTTTTACTCTATATATTACCTTCGGTGTGTAACATCATTTTAGTCTCATCTGTGACAAAGCCCTGCACAATGGAATTCTGGACTTATATTAGCTAGACGTTATTAGCTAAAGTATAGGGAACGACTCTACGTCAGTCTCGTCTGGTCTTCTAATATCTGAGTCATAAGCTTAGGGTTAACTAGCCTATTCAAATTTCATTTCCTATCATATACTTAGGGTTATTTACCCTATTCAAATTTCATTTCTTTGCAAACAATTTCTGCAAATGATTTACCCCTGAAATCACATCTTTATAAAACAAGGAAATCATACTCTTTGCTTTACTCAAAATACTTACAACATGATATATGCATTACACAAAACAATGTTGACGAAATCTAATCAAAGAGATTATCTATCCCTTCAAAATAAGTTAAAACCTCTTTTTAACTTAGAAAACTTCAAGCTATAAGGCCAAAACAATACCTTCGAAACCTTTGTTTAAAACCTTAAACAATACTTATCAAATTCTTTGAAAGTACCCTTTTCGAAATAAATTAACTACTTTAAACTTGAAAACACTAGGTCGAAAAGCCAAAACATACCTTATGAATGTATTGAAAATATGCCTTTCGAAATCATCATTTACACATTAGACATCCTTTTTTCGAAACCATTTAAGCTTGTCTTTCGAAAGAATTGGAAACCTTCCATTCAAACATTTAAAATATACCTTTTGAAGGGACCACTCCTTCAAAAAAAATTATAACACACCTTTCGAAAGAATTGAGTTCAAGTAAGGATTTGTTGAAACGTTGCTTCGAAACCATCTAAAATTATTCCTTTCAAAACCATTGGGTTTAACTTTTAACATAACTAAGGGGTCATAAATAATAGAGATGAAAGCATCACTTTCGAAAGCATTAATCCCAAGTAAAAGAAAGAGGATAGTTTCAAAATCCACTATTTCGAAACCATTGCCTCCAAAACCATTTGAAAGCGGCTATATGACTCTTTCGAAAGCATTGAGAAGACGGCTATAAAATAAAAAGGCGAAAGCACCCTTGCGAATACGATGTTTTAAGGCTATAAAGAAAACGGCAATAATTAGTTCGAAAGGTATGAATGTGGCGGCATCGGTATCGAACAGGTTCAAAAGCGAATATCCATTCGAAAGCTTCTTTAAAAAAATAAGCGACAACTCATTCGAAAGCACTTTTTTAAAAGTAAAGGCAAGTTGATTGATTCGAAAGCTAATAAAGTTGGCTTCAACCCCTTCGAAAGCATCTTTTTATAAACAGAAGTAAGTTATGGATTCGAAAGCTTATAAGAATAACCTCTACCCCGTCGAAGGCATCGTTTCAACATGGTCCTTTCCACCATTCTCTAATGCACTACGTATCAATTGCTTGATACCATGTGCATTGGTTTCGAATGGGTTCTTTAGCGAAGGTAAGGTGACGAAAGCTAGCAAATGGAAGTGGCTAAGTGGTAAATCATAACAAAACTAATATTTTATGTCTTTCAAAGTAATCTCTTTTCACCTAACTTGTATTATTTGTCAAAATGTAATTAGTTGCTATTTCTTTGTCAAAACCTTTTTCTAAAAGGCTGTCGAATTAAAAACATTTTAACAAATAAGCCCTTCTTTTTGGTAAAACATAAGTTACTTAACTTAAATAATTTTATAACCATAGAAAAATACTTAGGAAAATTTCCAAAAATCGCTATAATTCCCTTTTACTATGTTTACTAACACATCTAAATTTCATATCTGAAATCAATATATAATTACATTAAATAATTTAAATCTAATATTAACTATTTTCTCTAACAGAAAATTCATATTAAATCCAAAATAACTTATAAAATTTTGAAACTTGAAACCCACCTCTAAAATTATGTTTTTGACCATATATTAAAAATGCAAATCATTTGGATGTCATTTAATAGGTTTTCCAATCTAAACCTATCATAAAATCTATATGAAACAATATAAATCATCAACAAGCATATATATATATATATATATATATAAACAAACATAACATGGGATATTATTTCAAAAATAATTCGGATCTAGCCTTGAACCGAAATCATTATCAAAAGTAAGATGTAAATCGAATTATTCAACTTAGCTTGGTGTTAAAAAGGTTGAGATTTGCTCTTTGATTGAATTGTTTAAGCTTTCTACTTGAATCCTAGCTTCTCTTCTCCTTGATTCTCTATAATGGTGGTCGGCCAAGCTTACTAAAGTTTTGGTTTTGTTTGTAAATGTTGAAGTGAATAAGAAATAAAGGATAGAAGTGTTTAGGATATAAGAACAAAGGTTATTCCTATTTTTACCTCACCATATTCCTCCTACTTATTTTTAATTCTCCTTTGCTTACACATTCATTAAGACACGACCCCTTATTAATTAACAAATCTCAATCTCTTAACCATCTATATTATTTTATTTTATTTATCTAACTAAATGTCCTAAGTAATGTCGGTTAAAATTAAGTTCATTATAGACTCTCTTCCTTAAAGAATTTCGTCCTCTAAATTACGATAAGGTACCAACAACAATCAAACGTAAATGTAAAACATGTCATGAAACAAGTCAGGATAAGTATTTCTAATCCTTCTTTTAGTTTCTCAAGTACAGTCTCTCTCATCATCACTCAACTAGATTTGACTAATCTAATTGTCCTGTTCCTTAGTCTCTTCTCAAATCTCGCAACTATACGAACTGGTTTTCTAACTGTAGTCGTATCTTGTTCCACTATTAGATCATCTAACACAATCGGTGTAATAGTAGTCTCTGGATCTCGGATACACTTCCTTAGATGAGAAATATGGAAAACATTGTGGACTCCTACCAAACTATTTGGTAACTCTACTTTATATTCCTGATTCTTCCTACAATAGGAAATGGTCCGATGAATCTTGGTGCCGATTTTCTTGATTTTCCAAATCCGATCACAACTTTCATTGGTGACACCTTAATGAAAATACGATCTCCAACTGAGAACTGTAAATCCTTTTGTCTTTTATCAGCATAACTCTTCTGCCTAGACTGAGCTTTCTTTATTATAGCTTGAATTAACTCAATCTTTTCTGCAGCTTCTCTAATCAAGTCTAGACCAAGAACTAACATATCCTCGGTCTCTAACCAACAAACGGGAGATCTGCATGGCCTTCCATACAAAGCTTCAAATGATGCCATCTCTATGCTAGTCTAGTGACTATTGTTATACGAAAAATTGACTAAGTGTAGATGGTCTTCCCATGATCTTCTAAAAATCTAGCACATAAGCTCTTATCAAATCTTCTAAGACTTTGTTAATTCTCTCTGTTTGCCCATCTGTCTGCGGATGGTAAGAGGTACTCATTTTGAGCTTGGTACCTAAAGTCTCCTTTAGACTATTCCAGAACTCTCTAGTGAAAAATGAATCTCTATCACTTAATATACTACTAGGAATTACGTGCAGTCTAACTATATTCCTCACGATTAACTTAGCTAAATTTGGTGATGTCCTGGTTGACCTAGCGGGTATAAAGTGTGCACTCTTTGTCAACCTGTCCACTATAACCCATATACTCTCATTTCCTATGTTCGACCTTGGCAGCACATCTATGAAATCCACTGAGATAGAACCCCATTTCCAGACTGGAACGACTAAAGGTTGAAGTAACCCAGTCGGTTTCTGCTGTTCGGCTTTTACTTGTTGATAGTTTAAACACCGCCTTACCCACAAGCCTACATCCCTCTTCATACCTTCCCAGAAGAAACTCCAATTCATATCCTGATACACTTTAGTTCCTCCTAGATAAATAGTGAAGTTAAAATGATGACGTTCTATAAGAACTTCCTTCCTATTGTTTCCCACATTCAAAACACATAGTCATCCTTTCTTCCTCAACTACCCATTCTGGTCAAGATTGAAATCTTTCAAATCATCGCTCTATGCTCCATTCCTTAACTTTCTGATCCATTCAGCTAATAGTGGATCCTTCCCTATTTTAGAAACGATCATTTCGATCATCATCGGTCGAACTTTTAAACACGACAACACGACAGTTTCTTGACTAGAACTACTCTTATATCTCCAGCAGGAGTGGGGAATACTTCGTTATTCATCTGAGACTTTGCACCGATGGAATAATACGCATCTTCTCCCAGAACTATGCTTCCTCCAATTACTTGAATGTGAAAATCATATCCTCAAGATCAAATTCTATGATGTGTTCCAAGATTTTAGGCATGAGCCACCTTATTCATGGGTAGGGCATCTTTCAGTATGACATAATATAAGATAATACTAAAATTTATGTAAACTCGTTCCAAATATCGAGTACTTCCGCATGTAGTCAATGCTTCTAAATCCTTCCACTCAGCTATTATTGCCAATACTACATTCTGATATTTTCTACTAAGTGCATCTACAACCTTACTTCCTTTTCCTCGTGTGTACTCAATACCAAAGTCATAAGCCGTTAAAAACTCTAAACACCTCTGTTATCCCATATTCAACTCCTTCTGACAGAATAAATATCTCTTCGACTTATGATCTGTGTATAACTCGAATCTTTCACCTAAACTGTAACGACCCACTTTTCTGTACAGTCTAAGCTGACAAATAAACTGCACTTCTCAACTCAAATTGAACAAAAAGGTGGATTATTATAGGTGAAGAAGGAAATGATAGAAGAAATAGAACAACACAGAATCTCACAGCGCAGCGGAACAAAATATAATATACAATAATAGATTTTTATACAAAAGAATCTGTAACTATTTATTTTTTACAATCATCATAGTACAACAATCAATACATTAATCTAGACAGTTATAATAACTTGTTTATATATACATAACTCACACAATGGAAATAACCAAGAATGTGATATACGTTTTGTTAACTCCGCCTCGGTTTGGACTCAGCGACTTGAAACGATACCGACCTAAGACTCAAAGAGATGCCGACCTAAGGCCTAAGGGGTATGCCGACCTAACACTTCAACAAGTATGCCGACCAAATACTTTAAAAAGGCTACCGACTCAACATAGATACCGACCTAACAGTCTAGGGAGATTGCCGACTTAACTGGTTGCCGACCTAACTGCCTTAACAGGAATGCCGACCTAAGGCCGAAAAGGGATACCGACTTAAGAGAGGTGCCGACCCAATGCTCTAGCATGTATACCAACCTAAGACTTAAAGAACGCCGACCCAAGATAGCTACCGACCTAAGTCGCGGCCGACCTATGACCAATGTTAGCTCGTTCACGACTCAAGAAAAGGAAGATGAGTTCAATGCAGCTACTCAGCACAGCAGCCTCTTAACTCGTGCACGATTCAGCTCCCAGTTATCTCGGTCACGACTCACGACCTAATTTGAGTCGTGAACGACTTAAAGCTATTAAATGCAAACCCGAGGCCGTATTACTAAGAAGGGGTAGTGTTGACTCGGAGGCGACCTAGGACTTGTGCAAGTGAACTCCTGTGAAGCCATGAAGAGGCCAGATGGACCGGCCACGACTCATATTAAGTCGGCTACGACTTAACTTAAATCGGCCACGACTTAGGACTTGGCAATAATTCCAGACCGAAACTCTCTATAAATAGGCAACTACCTCCAACATTCGAAGGACTTTTGGGCACATTCTCTTCATACACCGTTGCCTTGCTGCATTGAGAGCTTCATCAACACTTAGAGCTTTCAAGATTAGAAGAATTCATCAAAGAACTCCACGAAGAAACCACACATCTTCAACATGGATTTAAGGACTTTAATCGGCATTGAAGCTTAAGACTTGTTTCAAACCACTTGTAATTTGAAGCATATTGTACTTGAGAAGAGTTGTATCAGCTTGTAACGAGATCATTAATAAAAGTACTTAAAGTGGACGTAGGCTATACCCTTAAGCCGAACCACTATAAAATTGTTGTCGTTTACCGCTTTTCTACTGTTTTCTGCTTGTAATCTGTTCCCGAGCTTTCGGGTGGTGCTTTCACAACTATAACTCATACACCGGGGTGTTAGCGTTCAAATTTTAGCGTTAACATTTTTGGTGCTTTCACCGAGAATTGAACTCAGGAAAACTGTCATCATTGCTTCGCAGAGATTTGTAGAAAGAATTTCTTTAAAAACCAGAAGTCTATCTGAGATTATGGCTCCTGGAAGGAAAAGTAGATCTGTCAGATCTGGAAACATTCAAGAGGGAACCTCCGCTTCCCCTGTGCCTAATCAACCCACTCCATCTGTTGGAGTTACGAAAGCGGAGCTGGATGCTGTGATTCTAGGGCTAAACCAGCAGATAAACGCCCAAAATGCACAATTAGAGGCTCAAGGTGCCCAGAATGCTCTGATTCTAAATAAGTTGAACGATTTACTTGGGGCAAACAATCAACCAGCTGGTAATGAAAGGAACTATGCTGGCAACATTCATGACGTTAGTGAGAGAAATGCTCCTGAAAGGGCTACTAGTCCCTTTGAGCGGGCAGTACCTGAGGCCGGTGGATCTAGAATTCGGCATGATGAGGAATATCTTTCTGGAATGGTCCGGCAGATCATGAAAGAAAGTATGCAAAGGGTTGAAGATGAGAAGGAATGGGGTTTCGCCCCAAGTAAAACTCCGTTTACTGAAAAAATCTTGAAGGCAGAATTTCCAAGGAAGTTTGTCCCTCCAACTATTCCAGCTTACAAAGGGACAAGTGATCCGAATGAGTTCTTGTATAAATATGATTGGCACATGACAGGTGCCAGGGCCTCTGACGAAATAAAGTGTCGATATTTCCCCGTATACCTGGAAGGTGTGGCTCTACTATGGTTCACCAAGTTGCCAGTCCGATCTATTGATCAGTTTTCAGACTTGACCAGAAAATTCAAGGAGCAGTTTAGACTATATGCTTCGAAGGCCAAGGACATTATGTCACTATCGAGTTTAGAACAGAATCCTGGTGAGTCTATCAGATCCTTCTTGAACCGCTTTAATATAGCGCTGGCTGAGGTGGACAATGCTGAACCACGAATGATATTGACTTATCTGATGAGGGCTATTGATAAGTCAAGCGAATTTGGGAAATGGTTAAATATGAAGGAGCCAACCTCTCTCGAAAAGTTCTACAAAAAAGCAGATGAATTCATTCGCTTGGAAAGCCGTCCTTTACCAGTAAAGACAGTGTTGGAGAAAGCGGAAGACAACAGTGTCGCTCCACGCAAGAATGAATCGGTGGGGCAAAAAAGGGAGAATAATAATGGGAAGAAACAGGGTAGTCTGAAGAAGCCCCTATCCTTTAAGCCATCAGAATATACTCCATTATCACATACACCAGAGCACATCTACCTGGCCACTAAAGATTCCGTCGATTTCCCTAAACCTATCCCTTTGAGAACAGGGAAAAAAGCCATACAGAGTGGGAAATTCTGCCGCTTCCACAATCAACCCGGTCATGAGACTGATGAATGCCGCCAGTTGAAAAATCTGATTGAAGAGTTGCTAAGAGAAAACAAACTGCAGCAATTCGTGAAGAAAAATAGCAACAATCCTGCATCGTCAAGTCAGGGGCAACAGGTTCCTGTTCATCAGCCTAGGTCAGGTGAGAAAGCTACGGGACATGAATCTGGAAGGCCCGTTATCAATGTCATTACAGGAGGGCCTCACCCAGCTGGCAAGAGCTGGGGTGAGATGGAGAGATATTCCAGGGCTTTGAAATATGCTCCAGCTGAAGAAGACGTCTTTGTTTTAGAAGACACTACGCCCCTGAAACAACAGAAAACTTTCAGCGATGATATTGTTTTCAGAGCCAGAGATTCCACAGGTATAGAAGCTCCTACCCTAGATCCCTTGGTCATCTCGGCTGGTATTGGACCGGCCATTGTCAGAAGAGTCCTCATTGACTGCGGAGCATCATGTAATATCCTCTTCAAGAAGACATTTGACCAGATGAAAATCCCTATGATCGACGTACAAGCCTCATCACAAAAGATCGCTGGCTTCACTGGGGAGCCAAAACAACCAATTGGGACCATCGATCTGCTTGTAGAACTTGGGGAAGCAGAAAGGAAAGTGGTCCGCAAGCAAACATTTGTGATTGTCGATGAGTTTTCTGCTTATAATGCTTTTCTTGGCCGTCCAACACTCGCAGCATTCAAAGCTATCCTAGCCCCGTGGTGCCTCACTATTAAATTCCCTACTGACAATGGAGTAGGAGTTGTAAAAGGGGATCAAAATGCTGCGCGAGAGTGCTATTTGACAGAGCTGCGAGAGTCAAGAAAAAGAGAAATGGGGAAGGATGCGGCAACCCCAGTCCGCATCAAAGAACCAGCCTTGTCGCAATTACGGGGCGGACCCTGCACTGGAGAGCACAGCGGGGCACGGAGAGAAATGGATCCCAGAAAAGCCAGTGCAGGGGAGAATAGAGTGGTACCGGTGGAAACGACAGTTCCGGTACCTGTTGACCCGAAGGACCCAAATAAGGTGTTGAATGTGGGTTCACAGCTTAATGTGTCAATTCAGAATGTCTTGATATCTTTCCTGAAAGCAAATCTGGATGTCTTTGCTTGGACTCACGCCGATATGTGTGGAATATCTCCAGAAGTTGCAGTACACGCTCTGAATATTGACCCAAAGTTTACGCCAGTTAAACAGAAAAGAAGAACCCAAGGTCCAGAAAGGTCAGCAGCATTAAAAGAAGAAGTCGATCGACTCATGGAAAATAACTTCATCAAAGAATCTACATATCCGAATTGGGTTTCAAATCCTGTGCTGGTCAAGAAAGCTAATGGAAAATGGAGAGTGTGCATCGATTTTTCCGATCTAAACAAGGCTTGCCCCAAAGATTGCTTCCCGTTACCCAGGATCGATCAACTGGTAGACGGAACTGCGGGACATGAATTGTTATCTTTCATGGATGCCTACTCCGGTTATAACCAAATCATGATGCACGAGCCGGATCAGGAGGATACAAGCTTTATCACAGATGTTGGACTTTATTGCTACAGAGTTATGCCCTTCGGATTGAAAAATGCAGGGGCAACCTACCAAAGACTTGTTAATGCTATGTTCAAACCGCAATTGGGCAAAACTATGGAAGTCTACGTCGACGACATGTTAGTGAAGTCCAGGAAAGCAGCAGATCACATTGAACACTTAGCAGAAATGTTCGCAGTCCTTCGGAAATACAGAATGAAACTTAACCCTCTGAAATGTACATTTGGGGTCGAGTCCGGAAAGTTCTTAGGTTTCATCGTCAGTGCTAGGGGCATTGAGGCTAGTCCAGCTCAAATTACTGCCTTGAAAAAAGTTAAAGCTCCTAGAACGAAGAAGGAATTGCAGAGTCTCAACGGAAAGGTCGCCGCCCTGAGTCGGTTCATTTCCAAAGCCACTGATAAATGCATCCCATTCTTTGACGCCCTGAAGAAAGGGAAGAAGAATTTTGAATGGACTTCCGAATGCCAAAAAGCCTTCGATGAGTTGATCCGTCATATGGAAACGCCTCCAATACTTTCTAGGCCAGGCAATGGTGAGGATCTTCTTATATACTTGGCAGTATCATCTCATGCTCTAAGTGCAGCGCTGATACGGGAAGACAAAAGGATTCAACATCCGGTTTACTATATCAGCAAAAGACTCACTGGGGCAGAGCTGAATTACTCCAAGTTGGAAAAACTCGCCTATTGCCTACTAGTTGCATCAAGGAAACTGAGGCAATATTTCCAAGCTCATCCTATCAGGGTACTTACTGATCAACCTCTAAAGCAAGTCCTGTTTCGCCCTGAAACTTCGGGTCGCCTTCTAAAATGGAACATTGAACTCAGTCAATATGACATCACTTATCACCCCCGAAAAGCAATCAACGGACAAGCTTTAGCTGATTTCATTGCAGAATTCACAGAGAAGGATAATGGTGAGGATGAAACGATCAGTGATTCCCCAATCCAGTGGAAGATGTATGTTGATGGCGCAAGAAATGACTACTGTTCTGGAGCCGGAGTGGTACTTGAAACTCCTGAAGGTCGATCATTATGTTATGCATTAAGATTGGAATTTCCTTCAACAAACAATGAAGCAGAATATGAAGCTCTTATTGCAGGTTTGAAAATCGCTAAAGAGCTAAACATTCGAGCATTACAAATCTTCAGTGATTCTCAGCTTATTGTATGCCAAGTCAAGAAGGAATTTCAAACAAAAGGTGGAAACCTGCCTTCCTACTTGTCAAAGGCTTGGGAGCTCCTATGTGAACTCGATCACTATTCAATAAGCCACATTCCTCGGGAAGAGAATATGAAGGCAGATTCCCTCGCAAAGTATTCAAGTTCTGGTGAAGCTCAACTATTGGGATTGGTCCCTGTAGAAGTCCTTTCAGCACCAAGTATAGACGAGATGGATATAGACTGGATTATGAATGTATCTCAAGAACAAGAGTCATGGATGACTCCAATACTGGACTACCTACTCAGAGGTTCTCTGCCAGAAAATCTGATAGAAAGACGAAAGCTACTAAGGAAAGCCTCTCGCTATGTAATTCAGGATGGCCGATTGTACAGACGGGGATTCTCAATGCCATTGCTTCGATGTGTATCCCGGGAAGAGTCCAAAACAATCCTAGCTGAGGTGCATGGAGGAGAATGTGGTGATCATTCAGGTGGTCAAACATTAGCAAAGAAAATTCTCCGATACGGATATTTTTGGCCAGAAATTAATCGAGATGCTGCAGATTACTCCCGAAAATGTGACAGATGCCAAAGATTTGCCAAAATTCCTAGAGCACCTTCTACCGAACTCACACAGATGGTCAGTCCATGGCCGTTTGCGATTTGGGGAATGGATCTCATCGGGCCGCTACCAACTGCCAAATCAGGGATTAAATATGCTATTGTTGCAGTTGATTACTTTACTAAATGGGATGAAGCTGAACCATTGGCTACTATCACTTCTAAGAAAATGATAAGCTTTGTGACCAAGAATATCATTTGCAGATACGGTGTGCCTCAGAAAATAATCACAGACAATGGTACTCAGTTTGAAAGCGAGGAATTCCAGGATTTTTGCAAACGATTCAAAATCCAGAAAAGCTTTTCGGCAGTAGCCCATCTGCAGGCAAACGGGCAAGTGGAAGCAGTGAACAAGATCATCAAATCAACCATCAAAAAGCAACTCGAAAGAGCAAAAGGTGGTTGGGTCGATAAACTACCACTTGCACTATGGGCATACAGAACTACTCACAAAACTGCAACTGGGCATACTCCTTTTTCGTTAGCATACGGATCGGAAGCAATGATCCCGGTTGAAACAGAGGTCCCTTCACACCGAAGGATCCATTTCAATCAAGCAGAAAATGAGAAGCTACAACTTGAAGCGCTGGATCTCCTTGATGAAAAAAGAGATGAAGCTAACCTCAGAGTTGCAGCTCATCAGCAAAGGATAGCCAGACATTTCAATTCCAAAGTTCGTCAACGCAGCTTTGAAATTGGAGATCTAGTCCTGAAAAGAATTATGACCGCGACAGGTGTGTTTGGGCCAAATTGGGAAGGACCGTATGTAATAGGTCAGAAGCTTCTTGACGGCACATTCAAGCTCATCACTGTTGATGGAGATCAAATTCCAAGGGCATCGAACAGCAACCATTTGCGTCCATACTTTACTTGAAAATTTTGTTGAAACATTGTAAAAAGAATTATGAATGTATGATTCTTGTAATTGAAAGCAATTGTGAAACTAATGCAAGTAAATAATGAAAGAATATAAAGTGGATGTAGGCCCAATTTCATGGCCGAACCACTATAAATCTTGTGTTCCTTATTATTATTATATGTTTGCTTTGTTTTCGATATAAAAATACATAAAATGTATTGCTGAAATGTCGATTTAAATTTTTGCAGACAATGGAAATAAAACTTGCGCATAATAAGACCGAGTGATTCTCACCATCATTCAACAAACAAATTTCAAGTCATAAAGGCCCCGAATTCAAATCCTAGATAGGAAGTACTTCAATTGAACGGCCTATGATTTCGACAGAAACGGGTCCTTGCTAATAACTTGAGATTGTTTGAACGAACAAACATCCAATTAGGAAGCTAGTGCCCGTTCTCACGAACTTTCCTGACAATGAAGTACGCTTCCTTGGATTAAACAAGCCACTTGCGAGAAAAGGGGAATGAAAACTTGAAAAGAAAAAAAAAAAGAGGATCGCTGAAAAGGCATAAGCAAGTGAACAGAGGAACAACCAAAGCCATCATCGGCAGCACAAGTCCTCTTCGGAGGCACAACTCTTCGGAAAATAAAGACCTCTAATGGGTCATACGCCACAAAAAAGAAAGTTCTCTACTCAACAAAAAATATTGGAGGAGTCATGACCCTCCAACCATGAGAGAGTAACTTCCAGGCGATGAAAACCCTCTCTAAGGCACATTTCACCAGGAGTTGAAGTGTTATGACCGCTCTTCGGAATTTCACTTCACCAAAGTTGAAATGCAAACAAAATAAAAGCCCTCTTCGGAGGCCCATTTCACCAGGAGTTGAAGTGTTATGACCGCTCTTCGGGATTTCACTTCACCAAAGTTGAAATGCAAACAAAATAAAAGCCCTCTTCGGAGGCACATTTCGCCAGGAGTTGAAGTGTAACAACCGCTCTTCGGAATTTCACTTCACCAAAGTTGAAATGCAAAACAAGATAAAGACCTTCCTGGAAGCCCATGTTTCACCGAGATTGAAATAAAACTTCCAAGTGTTGAAACGTGAAAAGGCTTTCCTCGAAGGCACAACTCTTTGGAGGTACACGTTTCACCAAGATTGAAATAAAACTTCCAAGTGTTGAAACGTGAGAAATCCCTCCTCAGAGGTACGACCCCCTCCCGGGGACACAATTAAAAAGAATGGCCTCTTCAGAAGCCCACGTTTCACCGAGATTGAAATAAAACTTCCAAGTGTTGAAACGTGAAAAGGCTTTCTTCAAAGGCACAACACTTTGGAGGAACACGTTTCACCAAGATTGAAATAAAACTTCCAAGTGTTGAAACGTGAAAAAATCTCTCCTCAGAGGCACAAATTTTTATTAAAAAAAAAAAAAAAAACCTCATCTAGAGCGTACTTTAACTTTCAAAGGAAGAGCGATTTACCTATTCTAAAAAAAAAGGGGGGAGAAAGTTAAAGTACATTCAGAGGTCCGCTTTACCACATAGAAGAATTCACTTGGCAAAATGTATACACACGCAAAAGGAAAAAGTGATTTCTTCGAAGGACAAAGCGTAGAAACTTATATGAAGGAAGTTGCACTCTACGAAAATTCTCTTCGAGAATGAAGTAATTATTCTTTAGAAAACGAGAGTGCAAGTCCCCTCAAAGTATACGATATCGCAGTAAGCTCATGGTATGGGGGCAACATGGTATAGTTACATACAAAGTGGTATAGCTACGTCGGTAAAGTACGCTCAAAAAACATACGACAAGCTCACCGCAATATCACATAAATAAACTTGTACAAAAATGAATAATAAATGCATTCTCAAATTCAAACAAAAGTCTGTACAAATAAAGAATCATTTTATTCAATTGCAGATATTGCAGATACAGGTTTCAAAATAAAAAAAGCAGGGGCCGGTGCCTGCACAACATCCGACCATTACACAAAAAAGGAATCAAAAAGCTCAACTCTTCATTTCTTCTTGCCGCCTTTAGACCCTTTACCCGGCCGAGTGGTTAGCTTTTCGGGTCTTCCAGGTTGGTCTGAAGGCATAAGGGAAGAAGGGGAGGGAGGTACAACTGGCGCAATTTCCGGTTGCTCTTCAGTGGTGATAATTTTCTTCCCCCTCCTCTTCGATGTCCCATGCTTCTTTCTTCTCTGAGAAGAAGACTCACTCCCCGGAGTAACGAGAGCGGACAAAACTACGTCGTCAGAAGGAGTCCGCTCCGGAGAGATCTCGCCTCCTTCGAGTCCCTCATCTTTTTGCTCCTGCGAGGCAACAGGGTCATCCAAACCATGAAGAGCCTCAATTTTCTCCTCTTGTGACCCAGGTTGTGAAGCAGAAGGAGGAGTCACCTGAAGAGATGGAGGAGGAATAACCAGAGAAGGCGAAGTCTGCACGGCACTTGTTGTTTCAACTGCAGAAGAAGAAAAATTGAAAATGTTAGTATCTTCCCGAAAGAAGGGAGATATGGGTTCATCGAGATTCAAGAGGTAATCGAGAAGCTCATCAAATTTTTGAGGAATAAGCAGGCAATCCACCTGAATCGGACCAATGTCGAAATTACTTGAAGATATTGGCTTTGTCAGTTCAATCTCATAATTCTGAGCCCCAATGTCCTCCAAAGCCTCTTCATCAGTAGGGGTGATTACCCCAGTTCTTGTAGGAGGCGGCAAATGAGCACTAGGGCCTGTAATGTCCACCTCGGGAGAAACTAGAGGACGTTCGGAGATGGTAGGCGGTACTTCTTTTTCAGAACGCTCCTCTTCCGCCATCCCGGCCCGCGCTCTGGCAAGCTGCTCCTTACCCTTGGCAAGAGCGGCACGGGCTTCGTCATCAAGATAATGCTCTTCAAGGGCTGACTCAGCATATCCAGCACCTTTACCACCGAGCATATCAAGTGCTGTCTCCCAAACTTCAGCCGGTGTGATTTCATACTTGGGGCCTAGGAAGGCAAGGCTTCCACGCCCCAAGACGCTGTGCAAGTAGAAGTCGAATAATGTTGAGCTGATGCTGTTTTTGGTCGCCTCATGAGATTCTTCAGCTGCGATTCTGCCGGCGACAGCCTCATCACGCTCCCTTTCAGTTTTGGCAAGCTGAAGCTTAAGCATTTGTATCTCCGCCTCCTGGGAGTTGTTTTTCTTTCGGAGCTCAGCAATATCAGTAGCATAGCCTTCACTGATTCTTTTTTGTACTTCTAGCCTGTCTTCGGCATCCCTTTGGCTAGCGTGAGCGTCTCTCACTTGTTTCAGGAGCACTTCTTCTTTTTGAGAATAGGAAGTAGAGGAAGCAGCAAGCTCATGTTTCAATTCCTCGACTTTTGCTTCAAGCTCCTCATTGTAAGAAGTAATGTTCCTCATCTCGGTGTCGTGTTGCTCAACGACCTTTTGCCATTCGGCCTTATCGTTTTCCATAGTAAGCATGGCCTCTATGTTGGCACGGTTAACTCTTTGAAGCTCATCGACAAGCTTCTGCCAGTTTGACATCCTCTCGATATCAAGTTTGACGGCGTCAAGATTGCGCAACATGGCAGACTTGTCGATGGGGACCAAGTCTAGGTCGAACCTCACTCCCTTAAGGCACCATTAAGGAAACCGGCTCTGCAGAGTAGCAGGACCCGGTCCAACTTGAAATTTGGGCCTGCTAATTATCGTTTGAATATCTGATTTCCCAAGAGCGGGAGAGTCAGAAGGAATGTCGAGCGAGGCAGGAGTAGTAACTTTCTCAGGAGTAGTAGAGGCCTGCTTTTCACTGTGACGGGCTCGTTTGCTTAAGTCTTCACCCATGTGACCTTTTCCTCGATCGTCATGAGATTTTCTCTTGTGGGAGTCATCGCCTTTTTGCCAAGAATCATGGCGCTCTTCTCTCTCCCTTCTTTCACGATGTTCTTCTTCAATCCTCCTTTCATGAGCCTTTCGGGCAGCCCTCTCTTCATCCGACTCTCTGTAAGAAGGAAGGTAACGCCTGTAATCATACTGGCTACGCCTCCCGTAGCGCTGGAAATCGTCATAGTACGAGCCGCTGCGCCCCATAGGAGAATCTGGAATTAAAATAATAAGCTTTAGAAATCTTTAAAGTACAAGAAGATAAGTGCATAGAAGTGATGAGAAATTCTAAGTGTGTGTGTTGTGCAAACTACGCGCATTAATCTACGAACCACTCTTTATTTGGGGAGTGGTTGTGGGTGTAATAGTTAACGTCAACTCTTGAGTCGACGACGACTGTTGCAAAATAGAAGTAGCTTCAACTACTGAAGAAGAAATCCCGGTAGTAGTAGGGTCGTCTTTGAAGATCTCTTGTGAAGTAGCGAAGAGGTCGCTCAATCCTTCGAAGGTATCGTCCCTGCTTTGCTTGACAGGACTGGATTTCATAGCCTTTTCACCAGATTCTTGTGAATGGTGAGAGGATCCCTGAGGCTCTTCTTCCTCGATAACCGGGGCAAGTTTACCAGATGGCCCCGCAACATCAACAGAAGTGGAGCACTTCACCAGCGAAGATTCAGGAGTCTTTATCGGAGAATCGGGGACTTCTGTTGGAACTTCATGAGCATGCATAGAGCGAGAAGTGTGTAGAAGCCCATGTTGATGTAAAAATTCATCCCTCAACAGAAATTTTATGCTCCTCTCTTCTGTGGCCACGGCACTCAACCTCTCAAAAACTTGCTTATGAATTGGGTCTCTAGAAGGGAGAGGAAGTGCTGAAAGGAACAAAGAATGAAATTAGCAACTGAAAGTTCGGATCTCGAAAAAGTTTCAAAAACGGAAAAAATAGAAACACTAATCTTACTTCCTACTCTCCAGATGGCATAAAACCCTGAGGGACAGCGGGCAAAGAAAAACTGGTTCAAAAACCCATGAACGCTTTCAGTAAGATCGGAGATGAGCTTGCGGTTTCTGGCACTTCTCACAATAATGAGGGAAGGATGATCTTTACTCTTTGCAAATGAGCACAGATAGCGAATTTCTTCAAAACTCGGTAGGCGATCAAGGGTTCTTCTAAACAAAACACATAACCCCGTCAAGATGGCATAGCCATTGGGATGAAGTTGAAACGGAGAGATTGTCAACCGAAGGAGAAGAGTTCGAAGAAAGTCGTTAAAAGGAGGAATCGCCCCACTTAACCACATTTGGCGATTGACTGCAACAAAGCCATAGGGAGGATTGTCAGCAGTATCACTTGGCCCAGGTAGAAGAACGTCACTTTCAGCAAAGCCAAATTGAGTGCGCAGCTGGACAAACGCTCTCGAAGTTAGAATAGTCGAGGTTCTCTCCGGAGGATTCTCTATGGGAACAGCTATCGGAAAAGTTTCTTCCTCTTGAGTTACCACTTCTTCTTCTTGGTGGGAAGTCATTCTACATAAACAACTGGGTATTCAAACATGAAGGTGCACGTTTCCTAAAGTGTGTGAAGTGTTGTGTAAAATCAATCAAGCAGTGAACAAATATAACTGGAATGAAAACTAGCAAGCATTCATTAGTTATGAAATTCAGGGACTATTGTTTTAAGCCTAAATATGCAAGTAAGATGTTGATGCAGATAAATCAGTTCAGATTATTGATACTTTGCATTAATGTTTAACTTTAATTGATTGATTCACAAACATTTCATGCAGTGTAATTAAGTTGCTTGTCTTGTCTTGACTAATCTGTCATCTGACATGGGCAGTCAATGGCAGTATTTTCGCCTTGGTTTTCTTTGTTTGTTATTTTCAGCAGGTTAGCAGCTTATAAGTTAATGCGATCTGTGAAATAATACACTGAGATTCAAGCAAATTTAAAGTTGGGGCAGTTCAAAATTTAGGCAACTTAGTTTGGCAGTTCAAGTTAGAAACTCAAAGTGGATCTATGCTCTCAAAAAGTCAGCATGCCCAAAGCTTAAGTGTTAACTCGGCAGCGGTTTAAGAGCCAACTCGGTCACGGTTTAAGGGCTTAGCTCGGTCACGACTTAGGGGTTAACTTGGCTGCGGTTCAAGGTTAAATCAGTAGAAGGTTAAATCGGCAGATTTCCCCAAGGATTAACTCGGCCACAGTATAAGGCTTAGATCGGCAGAAGAATAGGTTGGCAGATTTCCCCCAAGTGCTCACACGGCCACGATCTAAGGATTGGGTCGGCCAAAAGCTAAGTCACTTCAAATCACCGGGTCGCATCTAAATCAATACCTCGCCCCACTCAACCCGTTAACCCATTAGCCACTCCCTCAACCAAGAAACCCTCATTTCATTTATGCTATTTCATGCTATCGGATCATCCACTAAGTCAGTTCAAAATCACCCAAATTCAATGCTTAGCCATCCTAATGCAAATCAAAATCATCTAGCCAGAAGCAGTGCACCATCTCCATTATCTCGTTGATCATTTAGAGCCAAAACCAAGCAAACTCGAGCTCACAAACTACTGGCGCAATGAGGTTCGCAGTAAAAAAGCGCGCAAGAGGTGGGTTCGATTTGAATAGAATTCGTGAATCGATGACAATAAGGGATCAAGAGAAGAGCAGGTTTTACTTACGTGATGAACAACAAAGACTATCGGTGATTGTTTGGAATGGAATCGCCTTTTGGAGCTCGAGAAAGTCTTTAATGGCAGAAGCAAGAGAGTAAGTAATGAGAAGAAAGGAGAGAATATGTGACTTATAGTAGAGAGACCTGAAGCGGCGCGTGTGACCAAACTGTTAGGTCGTAGAGGACCTACCGACCTAAAGAGTGGACGAGTTAGAGGATATCGAAGCACACGACCTAACCAGTAGGCGTATACTTCGAGGGGCAATTGTTAACTCCGCCTCGGTTTGGACTCAGCGACTTGAAACGATACCGACCTAAGACTCAAAGAGATGCCGACCTAAGGCCTAAGGGGTATGCCGACCTAACACTTCAACAAGTATGCCGACCTAATACTTTAAAAAGGCTACCGACTCAACATAGATACCGACCTAACAGTCTAGGGAGATTGCCGACTTAACTGGTTGCCGACCTAACTGCCTTAACAGGAATGCCGACCTAAGGCCGAAAAGGGATACCGACTTAAGAGAGGTGCCGACCCAATGCTCTAGCATGTATACCAACCTAAGACTTAAAGAACGCCGACCCAAGATAGCTACCGACCTAAGTCGCGGCCGACCTATGACCAATGTTAGCTCGTTCACGACTCAAGAAAAGGAAGATGAGTTCAATGCAGCTACTCAGCACAGCAGCCTCTTAACTCGTGCACGATTCAGCTCCCAGTTATCTCGGTCACGACTCACGACCTAATTTGAGTCGTGAACGACTTAAAGCTATTAAATGCAAACCCGAGGCCGTATTACTAAGAAGGGGTAGTGTTGACTCGGAGGCGACCTAGGAATTGTGCAAGTGAACTCCTGTGAAGCCATGAAGAGGCCAGATGGACCGGCTACGACTCATATTAAGTCGGCTACGACTTAACTTAAATCGGCCACGACTTAGGACTTGGCAATAATTCCAGACCGAAACTCTCTATAAATAGGCAACTACCTCCAACATTCGAAGGACTTTTGGGCACATTCTCTTCATACACCGTTGCCTTGCTGCATTGAGAACTTCATCAACACTTAGAGCTTTCAAGATTAGAAGAATTCATCAAAGAACTCCACGAAGAAACCACACATCTTCAACATGGATTTAAGGACTTTAATCGACATTGAAGCTTAAGACTTGTTTCAAACCACTTGTAATTTGAAGCATATTGTACTTGAGAAGAGTTGTATCAGCTTGTAACGAGATCATTAATAAAAGTACTTAAAGTGGACGTAGGCTATACCCTTAAGCCGAACCACTATAAAATTGTTGTCGTTTACCGCTTTTCTACTGTTTTCTGCTTGTAATCTGTTCCCGAGCTTTCGGGTGGTGCTTTCACAACTATAACTCATACACCGGGGTGTTAGCGTTCAAATTTTAGCGTTAACACGTTTGAAATCCTCCAACTCGTCTCCTGAGCTCAATAGCATTCTAAACTGAATCTGCAATACTAGGTCTGATCCGAACATTATAATAAAATAACACTCGAGTCAGTCTGAAAAACTAGCGTGAGAAAAACACACGCAATTTGAATTATTAAAGTTATCAAAACCCTTTGAAAAACAAAGGTATCTCGTAAGACTGCGTCACACATAAACACGACGGGTTTTTCCCTTACGATAATCAAAACATTTTATAGAAAATCCAGCGATATTATAATAGTGTCTAAGTAAAAATACTCATTCAAATAGCTGAAATTGTTATATTAATTAAATTCCAACATACTAGGCTTTATAAACAAAACCGTAAAAGCTCATATTAGAGAACGGATTCCATACAATGATTGGGCACTGGGGTACCGCCCATCATAGTATACCTCTAGAAAAATGTATTGAGGACCTCATCTGGATCCCCTACTACACAAGGCCAGTCTATCCCTAACCTGGATAGAACCGAATATGTTTTCACCGCGAGTGTTCCACCCTTAAAAATCGAGCGCTCCTTTTTTCATGCACAACCATATCCATAGTTTATATATATTTCTGAGGGTATCTAGAAAAGTGATAACATACCCTAATTGGGTGTGACCCACTTAGCCTTGCTGCATCTTCCATGTTTTAGTCATTTTCGGATGATGGGATTGAGGCTAAACGTTAACTTTCAAAAAAATTCCACTTAGAATGCTCATCGTCCTCCAATGACGATATCTTGATAGCATTTGTCCATATAAGTTGTCTTAAGTCTGGACAAACCGAGTCACCGTCTTCACTATCTTCATGATATCTATTTGTAACATTCAAACCAGATCTAAAAGGTTTTACGATAATTAAATATGATCCCGGTCTCTGCGAAACGATAAACGAAATCGACCAATATTGATAGACGGTTATTTAACTATCAAATAACATTTATAAGTAGTAACTAGGCCATTATTTATAATTCTTTAAACATTCCTTTCAAAATATCTTTACAAAGATATATATATTCAAATCTCTTTCAAATTTATCAATATTTGAAAACATTTTCGAATACTTGTTTCCATAACAGGATATTTCCACCCATAGCCCACTTCAACACTTAGTGAAATATTTCCAACTTCGATTTATAATCTATTACTTAGAAAATATCTCGATATAAATCCTTCGGCTCTAAATATTTTTCAAAATCCTTCCTTTCCAACACATTGGAAAATATTCTAAGCCAACTTTACGAAATCATTTCTAATATCAATACTTAGGAGTTTTTCTTATCCTATCTCCTATACTTTCGGAATTTATATTAGTTCCTTTTACGTTTTCCAAAGTCTATTATACTCACTTGTATTCTCGTTTATCCATTTACAACTTCTAAAACCATCTCCGTTTTCACATCTCAAGAGAGTTTATAAATAAATAAAATTCATTTTCAAAACTCTATATATGTATAATAAGTATTTTTAAAGAATGATAATTTATTTTAAAAAAACACGTTTAAGTAATTTTTTAAGATTTTAAAATACTTTAATAAACATCGATATTTCATTCCCTATTTCAGTTTCAAATAAAAATTGATTTATGAGGCTTATTATAAAATTAGAAATTTATTTCAGTTAATATTAAATATTCGAAAAAAAATTCACTTCCGAAGTATTTTATTACCGAACAACTTTTAATTACATAGTTTGAATAAATAAAAATTCTGTTTTAAAACAATTTAACTTCTCGATAAATATATATATTATCCCAAAAACCAATTCAATTACAAATCCCTCTCGATTCATAACACATCGATATCATTCCGATTCCTAACCATTTTCGCTTTTCCAAGTAGAATCCACTATATTTTCTCCAAATCCCATATCTCAATATAAATCCACAACATGAATTTATATCCCCAATTTATCAACTTATATCATTTCCCAATATTTATAAACATCGTTTATAAATTTATAAACTCTTTTGAGTTTCACTTGATTATAAAACTAAATCTTATTTATAAAATCTTTTTTTATAAATCCATTTGCTAATAAATTCCATTTATTCCACAAATCTATTTTTAATATCGATTTCAACCCCTCTTTATATTTCCAGAAATATCATTTAAAAATCCATCTTTTAAAAAAAATCCTTTATATAAATTATTATAAAATCTCTATCTAAAATATTTTTTGTCGAATAGTTAAATATTAACCAAAATCAATTATCGTTTTTATCCATACAATTTCTAATAAAATAATCCATATTTTGATATAAATATTTTTACATTCAAAATCCACTTTTATATCCTTTCAAGTCTCAAAAATAATATTTATGGTATTTAAAATACCAAAAGCTAGGCCAATGCTACTATAGCATCCAATAATTCACATAACAACAATAATCTAAAATAGATTTTTTTTCTAACATATCATATATTATTATATATGAAAAACAATCAATATAAGTTTTGAGGAATTCAGTTGGATCCCTCCAACTTGTTTTCCCTGCTTCCATAGATGATAATATAACATAAAAACACCAATAACATTTTGAAGGGGATATCACAATATATAGGATCATCCGCTATTATGTGGGACGCATAGGGTCTATCCGCTAAATATGCGGGAAAATATCCAACTACTAAGACACATACACACTCTACTATATACATGATAACATCCAAATTGATAATAATTTATAAATTCAACCGATCATTCAATACTTTATTTTAACTATTTAAAATTTAAATTCGGCAATTTAAATGAGTGAGAATTTCTCACCTTGATTTATTTTGCAATCCATTCCAATTTTTAATTCCATCGCGTAGAACTTGCAACTACAAATCCATCGTGATTTATCCCTTGATTTTGTGTCTCGTATGAAATTTAATTTAAATTTCATTAGCTACCTAACAAATTTAAATAACTAACTACGAAATTAATATAGCTATGGTATTTTAAGTTCACCTTCACGGCTGTCGTTATTGTCCAAAATAGATGTCGACCCCCTTCGTTTCCACTCGTGCGAAGCCCTACATCACGAACTGCCCCCACCTTGTATCCCCTATCCCTAACCCTAAACATTCAAACCACTTGAAATCTCAGTTTTAAAATCTTACTAGCTCAATTATAATTCAAAATCCAATATTTAAACCATTTAAATATTCCAAATTAAATATCGAAAAATCCTGGTCGTTACATTCCTCCCCTCTTAAAAGAATTTCATCTCCGAAATTACTAAGGCAGAAAAATGCTCCAAACCCCTTAACTTTCATAAACCTACTTAGTTAAAACTCGACATTCACTTTTTCAAATCCTTAAGTTCTCATACAAAACATTTAATTTTCCTTTCTCAACTAGAACCCTTTACTTCAAATCGCAATTCGAAACCAACTTTTCGTTAACAAAAATTTTCAAAATGTTTCTAACACCGTAAATTTCAAAAAAATTTGGCAAAGTCTCCCTTGTACGTTCGACCTTTTGAAATATGGCAAGTGAGATAAAAACATATACATCGACCCACACGGTCAAAAAATACAACATACATCAAAAAATTTATATTTTGCGATATTTAATCCGAAAACGTACCATAAGTTAGCATTTTTAAGCGAGTGGCTTGTTTTATATGCAGTTTGCATGACCAAATTCAAGCAAAACAATTTCATATACCTATACTTACACAATTTAAACACGAAAGTACAAAACATGAAAATTTAACAAATTTCATTCGTTTAAAAAGCTAAACACATACTTAGCACCATTAAGCATGTTAAACATGTATTTATAAGCAATCACAATGTTCCAATACTACTTTAGTTGCTTTCAATCGATTTTCATACCATTTTATTCAATTTGAATGATTTACAACACAATTTACTTGCATTCGATTCATATTTATACCAAACAAACTCATATCCATTCCAAATTGATTTAAAAATCAATTTACTCACTTCCTGTTAATTTGTAGAATTTTATTTACTCCCATTCATAACAAACGACAATATTTCCATGATAATTTGAGAATATTCATTTAATAAAGTATCCATCTTAGTTTATAGCTATTTTAAATTGATTCCAAATTAATTTTTCATTCAATTCTATTCCATTTCAAATTGATTCTTAATCAGTTCATTTATATTCCATTCATATCCACATTTATCATATTCAAATCCATTTTATTAAGCTCGGAATCATTCCATGCTATTTACTTATGAATTATTTCATAAATTTTTTTGAGCCAAGCTCCCATTTAAAATATTAACTTAAGTTAATTTGTTTATTTTTAATTTATCAAACTATATACCTTAAGTTCATTACTCTTGCAACCAAATTCCATTTAAATTTTTAAATGATTCTTAATCGGTCAAATTCCATTCCATTTACTAATTAATGTAATTAGTTCATTCACTCAATCCACTTTAAAATTTAATTTCAAGCTCGAATTTATTTAAACGACACCCACGGTCATACTCAATTTACTTACACTCAAATTGATTTTGTTTATAACTCAAGTTATCATCGTTGCAAACCCTTTCCATTTTATTCGACGGCATTTCAAAATATATTTAATTTGATTACTTTTAAGTCGAATTCTCTTTAACTCAAGTTTTATTTCCAATATTCAATTTGCTAACAATCCATCAAATTAGTTAATTACATTTTCCGTTTCACAATTAGATTTTTATCCTGAAATCATTCCATTTAATTTACTTGAGTTTAATTTCATTTTATAATCCAAGTTAAGATCTTATTTCTTCACTTTAAAATATCACACCATTTTTATTTTATTTTTCTATTTCACTTTCCAATTATAAAAGTTACACAATTTATTTTCTTCACAATTCCCTAATTTTCCACTTTAAATTTTATTCCATCAAAATTTTATGGTTTATTGTTGTATAATCACTTTACAATCCAAGTTATATACATAACTCTATTCGATGTCATTTCTAGTTCCAATTCAATTTTTAGTTACTTAGCTCAAGTTAAATTTTTTTCACTTTAACTTACTCAAGTTAAAATTTATTTCCAAAATTCAATTTCCGTAATTTTTTTAAAATCATTCAACATTTATAAGCTCATAACTTATTTACTTCTATTTCAAAAACATTTAATAAGGATTTCAAAATTCAAATATCTGGTATTTATTTCAAGTCGCTTCGGAATCAAATATATATATAAACACACACACACACACACACACACACACACTCTCTTAGATTTAACAAAACACTTCCTTGGATTTTGAACTCAAACTTGGTTTTATCCAAAATTAATTCCCACGGAATTTTTAAAAAACGTTTGTTTTCTAGCGAAAATTTCCAAATCAATTATTTCGGTAGCAACCCATCACTAAGAAACTCAAAACTGAGCACTAATGATACAACCGTAATCACCAGAGTTATTTTCCAGTGACTATAGCGAGTTTAGTGCTTCATCAATTTCAAAATCCATTTAAACAATTTCCATTCAAAAACAATCCAAATAAAATCACTATTATTCATTTTCACAACACATTGGAAAATATTTCCAAAAATCTCAGGAATTTAATTTTTTTTCAAATTATGGTTTTAATAAATTTTAGTTTTAACTCAATTGTATAATTCATACTTATACAATCTCCATTTAGTTATATATAACCATTCCAATTTTATAATCTTGTTTTTTATTATAATAATAACATCTAAACACATCAATTTACTATAATAATTTTAGAAAATTATTACTTTTATGTCAAAATATACTTTGGGTAAAATTATTCCATTTACCCACTTTTAAAATAATACTATGTTCATTTATCGTGTTCAAGTGTTTAGAAACTCCTACCGATTTAATGGCGTCCCACTACTCGACCAGAATTTATATGCCACTCAACAAATAAATCAACACAATATACTATTCACTTACAAATACGTGCTTATATCTATTTATACTCTCAAACTCATTCTAGGGCACTTCTGACCCTATCTCTAATGAGTAATTCCCACCAAAGCCAAGGTTCTCACTTAACATTTAGCTCTGATACCATTTTCTAATGGCCCACTTTTTCGTGCAGTCTAAGCTGACAAATAAATTGCACTTGTCAACTCAAATTGAACAAAAAGGTGGATTGTTAGGGGTGAAGAAGGAAACGATAGAGTAAATAGAAGAACACAGAATCGACAATGCAGCGGAACAAAATATAATATACAATACTAGATTTTTATACAAAAGAATCTATAGCTGTTTATTTCTTACAATCATCAGAGTACAACAACCAATAGATCAATCTGGATAGTTATAATAACTTGTCCGGATATACATAACTCACACAGCACAAATAACCAAGTACGTGATATACATCTAAAATCCTCTAGCTTGTCTCCTGAGCTCCATTGCATTCTAACTAGAATCTGTAATATTGGGTCTGACCCAAGCATTATAACAAAATAACACCCAAGTCAGTCTGTTAAATCAGCGTGAGAAAAAAAACTCAATTTGAATTATTAAAGTTATCAAAACCCTTTGAAAAATAAAGAAATCTTGTAAGACCGCATCACATATAAACACGACGGGCTTTTCCCTTACGATAACCAAAACATTTTATAGAAAATCCAGTGATATTATAATAGTGTCTAAGTACAAATACTTAGTCAAATAGCCTAAATTATTACACTAATTAAATTCCATCATACTAAGCTCTATAAACAAAATCGTAAAGGCTCGTATTGGAGAATGAATTTCATATAATGACTGGGCTACAGGGGTATCGTCAATCATAGTGCATCTCAAGAAAAATATAACGTGGACCTCGCCGGGATACTCGGCCACACAAGAACGGCCTACCCCTTACCTGGATAGAACCGAATATGTTATCACCCTGGGTGATCCCATCCTTAAAAATCGAGCGCTTCCTTTTTTTGCACAACCATATCCATAGTTTATATATATTTCTAAGGGTATTTAGAAAAGTGATAACATACCCTAATTGAGTGTGACCCACTTAGCCTTGCTACATCTCCCATGTTTTAGTCATTCCTGGTTAATGAGGCTTGAGGCTAAATGCTACCTTTCAAGAACAATTCTATTTAGAATGCTCATCGTCCTCGAATGACGATGTCCTGATAGCATTCGTCCATACAAGTTGTCTTAGGTCTGGACAAATCGAATCACCCTCTTCACTGTCTTCACGATATCCATTCGTAACGTTCATTCAGATGGAAGTGGTTCCGGATAATTAAATCCGGTCACGACCTCTTCGAAACCATTAACGAAATTAGCCAATATTGATAGTCGGTTATTTAACTATCAAACAACATCCATAAGCAGTCACTAACTCATTTTCTAACTTTGATTTATAATCCATTACTTAGAAAATGTCTCGATACAAATCCTTCGTCTCTAAATATTTTTTTTAGACCCTTCCATTCCAACACATGTGAAAATATTCCAAGTCCACTTCACAAAATCATTTAAATATCAATACTTAGGAGTTTTTCTTATCCTGTCTCCTAAATTTCCAGAATTTATATTCATTCCATTTACGTTTTCCAAAGTCGATTATACTCACTTGTAATCTCGTCTATCCATTTACAACTTCTAAAACAATCTCTGCTTTCACGTCTCGAGAGAGTTTATAAATAAATAAAAATCATTTTCAAAACTCTATATATGTATAATAAGTATTTTTAAAGAATGATAATATATTTTTTTAAATAGATTTAAGTAATTATTTAAGATTTTAAAATACTTTAATAAACATTGATATTTCATTCCCTATTTCATTTTCAAATAACAAATTGATTTATGAAACTTAATATAAAAATTAGAAATTTATTTCAGTTAAAATTAAATATTTGAACAAATCAACTTCCAAGTATTTTATTACTAAAGCAGCTTTAAATTACATAGTTTGAATAAATAAAATACTCTTTTAAAAAATTTATCTTCTTGATAAAAATATATATTTTTAAAATCCTAGTAACCAATTCAATTATAAATCCCGCTCGATTCATAACACATCGATATCATCTCGATTCCTAACCCTTTTCACTTTTCAAAATAGACTTCACTATATTTTCTCCAAAACCTATTCTCATATCTCGATATAAATCTAAACCATGAAATTATATCCTCAATTTATCAACTTATATCATTTTCCCTTATTTATAAACATAATTTATAAATTTACAAACACTTTTGAATAGATGTCACCTTCAAATTTAAATAACTAACTACGAAATTAATATATCTATGGTATTTTAAGTTCACCTTCACGGCTGTCGTTACTGTCCAAAATAGATGTTGACCCCCTTCTTTTCCACTCGTGCGAAGCCCTACATCACGAACTGCCCCCACCTTGCATCACCTATCCCTAACCCTAAACATTCGAACCACCATAGCCAATGACGACCTTCTCCCTTGATTCACTTCAAGCAGCAGCGACCAAGACTAAATCGTGAGTCCTCCACATATCGCGCATACGCGCTCCCTTCCTCCAGCACCATCATCACCATGCATCCTTCAAATTGAACCATGATCAAACCCCTAGGTCGCCTCGATCAAACTTCAACGTCGCCTAGCCCAAAGTCGCAGCTACCATCGCTGGTCCTTCCATCTTCGTGCGCGAGCTTCACTCCATCGTATCGCGATGAGCAAATATGCAAGCGCCTCCACTTATTTCCTTCGAGCGATTCTTATTTCGTTCTCGTTTTTTTTTCTTTTTTTATTCGACGGGTTTTCTTCTGAAAGAAAAGGAATGGATTAAATCGCGATTTTAAACAAGCAGGGGAAGGCTCATACGCAATATCATTCTCTTTTTTTGTTCCATTTTGAAGAAGGAGAATAGAACGCGTTTTAAAACGATGAAAGGGGCAGTTACGTATGAAGTTTGGTGACGTTGTGGTGAAGGGATAGGTCGGCTGAGGGTAAGTTCGATGGGTTGAAATGATAACTGACGTGAATATATACTATCAAATTTCAAAATATCTGGACATTTATCTGAATCTTTATCGATGTGTTCCACTTGGCGTTCCTAATATTATACCGCTATTCAAACTAATGGAACAAGCCTCGAGCTCCAGTTCAATCGTACTGAGAAGATAGCTTTTTAAATCGATTATTTAAATTAAATTCATTAAACAATTTCTAGGCATTTTCAAATCGAACAACCAAACGGAAAATCCAAACACTACGAGATTTGAAATCCGATAATAATACACTACTACAGATCTTATAAAATTAGTTTTGTTGAAATCCGGGACTTGATCCCGGAAGGCTATTTTATTGTGTCGATTTCGACGATTTCAAAAATTGTCGAAATCACTTGAAATCTCAGTTTTAAAATCTTACTAGCTCAATTATAATTCAAAATCCAATATTTAAACCATTTAAATATTCCAAATTAAATATCGAAAAATCCTGGTCGTTACATTCCTCCCCTCTTAAAAGAATTTCATCTCCGAAATTACTAAGGCAGAAAAATGCTCCAAACCCCTTAACTTTCATAAACCTACTTAGTTAAAACTCGACATTCACTTTTTCAAATCCTTAAGTTCTCATACAAAACATTTAATTTTCCTTTCTCAACTAGAACCCTTTACTTCAAATTGCAATTCGAAACAAACTTTTCGTTAACAAAAATTTTCAAAATCTTTCTAACACCGTAAATTTCGAATTTTTTTGGCAAAGTCTCCCTTGTACGTTCGACCTTTTGAAATATGGCAAGTGAGATAAAAACATATACATCGACCCACACGGTCAAAAAATACAATATACATCAAAATTTTTATATTTTGCAATATTTAATCCGAAAACGTACCTTAAGTTAGCATTTTTAAGCGAGTGGCTTGTTTTATATGCAGTTTGCATGACCAAATTCAAGCAAAACAATTTCATATACCTATACTTACACAATTTAAACACGAAAGTACAAAACATGAAAATTTAACAAATTTCATTCGTTTAAAAAGCTAAACACATACTTGGCACCATTAAGCATGTTAAACATGTATTTATAAGCAATCACAATGTTCCAATACTACTTTAGTTGCTTTCATTCGATTTTCATACCATTTTATTCAATTTGAATGATTTACAACACAATTTACTTGCATTCGATTCATATTTATACCAAACAAACTCATATCCATTCCAAATTGATTTAAAAATCAATTTACTCACTTCCTGTTAATTTGCAGAATTTTATTTACTACCATTCATAACAAACGACAATATTTCCATGATAATTTGAGAATATTCATGTAATAAAGTACCCACATTAGTTTATAGCTATTTTAAATTGATTCCAAATTAATTTTTCATTCAATTCTATTCCATTTTAAATTGATTCTCAATCAGTTCATTTATATTCCATTCATATCCACATTTATCATATTCAAATCCATTTTATTAAGCTCGGAATCATTCCATGCTATTTACTTATGAATTATTTCATAAATTTATTTGAGCCAAGCTCCCATTCAAAATATTAACTTAAGTTAATTTGTTTATTTTTAATTTATCCAACTATATACCTTAAGTTCATTACTCTTTCAACCAAATTCCATTTAAATTTTTAAATGATTCTTAATCAGTCAAATTCCATTCCATTTACTAATTAATGTAATTAGTTCATTCACTCAATCCACTTCAAAATTTAATTTCAAGCTCGAATTTATTCAAACGACACCCACGGTCATATTCAATTTACTTACACTCAAATTGATTTTGTTTATAACTCAAGTTATCATCATTTCAAACCTTTTCCATTTTATTCGACGGCATTTCAAAATATATTTAATTTGCTTACTTTTAAGTCGAATTCTCTTTAACTCAAGTTTTATTTCCAATATTCAATTTGCTAACAATCCATCAAATTAGTTAATTACATTTTCCGTTTCACAATTAGATTTTTATCCTGAAATCATTCCATTTAATTTACTTGAGTTTAATTTCATTTTATAATCCAAGTTAAGATCTTATTTCTTCACTTTAAAATATCACACCATTTTTATTTTATTTTTCTATTTCACTTTCCAATTATAAAAGTTAAACAATTTATTTTCTTCACAATTCCCTAATTTTCCACTTTAAATTTTATTCCATCAAAATTTTATGGTTTATAGTTGTATAATCACTTTACAATCCAAGTTATAACATAACTCTATTCGATGTCATTTCTAATTCCAAGTCAATTTTTAGTTACTTAGCTCAAGTTAAAAAAAATTCATTTTAACTTACTCAAGTTAAAATTTATTTCCAAAATTCAATTTCCATAATTTTTTAAAATCATTCAACATTTATAAGTTCATAATTTATTTACTGCTATTTCAAAAACATTTAATAAGGATTTCAAAATTCAAATATCTGGTATTTATTTCAAGTCACTTCGAAATCAAATATATATATATATACGTAACGACCTGAAATTTTCGAACCCGAAAATTCCAGATAGTTATGAAAAGAAGAAAGAGATAGAAGAAGAAGAACAGAAAACACCAAACATCTCACATTCGTCGCGGATAAAATATAATAATAAATAATAAAAGTTTACAGAAGAATACTATATCGGTCGATTACATTTAATATACATCAAAGTTTCACATATATACAGTCACAGAATATATACAATTATCATGCCTCAGGTTAACAATGATATATACAGCAGAAATACTCTATACGCTATTGCCATCCAGCTCGCCTTCTGAGCTCCAGAACGTACCTACCTGAAAATCTGTAATACTCGGTCTGACCCGAGCATTACACCAAAGTAACACCCGGTCAGGCTGGAAACCAGCGTGAGTAAACCCAACTAACATGGAATACCAAAGCGAACAACTTATATAAACCCGGGGTAACTTATATCAATTTAACAAATTCACAATTTGCTACAAACAACACTTATTCCACACATCAATTTCTAAGTACCAAACTTAGATAAAATAATCAAATTTACTTAAATCATTTCATTCCAGCCTATTTATTTCACAAATCAATTTATAAAATTCAAAGTGGTTCGGGTATTTCCCAAATACCCGACCCCGGTCTCTTCGAAACTCATGTTATCCTAACCCAAATTTATTCTAATGAAATACACAACATTTCATATCAGAGATATCAACTCATTCAAAACATCCAATACCATTCAATCATCCATAAGCAAAACTCAAACACATACAAATCAATTCGATTGATTTTATTGAATTTCAAATCTCAATCTCTTAGATTCCTTCATTTAACGTTAATTAATCCCAAATCAATTAATTGGTCAACCCATCATTATTCATCTTAATTAATCGCCTTGGATTAATTATTATTTTTTCAATTAAGTTAAAGTAATTATCTTTAATTAATTTCACGTAATTAATTATCCTTAATTCCAATCAATAAGTAATCCTATTTGCTTCACAAATTAATTAACAATATTAATTACATTAATCCTTAATTAATTTACTTCTTATAAGTCACTTACATTGATTTAGTTTCTTAACTAATATATCTCTATGATTTCAATTTATTCTAATCTGATTTAATTACTCTTTTATAATGGAAGTTTTAAAGGAATTTAAAACTAAATTTATTTTTAAATTCAAGTCAATTTACAATTACACTTTAAAATTCAAGTTGTTAAACACTTAATATTTAAAAACACTTTATTTGTTTGATTTAGAACTAGTTTTAAATCTCCACTCACAATTTAACTCCAGTTTTTAAATATCACTTTTATTTCTTTCCAAATCATTCTTATTTTATTCTATAATTATTTCATTTTCAAAATTTCACTCTTATATTTCTTTTTTCAAAAATCAAATTTTTATATATTTCGATAACTCAGGATACCGAAATATTCAAGCACCCACATCATTCAAACTTCCAACTACCAACCATATCCATCACAGAATATCAATCACCCAATATATTTTATACTACCATATATAATATAGCACATCAAAACAAATCAATCATTCCACCAATCATTTAAATTTAACCACTTAAATTCAAATAGAAATCCAAAAGCATGAGATTTACTTACCTTTATCGTTTTGCAGCCCATTTCCTTTATGACTTGTTCTTCACAATCATTGACCTTGTACACATTACATAATTTATTAACATCTGAAATAATCTCTAAGTAACTTATCATTCAATGAATTGAATTGACCAATAATTTAGTTTAAAAATCATTTGGTTTTATGACAAATAAATTTATTACCTTATTAAACTATTTTTAACGTAACTTAATAAATCAAAATACATGCGTATAATATTTTCATTTAATTTCCTGTAAACAGACAGTGTTCCTTACCGCAAATATTCGATTTCTATTATTTTTCTTCTCTGCGTAAATAATTATATAAATAAATGTTTAAGGAGAATACCTTACTGACTCGTTCTCTTCATAGTATTGGACCTTAAACCAATGCTTTTCTTTTTCTATTTTTTAGTTTTCACCCTTTTTCTTTTCAGCCTATACTCGAAACTCAACATGCTCGGTCTCCAAAATTTGAGCAAAGTAAACCCTAGATGCCTCGCCACCGCGCCGCTACCTGCTGCTGTCAAACCCCCCATTCACCGACCATCGCCGCCTCTGCCCTAATCGAAGTCGACGGCGAAAATCACTTCCCATCGCGAAACCTTGCCTTCGTCTACCACTTCACTATACGACCCAAATCCTAGTTCGAATTCGAGCTCATGACTCCCTTTGACAACGCGTTGCTCAAACGAAGATGACTTCAAGACTTCCACGTGCTTGGTCGTCATTGCTTCTCCCCTTCATTCAGCCTCGAGACGCCACAGCTCGAATCGAGCATCTCGATTCGTCTTCCTTCCATTAGAGCGTCAGGGCTCGAGCCTCGATTCGATCGCGAATTCGTTTGCGAATCGATTCTCTGTATTATTATTTTTTTATGAGGTGAAGGGTTTGGATTTGAATAGAGAAGGAAGGAACTGGGTATACGAGATTGCCCTTCCTCTTCTTCTCTTTTTTTTATTCGGCCATTCTTATTATTCGTTTTTTTCTTTCTTCTTCTGAATGACTCGGTCTGGAAGGTTGAGGAAGATTAAGGCGTAATATAAAATTAGGAATGGCTTCTTGAGTATGCCTGATTATATTATAATTAAATATGAAAATATCTCGTGTTCCATAACGCGAAATCCCGAATCAAACATGCCGACAGGCGTTTATAAGGTTTTACCCGCATTCCGAACATAATGGAACGCGTTTCGAAAGCTAATTCGATCATATGCGCGAGTTGCAGAAGTAACGATCAATTTTAAATTAAATCGATTAAAATAGTTTCCATGCGTTTTGAGCTACCATGGACAAATAACAACTCCGATTGCTACGAAAATTGAAATCCGATAATAACTAACTATTTCGGATCCAATGAAACTGGTTTCGTCGAATTCCGAGACTGTGCCTCGGAAGACTAGTTTTAAATGTCAATTTAAATGATATATTATTAAAACTGAACAAATCACCTTTATATTAAATTCCAACCATTCTATTATCTTCAGCATCATCGTTATAAATTTTAGAAGCCGTCAACTATTTTTTTTACGGGCTCAAAACTCCAGATTCAATAATTCACTAAATTTCAGTTTATTAAATCCAATAACTCAACTGCTAAATAATAATGATATTATTTGAATTTAAGTTAATACTTTTAAATATTTAAAAATCAATTAATTATTACAATTTAAGTTGTTAAAAATTCTGGGTCGTCACATTCCTCCCCCCTTAAAAGAATTTCATCCCCGAAATTACTAGTTAGGAAGAATGGACTAATACCCATTTACCCTTTTCTCCAAAACCAACAATTTTATCAATATCCTACCAACTATCTTTTATTAAAGACCCACTATCACCTTAACCAATTTCCCAAAATCCTCTATAGTATCAAACAATACTCTATTGCTCAATCATTTAAATTTAAATTTAACCAACTTTTGAATTATCAAAATTTTCTCAAAATTTTTCTAACTCTCTAAATTTTCGAAAATTTTTGCCAGCGTCTCCTTTGCGTGGCTAGCTCGGTACAACTACAAAAGGCCTCCACGGGCTCCCAAATCCAAAAGAAAACAAAAGCCAAGTGGCTACATCAAAAACCCAATCCAATTTCATCTAGAAATTTAAATACGTACCTTTTTGTCGGGCAATACAAATTTATCTTTTGGAATCAAATCCAATTCCTTTTCCCTTTAATACCTGCATATCTTGTTTAGCAACAATATTCAATCGTAACTTTACAAATCATTTTATACATTCTCTTATATAGGTTTTCGTATTTACTTCTATTCAAATTCGTTTTTCCCGTTTTAATATGAATTCAGCTTATTTCAATTATGAATATTAAATTTTTGTTTTCCATTTACAACTGAGTCTTATCAGTTCCATCTACTAATCTATTTCAGTTTCATATTTAAAATCGTTTAATTGCTTAACAAAAAATTTCTCAAAAATTTTCAAGAATTTTCTAACTCCCAAAATTTCCGAAAATTTTTGGCAGAGTCTCCTTTGCAATTTGACAAGAGATATAAATATATATACATCGACCCACCCAGTCGGGAAAAGCAAAAACAGTTCATATTTCCTATTTTTATTGTGTAGGCATACCTTATTTAGCATTTTAAGCAAGCAGCTTATTAATTTGAGCAATTAGCGCAATCCAAACCAGCCAAACAGCCTTCAGGTACCTGTACTTACTCAATTTAAACATATAAGCACTATATATATGAAGTTTACAACATTTATCTTACTTAAACAACTATAACACTTCAATTCTAAAGGAAATGCATTTGAAATAACTTCTATGAGCAATTTATATGTTTTCAAATCTAATTCAATTGCTTTCAACCAATTCATAAGCCATTTCATTCGATTTTAATGGTTCACAACTCAATTTCTTACATCCAATTGGTTTTTAAATCCAAACAAGCTCATATTCAATTTAGTTGATTTCAAAATCAATTTATTTAATCTCTATCAGCCCATAGAATTTTAATTACTTTTATTTACGTCATACGACGATTCATTCTATACCAATTCGTCAATATTCCTTAATAAAGTATTTATTTAGTTTATAACTACTTCAAATTACTTTTCAACTCATTCTGTAATTAATTCCACTTCATTTCTAATTTATTCACCAACAATACATTGCATTTCATTTCATTTCCGCAATTGTACCATTCAAAACAATTTGTTAAGCTTGGCACATCCAATACTTATAAATTAATAACCATTTTCCAAATTAATTCAATCCAAGTTTTTATTGAATGGGATTTCACCCTTATTCGAAGCCAAGCTTCCATAAATTTTAAACTTAAGTTAATTTACTCTAATTTATTCCAATATCAACTTAAGTTTACTTCTATTTGATTCTCATTTAATCAACTTCCATTAAATTCAGTAAGCCCATCCATTTTAATTTTAATTAATTCATCTTCTTAATTTATCAAAATAATATCCAACCACATACTGAACTCATTTATACTTCAAATTAATATATCACCAAATTTAAGTTCAGTCTGATAATCTAATTTCAATCAAAACTTTGATTTAGTTTTTTTTCAATCAGACTTCATCCATTTATCATTTAACTCAATTAACCTGTTTTAAAATTTTAATTTTCTTACTTAATTCGTTATCGAATTTATTTTATTAATACAAGGCCACTCTCAATTTATTTCTGTTCACTTGGGTTTTGTTTTGCAACTCAAAACATTGTTATTATAATCACTTTTCTTATATCCAATTTTCTTGCAAATTTTATTAAACATTATTCAAATCACCCTTGAATTTTATTTGTAATTCAAACCATCACATTTTCAATCCAACTCCATTTTATTTTTATTTTACAACATCTCTTCTTATTTAATTCATTATCAAATCCAAGTCGAATTCTATTTACAATTCGAATTCATTTCCAAACTCTATTATTAATTTACAATCCATTTATTTACCAAAGTTAAATTTTATTAACATACTCAATCCAACAATTATTCAACCAATTAGCTTATTTCCAACTTCTAAATCACTATTCGATTATACTTACAAAATCACTTCATTAAAATTCCAATTTGGATTTCCTTTTTATTTTCCCCAAAATTCCAACATCTTTATTTAAAATTTTAGAAATGCTTTTAAATTTACATCATACTATTAAAATAGCTTTTTATCAAAATATTTCTTATAACTCGATGTCTCAACCAGCCCATCCTTGTTCTCATAAAAATTCAGTTATACGTTGATCAGGCGTAGAACTGAAAATCTATAAGTACTTGGTAAACCCGTTTTCAACATCCAGTGAAAATATTTGGAAAATAATTTTATTGAAAATATAGAAAACAGTTTTTTTTTGAAAATAGAGGAAATATCTTTGGTGAGAATGCTTTGGAAATCATCACCCCCATCCATGGTCGCAGTTAACTCGATGGTTATGTTGTCATCCCAACAAAATCCATAGATAACTGTAGGCCTCCGCGCCCCTCGATTACACCATGGGACCCACGATAGATCACAGCTACAGCTGGGTTACGTAGCCATCACAGCAAAAACCCATATAACTGTAGGCATCAGCGCCATCGAATTTCGCTGCCAAAAATGAAACTTCTCCACTCCACTTGACCATAGATCGCAGTCTACCGATGTTGCGTTGCCTTCCCGGCAAAATCAAGTGTAGACTGTTGGCACTCATCCTCCACACGATTTCGCTATGGTCCCCATAGTAGATCGCAGTGACATCGAGTTACACTGTCGTCACAGCGTAACTCAAATGCCCCTGTAGGCATCAGCGCCCTCGACTTACGCTACCCAATAATCCTCAGGAACTAGTTTTGTCCGGACTCCTCACAGGATCAACTTTAGAACCCCCCCTTGGGGCTCAAGGCAGCACCACCCGGTGGCACTCCTGAGAAGTTCATTTCAAGGGAGCGCCTTTTTTCCCCAGAGCCATCATCAAAATATTTTATACTATACACATATAGTATCTTCAAATCATACACCTAGTATGATATCATAGAAAACTCCTTTACACCAAAATCGATTATTCCAAAATCGATAATTCTCAAACTAGGCTTTCCAAATTTCAATATTGATTTTACCCCAAAATCAAAAGCCTTTCCAAATTCAAAGGTTCCCAAAACCTTTTTCCAAATTCCTCATAAGATCCTTCTTATATATATACAAAATTATATAATTTAAAACTTCGGATCTTTTCAAACTTGTATAAAACTCCTTTTATACTTCAAACATTTTCAAAAACTCTTTTCTTCCGTCAATAGATTCAACAAGGGAAGATTTATCTTATATAACAAAGATATATAACTTTGTTTATTCAAAGTCAAACATTCCAATTTGATTACTCTTTTCAATATCAATTTCCTTTCCATTCACATTAATCCCTATTTGGATTATCACTTCAATTCTTATCTCAGTTGGGTATTTAAATCAATACAGTTTGGACCCCGACCAGTTTATATTTAGAAAATAGCTTGAAAATTGAAAATATGTAAGTAGTTGAAAAATAATTATTAGTTCGCAAAATAGTTATAAAATAGTTAACTAATTGTAAAATAGTTGAGAAATGGTTGAATAGTCTCAGAAATTTTAAATAATTGCAAAATAGTTTTAAAATAGAAATTAGTTTGTGAAATAGTTGAAAAATAGTAATTAGTTAAGAAACGGTTGAAAAATGATTAAATAGCTCCAAAAATAATGGTAAAACAAATATAAAATAAGTTAGCTTTAAAAAAGAAAGATTGTATTATATTTAATAGCTTAGAAAAATTAAGTTTATATCAAAACAATTTATATTGAAAATAGTCAAGAGTCAACTGTTCACTTCCCCAACAATTCAACTTAAATTTCCATTTAAATTGACCCAATTCCAATTCAAATAACTCCAAATTCCATTGGACTTGATTTATTCCCAATTCAAGTTGAATAATCTTGATTCATCTCCCAATTTAAATCAAATTCTATTTGATTTTAATCCTGTTCAATTTTAATTATAATTTCATATTATCCCAATCAATTTGAATTATTATCAATTGAACCCATTCCAAATTCAAATCATTTCGATATAATCCAATTTAATTTCTCATTTAAATTTTTAAACTTATACATCTTCAATCACCAATTCAATTAATTCAAACCAAATTAAATTTTGAACTAATTCAATTTCAATCTTGAATTTAAACTGCCTCAAATTATATAAATTCGAGCTAAATCCTCAAAGGTTGGTTTAACTCTTTAAACCAGATTAACTTTTTTTTTAAGGTTTTTAATCTATTTAATTTATGAGTCCAATTATCAAAATTCCAATTTAAATTATTTTTATTTATGCATTTCAAGGTTCAATACAATTTTATTTGTTTTCAAAATTTAATTTATTACTCAATTTTATCGTCCAGATTGAAGCCGGTGTTAAACAAGTTTAATTTACAATTCAATTATTCAAATTTATTTTATTTATACAATACCATTCTCAATTTTTAAATCTCAAATCCATTTTGAGATCACACAAATTCCCAATTCAAATTAACCATTTAACTTTCCAAGTTAAATTCCAATTTCATCTTGAAATTTCCAATTCTGGTTGCTTTTCTACACTTATTTAACTTTCCCAAAGTTAAATTCCAATTTACGTAATTCAATCAACCTTACTCAAATTTAATTCCTGCTTCAAACTTCAGAATTCTTTCCCTTTCATAAGTTCAAAACTTATATTACTTTGGGTTTTTACATCACTTCAGGGAAAATCAAAGCTCCACCTCTTAATGTTTATTTCAAATCATATTTGATATCATGTATGTCCATATATATATACATATTTATTTCTTGGCCCTTCCAGCCATATTTTAAAATTTTAAATCACCTTTGGTTTTAAATTCAAATAAATCTTCAAACAACCCATTGTTTGCAACAAAATCCCAGTTATCCAAATAATTCTTATTCATTATTATTTTTATTACTTTGAAACAAAATTTTCAAATTCTGGTACCAGATTTAGAATTTCATTTTCAATCCATTAAATTTTAATTTGATTGTATTTCTATTTCTACTTAATTTAATTCCAATTCAAAATTTCAATTTGGTCGCATTATATTACTTCTTAATTTTAATTTCAATTATTTAACAACCAATCGCTTTAATATTTATTAGAATGAAATATTTCTTTATATATCAAAATATATTTATATAAAATCATTTAAAACCTTTATATAAGAAAATAACAAGTACGCGCTCATATATACATATATTCTCAACTCATTCTAGAGTACTACAGACTCTATTAAATGAGTAATTCCTACCAGAGCCAATGTTCTCGCTTAACCTTTCAGCTCTGATACCAAATGTAACGACCCGAAATTTTCGAACCCGAAAATTCCAGATAGTTATGAAAAGAAGAAAGAGATAGAAGAAGAAGAACATAAAACACCAAACATCTCACATTCACAGCGGATAAAATATAATAATAAATACAGTTTACAAAAGAATACTATATCGGTCGATTACATTTAATATACATCAGAGTTTCACATATATACAGTCACAAAATATACACAATTATCATGTCTCGGGTTAACAATGATATATACAGAAGAAATATTCTATACGCTATTGCCATCCAGCTCGCCTTCTGAGCTCCAGAACGTACCTACCTGAAAATCTGTAATACTCGGTCTGACCCGAGCATTACACCAAAGTAACACCCGAGTCAGGCTAAAAACCAGCGTGAGTAAACCCAACTAACATGGAATACCAAAGCGAACAACTTATATAAACCCGAGGTAACTTATATCAATTTAACAAATTCACAATTTGCTACAAACAACACTTATTCCACACATCAATTTCTAAGTACCAAACTTAGATAAAATAATCAAATTTACTTAAATCATTCATTCCAGCCTATTTATTTCACAAATCAATTTATAAAATTCGAAGCGGTTTCAGGTATTTCCCAAATACCCGACCCCGGTCTCTTCGGAACCCATGTAATCCTAACCCAATTTATTCTAATAAAATACACAACATTTCATATCAGAGATATCAACTCATTCAAAACATCCAATACCATTCAATCATCCATAAGCAAAACTCAAACACATACAAATCAATTCGATTGATTTTATTGAATTTCAAACCTCAATCTCTTAGATTCCTTCATTTAACGTTAATTAATCCCAAATCAATAAATTGGTCAACCCATCATTATTCATCTTAATTAATCGCCTTAGATTAATTATTATTATTTTTAATTAAATTAAAGTAATTATCTTTAATTAATTTCACGTAATTAATTATCCTTGATTCCCAATCAATAAGTAATCCTATTTGCTTCACAAATTAATTAACAATATTAATTACATTAATCCTTAATTAATTTACTTCTTATAAGTCACTTACATTGATTTAGTTTCTTAACTAATCTATCTCTATGATTTCAATTTATTCCAATCTGATTTAATTACTCTTTTATAACGGAAGTTTTAAAGGAATTTAAAACTAAATTTATTTTAAATTCAAGTCAATTTACAATTACACTTTAACATTCAAGTTGTTAAACACTTAATATTTAAAAACACTTTATTTGTTTGATTTAGAAGTAGTTTTAAATCTCTACTCACAATTTAACTCCAGTTTTTAAATATCACTTTTATTTCTTTCCAAATCATTCTTATTTTATTCTATAATTATTTCATTTTCAAAATTTCACTCTTATATTTCTTTTTTCAAAAATCAAATTTTTATATATTTCGATAACTCAGGATACCGAAATATTCAAGCACCTACATCATTCAAACTTCCAACTACCAACCATATCCATCACAGAATATCAATCACCCAATATATTTTATACTACCATATATAATATAGCACATCAAAACAAATCAATCATTCCACCAATCATTTAAATTTAACCACTTAAATTCAAATAGAAATCCAAAAGCGTGAGATTTACTCACCTTTATCGTTTTGCAGCCCATTTCCTTTATGACTTGTTCTTCACAATCATTGACCTTGTACACATTACATAATTTATTAACATATGAAATAATCTCTAAGTAACTTATCATTCAATGAATTGAACTGACCAATAATTTAGTTTAAAAAAATCATTTGGTTTTATGACGAATAAATTTATTACCTTATTAAACTATTTTTAACGTAACTTAATAAATCAAAATACATGCATATAATATTTTCTTTTAATTTCCTGTAAACAGACAGTGTTCCTTACTGCAAATATTCGATTTCTATTATTTTTCTTCTCTGCGTAAATAATTATATAAATAAATTTTAAGGAGAATACCTTACTGACTCGTTCTCTTCATAGTATTGGACCTTAAACCAATGCTTTTCTTTTTTCTTTTTTTTTTTAGTTTTCACGCTTTTGCTTTTCAGCCTATACTCGAAACCCAACATGCTCGGCCTCCAAAATTTGAGCACAGTAAACCCTAGATGCCTCGCCACCGCGCCACTACCTGCTGCTGTCAACCCCCCCCCCCCCCCCCATTCACCGACCATCGCCGCCTCTGCCCTAATCGAAGTCGACGACGAAACTCACTTCCCATTGCGAAACCTTGCCTTGCGTCTACCACTTCACCGTACGACCCAAATCCTAGTTCGAATTCGAGCTCATGACTCCCTTTGACAACGCGTTGCTCAAACGAAGATGACTTCAAGACTTCCACGTGCTTGGTCGTCGCTACTTCTCCCCTTCATTCGGCCTCGAGACGCCACAGCTCGAATCGAGCATCTCGATTCGTCTTCCTTCCATTAGAGCGTCAAGGCTTGAGCCTCGATTCGATCGCGGATCGATTCTATGTATTATTATTATTATTTTATGAGGTGAAGGGTTTCGATTCGAATAGAGAAGGAAGGAGCTGGGTATACGAGATTTCCCCTCCCCCTCTTCTTCTCTTTTTTTTATTCGGCCATTCTTATTATTCATTTTTTTCCTTTCTTCTTCTGAATGACTCGGTCTGGAAGCTAGAGGAAGACGAAGGCGTAATATAAAATTGGGAATGGCTTCTTGAGTATGCCTGATTATATAATAATTAAATGTGAAAATATCTCGTGTTTCATAACGCGAAATCTCGAATCCCTAATCAAACATACCGACAGGCGTTTATAAGGTTTTACCCGCATTCCGAACACAATGGAACGCGTTTCGAAAGCTAATTCGATCATATGCGCGAGTTGCAGAAGTAAAGATCAATTTTAAATTAAATCGATTAAAATAGTTTCCATGCGTTTTGAGCTGGCATGGACAAATGACAACTCCAATTGCTACGAAAATTGAAATCCGATAATAACTAACTATTTCGGATCTAATGGAACTGGTTTCGTCAAATTCCGAGACTGTGCCTCGGAAGACTATTTTTAAATGTCAATTTAAACGATATATTATTAAAATTGAACAAATCATCTTTATATTAAATTCCAACCATTCTATTATCTTCAGTATCATCGTTATAAATTTTAGAAGCCTTCAACTATTTTTTTTACGGGCTCAAAACTCCAGATTCAATAATTCACTCAATTTCAGTTTATTAAATCCAATAACTCAACTGCTAAATAATAATGACATTATTTGAATTTAAGTTAAAATTTACTTTTAAATATTTAAAAATAAATTAATTATTACAATTTAAGTTGTTAAAAATTCTGGGTCGTCACAATATATATATACACACACTCTCTCTTAGTTTAACAAACCACTTCCTTGGATTTTGAACTCAAACTTGGTTTTATCCAAAATAAATTCCCATGGATTTTAAAACAACGTTTGTTTTCTAGCAAAAATTTCCAAATCAATTATTTCGGTAGCAACCCATCACTAAGAAACTCAAAAATGAGCACTGATGATACGACCGTAATCACCAGAGTTATTTTCCAGTGACTACAGCGAGTTTAGTGCTTCATCAATTTCAAAATCCATTTAAACAATTTCCATTCAAAAACAATCCAAATAAAATCACTATTATCATTTTCAAAACACTTTGGAAAATATTTCCAAAAATCTCAGGAATTTAATTTTTTTTCAAATTATGGTTTTAATAAATTTTAGTTTTAACTCAATTATATAATTCATACTTATACAATCTCCATTTAGTTATATATAACCATTCCAATTTTATAATCTTGTTTTTTATTATAATAATAACATCTAAACACATCAATTTACTATAATAATTTTAGAAAATTATTTCTTTTATGTCAAAATATACTTTGGGTAAAATTATTCCATTTACCCACTTTTAAAATAATACTATGTACGTTTATCGTGTTCAAGTGTTTAGAAACTCCTACCGATTTAATGGCGTCCCACTACTCGACCAGAATTTATATGCCACTCAACAGATAAATCAACACAATATACTATTCACTTACAAATACGTGCTCATATCTATTTATACTCTCAAACTCATTCTAGGGCACTTCTGACCCTATCTCTAATGAGTAATTCCCACCAAAGCCAAGGTTCTCACTTAACATTTAGCTCTGATACCATTTTTTAATGGCCCACTTTTTCATGCAGTCTAAGCTGACAAATAAATTGCACTTGTCAACTCAAATTGAACAAAAAGGTGGATTGTTAGGGGTGAAGAAGAAAACGATAGAATAAATAGAAGAACACAGAATCAACAATGCAGCGGAACAAAATATAATATACAATACTAGATTTTTATACAAAAGAATCTATAACTGTTTATTTCTTACAATCATCAGAGTACAACAACCAATAGATCAATCTAGATAGTTATAATAACTTGTCCGGATATACATAACTCACACAGCACAAATAACCAAGTATGTGATATACATCTAAAATCCTCTAGCTTGTCTCCTGAGCTCCATTGCATTCTAACTAGAATCTGTAATATTGGGTCTGACCCAAGCATTATAACAAAATAACACCCAAGTCAGTCTGGAAAACCAGCGTGAGAAAAAAAACTCAATTTGAATTATTAAAGTTATCAAAACCCTTTGAAAAACAAAGAAATCTTGTAAGACCGCATCACATATAAACATGACGGGCTTTTCCCTTATGATAACCAAAACATTTTATAGAAAATCCAGTGATATTATAATAGTGTCTAAGTACAAATACTTATTCAAATAGCCGAAATTATTACACTAATTAAATTCCATCATACTAAGCTCTATTGTAACAACCCGCATATTTATCGATTTTATATTTAAATATTTTATTTAAATATTTTATCGTTAGTCGGATTTTAGTCCGAAAAGCTACTTTTTGCATACGGTCGAATTAAGGCTCGGGACCACTCCCATTGAGTTTAAAATGCCGTTTGCGACCTTTTTGAGTATAAGCTTCGATATGTTTGGAGAAAGTTGATTTCTGCTACTTTTTACTTTGGGTTTGGTTTTTGGGCTCAGCCCTAAGTTAACTAGCTCAAATCTGAGCCACTCTTCCCCACTCACTCTCATTCTCTTCTCATTTCAGTTTTCTTAGCTTTAATGGTGGGAGAGATTGGAAATTAAAACTCCAAAACCCTAGCTTCTCTTGCAAATCAAATTCCTAGCTCCAAACTCAAGAAGAACTCATTGGTAAGCTTCTCTTCTTCTTCCCCAACTTGTTCTCTTACCAATTTCAGAAATTCCTAAACCTAATTTTGGGAATGTTCTTGTTTTTGAGCTTAGATTCAAGCTCAATTTAGTTGTGTCGAAGAGAGGTTGATTCTCCATTTGCTTTCAAGCTTCTTCTTGTTCGATTTTGTGAAAAGGTGAGATTTTTATCTCACATCTATGACTATAATTATCTTTGGTTGTTGGGTATGAATTCCTAACACTTCTTCATGTGCATTTGCTCTCGATTTGGATTGGTTTTTGTGAATATTCCAATTTTTGGGTTTTTAAGTCAAATTTGTGTGAAATCCTTTTATGGATGTTTGATCATATTTTTGGTGATGCACCGAGGAGCATATAGGGCCGGGTTGCCGATTGGCATAAACCCCTTAGAGCCAATGTCCGTCCGGTTGCATTTTGGAAGAGTTTGCTCTTCATTTTAATAAGGTTGAAAAACAGCCCAGGCATGATTCAGTCGACTGAAAACTCTGTTCAGTCGACTGAACCTGAAACCCGAGAGTTTCCAGGCATGATTCAGTCGACTGAAAAACTCTGCACAGTCGACTGAAACTGGAAACAGAAAGTTTCCTGAATCTGGAAAATTTCCATGTACAGGGTCAGTCGACTGAAAAACTCTGTTCAGTCGACTGAACCTGCTGTTTGAGTCCAATTTGCCTTTTTGGATTGAAATTCCAAATTTAAATCGATTCGTGATAATCCTATTTGTTGTTATCATCTATTATGACTTTGATGACTCTTTTTAGGGATTTTTGAATATCCATTTCGATGGATCCTTTATCGATTTCGTTGGATTCTATTCACGTCTTCGTATGTGAATTTTTGTGATTGATTGTTCTTACAATCTTCTTCGTGATTTGTCACTTTAAAAATATAAAGGTTTTCTATACTAGTAGTAAATATCAAAACTCTTTCCTCAAACGATTTCAATACTATTTTAATACCAAATTCGTTTATAAAACTGTTTTCCAATCTATTAGTATATACAAACCTTTACCTCACTCGTATGAGAAATCTAATTAAACGACTTAGTAAAACAAGTGGTATGAAACGCTTGCGTTTACTTTGTCGGTTAATTCTTGGACTTGTTCGATTGAACCTCTTGTGACAATTTTCTAGTGGAGGTTTACAGTTTGTTCGTAAATATTTAAGTTAAGCAAGTGGTTATGGGACATGAAGCTAAACTTTTATATTTACTAGCTTAGTGTAATTGACACTTCTCGATGATCATGACGATCATTTTTGTGATTTAGACTAGCAATGTGCGATGTCTCTTTGTCTGCGTGGGAGACTAAACCCCGTTCGTGTGTCAAATTTGTGGGGTAGCTACCCACGGTCTTCGGACCATTCGTGTGTCAGGTCTTCGGACCATTCGTATGTCAAATTAATGGCTAGCTACCATGAGATAGCTTCTCGTTCATGTGTTATAGCTGTTGGTGAGTTTTCATGCTCCCGTTTGTGATAGGCCTCCCCCCCTTTTGTGATTTCTGGATTTCTTGTGTAGTCTTCTGGAATTTGTGTGTCATTGACTTTAGTGATTTCTGGATTTCTTGTGTAGTCTTCTGGAATTTGTGTGTCATTGACTTTAGTGATTTCTGGATTTCTTGTGTAGTCTTCTGGAATTTGTGTGTCATTGACTTTTGTGATTGACATTGATATTATCGTCAATATTTATGGTATGGTGAACGAAATAAGGAGTATGACGTTTCTTTGATTCTTGTGTAGATTTGGTGACATTGATTAATCTCTTGGTGATTATCAACTAAGTATATATATATATATATATATATATATATATCACAGCTTGGCATTGTGATTATTATGTGTTTAGTCATATCTCTTATTCTATATCGTTTCATCTGATAATTATAGTTAGACTGATCTGTTTATTATTTTCTTATTAAATAATACTCGGGTCAGACCGAGATGTTACAGGTGCTTCTGCTTGACTTCTTATCCGGGATTAACTCCTTGACTTTTGGGTTAACTACTTAGATTAGTAGTTATTTTGTTTTATACATTTGAGATATAGACTCCATAATGTATACTTATTCTTTTCTGTAGCTCATGTAACTATTCTTTTGTGATATTGTGGATCTTTTTAGACCACTACTCTGATGTACACTTTCTAGTGTAATATTCATATCTTATTCCGCCTTTGTTATACGAATTGTCTGTGACTGATTTGTGTTATGCTTATTTCTATATTTGTTTTCCGAAGGATTTATATAGCCACCGTGTAGTAGCTTTGAGTTTGTTTCGGTATGTCGGATGTCCTCTTGAAATAGAGTTATATTATCTGACATATCGGTGCTCGCGCAAAGAAATTACATGGATGGTCGCTCCTCAACAGCCTTATTCTCCGTGCTAGTCGACAGCATTCACCGTAATGTTCTTATCTAGCGTGGGTATAGAGGTGGGGCGTCACAGCTTGGTATCAGAGCCAAACTTCGAAACAATATGGAATATTATAACAAGGATCATCATCCTAAGTCCATCTTAGGAGTTGTGCTTTAGGACTTTATTCGGGTCTTCGTATCGTTCTATCCTATTTTCTTTATGATTCCTTGTTTTATCTATCAAGATTGCTTGATATTCAATTTGGTGAATAACCTTTTCTTCTTCTTCTTTCTTTCTATAGGAAGAGAAATGTCTAGACCTGGCCGCCCCAGAGCCGTGCCATCTAGCACTCCGCCCCAGGATGGAGTTTTTATGACTGCTCAACAGCTTCTTGATTTGGTAACAAATGCTCAAGCAGCTGGAGCTAACCCGGAACCTACTCACCCAAAGTCGGGATTTGCACGCTTGTGTAGCGATTACACTAATTTGGGTGGGGAGCCATTCAAAGGTTCCGAAACTGTTATTGAAGTACAGGCTTGGCTAAGAACATGCGATCGCATCTTTTCGCGCATGAATCTTATTGACCTTCATCGAGTTCAGGTGGCCTCTAGTATGCTCCGAGAAAGAGCATTGGACTGGTACGAGCTTCTTATTTATGAAACTAATGAAGCGGATCTCACTTGGGAGAAATTCCGAGAACGCTTCGAGTTGAAATTCGTACCGGAAGCAGAAAAAGTGACACTGGCTCGACGATTTATAGACCTTGTTCAAGGTGAGTCATCCGTGACTGATTACGTCGCCTCCTTCTAGTCGCTTTCCAAATATGGGGTTGAATACATCAACACCCATCTGAAGAAGAATCAGAGATTTGTTTATGGCTTAAACAAAAGTCTCAAGAAGCCATTACTTCTAAAGTTAGAAGTTTCTTTCGACCAACTTGTTGATATCGCTCTTCGTCTTGAAGAGGCGGATAGAGAGAATGATGTTGAAGTGGTGGGTTCCAAACCAAAATTCAACAACAAGAAGAGGCCAAACAAAATTAAAGGCCCTTATCCCAATAAGAAAGGGAGGCAAGCAACTCCTGCTGAAAAGACCTTTTCCTCTACTCAAGGGAAATGCTATAATTGTGGTTCGAAAGACCATTTTGCGAACAAGTGTTCAAAGCCTCGTACTTGTCGCTATTGCAAAAGCCCGGACCATTTTATGCATGTGTGTCCCAAATTTCAAAATAGGAGGGAGGGAAAGTTAAATGTTGCTCAAGCCCCTGGCAACACATCTCGTGTCCAAGGTATTTCTCATTCTATTCTAGATGGAATTATTTTATTTCGTGATCATCCTATTCGAGTTCTTTTTGATATGGGTGCGTCCCATTCTTTTATATCAAAAGAACTTGTTGATACTTTTTCTTTGGATGTTTTGTGTTTAATGACTTCTTTGAGAATTGCGAATCCGGTTGGTGGATCCGCAACAATCTGTTTATTGTGTAAAGATGTCGAGATTATTTTGTGTGATTTTTCTTTCCGAGCCGATTTGCATGTCATGCGTTATTTAGGCTTTGGAATGATTTTGGGAATGGATTGGCTTAACCGTTATGAAGCTCATATCCTATGTCCTGAGCGGACTATTCATCTTCGACATCCTCAATATGTTAATCAGGTTTCTGTTATTCTTAAAGATTCAGATTCTGCTTTGGTTGCATCTTTATATTCTTTAAATCCTCGTGATGACGATGATGATGATGAGGGTGATATTATTTCTCTTATTCACGTCGTTTGTGAATTTTCCGACATATTCGAGCCCGTTTTAGGATTACCACCTAAGCGAGCAATTGAGTTCAGAATTAATCTTATTCCGGGAGCTCAACCTATCACTCGTCCTCCTTAACGTATGTCCAATAAAGAAAACGAGGAGATGCGTAAACAATTATCTGAATTGGAAACGAAGCAATTTATTCGCTCTAGTTCCTCGCCTTGGGGAGCTTCAGCTATTTTTGTGAAGAAATCCGATGGTGCACTTAGACTTTGCGTTGACTACCGCAAGCTTAATGATCTTACTATCAAAAATAAATATCCTTTACCTCGGATTGATGATCTATTCGATCAACTTAGTGGTGCTAGAGTCTTTTCACAATTGGACTTGGCTACCGGTTTTCATCAGCTTCGTATTGCAGAGGATAACATTCCTTTGACATCGTTCCGTACTCGGTATGGATCTTATGAATGGCTTGTTATGCCATTTGGGTTAACAAATGCTCCGGCTTATTTCGTTGACTTAATGAATCGAGTTTTTAAAGACTTTCTCGACCGGTTTGTTCTCATCTTTATCGATGATATTCTTGTGTATTCTAAAACCGAGGAGGAGCATGAAAAACATCTTCGGATTGTGTTGGAAATCCTTAGGAGTAATCAATTAAAGGCAAAATTTTCTAAGTGCCACTTTTGGCAATCTCGTGTGAAGTTTCTCGGTCACATTATTTCTGAATCCGGAATTTCCGTGGATCCTTCAAAGGTTGAAGCGATTCAAGATTGGAAGAGACCGGAGAGTGTGACAGAGATTCGTAGTTTTCTTGGATTGGCGGGCTATTACCGTCGTTTTATTAAAGGCTTTTCTAAAATTGCCGTGCCTCTCACTAGCTTGACGAAGAAGGGTGTTAAATACATTTGGTCGGACAAATGTGAAGCTTCTTTTCAGAAATTAAAAGAACTTCTTTCTGATGCTCCTATTCTTGTTATTCCCGATGGGAATCAAGATTTCGTTGTTTATACCGATGCTAGTCGCATTGGTTTGGGTGTCGTTCTTACGCAAAAGGAACGCGTTATTGCTTATGCTTCTAGGCAATTAAAGCCTGCTGAGACTAGATATGCCACTCATGATTTAGAGCTCGCGGCTATTGTTTTTGCTCTTCGGATTTGGCGTCATTATCTCTTAGGAGAGAGATTTGTTCTTTACACAGATCATAAGTCTTCGAAATATTTATTCTCTCAAAAGGAACTTAATTTGCGTCAACAGCGCTGGCTCGAATTTCTTGCACCATATGATCTTGATATTCTTTATACTCCCGGTAAGGGTAATCTTGTCGCCGATGCTCTTAGCCGTAAACAACAAGCTGTTGTTTCTATGATGATATCCGAATGGAACGATCTCGAAATTTTATCCACTTGCGAAATTCGAGACCGTGTTTCCGATCTATGCTCATCATTTGTTTTATGTAGCCTTGAGGCTCATCCATCTCTTTTAGACCGCATTCTTGAAGCTCAAAGGCTAGATCCCGAATTGGCTCTTCTTGGCCAAAATATTAAGGATAAAATTGATATTGAAGGTTTGAAAGACTTTGATATCGATTCTCGTGGCGGCATTCGGAAATTTGGTAGACTTGTCGTGCCAAATGTTAGGGATCTTCATAAAGATATTTTAGAAGATTCTCATCACTCTAAATTTACCATTCATCCCGGTAGTAGTAAAATGTACGCGGATATGAAGCGACTTTATTATTGGGAGGGAATGAAACTTGACATCGCTAACTTCGTTAAACGTTGCATGACTTGCCAACTCGTTAAGGCCGAACATCAAAGGCCCGGAGGGTTATTGCAACCTTTAGAAATTCCAGTTTGGAAGTGGGATCTGATTTCCATGGATTTTATAGATGGCCTTCCCCGTTCTCGATCGGGTTATGATAGCTTATGGGTAATTGTTGATAGACTTACTAAATCCGCCCATTTTATTCCCGTTCGGTCTAACCGAACCGTTCCTCTTTTGGCCAAAATATTTATCACAGAAATTGTTAAATTGCATGGAGTTCCTACTTCTATTGTTAGTGATCGTGATCCATTATTTACTAGTGGATTTTGGAAGAGTCTTCAAAAAGCTTTAGGAACGAGGCTTAATTTTAGCACCGCTTATCACCCCCAGTCCGATGGACAAACCGAGCGTGTGAATCAAACTCTTGAAGATCTTCTTCATGCTTGTGTTCTTGATTTTGGTGGAAGTTGGAAAGATCATATTTCACTTGTTGAATTTTCCTATAATAATAGCTTCCAATCTAGTATTGGTATGGCACCTTTTGAGGCACTCTATGGAAGGCCATGCCGATCTCCTTCTTGTTGGCTTGAGGCCGATGAGAAGCTGGTTTTAGGTCTAGATTTTATTCGGGATTCTACAGAAAAGATTGATCTTATTCGTCATAGGATGAAAGAAGCCCAGAGTAGACAAAAATCCTATGCCGATAACCGGAGAAGGAAGTTAGAATTTTCTGTGGGAGATCTTGTATTCATTCGTGTTTCACCTATGAAAGGTGTTGTACGTTTCAGTCGATCGGGAAAACTTGCGCCTCGATATATTGGGCCATTTTCTATCACCGAATGTATTGGTACCATGGCTTATCGCCTTTTATTACCGGCTCAGTTTTCTGCTATGCATGACGTGTTTCACGTTTCTCAACTTCGGAAATGTCTTCGAGGTTCCGATTCTATTCTTGAGCCCGGTGTTATGGAAGAGATTGAAGTTTCGCCTAATTTAACTTATGAGCAACATCCTATTCGTATCATTGCTTCGGAAGTCAAACGACTTCGAAATAAAGATGTTCCGCTTGTTAAAGTTCAATGGTCTTCAAATCCTAAGGATTGTTCTTGGGAATCTAGAGAGTACATCGAGCGTACACATCCGGACTTACTTTCTCGTGCTCTTTGAGGTGAACTTCTTATTTCAAACTTCTTTTGTGTTGAATATGCTTTTATGGTTGTTACTATATGTCTTCTTCTTGTAATATTGCGAGGACGCAATTTCTTTAAGGAGGGGAGTCTGTAACAACCCGCATATTTATCGATTTTATATTTAAATATTTTATTTAAATATTTTATCGTTAGTCGGATTTTAGTCCGAAAAGCTACTTTTTGCATACGGTCGAATTAGGGCTCGGGACCACTCCCATTGAGTTTAAAATGCCGTTTGCGACCTTTTTGAGTATAAGCTTCGATATGTTTGGAGAAAGTTGATTTCTGCTACTTTTTACTTTGGGTTTGGTTTTTGGGCTCAGCCCTAAGTTAACTAGCTCAAATCTGAGCCACTCTTCCCCACTCACTCTCATTCTCTTCTCATTTCAGTTTTCTTAGCTTTAATGGTGGAAGAGATTGAAAATTAAAACTCCAAAACCCTAGCTTCTCTTGCAAATCAAATTCCTAGCTCCAAACTCAAGAAGAACCCATTGGTAAGCTTCTCTTCTTCTTCCCCAACTTGTTCTCTTACCAATTTCAGAAATTCCTAAACCTAATTTTGGGAATGTTCTTGTTTTTGAGCTTAGATTCAAGCTCAATTTAGTTGTGTCGAAGAGAGGTTGATTCTCCATTTGCTTTCAAGCTTCTTCTTGTTCGATTTTGTGAAAAGGTGAGATTTTTATCTCACATCTATGACTATAATTATCTTTGGTTGTTGGGTATGAATTCCTAACACTTCTTCATGTGCATTTGCTCTCGATTTAGATTGGTTTTGTGAATATTCCAATTTTTGGGTTTTTAAGTCAAATTTGTGTGAAATCTTTTTATGGATGTTTGATCATGTTTTTGGTGATGCACCGAGGAGCATATAGGGCCGGGTTGCCGATTGGCATAAACCCTTAGAGCCAATGTCCGTCCGGTTGCATTTTGGAAGAGTTTGCTCTTCATTTGAATAAGGTTGAAAAACAGCCCAGGCATGATTCAGTCGACGGAAAACTCTGTTCAGTCGACTGAACCTGAAACCCGAGAGTTTCCAGGCATGATTCAGTCGACTGAAAAACTCTGCACAGTCGACTGAAACTGGAAACAGAAAGTTTCCTGAACCTGGAAAATTTCCATGTACAGGGTCAGTCGACTGAAAAACTCTGTTCAGTCGACTGAACCTGCTGTTTGAGTCCAATTTTCCTTTTTGGATTGAAATTCCAAATTTAAATCGATTCGTGATAATCCTATTTGTTGTTATCATCTATTATGACTTTGATGACTCTTTTTAGGGATTTTTGAATATCCATTTCGATGGATCCTTTATCGATTTCGTTGGATTCTATTCACGTCTTCGTATGTGAATTTTTGTGATTGATTGTTCTTACAATCTTCTTCGTGATTTGTCACTTTAAAAATATAAAGGTTTTCTATACTAGTAGTAAATATCAAAACTCTTTCCTCAAACGATTTCAATACTATTTTAATACCAAATTCGTTTATAAAACCGTTTTCCAATCTATTAGTATATACAAACCTTTACCTCACTCGTATGAGAAATCTAATAAACGGCTTAGTAAAACAAGTGCTATGAAACGCTTGCGTTTACTTTGTCGGTTAATTCTTGGACTTGTTCGATTGAACCTCTTGTGACAATTTTCTAGTGGAGGTTTACAGTTTGTTCGTAAATATTTAAGTTAAGCAAGTGGTTATGGGACATGAAGCTAAACTTTTATATTTACTAGCTTAGTGTAATTGACACTTCTCGATGACCATGACGATCATTTTTGTGATTTAGACTAGCAATGTGCGATGTCTCTTTGTCTGCATGGGAGACTAAACCCCATTCGTGTGTCAAATTTGTGGGGTAGCTACCCACGGTCTTCGGACCATTCGTGTGTCAGGTCTTCGGACCATTCGTGTGTCAAATTAATGGCTAGCTACCATGAGATAGCTTCTCGTTCATGTGTTACAGCTGTTGGTGAGTTTTCATGCTCCCGTTTGTGATAGGCCTCCCCCCTTTTGTGATTTCTGGATTTCTTGTGTAGTCTTCTGGAATTTGTGTGTCATTGACTTTAGTGATTTCTGGATTTCTTGTGTAGTCTTCTGGAATTTGTGTGTCATTGACTTTAGTGATTTCTGGATTTCTTGTGTAGTCTTCTGGAATTTGTGTGTCATTGACTTTTGTGATTGACATTGATATTATCGTCAATATTTATGGTATGGTGAACGAAATAAGGAGTATGACGTTTCTTTGATTCTTGTATAGATTTGGTGACATTGATTAATCTCTTGGTGATTATCAACTAAGTATATATATATATATCACAGCTTGGCATTGTGATTATTATGTGTTTAGTCATATCTCTTATTCTATATCGTTTCATCTGATAATTATAGTTAGACTGATCCGTTTATTATTTTCTTATTAAATAATACTCGGGTCAGACCGAGATGTTACAGGTGCTTCTGCTTGACTTCTCATCCGGGATTAACTCCTTGACTTTTGGGTTAACTACTTAGATTAGTAGTTATTTTGTTGTATACATTTGAGATATAGACTCCATAATGTATACTTATTCTTTTGTGTAGCTCATGTAACTATTCTTTTGTGATATTGTGGATCTTTTTAGACCACTACTTTGATGTACACTTTCTAGTGTAATATTCATATCTTATTCCGCCTTTGTGATATGAATTGTCTGTGACTGATTTGTGTTATGCTTATTTCTATATTTGTTTTCCGAAGGATTTATATAGCCACCGTGTAGTAGCTTTGAGTTTGTGTCGGTATGTCGGATGTCCTCTTGAAATAGAGTTATATTATCTGACATATCGGTGCTCGCGCAAAGAAATTACATGGATGGTCGCTCCTCAACAGCCTTATTCTCCGTGCTAGTCGACAGCATTCACCGTAATGTTCTTGTCTATCGTGGGTATAGAGGTGGGGCGTCACATCTATAAACAAAATCGTAAAGGCTCGTATTGGAGAATGAATTTCATATAATGACTGGGCTACAGGGGTATCGTCCATCATAGTGCACCTCAAGAAAAATATAACGAGGACCTCGTCGGGATACTCGGCCGCACAAGAACGACCTTCCCCTTACCTGGATAGAACCGAATATGTTATCACCCTGGGTGATCCCGTCCTTAAAAATCAAGCGCTACCTTTTTTTGCATAACATATCCATAGTTTATATATATTTCTAAGGGTATTTAGAAAAGTGATAACATACCCTAATTGGGTGTGACCCACTTAGCCTTGCTACATCTCCCATGTTTTAGTCATTCCTGGTTAATGAGGCTTGAGGCTAAATGCTACCTTTCAAGAACAATTCTATTTAGAATGCTCATCGTCCTCGAATGACGATGTCCTGATAGCATTCGTCCATACAAGTTGTCTTAGGTCTGGACAAATCGAATCACCATCTTCAATGTCTTCACGATATCCATTCGTAACGTTCATTTAGATCGAAGTGGTTCCGGATAATTAAATCTGGTCACGATCTCTTCGAAACCATTAACGAAATAGCCAATATTGATAGTCGGTTATTTAACTATCAAACAACATCCATAAGCAGTCACTAACTCATTATCTAATTTTGATTTATAATCCATTACTTAGAAAATATCTTGATACAAATCCTTCGTCTCTAAATATTTTTTTAGACCCTTCCACTCCAACACATATGAAAATATTCCAAGTCCACTTCACAAAATCATTTATAATATCAATACTTAGGAGTTTTTCTTATCCTATCTCCTAGATTTCCAGAATTCATATTCATTCCATTTACGTTTTCCAAAGTCGATTATACTCACTTGTAATCTCGTCTATCCATTTACAACTTCTAAAACAATCTCTGCTTTCACATCTCGAGAGAGTTTATAAATAAATAAAAATCATTTTCAAAACTCTATATATGTATAATAAGATTTTTAAAGAATGATAATATATATTTTTTTAAATAGATTAAGTAATTATATAAGATTTTAAAATACTTTGATGAACATTGATATTTCATTCCCTATTTCATTTTCAAATAACAAATTGATTTATGAAAATTAATATAAAAATTAGAATTTTATTTCAGTTAAAATTAAATATTTGAACAAATCAACTTCCAAGTATTTTATTAATAAAGCAGCTTTAAATTACATAGTTTGAATAAATAAAAACACTCTTTTAAAAAGTTATCTTCTTGATAAAAATATATATTTTTAAAATCCTAGTAACCAACTCAATTATAAATCCCGCTCGATTCATAACACATCGATATCATCTCGATTCCTAACCCTTTTCAATTTTCAAAATAGAATTCACTATATTTTCTCCAAAACCTATTCTCATATCTCGATATAAATCTAAACCATGAAGCTATATCTTCAATTTATCAACTTATATCATTTTCCCTTATTTATAAACATAATTTATAAATTTACAAACACTTTTGAGTTTCACTTGTTTATAAAACTAAATCTTATTTATAAAATCTCTTTTTGTAAATCCATTTGTTAATGAATTCCATTTATTCCACAAATCTATTTTTAATATCGATTTCAACCCTTCTTCATATTTTTCAGAAATATCATTTAAAAATCCATCGTCTAAAATAATCCTTTATATAAATTATATCAAAATCTCTATTTAAAATATTTTTTGCGAATAGTCAAATATTAACCAAAATCAATTATTATTTTTATCCAAACAATTTCTAAAAAAATAATCGAAATTTCAATATAAATATTTTTTCATTCAAAATCCCTTTTAAATCCTTTCAAATCCCAAAAATAATATTTATGGAATTTGAAATACCAAAAATTATGCCAGTGCTACTATAGCATCCAATAATTCACATCACAATAATAATCTAAAATAGATTTTTTTTTCTAACATATCATATACTATTATATATGAAAAACAATCAATATAATTTTAAAAGAATCCGGTTGGATCTCTTCAACCTATTTTTTCTACATCCACAGATGTTAATACAATATAAAAATATCAATCCCACTTAAAGGGGGATATCCCCGTATATAGGGTCATCCGCTATTATGTGGGGTGCATTGGGTCTCGTCTGCTAAATATGCGAGAACATGTCCAACTACCAATATATATATATATATATATATATATATATATATATATATATATATATAATAACATGCAAACTGATAATAATTTATAAACTCAACCCAGCATCCAATAATTTGTTTTAACTATTTAAAATTCAAATTCGACAATCCAAATGAGCGAGAATTTCTCGCCTTGATTTATTTTGCAATCCATTCCAATTTTTAATTCCACTGCGTGGAACTTACTACTATGAATCCATCATGATTTATCCTATGATTTTGTATCTTGTGTACAATTTAAATTAAATTTTATTAGTTAATTAAATTTCAATTCAAATTTAAATAAACTGACTATGAAATTAATATAGCTACAGTATTTTACCTTCACCTTCACGACTGTCGTTACTATCCAAAATAAACGCCGACCTCCTACTTTTCCACTCGCACGAAGCCCTACACCATGAACTGCCCCCACCACGTGTCCCTTTCCTTACCCTAAACGCTCGAACTACCATGGCCAACGGAAACCTTTCCCCTTAATTCACGTCAAGCAGCAACAACTAAGACTAAATCATGAGTCCTCCACCTATCGCGTGTACGTGCTTCCTTCTTTCAGCACCATCGTCATGCGACATCCTTCAAATCAAACCACGATCAAACCCCTAGATCACCTTGATCAAACTTCGACGTCGCCGAGCCTAAAGTCACAGCTTCCATCCCTAGCCCTTCCATCTTCATGCACGAGCTACGATCCATCATATCGCGATGAGCAAATATGTGAGCTCCTCCACTTATTTCTTTCGAGCGATCCTTATTTCGTGATTGTTTTATTTCTTTTCTTTTTTTATTCGACTAGTTTGCTTCTAAAAGAAGAAAAGGATTAAATGAAGATTTTAAACAAGCAGGGGAAGGCTCGTAAGCGATTTCATTCTTTTTTTCTAATTCCATTTTGAACAAAGGAGAATAGAACACGATTTTAAAACGAGGAAAGGGGCGGTTACATATAAAGTTAGGTGATGTTGAGTTGAAGGGTTAGGTCGGCTGAGGGTTATTTTGATGGGCTCAAATGATAATCGATGTGAATATATACTATTAAATTTCAAATATTTAAATATTTACCTCAAATCCCTATCGAGGCGTGCCGCCTGGTGTTCCTAATGTTATACCGCTATTCCGGACCCAACGGAATAAGCCTCAAGCTCTAATTCGATCATATGGAGAAGATGGCTTTTTAAATCGACTATTTGAATTAAATTCAATTAAATTATTTCTAGGCGTTTTCAGATCGTACGACCAAATAGTTAATCGAAATGATACGAGATTTTAAATTCGATAATAATACACTATTATGGATCTAATAGAACTTGTTTTTTCGAAATTTGAGACTGTGCTCTGAAAGGCTATTGTAACGCGTCGATTAAATCGACGATTTCAAAAAAATTCGAAATCACTTGAAATCACAGTTTTAAAATCTTACTAACTAAATCATAGTTTAAAATCCAATATTTAAACCATTCAAATATTCCAAATTAAATATAAAAAAATCCGGGACTGCATGAAAGATAATGTCTCCACGTCTTCATTGCGAAAATTACAAAAGCTAATTCTAAATCAAGATTGGGATATCAAATTTCATGCGATCTGAGCTATCGAGAAGCATAGACAATCATTTACCCCTCTACATTATCACAGCTCCTAATCTTGTTCCATATGCGTCCGCGTACACCACTAAGTCTTGATTCCCTTCTCGAACAACTAACACAGGTGCATAAGTCAATAAGTGTTTTAGTTTCTTGAATGACTCCTCACACTTGTCAGTTCAAACAAACTTCATATCTTTTCAAGTTAGCTTAGTCATTGGTGTCGCTATCTATGAGAAATCCTTAATGAATCTTTGATGATAACTACCTAATCCAAGAAAACTCTTTATCTCGGTCATTGTCTTGGGTGCCCTCCAACTATTCACCGCCTCATCTTAGTCGGATCTACTGACAACTCTTTCTCTGAGATCGATGCTTTGTTAGGTCCCCTCACTTTCAGTTGATGCTGCCTCAGCGTCTCAAGCATAACTCTAAGATGAACTTCATGCTCTCTTTCATCCTTATAGTATATCAAAATGTCATTTATGAATACTAACATAAATCTGTCCAAATGCTCCTGGAAGATTCTATTCATTAAGTCCATGAAAAAAGATATCGCATTAGTTAGTCCGAACGGCATCACTGATCACTCATAAGATCCATATCTGGTCCTAAATGCCTCAAATGAATACTATTATCCGCCACTCTGAGCTGATGGAATCCTATTGCCAATCCAATTGGAAAAATATTTTGGGTCCACTCAACTGATCGAAAAAATCATTAATCCTAGGTAATAGATATCGATTCTTTATCGCCTTCTCATTCAGCTTACGATAATCGATACACAACTACAACGATCCAGTTGGTTTCTTTGCAAACGCTATGGCTGCTTCTCAAGGCGAATCGCATGGTATGATAAAATCCTTATCTTAAAGATCCACTAACTGCACCATTAACTCCTTCATCTTGGTAGGTGTCATCCTACTCGGCAGTTTACTCATTAGTTCAGCTCTTGGTACTAAATCTACCAGAAACTCAATGGCTCGTTTCGGCAGGAGTCATATCACTGGGTTAAAGACATCTGCGAATTCTCTAACCACGAAAACTCGATTCAACTCGTCTTTTGCCTTCACAACACCCAACAAAGCATCAACCTCAAAACTAAGGTTTCCATACAATGGAAGGTAAGGAACTACCTTCAATACAGTACATCTCTAGAGAGATGTATCGACCATCAACACCTTTTAAACCTCTGCGTCTTGCAAGACCGGCCTACCCACAGACCATTTGGTGGTGGATAGAACCAAATATGAACTCACCTCAGTCATAACCGACCTATCTGAGATCCATAGCATACATAGCATACTCGACATATATAGAGTAATCTAGAAAGGTGATGACTATACCCTAATGGTTGCAAACCACATAGCCTTATGGCATGCCTTGTTTAAGTCATTTCAGGATGGTGAGGCTTGAGGTAATGATTACCTTTCACATCGCGCATTCCACTTTGAATGCCACATTGCCAATTTCATCACACACTATTAATTTCCACAAACATATAACCTTTGAGCTCGAACATCTCAGAAAAGGGTGTTGAGTATAGGAGAGTTACCTCCTACACCACCAAACAGATGTACATTTGCAAAAATCAATGTACGTGTATTTTAGAAATGCAATGTTGGACATTCGTCCATACAAGTTGTCCAAGAGTAGGACAAACCAAATGAATGCTCCTACTACATCCTGTCGGGAACCACTCCTAGTATTAGTAGCAAGCAGCCCTTGCATCGAAGATAAATGAAGATACAACCGTCACATATATATGATATGGGAGGTTTCCCTTAGGTAAGTGACAAGCAACCCTTCATTCCATTAATTATCACTTCATGTCTTCACCTTTGAATGCGTAAATTGGTTCGAAGTGATTTTCGGATAGCGATCACCCAAATCCGACCCCGGTTCCTTCAAACCAATCATCGATAAAAAGATGTCCAGTTTGAGGGTGATTATCATTTCATTCATTAATATCTTTAATCAAATAAAATATCTTTTACAGATATAAATCTTTAAATTATATTCTTTTCTAATATATATGGAATCGACAAACCTCTCTTTAACTGTAACGACCCAGAATTTCAGTCATTCGAAATTCGTATATTTAATTGATTTTAAATATTCAAAGTTAATTTTATAAGTTGAATTGCCTATATTTTAAATATAATGATTTATTTAGATAAATAAATTATTGATATAAATATCTAAAATTGCAAAAATAATTGATTTTGAATTTACTATGAAAAAAAATGATTTATAAAGTTGATATAAATTCTATTTAAATTAGAATGATGTTATAGAACTTTTATAATTGAATTAAATGTTAAATTACAAAAATTGAATATTTTAATGTTTAATTAACATGTAAAAATAGTCTTTTTTAAAACAGTCTTGGATTTCGATGAAACTTCTTTCATTGGATCCGTACTATTATATTATTGTAGGATTTCAAATTTCGTGTCAATTGGACTTATGGTTTGCTCGTACGAGGCTGAAACGCGTAGAAATTTATTTAAGTAAATTTTAAATTTAAATATTTTGACTCGAAAAACTATCTTCCAAATACGATCGAATTGGCTCCCAATATATTTTCCATTGTGTTCGGAATAGGAGTAAAACATCATAAACGCTAGATGGCACATTTTGTTTAGAGTTCGAAAAAAATTCGAATGAATAGTGTCACGAAATTTTCTATAAAAGGACATCATAAATTCCATTTTGCAAAAACCCTAATTTCTCAATCCCTAACCACCATGTTTTCTTCAATAGCCAGAATTTCATTTCTTTCCTCCTTGATTATCTCTTGATCCAAACACTTTTAGCATTCGATTCCTAAATGAAAGTTGTAGAGGATCGCTAGATCTTCGTATCCAACGGTTGTGATCGGCTGTAACACATTGGATCAATGGAAATTAAAGGGTATAGGTCATGCATTCAAGCATGATTTTCAAGATGATAAGGGATCGAGTTCGACATGGTTTTTAGGTGTAGGTGCGGCAGTGTTCGAGCTTTTGAATGGTAGTTGTGGATCATGTCTTGTCGTCGATTTGAGGTGCGGTGTTCGAAGATTGAGCGTGCGTTTTGGGTTCTTGGTTGCATGCGTGCGTTTTGGGTCCTTAGTAGCGTACAAAGCTTCAAGAGGGAAGGAAGAAAAGACGGGCGGCTCAGATCTGTAGACCCAGGAAGGAACGGCCGTGATTAAAAGGTTTAAAAAAATTGTAAATTTATTTATATAAATAGGTGTAAATTTTAAAATGCAATAACTTCTTCATACGAGGTCCGTTTTTGACGAAACAAGTTGCGTTGGGTGCATATTGACATGCACTATATTTTATCTAGTTTTGATTTGATTGGAACTAGTGATAATTTTGGGTAAAGTTAAACACTCTTTTAATTTTATTCGAAATAAAATGCTGCAACGTCTATTGAAACCAAATTGAGTACAACTCACTCTTTCTAACTCACTGATATTTTTATATAAGTGAGAATAAATTTATTTTATGATGATTGATGACTATTTTGATCATATATGATATATACATATATGTTGATTGATTTGGATATATTCCTGCCTGCTGGAGCAGATGAGACCCTATACATTCCCGTGTATGAGCAAATGACCTTTTGTGCACGTATCTACCTCGAAGCGGACATTGTACATATTTTCCAAAATGTATTTTTATTACAGGTGACAGGTTGGAGGGATCTAATTGGATTCCTCACCGGTGTTGATTTTATTTACAAATATTGTGATATATGCTTTTATCATATGATATATGATGTTTTGGATGTCGCGATTGATTTATTTAGTGATGTTGCAGCATTGGGCTTATTTTTGGAATTTTAAAAATGTTAAAGTGATGATTACAAATTAAAATGGGATTGTAAAGTGATTTTGAAAATAGATATTCTATTAAATTTTGAATTGTTAAGGAATCAATTTATTTTAAATAAATAAAAGTTATAATTTTTATGTTATAAAAATTATGATTTTTGTGAAATATACCAAAATATGATTTTCGAAAAAACATGAAGTTGGCTATCTTATAAATTAAGTTAAATTGAGATTTTGGACTTATTAAAAATGGTTTATATATAAGATTTATAAACTGAATTTTTATAAACCAAAATAATGGAAATATAAAGAAGTTCTACAAGTGTTTAAAATGAATTTATAAATAAATCTTATAAGTAAATAAGATTACAGATTTATAATTTACGAAGTTATAAAGGAATGAATTTGGAAATAAATGATCTACAGGTAAATTAACTTACTATCGGATTTCTGCATGTAAATGAGAGATAAATAAGATTGGTTAATAAAGGAATTTTATATACGGAAGTTTTTACAAAATATAAATGTGATTTATAAGCAATGTTTTATTAATCCGAAATCAATTGAATTTGATAAGTTAAATATGAAAGTTTACTAAAGGAATTATATCCATGATTTTGGACAGTGGATAATCCTTTAATAAATGTGTAGAAGTGATGAATTTAGTAAATGATCATGATTTTGGAAAGTGAATAATTCTTTAAATTAAACAAATGTTTGGAAGGTGATCTTTTAAATAGAGTTAAATGGTTTGAAGGTAATTAAAATGTGTTAAGTATTGAATACATAGATTTCAACATTCATTGTTGATATAGACGTTTTCGAGAACAAGGAAATGATGGACTATAACACTGTTGTTATAGTAAATCATTTTCGAAAGGAAAGGTTTTATATAGCATATAGGATTTATATATCTATCTAATTTTCGAATCCTATGCTAATGATTTTGGGTTATCGTAACGTTGTTTTACGCAACATTCGTTTTGATCCAAATAAATATGTTTAAGAGAATGTTTTCCTTAAAGAATAAAATATATACTCAATCGTGATTTAAGTATATGTAATATTTTCTAAGTGTTGAAAATAAAGAGATTTGTGAATATGCTTATACTATTGAAATAAGTATATGGAAAAGTTTTCTAATATTAAAGTATTGAAATGGTTTTGAGAATATATCTTTTTAAAGATAATTTGAACTGAATATTTGAAAATTGATTTAATTAATTAAAGATTAATTAAAAGGGCCTAGTGGTTGCTTGTGGTGCTAAATATTTGTTTGCTTGCTTGGGTAGTTAAATAACTGACTATCAAATTTGGCCATTTTTAGTTCCTATACTTGATGTGGGAACAAATTAGTCGTACGTTTAGTATGTAGCCATCTATTTAGGCTTGATTATTCTCTGTGTTGAGGATGTTGATTCGTGTACTGTGGAGTATTACCCCAATCTATCGAGCTTCCTTCTAAGCCAAAGTATAGCAAGTTGAAAGTTGAAGACGTGATAAGTCTATGAGACTTGGTTTTCGCGTAAGGTTGAGAAACGTTTTTACACTGTTGGTACAAAGAGACTAGGATCAGATTTATCTGAAAACCACTTCGAACCAACATTTATGCAATGATTGTGCAGGTTGGTTGTGTTGATATTGATATTCAGGATTTTCATGGTAGGGGACTGCTTGTTGATCGTTTGGGGTTAAAATCCTAATATACTTATAGTAGTAGTAGTCTCTTCGTTATGAAATATCCATTATAAGGACTATTCGCTATTAATCCTAGGGATTTTCTGACAGGATGTAGTAAGAAAGTACCTTTGGTTTATTCTGTTCCTGGAGAACTTGTATGGACGTTTGTCTGATATTGCATTTCTAAAGTGTAATTGGTTTTTAAAACATACATCATTGACGGTGGAGAAGGCAACTTCTCTAAGCTTAACACCCTCCTTGAGACATACGAGCTCAAAGGGTTGTATTCTTGTGGAAGGCAATTAGTAGTCAATAAAAATGGCGGTGCGACATTCAAAGTGATATGATATGTGAAAGGTAGTTATTACCTCGGGCCTCATCAGCTAGAAATGACTGAAACAAGGTTAGATGCAGCAAGGGTAAGTGAGTCATTCCCAATTAGGATATGATCATCCTCTTCTAGATATATTTCTTCCTGCTATGACATTTCGGATGTAAATTAATGTGGTTTATATGCTATGAGGGCCCTCGTAAAAGATCTGTAATGACCGGAGGATGATACATTCGGTACTACCTAGTTATAGAGGTAGGTCGGTCTTGTGTTGGTAGAGGTTCCTTTATAATGTTTCTCGGTACATTTCTCTAGAGATGTACTGCCGGAAGGTAGTCCTTTCACCTGGTCATTTGTATGGAAATCCAAACTCCACTACATGCCTGCCATTTTGATTTTATTACACATTTTAGGCTATATGTTGGAATTTAATCAATGTGAAAATTTCTACTATGATTAATATGATTTGTGCAATAGACACTATTACAATATAATCGGATTTGATATGAAATATTTAAGTTATCGTAAAGCAAAAACATGTTCGTGTTTACGTGTGGGTGTGTCTTACGAGATACTTTTGCTTTGAAAAGGAAAAGTTTGGTAATTTAATAAATTTGATTGAGTGTGTTTTCTCACATAGTTTACCAAACTGATACGAGCGTTCTTCCCTTTCAATGCTCGGGTCAGACCAAGTATATTTACAGGTTTAGATTTGAGGCTTTTGGAGCTTCAGCAAAAAATATGGAGATCTTTATTTTCATATACACGTACCAGTTTTTCTTAGTGATGTCTATTATCCGCTTTGCGCTTTGTTGCTGTATATTATCAGCAATTGTAAGGGCAAGTTATTATAATTGTCCAGACCGATGATTAGTGATTGACTGTTGAACTCTGATTGATGTATGTATATACAATTTCTATTTTGTAAAGTTCATTGATGTGATATTATATGTTTTTCGCTGCGATGTGAGATTCTGTGTTGTTCTGTTTGGTTCTTTCTTCTTTCTTCTTTCTCTTCTTCTCTCTTCTTTTCTTTCTCATGACTTTCCATCGGTCTATGCTTTTTGGGTCAGATATATGTGGTTTATTGTTGATTCAAAAGGTACAGATTTGCGGGTTGTCACATGTGGTATCAGAGCTTAGATTTTGTATATTCCTCGACTTTGATGTGTACTCAGTATAGATAGGGTCAGTAGCACCCTAGATTGAGTTTGAATGCACTATATATATACGAGCGCATATTTGTTAATGATTATAAAAAAAATTATATTGTGTTTACTTAGCCGTTGATTTTTTTTTTTTGAATTCTAGTCGGTATGTGGGACGTTGTGTTATCGATAGGAATTTCTAAACATTTAAACGAGACAAGTCGACGTAGTATTGTTTTTAAATTGGATAAATGAAATAATTTTACCTCGATTATATTTTATATAAAAAACAATTTTTTTGAAATTATTATAGTTTCATAAATTGATTGTTTGGTTGTTGAAAATATAAATATATACGATAATATAAGCTGGTTGAATAATCTAAATGAAAACAACAATTGTAAAAAAATAAATTATATAAGCAAATGAATTATAAGTATGGAATTATAATTACTATGGTTTACAATTATGAAATAACCTTATATACAAGAAATGAAAGTAAATGAGTATATTTATAAATATGAGTTGTAAAAAAATGGATTTTGTAACGACTCGAATTTTTCGCGCTCGAAAATCGACACCCATACCTCATTCGTATTCGAATGCCGTAGATTCGACCGTTCAAATCCGATTCGCCGGAGCTTATAACAACATTAAGTAAATAACACAGCGGAAGAAAAAAAATAATACATTGATATACAACACTGATACAATATCTGATACAACAGAGTGATACACTGAATATCAATATACATCAGAGATATGATACAAGAAGTAGCAGCAGAAAAGAAAACGATAACACTAGCAGCAGATAATCTCCATCTTCAAGCACCAATCCAGAAAGAGCTCAAACTCCCAATGACTATGCACCAAGCTAAGCAAGACAGTTGTGATCCAAAGACTGAACTAACTCCAGATAATCTACTAAAGCTGATTATCTGAAATACCCAACTCTAGACTGCTCGTGTATAAAATTTTGAGCACCCAGAGTTTAGGAAAGGAACAATAAACTCCGGATCAGTCATGGGACTGGTATGAGCAATAAAAATAGTTTATCTTTTAAAACAATCAGCAAAAGATTTTAAAGTCAATTCGCAATGCTTTTTGAAAATGTAACTACCATAAGACCTCTCACCACACACACAATGCAAACGCAGACTTGGAGGAGATTTCTTCTTATGTTAGTCAAAGATGCTTACTACGAAAAATCAAATCATTTGATTATTATTATTAGTGCATAGTGTAGAAAGCATTTCAAAAGTAGAATATAAATCTTAGCCAGCATAGGTACCATTATATTATGCTTACTATAGCTACCATATTAGATGGCAGGTTCTACGACTAATACTGTACAAGGCTCGTATTGTTTCTTTGGATTTCCAACAAATGGTCAGGCCAAGGAACTTCTCATTGCCACATGAGAACGCCTCTGGAAGGACGTTCCCGAGAACCAAACCGGATCTCTGCCAACACAAGGCCGGTTACCCCTAACTGGGTAACTACTGACACGAGTATGCCATCTACCGGTTGTAAACAACCTTTAACCGGGGCCCCAGCAACAAATCACAAAGTAATATATATATATATATATATATATATATATATCTGCGATATCAACATAAGTTAAGTATCTGGGCTCTATACCATGATACCACTTCTATCCAGAAGGAAATGCATATACCCTAAGGGGTGCTACCCCCAATAACCTTGCTGCATCTTTCCTGTTTTGACCATTCCGAGGTGTGAGGTCCGACGAAGTCTCGTCCACAAAGCCACGCTTTGATACAAAGCCATGCTTTGGGTCAACAAATGATCAAAGTAATGATCACAAAGATAAATGATCAAACAAATGATCATATCACAAATGATCAAACAATGATAAACAATGATCATTTCACAGCAACACTCAGCATGTCACATTTCCAAGTTGGGAATATATCGCTGATAACCATCAACTGCATAACCTCTGAGCGCGTACGTCTCAGAGAAGGGTGTTAAGCTAAGAGAATAAATTCTCCGCCACCAACAGAAATGTATTTGAAAGAAATCTGCTTTATATCTCAAAATGTAATGTCAGACACGTAACCATACAAGTCTGTTCCGGGTTCGAACAGAACCGAAGGCACTTCAAAAGAAGTCCTTACAATCCGGATAATCCCTAATCACGTCCGGATTTCCCATCACATATGGAGATCTCTATACGGGGGATCAGCCAGTGCAGAGACAATCGACAAGAAACCCTTCTTTTTCGAAAATACCCAGTCTTCACCACCGGTCTTCAAATGCTATCCATAACGACATATCACATATTCGGAATGGGTTATACGACCCAAAGGTCCTTTCCTGGCTAACCCGAATAGTGAGCGCAACATTTAAAACATATGGATATGGGATTTCAATTAAGTCACAACTTATTACCAAAACCTTTATTTTAAATGGTTAAACAAATTACCATATTAAATCTTTAAACAAAAAATTCATTTCACTAAGTTCACCCAGTTTCCAAAAGATCCATTCATAGAATTTCAAAACAATTTCTATTTCAATTAGGATTAACTCATCCAATCTTTCAAAATTAAAGGTTTAACTTATAGCTTTCAAACTGTTTTCATAACTTGGAAATTATCTTCATTTCAAACTAGAAATCATTTCAACATAAATTGGAAGTTCATTTCTTATGTGAAAGCTTTAATTATTTGAAAACAGATAGTTTTCGTTTCAGAAAAATCCAATTATATTTGCTCGAGTTAAGCCCTTGAATTTAAATTACAATTCTCAAATCAATACATTTAAAAAATGGTTTAATTAATATAAACTCATAAATAAGTGGAACAGCCTTTTTAAACCCTAGTTCCCAAATCATAGAATTCAATTTCAAATATTGAATTCAAATTTTAAATCAAATTATTTAAATTCCAAAACTTAATCAAGTTATTCAAAATCACTTTCATCTTTGAAATTCCATTTCAAAAGCTTTTCACTTTAAACGCAATCCATTTCCAAAACATTTGAATTTAAATATTCAACTTTCAAAACTATTTTCAAAAATATTTGTGACATTATCGATTTCCTCGTGAAATCCATATTTGTGTGTGTATAAGTGTGGTCCAGAGGTTTAACACAATAAAAGTGCCACATCATCAATTAGCACAGATTCACATATAATATGCAGATGTATCATCAATAAATGAATAAATCATATATACCACAATCTACAAAACAAAATATCACAGTTCAGATAGGACAATCAATTCAAGGCATCTCATACAATACAATCATTCATAAGTAAGGTCAAGCATTTAATAATCATTTATAAACAGGATTAATTAATTGTTTAATCCTAATTAATTCAATTCATTTCCAATTTAATTAATTACTTATGAATTTATTATCCAATTCTGATTTATTAATTCCAAATCATTTGATACAAATTAATTCACAAACACTTTAAATTAATTAAATTATTCTTAATCAATCATATTCATTTAAATTAACTTTTGAACCAATTATATAATTAGTTAACTTCTTAATTAATTATTTCAAGAAATTTACTCTTTAATTACTTTCATTAAGCAATCATCTCATAACAACAAATCATTAATTACCAATTTATCTTTATCATTAATTTAATCAAAATATCCAAATCATTAGTTTGTAAATTGAATAAATCATCCCTTAATTATCTTATTAGTTAAATCACTTAATCTACTTAATTATCTCTAAGGCAATTCGTTTCTTTGTTAATGTCTTCACTGGTATTTAAGTGTAAAACATTTCACTTTTGAATTTAAATTTAAATTACATTTCGAATTTAAGTTTCAAAATGATTATTCTTTTAAACATAAATCCAATTTAAAACTCAATTTACAATCTTTAAAAATAAATGTAAATAACATTAGTTGCTTATATAAGAGAAAGCTTTTGATTCAAAAGTTTATTTGAAAACTAAACTTTACTTTTAAATTTAAACCCTTTTCCAAATATTTACACTTTGATTATAAAAAATTAAATTTCCTTTCTTTTAAAATTTTAAGATTCAAAGTTTATTTGAATCTAACTTTATTTACAACTAGCTTACCAATTTAAATTCATTTAAATTTGGTTTGAATTTCAACTTGCAAACAGTTTTGAACAAAACTGTAACCCTGTTAAACCAACCCGAGGCAACTTAAGTTTGCTTCGGGTCCAACAGCTAAAGACTTCGAGCCGTACTCAAATTTGCTCGAGGAGAACTCGAGACAATCTCCTGAGAAATTTCGTGCTTTCACTCAAACTAACCCGAATTCCCAGTTACCAAAATCTCGAGCACGGTGTACGTGCACAACGTCGCCGACCATCTCCGGTCACTCCTGATGACCTATACACGTCGCCGATCACCCACGTACCTGATCCCGATCATCGCATCCCCCCCCAAAACTCAAAAATCGAAATTGGGTTCACCACCCAAACCTGGAAACACGAGACAGAACCCACCCCAAACCTGTTAGCGCCTCCATCTCGTCGCCTCGACCACCAGAGGACCTAGAACTCCGGTCATACAATCGCCATCGTCCCTGCTATCATCCCCCAAAATCCTATCACACTCGATCGAACACAAACAGCGAACGAAACGAGAACCCATACCTCAACAAAACTAGGTTTAAAAGCTTCGAACCCTCGCCGCCGCCGCCACGTTCAACTGCCGACCCTCTCACTATTTTTCCCTCCATCGTCATCACTTCTCCACCACCTGGCAAGTTTTCGACCACCACTACTCAATGGATGACCCGAAATCGCCAAATCAAAGAAATTCAGACAACTACAGATTTCTCTTCAATCCTTACTCTAAAAATTATAATTTTTGTGTTAAAAATCGAGTTAAAACATATGAATTCAATCTGCATACCTGAATTCGAGAACTAAAAGATTTGAATTTTTACATATTGAAAGATTTCGTGCAGCTCTTTGATTTCCAGAGGTATTCAATTTAAATTTTTATTTAATTAAAATTCTAAACATTAGTCTATGATCCCATAAACAACTTTTGTTTTAAATCCAAGTTCTAACAGCAATTGGTTTTAGAGAATATGATTTTCGAACCAAAGTTTTGAGCTTGACAACCATAACAGGATATCACTGATACATGCATTCACTTGTATACAGACAAAGATACTTATATATATTCACACAAAATATATTTCCAGATATAGATCATGCAACTACTCACCTTTGTCTTGTAGAATGTACAGAGCTTCATTTGTTTGAAACAGGCTTGTAAAACAAAATAAGCTGAAACCCCTTCTTTGATTCTTCTGGTTTTAGTTGATTGTTTGTAATCTTTGTTTAAATTTAAGTTGACATTATTTTTTTGAGGTATCCAGTTCAAATGAACGAACTGATGAAGATTGCTATATGTAGAGTAAGTTTACAGGGATATCACTTTGTACAGGGTATTTTATATTGTTTGTACAGGTGATAGATATGTTATGGTGGCTGATGTATAACATTCTATATATGCTGAGATGATATTTTTATTGTCTGCGCTAAAGACATGGCATTAGCTAGCATTAAATACCAAGGTACATGTCTCCATACTTGTTTCATTTTTTTTTACTTATTTTATTCTGTTTCTATACTTACTCTTTCTTGCCTGCATATCTCCCTACAGGCTACCTACCTATTTCTTTTATCTTATTTGTGTTCATACTTATCTTCATTGATGTTATTTCGGCTGAGATGGGATTGTTTACGTTGAGATGATTTCTTTTTTTTGGTGCTTTGTTTTATAAGTTCATACTATTTCAATTGTATATGCATTTATTTATGTTGTTATTTTTTTGTTCTTACTTTATGTATGTATACTTTATTTGTTTTGTTTTATAAGCTTATACACATGAATATATATTTGTTTGTACAGTTTGTTTTCATTGCTTCTTGTTTATATCATTGCTTTGCCAGGTTGATTATATTGTCTTCTTGTATACATTTTCTTTCTTTTGTTTTGTCTTTGCCTCGTTACTTTGTGTTGTAAATAAATTTCTATTCTAATTGTATTGTTTGAATTTAGCTATATGTTATTTTATATTTTATAATTTATCTTATATTATATATTTATTTGATTTGTCAAATTTATTTTCTAGCTTAAATATTTATTTCAACTTTAATGCTAATAATTAATTTACATTTCGTATTTAAATTTCAAGAATCCAAAGTCAAATTCAAATTTTATTCCAAAATTTGTTCAAAATCTACATTAACTATCAATTTAATATTAATTCAAAATTGGGGTCGTTACAGATTTAAACTAAGAATTTGGAAATGTTGAATCCTATTGATTTTGAAAGTTATTTTTCAAATATTAAAGAGATTATATTACTATAAATCTAAATAGGATAAATAAATTTGGAATGAATCTTGTATAAGTAAAGTAAAATAGTGAAATTATATAAGTAAGATTTATAAATGTGATTTGTAAATATGAAAAGGATTTTTAAAAGAATATAAAGCACTGAATTCACTACTGTTGCTAGAAAATAATAAGGATGATGATTGCAGCATCATTAGTATCATTTCCGAGTTTCTAAGTGATGGATTTGCTACCAATAGTAATTTGAAAAGTTAAGTTTTGTTGTGATAAACAAATTTGAATTTAAAATCCAAGTTAAAATTGATAAACATAAGTGAAATGAGTTTTGGACTTATAGTATGAAATAAAAATTCAATTTTAGTAAAGTTAAACAAATTGAATTAGATTTGAACTGGATTAGATAAATTATTGAAATGGAAATTAAACTTAAGTGGTAAGTGATTATATAGTATGAATTTGGAAGTTTAAATAATAATAAGTTTATAACTTATAAAATGAGGAAAGGTAAGTAAAATCAAATGTTAAAATGGTTAAACAATTTTGTTAAGCAAAACCAAATATGAATTTGAATAGTGATATGAAAATTGACTTAAGTAAAAGTTAAATAAAATGACTTTAGAAATGAAATTTAACTCAGGTAAAGGAAAAAAATGAGCTAATGAAGCGAGTTAAGTAAAATAGAATTTGAATTAAATTAGAAGTGAACTTAAGTTGTATAGTGAAAGTAAATACAAGTGAGAATGAAATGGAAAATAACTTAAGTAATGTTGAATGAAGTTGAATTTGATATCAAAATGAATTAACATTGGAAGTGTTGTATAAAAATGTGAATATAGTGAATACTAGAATTCAATCTGAATCGAATATCAACCAATTGAAATTAAAAATGTTAAACCAGATTGAATGTAAACGAAGTAAATATGAATGTTTGAGTGTAAATTAAATAAATTTGGTTATGATTGGATATACATTGATTGTTAGATGAATGTTAGTTGATTGGATAAAAATTCATATGAAATTAAATTAATGAAATTGAAAGCTAAAATAATTGAATTCAACTTGGAAGTAAGTGAATCTAAATAGAATTGAATTTGATTTAATTTGGAAGTGAGCGAACTTGAATGTAAATTAGTGAATGTAAACTAATTGAATATGAATAAATGAATGTTAGTAAAAAATCCAATGTTAATGAATCAAATGTGAATAAATTGAAAACCAATTCAATGAATATTAATGAGGAATGAATGTATATTGATTTGATATGGATTGATTGAATAGATATTGGTTTGTTGGATGTTTGTTGGATGATAGTTGTTTGATGGTTGGATTTGATGTTTTAAATTGCATTTGCTATATTGGCATTTATAGTTGTTGTATTGGTATATGTTGTATATTGATATTACTTTCTATATACATGTTTCTCATTTGTTATTAAGTGTTTAGTAGTGGGGATGAAATATGCTTCGCATTTGGAGCTCGTTTTCACGCTATATTAGCTGTATGTGCTCGCTAATAATATATAGGTACATATCTCGGATTACAAACGGAACGTTTACACTTTTTTCCTTACGGGATGCCTCATCTTCGAAGATGAGACGTATATTTATGATATATATATGTTGTGATCCTACTATGATCGAACCAGGCAAAGGAGGCTATGGCGAATTTTCTTGAAAACTTGAGGCATTAGAAAATTTTTGAGGAAATTGGGAAAAAAAATTATAACTAAAATTTTGATTTTTGAGTTATAAAAGTTAAACGATGTTATTTGGTTTAGAAAAGATAAATACGAATGGATTTGAAAACTTAGAAAAGTTTTTATAAGAAGTTTAACTATTGGATTTGGGAAAGTTAAACACTTAAGAGATTTAGTAAATAGTTTGAATGAATTGTTTTGAAAATTTAATGGATTTTGTGGTTTTTTCTTACTTAGTAATTTCGAAGACGAAATTCTTTTAAGTAGGAGAGAATGCAACGACCCAGAATTTCAGTCATTCGAAATTCGTATATTTAATTGATTTTAAATATTCAAAAGTTAATTTTACAAGTTGAATATTTTATAATGATTTATTTGGATGATAAATTGTTGATTTAAATATTTGAAATTGCATAAATAATTGATTTTGAATTTATTGTGAACAAAAATGATTTATAAAGTTGATATAAATTCTATTTAAATTAGAATGATGTTAGAGAACTTTTAAAATTGAATCAAAAGTTAAAGTATAGAAATTGAATATTTTAATATTTAATTAACGCGTAAAAATAGTCATTTTTGAAACAATATAGGAATTCGATGAAACTAGATTCATTGGATCCGTAATTATTGTAGGATTTCAAATTTTATGTCAATCAGATTATGGTTTACTCGTACGATGCAGAAATACGTAGAAATTTATTTAAGTAGATTTTAAATTTAAATAATTCGATTCGAAAAACTATCTTTCAAATACGATCGAATTAGCTCCCGATATATATTCCATTGTGTTTGGAATAGGGATAAAACATTATAAATGCCAAACGGCATGTTTCGTTTGGAGTTTGAATTTTTTTTTAGATGAATAGTGTCGTGAAATTTTCTATAAAATGACATTATAAATTCCATTTTGCAAAAACCCTAATCTCCCAAGCCCTAGCCTCCATGTTTTCGCCAATGGCTAGAATTTCATTTCTTTCCTCCTCTATTATCTCTCGATCTAAACACTTTTAGCCTTCGATTCTTAAATGAAAGTTGTAGAGGATTGCGAGATCTACAAATCCAACTGCTGTGATCGACTGTAACATGTTAGATTAACAGCAATTCGAGGGTATAGGTCACACGTTCAAGCACGACTTTCGAGATGATAATGGGACCGAGTTCGACGAGGTTTTGGGTGTTGGTGCAGTGGAGCTCGAGCTTTCGAATGGTGGTTGTGGATGGTCGTCTGGTCGTCGATTTGTGGTACGGGGTTCGAAGATTGAGCGTGTATTTTGGGTTCTCGGTTGTTTACAAAGCTTAAATGGGGAAAGAAGAAAACATGGGTGGCTTGGATCTATAGATCCAGGAAGGAACGACCGTGATTAAAAGGTTAAAAAAATATTACAAAAATTGTAAATCCATATATATAAATTTATGTAAACTTTAAAATGCTATAACTTCTTCATGTGAGTCCGTTTTTGATGAAACAAGTTGCATTAGGTCCATATTGACGAGCACTACAATTTAGAGATAGTTTGTATTTGATTGGAGCTAGTAAAATTTTTGGACAAAATTAAACGCTCATTTAATTTTATTTGAAATAAAACGCCGCAACGTTTATTTGAACCAAAATGAGTACAACTTACTCTTTCTGACTCACTGATATTTTTATATAAGTGAGAATAAATTTATTTTATGATGACTATTTGGATGATATATATATATGTGTGTGTGTGTGTGTGTGTGTGTGTGTGTGTGTGTGTGTGTGTTTGTTGATTGATTTGGATATATTCCTGCTTATTGGAGCAGATGAGACCATATACGTTCCTGTGTATGAGTGGACGAGCTTTTGTACGCGCGTCTGCCTCGAAGCTGACATTGTATATATTTTTTAATATGTATATTTGTTGCAAGTGACAAGTTGGAGGGATCCAACTGGATTCTACACCAGTATTGATTTTATTTACAGATATTGTGATATATGCTGTTATCATATGATATATGATGTTTTGGATGCCGTGATTGATATATTTAGTGCTACGGCAGCATTGACCAATTTTTGGAATTTTTAAAAAATGTTAAAGTGATGATTTGAAATTAAAAAGGGATTTCAAAGTGATTTTGAAAATAGATGTTCTATTAAATTTTGAATTGTTAAGGAATGAATTAATTTTAAATAAACAAAATTTATAATTTTTATGTTATAAAAATTATGATTTTTGTGAAATATACCAAAATATGATTTTTGGAAATATGAAGTTAACTATTTTATAAATTAAGTTAAATTGAGATTTTGGACTTATTATAAATGGTTTATATATAAGAATTATAAATTGAATTTTTATAAATCAAAATAATGGAAATATATAAAGAAGTTTTGTAGGTGTTTACATTGAAGTTATAAATTAATGTTATAAGTAAATATGATTTATGAGTTTATAATTTATGAAGTTATAAATGAATGAATTTGAAAATAAATGATTTACAAGTTAATGACTTTAAAAAGAGGAATGATGAACATTCTACATTAAAAAGAGGAACTATTATTATTATTATTATTTCCCACCAAGCAAATAAAGTTATTATAAAGTATAGATAAACAAAGTTGACACTTAAAAAATAAGAACTAGCTATAATAACCAACAGCGTATATCATTGTTACATCAACTTTTAAGCTACCATAAAATTTAAAAGCAAGACATCAAACAAAATGCTTATTTATAAGAAAGGGGAAATAGCGGGGCAACAAAATTGGGGATTTAGCGGATTATTGCCACAATATCGGAGATAATAGCGGATCCGCTACATTGGGCCACTTTATAGGAATATCATTGCCCCAAAAGTCCGTTGTAGGATATATCTGGGATACATCAAGGCAATATCAGGGAATTGACTACACAGGGTTGTGGTGATATTGATATTCAGGATTTTCATACTGGAAGACTGCTTGTTGATCGTTAGGGGTTAAAATCCCAATATATATATAGTAGCAATAGTCTCTTCTTTATAAAATATCCATTGCAAGGACTATTCCTACTAATTCTATGGATTTCCTGACAAGATGTGGTAGGAAAGTACCTTCAGTTTGTCCTTTGCCTGGACAACTTGTGTGGACGTTTATCTGACATTGCATTTCTAAAGATTACCCACACTGGTTTTTATAAACGTACATCAGTGGTGGCGGAGAAGGCAAATTCTCTTACCTTAACACCCTCCTTGAGACATGCGAGCTCAAGGGTTATATTTTTGTGGAAGGCAATTAGTAATCAACAGAAATAGTCGTGTGGCATTCAAAGCGATGTGATATGTGATATGTGAAAGGTAATCATTACCTCAGGCCTCATCAACCCAAAATGACAGAAACAGGGTTAGATGCAACAAGGCTAAGTACGTAATTCCCAATTTAGACACGATCATCCTCTTCTAGAGATACTTCTTCTCGCTATGACATTCGGGATGTAAATTAATGTGGTTTGTATGCTATGAAGGCACTCGAAAAAGGTCGATAACGACCGGAGGATGATATATTCGGTACTACCTAGTTATAGAGATAGACTGGTCTTGTGTTAGTAGAGGTTCCTTTTTGATGTTCCTCGGTACATTCCTCTAGAGATGTACTGCCGGAAGGTAGTCCCTTCACTTGGTCATTTGTACAGAAATCCAAACTCCACTATGTGTCTGCCATTTTGATTGTATTACCCATTTTAGGCTATATGTTAGGATTTAATCAATGTAATAATTTCGGCTATGATTAATATTATTTGTGCTACGAGATATTTTTGTTTTGAAAAGGAAAAGTTTGGTAATTTAATATATTCAGTTGAGTGTGTTCTCTCATGCTGGTTTACCAAACTGATCCAGGCGTTCTTCCTTTTCAATGCTCGGGTCAAACCGAGTATATTTACAGGTTCAAATTTGGTGCTTTTGGAGCTTCAGCAAGAGAGTTGGATATCTTTATTTTCGCATACACGTATCAGTTTTTCTTAGTGATGTTTATTATACACTTTGCGCTTTGTTGATGTATATTATTAGCAATTGTAAGGGAAAGTTATTATAACTGTCCAGGCTGATGATTAGTGATTGATTGTTGAGCTTTGATTGATGTAGGTATATATTGTTCCTATTTTGTAAAGATCATTGATATGATATTATATGTTTTCCACCGTGATGTGAGATTCTGTATTGTTCTGTTTGGTTCTTTCTTCTCTTCTTCTCTCTTCTTTTCTTCCTCATGACTATCCGTCAGTCTATGCTTTTTGGGTCGGACATTTGAGGATTATTGTCGATTCAAAGGGTACGGGTTTGTGTGAAAAGGGTCGATAGATATTAAACCCTATTGAGTAAAAAGGGTCGATAGAAATTATACCGATTTTACTCAACATCAATTTCCGTATTCAACTTTTATTATTCGTTGAATAACAGTGAAATCATCTATTAAATTCACATGGATAGTATAGGTTCCCTCCTTAGAATTTAATACCAAGTATAAGATGATTATTTCCATACAATTCAAGTTATATTAAATTTGGAAAATTTAAATCTTTTATTCTTGCCTCTTTTTCGAAATTCCGACCTCATATATTCCTCGCCCAGAAAAGAGGCAAGGTGACCCGAGGTGCTGGTTGCTCCTGAACATCTCCTTCGTTTGGGCACCTTACATCCAGATCTCACGAATATAAAATTAGTCTAATCATCGGCTTTCATACCTAAGTTTAAATCACTTAATTATAATATCTTTTCTTTAAATCATGTATTTAAGCTCTTTAAAATAAATTAAAAAACCTCTACATTATCTTTAAAATACTTAATTGTTTATTTGAAAGCATTTATAAAATATTTGGGAAAGAATACTTAGGTTCAAAGCCATATTTCAAAAGTTATTAAAAGTGATTCAAAAAGTGCTGCGAATAGTGCTTTTAATGCTTATTTGATCAAAACAACTTTTCGATCATATAAAAATATATTTTTATAACAGAAATCTCTTTTAAAATATTTAAAAATATTTGTATAATTTATTCCATAATTTTAAAGAATTAAATCTGTAAATTTTAAAAAAATTGTCGCTTTGGTTCCCGAACTGCCAAACCGCAACTATTTCGGAATTTTTTTTGCTCATATTTCAAATTCTATTAAACGAAATCTCGATCATTTTCTGTTGAAAACTATGATTATAAGAGTTTTGAAAATACTTATTACAAATAATTCTTACTCCTAATCCATCGTATAAATGGACTTAAACTTTTATGGTGCGAAATCACGAATTATTGTTACGCGATGCGCCTATTTTTGGCTCAACTTTCATAACTTGTCCAAACTTCATCAAATTGGGTTTTAGTGTTTATAAAATATTTATAAACCATTTTAAAGAGGTTTAACAATCACATACACGTCATTTCATTTATTAAAGAAAAGTGATTTACTTTTTGATATTCGACGTTTATTATACGTGAATTGTTTTCACATCCGAAAAGACATATTACCATATCCAAACATGGATCAAAATCATCATAACCGAGCATAACAAACATATATGTCATCCAATACATCATAATATAAATAGAATTTATCACTTTTGGTTGAATCGAACTAACTTTAAAATGACTATCGCGCTACTATTCCGAAAATCTAGCTTCATACGCTTGCACTGAAGCTCCTAAATCGGCTCGATCTTGGCCTTTGGTGGTACGTACTCATGGGCTTGCTAGGAAGGGGGAAAGGCTCAGCCTTTTGTGGTATGATGTGGTGGCCTTGGGTTGTTAAGGAGGAAAGGAGTGGATTTGCTTTGATTTTGAAGTATATTTACTATAATTTTAATTTCTTTTTGCCATTATCTTTGTCATTATTTTCTCTAGGAACTCATGAACTAACACTACAACAAAATGCACTATTTATAGCATTAATCCATAGCGTTTCTGTTCTGTGTGCTTGAAAAGCATATGAAATAAATAAAATTATAATTGTCAACGCTATGTTAGCAAAAGGCGGGAACAAAATTTTTTGGCGGTGCTTGTTTACAATTCAATGTTATGCCATATCTCCCTCTTTCACTTTGTCTCCCGAAAAACAAAACAAGAATAAAACACTTTCCCTGTTCTCTCAAAAAAAAACCAAATCAAATCATGCCATCGTTCAAAAAACCCTAAATCAAACCAAATTACCCAACGCAGTACCACACTCACCTCGTCTAACCGCTCCAATACGAAGAACTGCTGTCGGTAGTATATTATTAGTGCAAGTGATAACAATGATTTTCCTCTGCCTCCATCAAAATTATCCATCAGAGTCCTCAACTGTGCGAATTGATGATTCTGTGCTTTGAGTCTTCGACAAATCCTCCAGTGCGATTCTTTGCTTTGACCGTTCAACAAATCCACCATCTTTAGCCGATTCCGCTGCTTCCAGGCTTGGTTCCCATCACCGGCGATGCTCTTCAGTGGTATGATTTTTTTTCCGTTCCTATTCGAGATCAAGTTCTTTTAATGTGCTATGTTTTTGTATACTAAAAATTGATTGATTCATGCAAAGCCGATTTAGTTCCTTTTCAATTTTCCCACTGAAGAAAAAAAGGAACCGCTCAAATCAATCACCCAACGCCCCTTTGTTTCGTCACTCCAAGCTGATTTGTATGGGCTTGGAGTGGGAAGGTTGTTTGCTTATTTATGTTTTGAGGTTCAAACATCTTGGAGCTTGCAAGTAGGAGGCTTTGGTAATTTGTATAGTACTTATTATAAATTTCACATGGCACTCTATCCATGATTATTTATCACATTCTACCGTTTGCATCGAATGTTTAATTGCTTAATAACAGGTTGTTATTATGATGCAAACTAGTGTTTAAAGATACGTTAGATACAGGTACATCTAAATTTTGTCTAGATGTCTTCCCCTAATAACATTTACTTTAGGACGGATAGGATCACCTTAGTAAAATGTAGTTTATTGGTTGGTTCGGCCATGGGGTTCAAGTTGATGATTGGATTTTCGTTGATGTTTTGTGTATCACTTTATGTTATTTTATGTACGCTTGATCCGTGTTTGTCACCATATCGATGCACGATTGCTTGTTACCTATCTGAGATATAACACATCGTGTTTCATGCTTTATGATGTAGTGTAACATCATGATGAGGGAGTTATGTTACAGTGGTTTAAAAGAGAAGATTTATGTGTACATGGGTGTGAAGGGTACCTGTACTTATGTGATTTACATGAGTTGTAAATGAAACAATATTTTGAGTTTTTCCATGTTTCTGTGATAGTTCGTCCATCTGGTAAATGATGGTACTATAAAATCTTTCAGTAGACCTTCATTAGTTTAGAACAGTGGTTTCATTGTTGTAATTTCATGTTCCAGCGGACCTTTTAAGCAGAGGTCTTCACTAGTCGTGGTATCATGCCACATTGCACCTTTGAAGTAGGGATCCCCAATGGTAGCGATCTCGTGTCACACGCACATTTGTTGCACAATTCCTTGGAAATTGAAATTGTAGCTTCATGCTACATTACACAAACACTTTTAGAACATGAGTCTCCACTGGTCACAATTTTGTGTCACAGTGCACCTTTGAAGCAAAGGTTTTCACTGGTCATGGCTTCAGCCACTTGATAAATTTCTTGCAACACAAGTATAATTATTGGCAAGCTCATATTTTTAGTGTTTGTTTTTTGCAACTTTCTATTTTTTTAGTAAGTTGATAATTCTGAAAGTTCATATTTTTTGCCAATTTCGTATCCATGGTTAATTTGTATTTTTGGAAAACTTGTTTTTTTTAATATCTCTTATATTACATTAAGAGAGGCCGAGAGAGAATGTAAAGCAGTCCAAGAAAATCAAGCTTATAACCTGTGAGAGTAAATAAAAGTAAAACTGTAGATTTTAAACCGAGATCATATCCACAAAAAAACTGAAATGTTTATAAATACTATATAGTTCAAACACACATACATGTGTGTGTATCTATATGTATGTATATTTTATGATACAGTATTCATTTTATACCAAAATACTAGTAATAATAAATAAAATAAGGTGAACTTTTGTGAAATAGTTGCACTTCTGTCTAGTCAACCTCATCTCTGCAATTGTCTAATACATAGTCTACTTGTATGTAGACCTATTTTGAAATCCTCGGTAAACATATATACTGTTTTCTGATTATTATTTCAACTTAATAATAATTTTGCAGCTGCTTCTGGCTAGAATTGCCAAATGATTTCTGTATAGGTGTAAAAGAATCAAGCGCAAGAGGGCAAAAGAAATAAGAGAAAGCAAAAGTGGAACAAGTTGAATTGGTAAGAGAAACAGCTGATATTGGGAAGAAGCAGCCTGACCTATTGGAGCTCTATAAAAATCTCCCTATTGGATGGTAGGTTTGCTTCATTATCGCTTTATACTAGGATGACTTAGTGCTTCACAAATGGTGTATTCAGCCCATAAATAAGGTTAGTTGAGTTGTGGAAATTTAGTTGCACGTAATTCTATGTTTCTAGGAAATACAAGTGACAGTTTAGACTCGTATATTGATTTTGAAATTAGCATGCAATCCCTTTGCATGAGACCTGTTATAAGCTTAATTTTTTTTTTGAGAGTTGAAACTTCTCTTGTGGAATATGTCTACTATATTCTAAATGCACAGCCAGAATGCAAGTAAGGAATAATAATTTTCTTTGCAAAATAATAATTACCCTCCCCTTGATTAAACTTCTCAAAAGATTGTCTTCTAACCTACTTATATCTATATTTTTAATGATCATATGCTTTCTCCTAAGCATTTTATATTGTAGCAGTAGACACAAATAAAATTTTGAACTTTAGAGCTTATGTTTTATTTGCTTATGTTTAAATGCTTATGAGTTCAGTATCATCAAATTTGTATTTTGTTTTCCTGTATTCAATTTAGTTCATGCACATATCATAATGAATTTGATGCAACTTGTTATCTAATTTACTAATTGAACTTATATTAAGCAATCTTTTTTCTTGCCTAGCAACTGGCATAGCCTATTTCTAAAAATAGATTTAAGCCGCTCGATGTGGGTGGAACGGGGGAAATAGTTGCTGAAGGAGGTGCGACACCAACTAATCCAAATGTATTAGCCTATTTCGTTCCATTGGGGAGAAATGGAGTTAAAGTTCGGGTAGATGTAGTAAATATTCCAAATTCACTTCTATGGAGATAATCATCCAAGCTTGAATTCATTGAAGATGCCATGCTTTATAGTAGCTCGACCTGCCACGAATGTTGTAATGGAATCAAGTTATAGTAAGTGCAATTTATTAATTTTTAGATACGTATAAACTTAATTGATAAAAATAGTTGATTTTTTTTTTAAGTGCAATTTATTAATTTTTAGATACGTATAAACTTAGTTGATAAAAATAGTTGATTTTTTTTATTTAGTTTTGGTTGCTCTACTTCTTATATATAGGTAATTATTGATTAAAGATTGTTGACTGGTAATGAAGAAGACTATTTTGGATATTAGGATGTTTGTAAGTATCTCTTTGTCTCCTTTTTTGCTTAGTCCTTACCATTTGAATAATATCATTTACCATATAATCAGTCAATGGAACTACCAAAACTTTGACATGGTGTCCATACCTTTTGTGAGAATCACTCTCCCTTCGGAATAATAGCAGCCGATGTCACGAAGAAGAAACCTCAGGGATTTTCGATACAAACACAAAAAAAAAGCATCACTGTTAAGTAAACTGACGATGAACTCATTTCAACTGGTCTATCCAAAAATAATAATAACATAAAAGAAAAGTGCTTCATTTGAGAAAGTGGAATTGATGAATTTGCTGACTTTTTGGGGGTGGAAAAACAGTTGCTGAGTGGACAACCAAATATCTGCTCTTACACTAATTCTTCATTTATCCGATTGTGAATAGTTTTAAGGGTTTATAGTGTATGTAGTTATAATATAGGGAAATGAGTGGATCTGTTCCCTTTGAGGATGTTTAGGACGTCAGACTTAAATTATTTAACCCTTCGCTTTCCCAATTTCACGACTTTCTAGAAATGAGTCCTCAAAGGATATGTCCTGGCATTTTTGATTTAGTAAACAAGCTAAAAGCTAGGAACAAAGTTGTATAACTTATTTCAGGAGGTTTTTGACAAATGATCAATAGGAGTAGTAAAATATAAACTGCCTGGTCCAGAATTTGCCATGCCTTAGTGCTCAAAATACATAAACTAACTAGCTTGAAAACTTCCATGTCAATACTTATTCATTACATGTAGCATTCTTCTTGTAATTTGGATAATTTTTTCTATAATGGAAATGAAAGTTTCCAAAACTCTGGTCATGTTCACGTATTCATATGCTAATAGTTTTTCAAAATACAGCCTTGGAGACATAGTAAATTTATCCTAAAAATTGTTGAAATATACTCATAATAAGTTTCTAAATTATTCGTTTAGTTTACTATCAACTTGAAAATAACAATGATTAAAATATGAATTAAAAACAATGTTTTAAAAATACACATACACAATGTTTTGAGAATGAAAGAAAAAAAATACCAACTAATTTATACTAATGTGGTTAGTTCTTTCTTTCTTAGTGCAATTTTACTGAATTAACCAATTTAAAAATTGTATCAATATTTTTAGGTTGTATTAACGTTATTCTTTGCTGTTTTTTTAGTGTGACTAGGTTACAATTTTTTTTGATCTTACTAGTGTAACTTTAGTTATATTTTCTTTAATGCTACCTTAGTCATACCCTTTATTTTCAAGTTTACACGAGTTGCACTAATCATCTATTTGGTTCAGAGGGATATGCTTAGTTTATTTTGGTTCAATGCAATAAGTTTTGTAGACCTTAGTGCAATTCTGTAAATTGTACTGAGTTTTTATAAGATGAATATTTTCCAGGAGCAGTTCTCTTTTAGCTGTCTTGCGGGCCTATGGCTCGGCACCGCCCAGTTCGGACTGGGACTTGAGCCCAGTGCCTTAAATAAAAACTTATGATTCTCTGTTATTTGCATGTGTGATCTTGGATTGAGTTGGTACAGCTACACAAAGTCAATTTGGATTTATTTTGGTGCGTGATTGTAGAGAAATTAAGCTATTTGTAAGTATTTCAAAACTATCGATAATGTTGCTGTTGTGTACATTTTGGCACTCCAGTAAATCCATTTCATGTTGCCACATGATAAAACTGTTCCACTCTCAACCTCAATGTCGGTGAAGTAGATTTTCTTTGCGTTACTTATCATTCACCATAAAATGTTCTATTTGAAGATGATAAGTAAATTTTCACTTTTTAATATAATAAAAGGATGATCCTTGTCCATGGTAGTGTAATTTCATTTACAAAATGGCCTTTTCAAAGTTCTATGGTCATTTAAAAACAAGGAGACCACTTTCAAACTCAAATTCAACAACTGCAGATGTTTGTGCTCTTAAAAATATTAAAAATACATTCAACTGTAAAATTATTAATTGATAATATACTAGGATCATCTAACTTTCAGTTCCTTCAAATTATGGTCCAAGTAATTCAAAGGTATATTTTCATTTTTAATTGAAATATACCTTTGAATTACCGACAATGATGGTTGTTTTTGTGGTAATAGGTAATAACGATGCTGCAACCAAACACTACCAAGTGTCATATTCATATGACACATTTTGAAGGTATATATGTGCAATTTTAATATTTCACTTTCATGCAAATTTACAGTGAGATGTTTGTCAACACTTTCATGCTCCAAGTCCAGAGTGCCATTCTTGCTAATCGTCTTAATTGAAGGGACATACATGTTCGTCAAATCAAAACTTATGGGCATAAAATGTATGACCATAAGTTCCTTGTATCCTTTCTAGTCTATGTATCTCACTAAATAAGAATTTACATTTTTAAGGATGATGCACTTGTATTTGTCTTGCAGGAATCCAGTTCCTCTTCAACCATTTTACATAATTTCACCACAGTTTACCGCACACAGCAAGTAAGCTATAAATATTCGAATGCTCACTAGCTAGGAATGATTCTTACAACTGTATAGTGTTTCTTAAATGCTTGTTTTATGTAACTGTTTGGTGTCATACTCAACCATGTATGCGATATTAATGCTTCTTCCAATGCTGGCCCTTCTAATTTTCCAGTCACATGAGAAATGTTTTTAAGGGTTCACAAATTAATGATATGTCATAGGGAAACACTTATTTAATCTATATGTAAAGTATGGTGAAACGGTTATGAAATTAAATAATTTCTAGGTGGAAGTGGTAAATTCGTGAAGCATCAGATTAACATCAGAGAAACAGACACCACCGTGTTCACTAAAATCCATCCATTAACAATACTGTTATTTGTACTGCTTCTTGCGCACTGATAAAAGTTAGCAAATCCTTTACTCCTTGTAATAATAGATGCAGCTGCCAGTACCTACATCTACATGTATGAGTACCATAATAATATTAACACTCCAATTAAATGGACTTAAACAAGCTATTATGTTTCCATTTTTATCGTCTAACTGTCAGTGAGAATTGCACAGACACGTGATATATTCATAGTTGGTCCAAGTAATTCAAAGGTATATTTCCATTTTTATTATGAACAAAACGAGACCAAATGGAGGTATGAGAAACATCACTATCAACAATAATCATAGAGCGCTGTTCGGTTGACAGTTTGATGCTTGCGACTATCCTTGGTTATATGTATAAATCAAATACCTTTTCTGAATGCCAAACCTTAACTGTCTATCTTTCTACAGCATATCCTGTGGCCATTTATTTTGAAGATGATTATTCCAAAGAAGCATACAAATGCAGTTGTTGTGGTAAGTTTCCACTTTTTCCCCTCCTCTGGAAACTCTAGTGCAGCCATAAATTCCTATACTTGCATAAAGTAATTCATCCTGGCACCCTCTCTAACTATCAGAATTGAAATATGTCAAGGAAATGGGGTACTGAAAGGATTTATGCCCTTAAGGCAATGCTGGCCTTTGGAATTTTGTTCGAAATTATTTTGAGTTGGCTTGAAAAATCAGAAAAAAGTATGTTTCAGCAACAACCAGAAGAATGATTCGCCAACAATCAGGAATGCACCAAAGGAAGGCTGAGATGGCTTGACAGGCTGATGCTTTCATGGCTCTACCCGGTATCTATTTTCCACTTTGAATAAACAATGGACATGATTTTAGAAATATTCTAAATTCTAAAATGTTCATAGCATGAAACTTAGTTGTTATTTATTGACTGCTTACACATCATCAATTATTTTGTAGGAGGGTTGTTCTTTATTACAGTACATTGACCGCTGTGTACTCTATATATTGGACGGTGATGTTAGTATAGACAGGGCCCTTACACTATGTTATTTATAAGTAGTTTCATTAGGTGAAGTGTGATAATGGAACAAATTGAACACACAAATGCAATTTCATCTGCAAATTCATAAATGGTAGGTGATGTTATCCCGCTTTTTGGCAAAGCCGTGATACCAAAAGATTGGTCGAAAACGGGAAACAGTTCATCTCAGAGATTGGATATACTTCACTTAGCTATGGATATCAATGAATTTCGCCCGAGTCCGGATCAGGCCACAATTGATAGGTCACGACAAGAAAGGTTGTAGGAGCCATCATTTCAAGTTTCAAGTCAATCCGAATTCGTATGCTCAAGATATGATGGATTCAGTGTGAAGAGAAATGGTCATTGTCTGGTTCGAAACCATGAAGTTCGAACCCATCCTTTTCGAACCCATGCTCTTCGAACCCATCCACGCCCTTTCCTTCGAACCCATGCTGTTCGAAACCATCCACGCTCTCTCCTTCGAACCCACCTAGTTCGAACCCATCCACGTCCTTGCCTTCGAAGCCATGGAGTTCGAACCCAAGCCACGTTCGAACCCATCAGCTAGCACCTACCTCGACTCCATCGCCTTCGAATCCACCACAGTGGCCTACCTTCGAATCCATGACTTCACTCGGCCTCACATCCTCACTTCGAACCCATCGAGTGATCCAGTTCGAACCGATCAAGTTCGAACCCATGAAGATTCCTGGATTCGAATCAGTCACGTTCGAAACCAGGAATACTTCTTATTTCGAATCCACCGAGTCAATTGGTTTAGATGACGTGTTCGCCGTAGTTCACGGAGTCGAAGCGGTCCATTCGGAGATAAGTTAGGATCGATTCGAATATTGCGCGCCACGTCACTGCAAGCCCACGTGCACTGATGGATTCGAAACGAAGGGTTCGAAATCATGGGTTCGAACGACCCAGCCAACCGAGAAGGCCAATTTCGAACCGAGCATATCTCCTTAACCATAGATCCAAATGCAACCAAATTTTCATAGTAGTTTCCATATGAGGTAAAGATTGTTCCTGCCAAGTTTCAGCTCGATTGGACCATTTCTTGATGGGTTCGAAATCACTTCGAACCGATGTCAGATCGAGACGAAACTTGGTGGGGTCGGTCGCGTGGGCCCACTCACGTGCCAGAAGAAGTCTCACGAAGTTTCAGCAAGATCTGGGCCTCCAACGCCTATAAATAGCACCCTGAAGCCTTCAGAAAAGGGGATCTTCGAACAACTTCTGCCATTGAACGCCAAGACTCTGCCGGATTCAAGTCTATCTATCATAATCACTGTTGTATTCAGATTTCGGAGCTAATCTGTAATCCATTGTAATCGATTGAATCGAACAAGGCAATAAAGAGAAATCCTTCAGAGTGGACGTAGGCGCGAACGCCGAACCACTATAAATCCTGTGTTTGTGATCGTTGTTTGTGAATTACTGCGATTTGTTACTTAGAGCTGAATTATATATTGATTGTTGCTGAGTTCTGTGTTGAATATTATCGAATTGAACACGTAAACGGGTGCTTTCACGACTTTGGGTGTTTGTGACCAATTTTGGCGCAAACAGGTGAGTTAGTACATGTAATAATATGATATTCATGATGCAAACAAAGTTAGACAATAATAATGATAGATTTTTATGTTAGGCCTCCAAGTCATTTACTCCATTGCCTACAAGTCATTGTCTACTTTGTCATTTATTGTCTACAAATTTAGTATATTCAACCTGAAACTGTCATCGTCTACTTTGTCATTTAATGCAGGAACTTGGTTAACACTGAAGCAACATGGAGCAATGTTTAGATCCTTGCAAGAATCTTCTGTAGCAGCCATTTCCGTATCATCGTCTCCATAACTGAGTATTTGTGTCCATTTGTTAGACTATTTTGAGCTATTATCATGTGATCATGTCTTGTAGTATTTGTGTTCATTTGTTAGACTATTTTGAACTATTATCATGCGACCATGTCTTGTAGTATGTGAAATATTAGCAAAATTATTTGAAACTTTTTCACCGGTTTGATTGTGTGTTTCTAAATTAGAATTCACTGCAATGTTATCATTGTTACATATAGTTGTTGTCATCTTCTCGATTTGTTATTTTTGAGATCCATATTTTAATATATATATATATATATGTGTGTGTAATGTGTATACATATATCTATCTGTGTGCATATATATATATATATAATATAATATAATATAAAAAGAAAATTGAAACAAATGTTGAAAATTAATATAATATAGAATAGCGTTTGAAAAACGCTATTGATTCATCAAACGCTATCGCAACTCCAGATGAGATGTAAGATTTATGCATCAAAAACGCTATAATAGAATCAAAAACGCTATAGTAGAAAATAAAAACGCTATACAAGCATGACAAGAAATGCTATCGAAAAATATTGTAACGCTATAACATGGTTTGATGAAACGTTATAAAATGTGCTCGAAAACGCTATAGAAGTTAAATGAAGGATTATATTCCCTATAGCGTTTAAGTTTAATAACAGAGAAAAAACGCTATGGTAGGTTGCAAACGCTATGTCCTTTTGTAAACGCTATTAGCTATTATAGCGTTTTCCTTCCTGCTATGTAATGCTGTCGGCCTACTATAGCTTGTGGTTCCACGGCGTTCTCTGAAACGCTATGATAGCCTGTTATAGCGTTTTTCAAACGCTATGAAACCCATAAACTGTTGTAGTGTAAAGAAGTGAAGATGAGTGGTGGTATTTGTATCCAAAAATGTGAATAAAAATATCATGATATTTGATTGCCTTTTCATCACCATTGCCTCAACACCACACCCCCTCACCTTATCATTCTCGGCGAACACCTCCTTATGTGTGTAGCCATGTGCTTGTAACTAGGTTGTAAGAGGTTAGCTTTGGGTTTACATAAGGATTAAGTTTTAGCAAAGTATGTTTGATATTTTGTAATATATATGTGTGTGTATGTAAGTATATTTGTATGTATATATGCATTCATGTGCATGTGAATGTGTTCATGTAGTACATGTATTTTTGTATACACACACACATACACACACATATATATCAAATGATTTGCAATGTTGCACAACTTTTCTACGTTGAATCGTTAAGGATTCAGATTTCGATTTCCTGTCATATTTTAATTTCTTATTTAATATATATATATATATTTGTAAATAAAGTTAAATAATAATATTTCTATCATTATATAATAATTAAACGGCCTTATTTAATAATTAAAATAATTATTAAAATATTTAAACTCAATTTAAATTCAAAAATCATTTATTTCAAAATAGTGATATCATTGATGATGTCATAAAGAGATTTTATTTTCATAAATAAAATAAATAATTTTATTACATATTTCTAACCATATAGGTAAATGAGTGTATGTATCCAGTTTTATGCACAATGTCAGATGATTTAAGAGCAATTTATTGATAAAATGGTTTTACGTCATTTTATCAATATATCTTCCAAAGTATATGTTTTTGTAAACATTTATTCAAAATAAGATTACCAATATTATTTATTATTCAGAACATTATCGTTTATGTTAAAATCTTATATTTGAATATTTCAAAAAAAATTCCAAAGTGATTAATTTGCGGGTTGTTACGTACTCCCCTCTTAAAAGAATTTCGTCCTCGAAATTAAGAATAAGAAGAAAATGACTCGAAAAGGAATATATATTTTGACTAAGGGAAATATATACAAGATATGATAAGTTACCACACCATAGGTGGTTAGTACACTATCTCGATACCACATGCAAGCTACAAATCAATCCTAAACTTAGGATAAGCTTTCCTCATTTTTCTTTTGTCTTTCAGGTGCAATCTTCGATATCACCACTCCATTAAAATTCAAACAACTTTACTACTTTCCTTCTTAATTGCTTCTCATCGCAATCCGCGATTCGAATTGGTCGTCTGATAACTGCCAAATTTGGTTCTACTTCTAAATTTTCCTGGACGGCTGTTTTTATAATTTGTTCCGGATCATGCACATATTTCCGTAGATGGGATATGTGAAAGACATTCTGCACACCATACAACCTTTTGGAAAATTCTACTCGATCAGCTAATGGGTCAATCCACTCAAGAATGGGAAAAGGTCCAATAAATCGAGGTGCTAACTTTCCTACCCTTCCAAACCATACTACTCCTTCTCCGTCAGCATCAATATAAATGGTTAAACTGCCACTTTCGCCAGTAATAGTTAGGACTGGAGCGGTAGTTAACCTTTTCTTAAGTTCCTGGAACGCTTCTACACATTTCGGCATCCATTAAAATATAACTTCCTTTATAGTCAACTTTGATAACTGATAAGAAATCTTGGAGAAGTCCTAATAAATCTTTGGCAATATCCTACCAACCCTAAGAAGCTGCAAATGTCCTTTGGAGTTTATGTTTGCTTCCAATCTGAAATGGGTGTAATTTTCCCAGGGATCAACCAAGATTCCTTCTTTTGACACAACATGTCCAAGGAACCTTAACTTTTCTTCCCAGAAGTGGCATTTTGAGAACTTAGCCTTGAGCACATTCCTTTTCAATATTTCTATTACAATCTCTAAATGCCTTTCATGTTCTTATTTGATCTTTGACTATATAAGAATATCATCAATAAAAAACAACATGAATTTATGGAGCACAATCTGAATACTCTATTCATAACGTCTACAAAATAAGTGGGCACATTGGTTAAGGCATGATCAACCACTCATAAAAATTTTGTCCTATGATTGTAGTTAAAGGAATGCAATCTTCTGGTATCCTTTATTGATGGAATCCTATAGTTAGGTCCATTTTGAAGAATATTTGAGAATCATGAAGTTGATCAAACAAGTCATCGATACGGGATTGAGGATACTTGTTCTTAATCGTTACTTGTTTAGGTTTCGATAGTCTACTCAAAGTCTTAGGGAGTCGTCTGACTTTACAACAAAAACTCAATTGAGCTCTAACTTGAGCGACTTGGTCTGATCGGTCCTTTCTTTAATAATTCATCCATTTGACTCCTTAATTCATTTACTTCCTTGGGGGCCTTTCTTCAAGAAGAATGAGAAACAAATTTCGCTTAAAAAATAAACTCAATTCAAACTTAATTTCCCTATATGTGGGTAAACTTTTAATTATCTTAAAAACATTTGAAAATTCCTTAAAATTAGAATTTTTTTTCTAGAGGTTTTTGAAATTAATTTAGGGCATGTATAAAACTATCCATTACTGGACTTGATTCTTCACACGTTATTTTAAAAGGTTCACTTCTTTTATTTTCCAAATGCACCATCCTTTCAACACAATCAAGAACAACCTTATATCAAGATAACTAATCCATACCGAGTATAATCCCAAATCCAATAAAATCGAGGACGGTTAGGTTATATGAAATTTATTGGGATAGGTAGGCAACTTGTACTTTTTCTATACCAAGATTAGTTTACCATCTATGGGGTTAGAGACATAGATAGGGGCATCTAATATATTATTTGGTAAGTTTAAATTTATCAAGCAACTTTTAGAAATAAAACTATAGGAAGCCTCAGTATCAATAAATACTTAAACTAGATTTTTAGTAATGCGGATATTACCTTCAAGAACTCTCTTGCCCTTCGCATCGGTCGAAGTTGAGGGTTCATCATTAATGGAAAAAACTCCGACATGTACTCCTTTCTTGCATTCCTTCTTCTGGCACCTTGGTTTGCGACAATTGTAATAGGTCCTATCCTGAGCTTTAGGATTCCTAAAGATGGTGGAAAAATGAACCTTTTATTAGCAATTATAACAAGTAATATCCTTCAAAATATTTTCTAGGGCCCCTCCTTCTGGCTTGCCTTCCCATGGCTTCTTTCTTGGGTGATTGAATTTTCTCTTCTTTCAGTTATTATTACTGCTTTGAGTTATGGGCGGATTCTTTTTTTCTAAAGTTTCGTATCGTAAACTCGTGTCTACCAAATTTACAAAAGGTTCCCTTTACATGTCCATTCATCCTGTCTTGATATTTCCTTTTCATCCCAGTGATAAACAGTTCATTTTTCATTAAATGAGTGCCCATCGTACTTGGCCCAAAATGGGACAATTCACTGAACTTGTTGGAATATTCTTCTACTGACATCTCTCCTTATTTTAAATCCAAAAAACTCCGATAAAGGTGAGAATTTCCTATAGCTGACATATATTTTTCTTTCAAGATTTCCTTGAATGAGAAATTATCTTTTGAATCATTCAGAATTATGAACTCCCACCATGCTAGAGCCCCTTCTTGCAACTGCCAAAAAGCTAAAAACCTTTTATGCTCATCTCGGATATTCAATCCCTTAAAAATTCTTTCACAAGAGCGGATCCAAGTCTGAACTTCTATAATGGAGTCTGTTCCTTTGAATGGTTTACCACCCAAACTGGTGTAATTCTCACATAGAGTAGCAAAGTTAATTTGAGGCTGCACAGGGATTACCACTTCCTCAATTATTATAGCAATTGATCGGCCATTGGTGGCCATAGTGTTGCTACCCCCCCCACCCAGTCGTCCTCGTCTATTACTCGTCTCTTACTATCTGTATATTATAAAGAAACATCTCTAGAATTATAGACGAAATTATCTTAAGGAATGGGTGTAAAATCAAATATAATTATTCAAATAAAATTTCAAATATGCGCTCTCTCTGACTAAACTCAATCTATAGCATTACTAACCCTATCTCTAATGAGTTAACCCCGTCTAGGCTTAGGATCTGATTAACCATAAGAGCTGATACCAAGTGTGACGACTCACCTCCTCGATCCTTAGAAATCGACACTAATACATCCTCGGTATTCACGTGCTGTAAATGCAAATGACGGAGAGGCAGATTATCATGGGCTAGAAGAAAATAAAGGTAGAAGAAAAACAAAATAGAATCTCACGTCATATTCAACATTTAATTATACATATGCATAGTACATGCAGTTACTCCAAATTGCTCCATTAGAGTTCTCGTAAGTACTAATCCAGCCAGTATAGTTATAACTGCATATCCTCACAAGTACTGGTAGATATATAATACATAATACGCCAGAATTAATATATAACTATCTATATAAGACCCTCCAGCTTCATGTTGCATGCTCCATGCTCCTCCCAAAATGCTCCATCCTTCCTAACTACTTGTCTACCCAAAAAATAGGGCACCCTGAGTTTAAGGAAAAAGGAAAATAAACTCTAGGTCAGTCGTAGAAATAGTGTGAGAAACTCAAAATACAGATATTTGAAAACAAAAGGTATCTCATAGACCGCACAACACATAAACAAAGAATGAGTTTTTAGCTTATCATAACCAAAACATTTGTTATGTAAAATATGAGAATATTATTTTTAATAAAAGTCTTGTGAAAACACTTTTCAAGTAAATTTATATAATCTTAGCAGAAATTGTTATATTAATTAAATTTCAGCATAATAGGTTCTACAATCATGTTCGAAAGCCTATTGGAGAATGAATTTCCATATAATGCGAGGTAAGGAATTACCTCCGTACAGTACAACTATAGAGGGGATTTCCATACATTTATAAACCATTTTAAAGATGTTTAACAATCTTATTACACCATTTCATTTATTAAAGGAAAGTGTTTTCCTTTGTGATATTTGACATGTATTAAACGTGAGTTGTTTACAAATCCAAAGCAACATATTTATATAACCAAACATGGACCACAATCATCATAATCAAGCATAGCCAAACATATATATCAACCAATATATATCATAATATAAATAGAGTTTCTCATTTTGGATTTAATTGAACTAACTTTAAAAAAACTATAGCTCCGCTATTCGAAAAATTTAGCTTGCTACGCTTGCACCGTAGTTCCCAGATGGGCTCGGCCTTAGCCTTTGGTGGAAGCATGCTCGCGGCCTAGCTAGCTCGGAAGAGGGGAAAGGCTCGTCCTTTGGTGGTATGAGGTGGTGGCTGTGGGTTATAGAGGGGAAAGGAGTGGATTTGCTTTAGTTTTGAAGAGTTTTGATAATATATACTTACTATATAATTTTAATTTCTTTTTTTCATTGTTTTCCTTAGGTAAGAGGCCATTAAAGTGGTGTATTAGAAGTGAAGAAGCTTAAGAATTTATAAACTAAATACGTGAAGATGGGTGGTGGCATTTATAGGCAAAAATGTGAATAAAAATATCATGATATTTACTTGCCTTTTAATCGTCATTGCCTCACTACCACACACCCCCCTCTTACCTCATCATTCTCGGTCGAACTCCCCTCCATGTGTGTAGCCATGCGCTTGTAATTAGAGTGTAAAAGGTTATAAAAGGTTGACTTTTGATTTACTTAAGAATTAAGTTTTAGGAAAATATCTTTGATATCTTATAATATATGTGTGTATGTGTGTCTGTAAGTATATTTGTATGTATATATGTGTTCATGTGCATGCAAATGTGCTCATGTATATGTACATGCATATCTCAAATGATTCACAACGTTGCACAACTATTCTATGTTGAATCGTGACAGATTCCGATTTTGATTGTCGATCATATTTTCACTTCTTATTTGATATATATATATAAACAAAGTTTAATAATAATATTTCTTTCATCATATAATAATTAAAAGGGCTTATTTAATAAATAAAATAATTATTAAATCATGTAAACTCAAATTAAATTCAAAAATTATTTATTTCAAAATAGTGATATCATTGATGATGTTATAAGGAGATTTTATTTTCATAAATAAAATAGATAAATTTATAACATATTGCCACTCATATAGATAAATGAGTGTGTATCCAGCTCTGTGCACGATGTCAGATGATCTAAGAGCTGTTTATTGATAAAACAGATTTCGGTCATTTTATCGATATATCTTCTAATGTATATATTTTTGTAAATATTTATTCAAAATAAGATTATCAACATTATTTATTGTTCAAAATAGTATCGTTTGTGTTCAAAAAATTTATATTTGAATATTTTAAAAAATTTCCAAAGTTATGAATTTACGGGTCATTACATCTTGCTTCTTCCTAAACGGAACTGGATTAGCTCCCTTTTTCTCACTAGCATTTTGTATGTAATTAAAGTCTTATAACACTATCCATGGACCAAAAATGGCATAACCATCCTTGACTATGCAACCCCAAATTCTCTGCCTAAGTAATTTTAAGTTTTCATGAAAAATTGCATCAAACTCCTCCTCTATTGATGAGATTGAGTGATAATGTTGGTCATTCATGCTTAGAATGTTGTAACCCTACACTTTTGAATTCAAAAGAATCATAATTTTGTACTTGTAATAACATGACACATTACACACACAATTCCACTTCTGATTGAATCTATTTTTTAACTTGCCAATCTCTTGAAACCTCAACTTATTCTCTAACATACCTAAACAATAAACATCAAATTTCTGAGTATACCTCTGCACTTCCATCAAGGGTTTATGGAAACCTTTTGTATTCTAGCATAAGATCGTCATTTATTGAGTATTAATTTGCTTCTCAACTCCTTAACTTGCTGATTACCCGTCCATTTATCTTCTTTTTTCTCCTCATCATTGTCCTTCCCACTTTGGGTTCCTTTGGGCAAGTTGTTCCTTTTTAATGCCTTTTGATTTACTAGTGAGGCTCATGGGTAACTCCGATGGCTTATCACTGAAACTGGCATTAGTATGATCATGCGAACTTCCTCTAGTGGTGGTCTCAGTTGTCCTTCTCAGCTCCGGCTTTATGGGGGCACTTGTTGATTCATGGGTTTTGATTCATGACACAAGCTTCAGAGATCATAAGACGAACTACAAAGAGAATACTATACAAAGGCGACAAAAAGAGAATAAAAGTAAATTGTGCACTACAAAGGAGACAAGACTACAATCCAGAGATTAGTATTAATATTTTATTATATTGAGTCTTAGAATATTGTTAAAATCAATCCTCAAGAATCATTATTCACATTCAAATAAACTTGCTTGCATATTTTAATCAAAATCAAGTTTACAAAAATGCATGGAGCAAGGATCGAACCCGGATCACTAGTTTGGAAGGCAAGTACTCTAACCAAATGAGCTACTACTGTTTTTGTTTAACAGTGGGTCGGCTGACCGGCCAGGATCTTCGATCGACCGACCCTGTAGTCAGTGCCACAGATACTCTCTGTTTTTTTGTACACGATTTCAAACTCAGCTGACCGGCCAGTTTTTCCGGTCGACCGACCTGCATATAACGGCTAGTTTTCTGAAGAGTTGCGATTGTTTTATGAAAAGGAATGTCCCTCAATCCAAGAGATACGGACACAACTTTTGATTGAAACTCTTTATGAAAGATTGTAACTATTCTACAACTATATAAACATGTTCAAATCACTACTACAATCACCGATTCTTGTTTATAATTCTGAAATCTATTCTCTATTTATTTCTGCAAATAAGCATTCATTCTTATTTAATATCACTAGAATCCTTGATTTAAATCATAAACTTCGATTCTACGTGATTATCTTCCTTCTAAATCTTCACACACATATATACTCTTGAGGATTTGATTATAGGAAAGTTGTACTATCAAAAGACAATCAGTGTTATTCAGAACACATTCGTCAACAAACTATTTGTATTGAAGTTAAAGTCCTCTTCGGCTGTTGAGGCAGAAAAATTCCTGTTCGGCTGCTCAGGTGTCGTATACCTATTCCTCCGAGTGAAGTGAGAGGTTTAGTTTAAATCCAGAGGGTATTCTGGGACTGGACGTAGAACGGGAAGTTCGAACCAGTATAAAAATTCCTGGTGTGCTTACTTTAATTTTTATTTTACTGCTATTATCAGTTTTCGCATTTATATACCATATTACACGATCCTTAGTACTGCACGTACACTTTCATTTGGTATCGGAGCAAGGTCATCCTATAACCGTCACAAATTTATTTGATATTTATTTCTAGTAATATGGCAACGACACAACTAACGATTTTGGCACTAACACTAATATTAATTTCAGAGAGGGTCAATCAACCTCACGACCTCCATTTTTTAATGGTATAAATTATAATTATTGGTCAACTAGAATGAGAATCTATATACAATCTAGTGGATTTGATATCTGAAATATTATGCAAAGAGAGTACATAACTCCTACTGGAGAATACTCAACTTGGAGTAACACACAAAAACTAGATGCTACATCAAATGCAAAGGCTATGAATATTTTATTTTGTGCATTAGATAGAAATGAATTCAATAGAGTTAGCATGTGCACTTCAGGTTATGAAATTTGGAGAACACTTAAGATAACACATGAAGGTACAAACAAAGTTAAATCAAGCAAAATCTCTATGTTGAAAAATCAATTTGAAAATTTCAAAATGAGGCCAAATGAATCTATAAATGACATGTACTCTAGATTTCAGGATATTTATCATGCTTTATTATCACTAGAACAAAAGTTTACTGATTTTGATGTTGTTACAAAAATCTTAAACTCTTTAACGGACGAATGGGAAAGAAAAGTCTTAGCCATTGAAGAAGCAAGTGATTTGTCAACATTAAAACCAGAAGAATTGATAGGTAATCTAATGTCCTACGAAGTAAATTTGCAGGCAAAAAGAAATGGAGCACAAGAAAAGAAAAATGTGGCTTTTCAAGCAGAAAAAGATGATTCCGACTCAGATAATGAAGATATAGCAATGATCGCTAAAAATTTCAAAAAGTTTTTGAAATTCAACAGAAATAAATTCAAGGGAAACAAAAATAATTCCAACAACATTTCTAATAGCAGCAAACGATCATCTTCAGCAATGGAATGTTATGAATGTCACAAGAAAGGTCACATGAAGAAGGATTGTCCAGAACGCAAAAAGAGCAATTTTCAGAAGGACAAAATCAAACGAAGAGCTTTTTCTGTCACTTGGGACGACACTGACTCATCATCCTCTTCATAGAGTGAAAGTGATAATGAACAAGCAAATGTGTGCTTCATGGCTTCATCAGACGATGTAAGTAATTTTACTTTTGAAGATTTAATTGAAATAAATTCTGAATTAGTAAATGTAACAAAGCAACTTAAAAAGAAAAATAAGGAGTTGCAAAGAAAATTAGATAGAACAGTCTTAGAAGTAGATATGCTGAAAGATGAGAAGAAAATATTAGAAGAAGAACTTGAAAGTTCTCAACAATCAAATTCTAACTTATCCTCTCAAATTTCGTCAATATCTGAAGAAATAGAAATCCAAAAGTATAAAAATGATGATTTACTTTTCAAAAATAATAGTTTAAACTCTAAGATCAAGGATTTAGAGTTAGAAAAATCTAGTCTTGAAATAAAATTTGATGATATATCTAAAAATGTATCTAATTTTAATAAAGGGAGAGAAAATTTATCCAGGATTATTGAAAATTCTCAACCTGCTTCAAATAAGAAGGGATTCGGTTATGTTAAGAATTCAAAAACTCACAATGATAAAAGTGGTTTAGGATATAATAAAACCGATCGTAGAAATAGCACTAGATATGCTTTCATGTATATTAAAAATGATAGTGCTAGTAATAAATTTCGAGTAAAGCCTAAATCCAATTTTTATAGAAATTCAAATACTACTATGACCTATAATGTTGATAATTTCTTTAGAAGTACAAAATCATTAACATGAAATATGAATAAAAATTATCTAAGTATATGGGTTCCTGTTAATTGGAAAAATAGAGAAAAATACATTGATGATTATTTTGATATGGTAGTTAATAATGAAAATTATATTTATAAAGGTTCAACAACACCCAAATGGGTATGGTTTCCTAAAATTTAGGAAATTATAAGAAGCCTGGGTATCGCATGCTTTAAATGTTAATTTTTCTGATACCTTACATTATAAGTAGTAGTTATTTTGTTTTATATTGTTCTATGTTAACACTTATGTGAAATATAATTTACATAATCAGTTAAACTCTCCTTTTTGTCGATGACAAAGGGGGAGAAATATATAAAAGCTAACAAGTTTTTGCAGAAAAGTCGCCATATATTCAGGGGGAGAATTACAATATATACTACTTCGTCACATAAGTATTGCCATCAATCAAAAAGGGGGAGAATGTTGATTCATGGGTTTTGATTCATGACACAAGCTTCAGAGATCATAAGACGAACCACATAGAGAATACTATACAAAGGCGACAAAAAGAGAATAAAAGTAAATTGTGCACTACAAAGGAGACAAGACTACAATGCAGAGATTAGTATTAATATTTTATTATATTGAGTCTTAGAATATTGTTAAAATCATTCCTCAAGAATCATCATTCACATTCAAATAAACTTGCTTGCATATTTTAATCAAAATCAAGTTTACAAAAAATGCATGGAGCGGGGATCGAACCCAAGTCACTAGTTTGGAAGGCAAGTACTCTAACCAAATGAGCTACTACTATTTTTGTTTAACAATAGGTCGGCTGACGGACCAGGATCTTCGGTCGACCGACCCTGTAGTCAGTGCCACAGATACTCTCTGTTTTTTTGTACACGATTTCAAACTCAGCTGACCGGCCAGTTTTTACGGTCGACCGACCTGCATATAACGGCTAGTTTTCTGAAGAGTTGCGATTGTTTCATGAAAAGGAATGCCCCTCAATCCAAGAGATACAGACACAACTTTTGAGTGAAACTCTTTATGAAAGATTGTAACTATTCTACAACTATATAAACATGTTCAAATCACTTCTACAATCACCGATTCTTGTTTATAATTCTGAAATCTATTCTCTATTTATTTCTGCAAAAAAAAGCATTCATTCTTATTTAATATCACTAGAATCCTTGATTTAAATCATAAACTTCGATTCTACGTGATTATCTTCCTTCTAAATCTTCACACACATATATACTCTTGAGGATTTGATTATAGGAAAGTTGTACTATCAAAAGACAATCAGTGTTATTCAGAACACATTCGTCAACAAACTATTTGTATTGAAGTTAAAGTCCTCTTCGGCTGTTGAGGCGGAAAAATTCCTGTTCGGCTGCTCAGGTGTCGTATACCTATTCCTCCGGGTGAAGTGAGGGGTTTAGTTTAAATCCAGAGGGTATTCTGGGACTGGACGTAGAACGGGAAGTTCGAACCAGTATAAAAATTCCTGGTGTGCTTACTTTAATTTTTATTTTACTGCTATTATCAGTTTCCGCATTTATATACCATATTACACGATCCTTAGTACTGCACGTACACTTTCAGCACCAACTTGTAAAGATTTGCATTAAACTCAACTACTTGTTTATCTAAGGGTAAAACAAAAGAACAGTTATCAGATTTTGGGTATTACTTACAAGATTCCAAAATTTTGACTTCCTTGCTCGATGATGAGACATGAAAATCGGCTTCCTGGATCAAAATTATTGTTGGCGTCATGTGGTTCTAAATATGTTTACTGGCTCCCACTTTATGCTGTTGGAATTCCTTAAGAAATTGAATGAATGGAAATATACAAAGTCCCACATCGCCTAATTGTTGAAAGCTATATTGGTTTATATATGGCTTTCTCATGAGGAGGTTGGGGGCCTGGGGCTCCCAAATGTATGCTTCATTGTGAGGAGGGAGATCATGCATCTCCACCACACACGCGCGCGCGCCGCCGTCGTCCGTCCGACCGAACCGAACTGGGTCGGGCCCGGCCGGGCCGGGCTCGGCTCGGGTTTGGGTCTAATATGATACTCGTATTTTTTTATTGCAAACTGGACCGGGCTTTCTGATAGTTGCAGACCATACAAACAGATGCGGATCTGTTCGGAAGCGGACGCGGATTGAATAGGCGCAAACAGTAGCGGGTTCGACCCGTTAGAAGCAAACAGAATAGGTGTGGCCGAAAGCGAGTGGGTGCGACCCGATTGAAGCAGATACGGCGCATACAGTACCAGACGGTGCGATGCGAGCGGGTGCGAACTGTTGGACGCGAGCAGATGCAAACCAATAGCAGGCGGGTGTGACCCGTTAACAAACAGCAGCGACTAAAAGGCAACGGGTGCGACCCGTCAAGCGGACGCGACTGTTTGAAGGGATGCGGACGAAATTATAAATAGGAGAGAATATTGATCACATTCTCATCCCATTCTAATCTAATTTCTTCTGCTTCTTTGGTCTACTGCTCAATATTCCATATATATCACAGAGTTGACATACTCATTACAATCTCATGTAGATTACGTCTGTTGTATCTTGGGAGAATTTTGAAATAAAATTCTTAAGGAAATTGTTACGACAAGCCTCAGACGGAATTTCCTATATATACTGGTTAGATTCTCTGTAATCTTTCCCGTTTATAAGTTGTACTATTTCTTATAATAGTCTAACGTTATTGTTGTAGTTTATTTACAACGTAACTTATTGTTACAATTATCTAATACAGAATTCCAGTGTAGTGGAATTCTAATCGATAAACTTGTGCGACGAGTTTATTGTACCGTGCTATTTGTTTTAGTACACTAGACAAATAACATATGCTGCAAGGTTGAATTTAAGTTGAATATGTTCATTTTCACACAATGTTGCCCCTCCTCTAACGAGTCTGAGAGCAACACCCTCCACTTGGAGTATCGTGTTCCCTTGATATTTCACCTTCACCTTCCTCTATCCCTCTCTTTCCTTCATTTTTTCTGACTTTACCTAAATTGGGGCTTCATCCTCCTCCTTTCTAAGTTTAATTTTCTTCAGCTCCTTCAAAACTACTTCGTTCACCGATTGCAACTAATCCATTACCTCTTCTAACTCTACCAACGCATTCCCAGTGTTCTTCTCCAGCTCTTGACCTGCTCTGTTTGCTACATCCTTTTCCTTACCATGCCCTTTCTCGCACAGCTCTTCATCCTGAGTAGAAATAGTCATTCCCCCTCCAAACCTTGCCTTTTTTTTCTTCACTGGAGATACCCTCCACCTTTCCTAAACATTTGCATTTACCCTCCACCTTTTTCACCCACACCTTCATCAAACAACATTTCCTTTTCACATGGCCGAAGAAGTTACAATTTTCAAATCTCAATGGAGGGCTTTCATAAATCACTTCTTCCACAAAAGTTTCCCCATTCTCTCCTGCTGCTATGATGGTTCTTGGAAATTCGATTTCTACATTCATTTCCACTAGCACGTGAGCGAATGAGATTTCAGTTCTTCTCAGGGTTGGTTCACTTAGCTTAAGTGGCAAACCGATAAGACTAACCGAGGCACTGATGGCTCTAGGACCCCAAAGTCTAAAACTAAGATCCGAAAGCCTGATCCAGACTGGCATTGACGTTAGGAGATCCTTGTCCATTCTTATCTTTGGATCTAGTTTCTTCATTATCATCAGGTTTTGATTGAAAAACCAAGGATCTTCCTCCAAAAAATTCATAATCTTTTTCATTTTGAAATAAGATCACAAAGAACCCATTGTCCCTTGAATGAATGAAGAATTCTCAAATTGATTTTCATGATCTTTTAGCATACACCCCCAATGCTTTAAAAATGGTTTATGGCCAACCACATACAGCATCAAATAGTTTGACAATGTCTCCTCCGCCTCCTTAAGAGCAACGCTAGAGATCTTCCCTTTTATTACTCCATTAATCATGTTTGGTTCCACATACTCCATTGTTGAAGCAACATATTTGTTATGACCTGCACCGCTTAAGATGTTGTTTTTGCTAACTTTAACCGCATATTTCACAATAGGGAACAATCTCTTACCACTTGTAGTATTAGCCAGATTCCTCCATCGAGGGTTTCAGTCCCCTCTCCTTCTTATATGCCAACTACTCGTTACTGGGTTCTGCATTTATCCTTCACTATTTTTCTCTCTTGTTTGACCTCCGTCCAACCCACCTCCGTGTCCTCATTGCCCGTTGGTTCCTCGGTATTAATTTTCGATATACAAGAATATTGATAAATGAAAATTAATAATTGAGAAGCAGATTTGATAAAGATAATAGAAGTTGGGAATAAAAGAGAGAATTTGAAAAGGAGGAGAAAAAGATTTAGGGTTTCAAACATTAGATATAAATTCCCCGAAATAAGCCACCATGGATTGTAAAGTTTACTTTTTTACACGTAAACAAAACCTTCATTCTAGGCTAGTCATTTTAGATGGAACTTGGAAATGATTAGCTAGAACAAATGGGGTTAGTTTTTTTTTCTAAATCTGATTGTATAAACGCATTGTTTTTTTCGTAAAAGCTTAATATAAAATCATGTTCAAATTACATGATTTCGTACAGTTTTACTTCCTATAAAATATTAATGGTTATTTATTGTTGGATTTTGAAATTTTGAAATGCCTTGTTGAAGATAAAACTTCAAGTACTTTATAACAAAAAGAACTAGTTTGAAGTTATATGGTTTTTTGTTCTTATTTATCTAAATCCGACCATACAGAATCATTATTTTTCCTATAGAATCTTAAATATAAAAAATTGTATGATTCAAACTTATTCGATCTCGATCTTATGAATTAACTGACTTTTTATATTTAGCAAACAGCGACAAATAATTAAATTTGATAAGATGGGGTATTAAATTGACTCAAAATGACTAAGATCGTGAATTTACAATTTTAGTGAATATGTTTGGTTGGATTTCTTTAGGTTAAGGGAATCATTGTTTTAGGTTTCTGACTTTTGAGTATGGAGCTCAAAATAGGGTTTTGTATTTGTTTTGGATATTTTAACAAAATTATGGTCTAGAAAAAATTATTTGTCTGTTGTTTCCCTTATTTTCATTTTTTTAAATCTAATTGTGTAAGGATGTTTGGGATAGCCCTAACATACTTTTCTGAAAAATCGATACTTAATTGATATTTAAAAATACACGATATATATTTCAATGATATGGCTCATCAAAACTATATAAATCTCCTAGTCTTGATGGGTTCTTGCAATTAAAAAGAAAACAAATCATATTCATATATCCTATGGTACAACTTTTCAAACTATATAGCGGTTCCTCATATACAAAGCGATTTCTTGTATTTTTCTTTAAAAGAACAATTTATTATCACACATTATTACAACAAAATACCTTATAATTTTATTATATTATATTTTCATCAAAATTTCTTACAATATATTATGAAATGAATTAGAGTATGATCACAATCAATACAAATTTTTAATTTTTAAATCATGTCAATTTTTAGATTTGGTATTTTCATTTGGCAATACACATGCTATTATATGATTGAATTTATTTATTCTACAAAATGTCTTGCATTATGTGTTATCCATAAAGTATTCTCAAGAGTTAAAGTATGAAAAAAGGAGCAAGAGCATTAATGAGGATCAAAAGGCATTAGAGTGGTTTTTATAACATTGGATAAGGCTTTCGACAAGAAGATAGTAGCATCAGCAAAATCTTTCAAATAGACCAGAACGATACTTCAGCGATATTTTTGATAAGCAAAGAGCTTTCGACAAGGTTGAACAGTACCTTACGAAGGCGATGAATAGATACTTTGTGCGCATGCGTCAAACCATTCGAAACGATTTGTTTCGTCTTTGTTTACCTTCACCGGAAGATCATTTAACCAAGAGGACCCTTTCGAAAGCGTATATTAGCCTTTCGAATTGCTTTAAGCAATCCTCACTTATGAAGGAATAAATATAAGGTTTCGCACCAATCAAATAGAGCGCTTTCAAATGATGTTATCTGCAGCTAATTTCTTAACATTACTTTGATCATTCAAAACCCATAAAGCATATGTTTCAACAACATCGAAAGCCTGCTCCTTTATCAATTTACGTGGCATATTACAGCTAAAGGAAGAGCACAATTATACACCTTTCAACGAAGTCGAAAGTGACCAAGTAGTACCTTTCGATGAATTAGAAGCAATAAAGCAATTAGTCTTCCGATAAAGTCAAAGGAATAAAACAAGATAGGAGAATGTCCAGTCTTCAGTAGCAGCGAAAGGGCGGCCATGTAGCCCTTTAACCTTCGACTAGGTCGAAGGTTATGACTCATGAGATGCGCATGAAAGCCGAAAAATAAACCTTTCGACCGTATCGAAAGCACTTAGTCGAAAGGTGTTGACCCGCACCTATAAATAAGACCCTAGGGGTCAGGTGTGGGGAATCCGATTTCTTTTACTTCTAACTTGTATTTTCTAAAAGCTTGTAAACTCTAATTCCCAAATCAAATTGGGGATTTGGTCAATTTGTACAACTGAGTTCAATAAAAGTGAGATTATGCTAATCCTTATTACATAGTAATTCTGAGCTTCTAATTTTACACAGATATGTCAATCAACTATCAAACTAGTCGAAAGGATCCCCTTCGACTTGGTCAAATTCACACATTTCCTAAGGGTTTTAGCTCAAATCCAGAAGATATCAAGTGCCTACCCTTTCGACGAAGTCAAAACCCTTCTTACTTAACTATTTCCAGAAACCATTAAGTCCCCAACTTAAGCCATCTTGTCAGTGTCGAAAGGTTATTCTGACAGAGTCATAAACCAATCAATTCAAGAGGATTTTCTAAAGGAAAAATTGGCCTTCCGACTACGTCGAAAGGTACTAAATAGGAGTTTTCAATTGTCTTTCCCAATTTGAAGAGTGTTAGCATCCTTCATCAATTCGGAAGTAGGTTTCGAAGGAGTCATTATTACTTCAAGCTTCGTTTTGAAACATTGACAGGTTTTTTGTTAACATTATGTAATTAAAATAGCAAGTTAAATGAAGGTAAATATTATAAACAAGAAAGTGTTTTATAAAAATGTGTTGATGTGTAATTTTGATTGTTTTTATTGTATATTGCATTCATTGCAGCGCAACCTACTTATCATCGTTTTCAACTCATTGCATAACTACACAAAAGATGCATAGCGATTTTACATTTGTATTTTTTTTGCTAAAAATATTTATTATATTTCTGAGAAATTATATTTCATTTTTTAAATGGCATTAACATATTAGATGTTAAAACATCACAATTGTACAATGTTGTTTATTGCATTGTATCTTGCATTTAAAACACTGATGTGACTTAAATCACCATTGTTGCACTTAATTTAAAGATTTCGAATTTAGGTTTATATTTTGGATTATTGCTTTGCATTCCATATCCTATTGGAATCACAGAGCTTTCAATAAATTATGGGAGTCTTTTAGCAGTCCTAGTTGATGCAATAAGAGCAAAGAACCTAGGAAGGAGCAAGCAAGATTTTTATCCCTAATGACACTAGTGTAAACATTGGCAGTGGAGTGGGCTCCGGATGGGGTGGTGCGACTGAGCCAGAGTGGACTCAGTAGTCGACCTATGTTTCCGTGCGCACGCGTAAAGGCACGACAAGTTCCAAGAATCTCACTGTAATGACTCTTCGTGCTTGCATATATATCATATACGATCCACTCATATAGACTTTCACCTCTTACCTCATCATTCTCGGTCGAACTCCCCTCCATGTGTGTAGCCATATGCTTGTAATTAGGGTGTAAAAGGTTATAAAAGGTTGAATTTGGATTTACTTAAGAATTAAGTTTTAGGAAAATATCTTTGATATTTTATAATGTATGTGTGTATGTGTGTCTGTAAGTATATTTGTATGTATATATGTGTTCATGTGCATGCGAATGTGCTCATGTATATGTACATGCATATCTCAAATGATTCACAACGTTGCACAACTATTCTATGTTGAATCGTTACAGATTCCGATTTTGATTGTCGATCATATTTTCACTTCTTATTATATATATATAAACAAAGTTTAATAATAATATTTCTTTCATCATATAATAATTAAAAGGGCTTATTTAATAAATAAAATAATTATTAAATCATTTAAACTCAAATTAAATTCAAAAATCATTTATTTCAAAATAGTGATGTCATTGATGATGTCATAAAGAGATTTTATTTTCATAAATAAAATAAATAAATTTATAACATGTTGACACTCATATAGATAAATGAGTGTATGTATCCAGCTCCGTGCATAATGTCGGACGATCTAAGGCTGTTTATTGATAAAACGGTTTATTTTATCGATATATCTTCTAATTTATATATTTTTGTAAATATTTATTCAAAATAAGATTATCAACATATTTATTGTTCAAAACATTATCATTTATGTTCAAAAATCTTATATTTGAATATTTTAAAAAAATTCCAAAGTTATGAATTTACGGGTTGTTACATCTTGCTTCTTCCTAAACGGAACTGGATTACCTCCCTTCTTCTCATTAGCATTTTGTATGTAATTAAAGTCTTATAACACTGTCCATGGCCTAAAATTGGCATAAGCATCCTTGACTATGCAACCCGAAATTCTCTGCCCAAGTAATTTGAAGTTTTTGGCGTACATGTAACTCCTCCTCTATTTATGAGATCGAGTGATAGTGTTGGTCATTCATGCTTAGAATGTTGTAATCCCACACTTTTGAATTCAAAAGAATCATAATTCTATACTTGTAATAACATGACACGTTACACACACAATTGCACTTCTGATTTAATCTATTTTTTAACTTATCAATCTCTTCAAACCTCAACTTATTCTCTAAGATACCTAAACAATAAACATCAAATTTCTGAGTATACCTCTGCACTTCCATCAAGGGTTTATGGAAACCTTTTGTATTCTAGCATAAGATCGTCATTTATTGAGTTCTAATTTGCTTCTCAACTCCTTACCTTGCTGATTACCAGTCCATTTATCTTCTTTTTTCCCCTCATAATTGTCCTTCCCACTTCGGGTTCCTTTGGGCAAGTTGTTCCTTTTTAATGCTTTTTGATTTACTAGTGAGGCTCATGGGTAACTCCGATGGCTTATCACTGAAACTAGCATTAGTATGATCATGCGAACTTCCTCTAGTGGTGGTCACATTTGTCCTTCTCAGCTCCGGCTTATGGGGGCACTGACCTGGAAAGATTTGCATTAAACCCAACTACATATTTATCTAAGGGGAAAACAAAAGAACACTTATCAGATTTTGGGTATTACCTACAAGAGTTTGAAATTTTGACTTCCTTGCTCGATGATCAGACATGAAAATCTGCTTCTTGGATCAGAGCTATTGTTGGCGTTGTGTGGTTCTGAATATGTTTACTGGCTCCCACTTTATGCTGCAAGGTTGAAGTAAGTTGAATATGTTCATTTTCATACAATGTTGCCCCCTCCGCTAACGAGTCTGGGAGCAACACCATCCACTTGGAATATCGTGTTCCCTTGTTATTTCACCTTCACCTTCCTCTATCCCTGCCTTTCTTTCATTTTTTCTGACTTTAACCCAAATCGGGGCTTCATCCTCCTCCTTTTTAAGTTTAATTTTCTTCAGCTCATTCAAAACTACTTCGTTCACCGATTGCAACTAATTCATTACCTCTTCTACCTCTACCAGCGCTTTCCCAGTATTCTTCTCCAGCTCTTGACCTGCTCTGTTTGCTACATCCTTTTCCTTACCATGCCCTTTCTCGCACAGCTCTTCATCCTGAGTAGAAATAGTCATCCCCCCTCCAACCTTGCCTCTTTTTTTTTCTTCACTGAAGATACCCTCCACCTTTCCTAAACATTTGCATTTACCCTCCACCTTTTTCACCCTCACCTTCATCAAACAGCATTTCCTTTTCACATGGCCGAAGAAGTTACAATTTTTAAATCTCTATGGAGGGCTTTCATAAATCACTTCATGTACAAAAATTTCCCTATTCTCTCCTGCTGCTATGATGGTTCTTGGAAATTCGATTTCTACATTCATTTCCACTAGCACGTGAGCGAATGAGATTCCAGTTCTTCTCAGGGTTGGTTCACTTAGCTTAAGTGGCAAACCAATAAGACTAACCGAGGCACTGATGGCTCTAGGACCCCAAAGTCTAAAACTAAGATCCGAAAGCCTGATCCAGACTGGCATTGACGTTAGGAGATCCTTGTCCATTCTCATCTTTGGATTTAGTTTCTTCATTATCATCAGGTTTTGATTGAAAAACCAAGGACCTTCCTCCAAAAAATTCATAATCTTTTTCATTTTGAAATAAGATCACAAAGAACCCATTGTCCCTTGAATGAATAAAGAATTCTCAAATTGATTTTCATGATCTTTTAGTATACACCCCCAATGCTTTAAAGAATGGTTTATGGCCAACCACATACAGCATCAAATAGTTTGACAATGTCTCCTCCGCCTCCTTAAGAGCAACGCTAGAGATCTTCCCTTTTATTACTCCATTAATCATGTTTGGTTCCACATACTACGTTGTTGAAGCAGCATATTTGTTATGACCTGCACCGCTTAAAACGTTGTTGTTGCTAACTTTAACCGCATATTTCACAATAGGGAACAATCCCTTACCACTTGTAGTATTAGCCGGATTCCTCCACATCGAGGGTTTCAGTCCCCTCTCCTTCTTATATGCCAACTACTCATTACTGGGTTCTGCATTTATCCTTCACTATTTTTCTCTCTTGTTTGACCTCCGTCCAACCCACCTCCGTGTCCTCATTGCCCGTTGGTTCCTCGGTATTAATTTTCGATATACAAGAATACTGATAAATGAAAATTAATAATTGAGAAGCAGATCTGATAAAGATGATAGAAGTTGGGAATAAAAGAGAGAATTTGAAAAGGAGGAGAAAAAGATTTAGGGTTTCAAACGTTAGATCTAAATTCCCTGAAATAAGCCACCATGGATTGTAAAGTTTACTTTTTTACACGTAAACAAAACCTTCATTCTAGACCAGTCATATTAGATGGAACTTGGAAATGATTAGCTAGAACAAATGGGGTTAGTTTTGTTTTTTTTCTAAATCTGATTGTATAAACGCATTGTTGTTTTCGTAAAAGCTTAATATAAAATTATGTTCAAATTACATGATTTTGTACAGTTTAACTTCCTATAAAATATTAATGGTTATTTATTGTTGGATTTTGAAATTTTGAAATGTCTCGTTGAAGATAGAACTTTTTTTTTTGAACTGGTACTTTTATATACAACAAATCATTGGGACAACATATCCCATGTCAAATAAACGTTCGAAAGTGACGCAGCGGATAAATCAAAACCAACTTCAATCGATGTACGTAGCAATCGGTGAGTTGAGAATACTGCAATGCCCAAATCCGTTGATCCAAAGATGCCGGATTCTAGCTATCTTCGTCTCGTTGATCGCGCACGATACCGAGAAACAAAGATCTACGATTCTTCGACGTTGATCAAGCGCACTTGATTCCGCGAATCGGCTTCAACAAACGTTGATTCGAGCGCTCTCGAATGACGTAGGTGGAGATAGGAGATTTCACTCGACTACCAATTTAATGAAAGCACAAAGCTAACAAAAGAAGAATTTTATTCAAATTTTCAACCCCCATTACAAGTGACACCATTTGCCTATTTATAGGCTTACAACTCAACAACACTACACAAAGTACAACACGTTACAAACAGTTACCACATAACATGACTTGCCACAAAACAGACGACTTAAGAGACAACGCACGCGACCTACAAACAAAATTAACAAAATGCGACCTAAAAATTAACTCGGCAGTGACTTAAAATTATCTCGGCTTATAGATGACTCGGTAACGATTCGAATTATCTCGCGACTCAACAGAAATAGTTCGCGACTTATAGAATGAAATAATTCGCGACTTAACAATTCATCGCCGACTCAACTAAGGTCGTTTGCGACTTAGTGATGGATCGTTAATGACTTAAGGAGGTGATCTTCGCGACTTAGAAAACTCGCGACTTAGGGTAGCAGAACGCGACTTTGATATGGAAAAGGTGGAGTATAGGACTGCGGAGTATAGGGGAAAGTCGTTCGCGACTCATGATATCTCGCGCGCGCATATGGAGGAGGTGGTTTTAGGGATGCCGATGTGATAATAGGTCGGCTGCGACTCATTGGTGGAGATATGTCGTGGGTCGGAGGGAATTAGGTCGGATGGAATTGGGTCGGAGGGAATTGGGTCGGAGGGAATTAGGTCGGCGCGGCTTAAGGTTTGTACTTCATCATCCTCTCCTTGTTGGACGGAATTCGTCCTCGAATTCACACTCTCGTCAACTTCATCAAGTTCCTCCGCATAATACGGAACTAAGTGTTTGATATTGAAAACATCAGAAGTATGAATATTTTTCGGCAACTTTAACCGATACGCATTATCATTGATCTTCTTCAAGATTTCTAATGGACCAATCTTTCGTGCTTTCAACTTATTATAAGCTCCAACTGGAAAACGATCTTTCGTTAATACTGCGTAAACAAGGTCATCCTCTTTGAAGACACTATTTCTCCGTCTCTTATCCGCCACTTGTTTATACTTCTCATTTGTCTTTCCCAATCGTTCCTGAACGATTCTATGACATTCCGTCAACCCATCAACAAAATCAGCAGCCCGTTTAACTGTCCTCTTCGGTTGTGGCACTACTGCCAAATCCAATGGTCCCCGGGGTAAATTTGAATATACAATCTGAAATGGACTGAATCTCGTACTACGATTCACTGCATGATTATGAGCAAATTCAGCTTGACACAACTTCACATCCCAACTCTTCAAATTGTCTTTCACAAGACATCGTAACAAGTTTCCCAACGATCTATTCACCACCTCTGTCTACCCATCTGTTTGCGGATGATAAGCACTACTAAAATTCAGCTTCGTTCCCACCATCTTCCACAAACTAAGCCAAAAATGACTTAAAAATCTGGTATCCCTGTCTGAAACAATAGACTCTGGTAAACCATGCAATCGATACACCTCTCTAAAGAATAATTGTGCCATTCGAACTGCATCCGCTGTCTTCTTACAGGCTATAAAATGTGCCATCTTCGAAAACCTGTCCACCACAACAAATATAGAATCATTCCCCCTTTGAGTTCTAGGAAAACCCAAAACGAAATTCATACTGATATCAACCCATGGTCCGGTAGGCACAGGTAACGGCATATATAATCCCGCATTCGTAGCCGTTCCTTTCGAAACTTGACAGATATGACATCTTTCCACAAATCTCTCGACCTCTTTCCTCATTGACGGCCAAAAATAAGATTGTGTAATTAACTGCAATGTACGATCACGGCCCACATGTCCTTCCTCGTGCAATTCCTTGATAATCTTCATTCTCAAGCTACAATCTGGTATACATAAACGATTCCCTTTGAACAAGAATCCACCAACCAATACAAATTCATCAGTATTCCCATCCTTAACTTTCTCAACAAACTTTACAAAGTAAGGATCTTCTTCAATCAGCTCTGGCAATAATTCGAAACCTGTCACTTCAACTTTCATTGTCGTTAATAAATGACTCCTCCTACTCAAAGCATCAGCCACACGATTCGTCACCCCTGATTTGTGTTTAACGACAAAAGTAAACTGCTGTAAATAGGCAATCCACGATGCATGTCTTGCTAAAATCTTGTCCTGCCCTTGCATATGCTTCAACGCCTCATGATCAGTGTGCAGAACAAATTCTTTCTGAAACAGATAGTGTCTCCAATGCTTAATAGCCTGAATAATTGCGTAAAACTCCACATCGTACGTGCTATACCTCATCTTTGCTCCTGATAACTTCTCACTGAAATAAGCAACTGGTCTTCCATTCTGGCTCAACACTCCACCAATTCCAACCTTCGAGGCATCAGTATGCAATTCAAATAATAACTGAAAATTTGGTAGAACAAGAATCGGTGCTGTCGTCAATAGTTCCTTGATTTTCTCAAAAGCAACCCCCGCTTCCTCTGACCATACAAACTGTTTCCCTTTCATGCAATCAGTAACTGGAGCCATCACGCTACTGAAGTATGGAATGAATCTTCGGTAGAATGACGCTAGCCCATGAAAACTTCTCACTTCTGTAATTGTCCTCGCCTGTGGCCAATTTCTGACTGCTTCAACTTTATCCTGATCCACCTGTATACCTTCTCCTGAAACGACATAACCCAGAAATAAAACACTATGCGTCATAAACACGCATTTCTTTGTAGCAGCATAAAATTGTTCCTCACGAAGAATAATCAACACTTCCCTCAAATGTTGAACATGCTCCTCCGTACTCCTGCTATATATCAGAATATCATCGAAATAAACCACCACGAACTTCCCAATGAATGGTCTAAAGATTTGATTCATCACCCGCATGAATGTACTAGGTGCATTTGATAAACCAAATGGCATAACCAACCATTCGTATAACCCCTCTCTTGTCTTGAAGGTTGTCTTCCATTCGTCTCCAGGTCTAATCCGAATTTGGTGATAACCACTCTTCAAATCAATATTCGAAAAGATAGTAGCTCCACTCAACTGATCTAGCAAGTCATCCAACCTCGGCATTGGAAATCTATATCTCACAGTAATCTTATTCAAGGCTCGACTGTCAATGCACATCCTCCATGTTCCATCCTTCTTTGGTACCAACAAAGCTGGCACAGCACACGGACTCAAACTCTCCTGCACTCGTCCTTGTTCAAGCAACTCTTCCACCTGCCTTCTCAGTTCTTCATGCTCCTTCGGACTCATCCGATAATGTGGTCTATGCGGTAATACTGCTCCCGGAACAAGATCGATTTGATGTTGAATGTCTCTCAGTGGCGGTAACTCCTTAGGCAACTCTTCTGGAAATACATCTTCAAATTCTTTCAAAACTGGCTTCACTTCTTCTGGAATTTCAACCTCTTCGTTACACCCTCGTCCAATCAACAAGTACACTTCAGGTTCTTCTTCGACTTCCTTGACAAACTCCTTCAAAGTTAACAGAGTTTTCAATTCTTCAATTTCCTCCAGCTTGCTTTCTTTCTGTTGCTGCTTCTTAGGAACTAACGTGATTTTAGTACCTTCAAACATGAAACTGTAGCTATTAGCACGACCATCATGTTGTACTGCTCTATCAAACTGCCATGGCCTGCCCAACAACAGATGACACACATCCATGTCCACTACATCGCACCAAATTTCATCTTTATATTTCTTCTCGATTGAAAATTTAACACAAGCTCTTCGTCCAACTTTCACCTCACCACCCTTCCTTAACCATGCTCACTTGTATGGTTTAGGATGTTTCTCAGTCTTCAACTCCAACTTTTTCACAGCCTCTGTAGAGATAATATTATCACAACTCCCGGCATCAATAACAAATTTACAGACTCTTCCAAGAATAGTGCAAGTAGACTGAAATATGTTATTCCTCAACCAGCTGTCTTCCTCCTCTTGCTTCGGTGTCAAACAACTTCTCCTCATCATCAGTGAATATCCTTCGTCTCCCGACAACAAGTCTTCTTCCTCAACCGGTAAGGAATTAGAACACTCTGCCTCTCCTTCCTCTTCTTCAACCTCATCTATCATAGTTCTCTTCTTCGGCTTCGGACACTCGTTGCTTTTATGACCCATCTCCTGGCAATTGTAACATTTGAATCCACTGTTAACCTTCGCCTTCTCACCTTCCTTCACAAATGGTTTTGCAATAACTTTAGGAACACTAGAATTTCCGCTAACACCCTTCATTTGGTTGTTAGAGTTAGTAAACACACCACCTCCACGCCTTCCTTGCTTTTCCCAAGCCAACGCCTTTTGGTGTGCTTCCGCCACAGATCTTGGATCGAACATATTAAACATATCCTGGATCTGCATTCGTAACCCTCCAACAAACCTTGCTGTCAGCTGCTCTTCCGTTTCCATTATATCTTTCCTGGCGATGAGTTGGTAAAATTCATCTGCATAGTCATTGACAGTCTTCGTCCCCTGCCGTATATTTTCTGCAATCTCTGGTACATTAGTGACTGATAGTTGTATGGTAAAAATGTAGCTCTCATCAATTTCTTCATTTTCTCCCAATCTACAATCTTCGACTTTCCCATCCGTTCTCGTGTAAGTTTAGTTTGCTGCCACCACGCCAAAGCTCTCCCCCTCAACCTAGTAGCAACCAACTTCAGTCGACGATTCTCCGGAATCTCCTTGAAATCAAAAATTTCTTCAACATTTGACAACCAATCTAAGAATTCTTCAGCAACCATTCCACCCTTGAACTCTGGAATTTCCATCTTCATTCCCGATTCCCATCGACGATCATCATCTACATCTCGACTCTGACGTCGTGTTTGTTCTCTATCTCGATAATGAACACTTCCCCTATCACCATCAAACTCCTCATCAAAATCTGATGTATATCGATGTCGATTACGACCTCCAACATCTCTACTATCACTCCTTCGATCAACATTCCTATCACGATTATCAACACTTCTATGATCTTCTCTTCTCTCCCGATCTAAATGTATCGAAGCTCTACTTCTCCCATGGCTCGATTCAGGTGAAACTCTTCTTCTACTTTGATTCATTTCAAGCATCATTCTCTCTAATCGACCAATTCCTTCGTTCAACTTTTCAGTAAAACTCTCGTGGATTCGTTGCTCCATTTAATCGGTCTCTTCTCTTCCATATAAAGCATTAATATTGCGATGACGTTGAGCTCGTCTCGGAGGCATGATTGATCTTCAAACAAATAATTCAACAAATCTCCAAACTTCAACAAATCAAAAATTCAACAAATTTGACTTCAAAAATCTTCAAACAAAACAACTCCAAAACTACAATTCAAATCAACTAGCACGGCTTCAAGCTTGCTTCGAACTTCACTTTGGCATGCAAACTCTCCCACGCAAATTCAAACACCTTTCCCACACTTTGATCCAAATGATTATGGATCAAACGCCCCAAACTTGTTGCAACTTCAATATGAACACGACGAACACCAGCTTCAAACTCCTTGGCTCCAAGACTCGTCTTAGCTATGATTGGCTAAGTCAAGCTCTGATACCAAACTGACGCAGCGGATAAATCAAAACCAACTTCAATCGATGTACGTAGCAATCGGTGAGTTGAGAATACTGCAATGCCCAAATCCGTTGATCCAAAGATGCCGGATTCTAGCTATCTTCGTCTCGTTGATCGCGCACGATACCGAGAAACAAAGATCTACGATTCTTCGACGTTGATCAAGCACACTTGATTCCGCGAATCGGCTTCAACAAACGTTGATTCGAGCGCTCTCGAATGACGTAGGTGGAGATAGAAGATTTCACTCGACTACCAATTTAATGAAAGCACAAAGCTAACAAAAGAAGAATTTTATTCAAATTCTCAACCCCTTACAAGTGACACCATTTGCCTATTTATAGGCTTACAACTCAACAACACTACACAAAGTACAACACGTTACAAACAGTTACCACATAACATGACTTGCCACAAAACAGACGACTTAAGAGACAACGCACGCGACGTACAAACAAAATTAACAAAATGCGACCTAAAAATTAACTCGGCAGCGACTTAAAATTATCTCGGCTTATAGATGACTCGGTAACGATTCAAATTATCTCGCGACTCAACAGAAATAGTTCGCGACTTATAGAATGAAATAATTCGCGACTTAACAATTCATCGCCGACTCAACTAAGGTCGTTTGCGACTTAGTGATGGATCGTTAATGACTTAAGGAGGTGATCTTCGCGACTTAGAAAACTCGCGACTTAGGGTAGCAGAACGCGACTTTGATATGGAGGTAGAGTATAGGACTGCGGAGTATAGGGGAAAGTCGTTCGCGACTCATGATATCTCGCGCGCGCATATGGAGGAGGTGGTTTTAGGGATGCCGATGTGATAATAGGTCGGCTGTGACTCATTGGTGGAGATAGGTCGTGGGTCGGAGGGAATTAGGTCGGATGGAATTGGGTCGGAGGGAATTGGGTCGGAGGGAATTAGGTCGGAGGGAATTGGGTTCGGAGGGAATTGGGTCGAAGGGAATTAGGTCGGCGCGGCTTAAGGTTTGTACTTCATCAGAAAGCAAGTTTCGAACTTGTGACATTCTGCACCAAAACCAAATCAATTAACCACTTGAACAAAGGTGCTTGTCAAGTAACTTGTAACAAAAAGAACTAGTTTGAAGTTATAGGGTTTTTTGTTCTTATTAATCTATATCCGACCATACAGAATCATTATTTTTCCTATAGAATCTTAAACAAAAAATTTTGCATGATTCAAACTTATTCGATCTCGATCTTATGAATTAACTGACTTTTTATATTTAGCAAACAGTGACAAATAATTAAATTTGATTAGATGGGGTATTAAATAGAGTCAAAATGACTAAGATCGTGAATTTACAATTTTAGTGAATATGTTTGGTTGGATTTCTTTAGGTTAAGGGAATCATTGATTTAGGTTTCCGACTTTGAGCATGGAGCTCAAATTAGAGTTTTGTATTTGTTTTGGATATTTTAACAAAATTATGGTCTAGAAAAAATTATTTGTCTGTTGTTTTCCTTATTTTCATATCTTTTTTAAATCTAATTGTGTAGGGATGTTTGAATAGCCCTAACATATTTTTTTTGAAAAATCGATACTTAATTGATATTTAAAAATACACGATATATATTTCAATGATATGGCTCATCAAAACCATATAAATCTCCTAGTCTTGATGGATTCTTGCAAGGAAAAAGAGCACAAATCATATTCATATATCATATGGTACAACTTTTCAAACTATATAGCGGTTCCTCATATACAAAGTGATTTCTTGTAAATTTTTTTAAAAAAGAACAATTTATTATGACACATTATTACAACAAAATACCTTAAAATTTTATTGTGTTATATTTTCATCAAAATTTCTTACAATATATTATGAAATGAATTAAAGTATGATCACAATCAATACAAATTTTTAATTTTTAAATCATGTCAATTTTTAGATTTGGTATTTTCATTTGGCAATACACATGCTATTATATAATTGAATTTATTTATTCTACAAAATGTCTTGCATTATGTGTTATCCATAAAGTATTTTCAAGAGTTAAAGTATGAAAAAAGGAGCAAGAGCATTAATGAGGATCAGAAGGCATTAGAGTGGTTTCTATAAACATTGGATAAGGCTTTCGACAAGAAGATAGTAGCATCAGCAAAATCTGTCAAAGAGACCAGAACGATACTTCAGCAATATTTTTGATAAGCAAAGAGCTTTCGACAAGGTCGAAGAGTACCTTACGAAGGCGATGAATAAATACTTTGTGTGCATGCACCAAACCATTCGAAACGATTTGTTTCGTCTTTGTTTACCTTCACTAGAAGATCATTTAACCAAGATGACCCTTTCGAAAGCGTATATTAGCCTTTCGAATTGCTTTAAGCAATCCTCACTTATGAAGGAATAAATATAAGGTTTCGCACCAATCAAATAGAGCGCTTTCAAATGATGTTATCTGCAGCTAATTTCTTAACATTACTTTGATTCATTCAAAACCCATAAAGCATATGTTTCAACAGCATCGGAAGCCTGCTCCTTTATCAATTTACGTGGCATATTACAGCTAAAGGAAGAGCACAATTGTACACCTTTCAACGAAGTCGAAAGTGACAAGTAGTACCTTTCGATGAAGTTAGAAGCAATAAAGCAATTAGTCTTCCGATAAAGTCAAAAGGAAAAAAACAAGATAGGAGAAGGTCCAGTCTTCAGTAGCAGCGAAAGGGCGGCCATGTAGCCCTTTCAACCTTTCGACTAGGTCGAAGGTTATGACTCATGAGATGCGCATGAAAGCCGAAAAATAAACCTTCCGACCGTATCGAAAGCACTTTAGTCGAAAGGTGTTGACCCGCACCTATAAATAAGACCCTAGGGGTCAGGTGTGGGGGGTCTGATTTCTTTTACTTCTAACTTGTATTTTCTAAAAGCTTGTAAACTCTAATTCCCAAATCAAATTGGGGATTTGGTCAATTTGTACAGCTGAGTTCAATAAAAGTGAGATTATGCTAATCCTGATTACATCGTAATTCCGAGTTTCTAATTTTACACAGATTTGTCAACCAACTATCAAACTAGTCGAAAGGATCCCCTTCGACTGGGTCAAATTCACACATTTCCTAAAGGTTTTAGCTCAAATCCACAAGATATCAAGTGCCTACCCTTTCGACGAAGTTAAAACCCTTCTTACTCAACTATTTCCAGAAACAATTAAGTCCCCAACTTAAGCCATCTTGTCAATGTCGAAAGGTGATTCTGACAGAGTCATAAACCAATCAATTCAAGAGGATTTTCTAAAGGAAAAACTGGCCTTCCGACTACGTCGAAAGGTACTAAAGAGGAGTTTTCAATTGTCTTTCCCAATATGAAGAGTGTTAGCATCCTTCATCAATTCGGAAGTAGGTTTCGAAGGAGCCATTATTACTTCAAGCTTCGTTTTGAAACATTGACAAGTTTTTTTATTAATATTACGTAATTAAAATAGCAAGTTAAATGAAGGTAAATATTATAAACAAGAATTTTTTTTATAGAAATGTGTTAATGTGTAATTTTGATTGTTTTTATTGTATATTGCATTCAGTGCTGCGCAACCTACTTATCATCGTTTTCAACTCATTGCATGAGTACACGCAAGATGCATAACGATTTTACATTTGTATTTTTTTTGCTAAAAATATTTAATATATTTCTGAGAAAATTATATTTCATTTTTAAATGGCATTAACTTTTTAGATGTTAAAACATCACAATTGTACAATGTTGTTTATTGCATTATACCTTGCATTTAAAACTCTGATGTAACTTAAATCACCGTTGTTGCACTTAATTTAAAGATTTTGAATTTGGGTTTATATTTTGGATTATTGCTTTGCATTCCATAACCTATTGGAATCACAGAGCTTTCAATAAATTATGGGAGCCTTTTAGCAGTCCTAGTTGATCCAATAAGAGCAAAGAACCTAGGAAGGACCAAGCAAGATTTTTATCCCTAATGACACTAGTGTAAACATTGGCAGCGGAGTGGGCTCCGGATGGGGTTGTGCGGCTGAGCCAGAGTGGACTCAATAGTCGACCTACGTTTCTGTGCGCACGCGTAGGCATGACAAGTTCCACGAATCTCACTGTAATGACCATAGTAAACTTCTCATTGTACCGAAATAAAGGTCTGATTTAAACGACCATGTAGCAACCTGACTCACAAGAAAGCTCTATAGAGAGCGCTTGCTACGTCACACAAGTTTTGTGTTGTGATGAATTTATATAAGGTTTTATTATTGTAATCTTGGAGGTTTAATTCATGATAAAAAGTTATGGAATAGTTTTACTACCTTCAGTAAATAATGAGGATGTTTTACAAAAGGATCACTTTTACTAACTTTGTGATGCGACGTAGCTATAAACAAGAATGTTAAGGTAATGACAAATTTATCATTATTATACTTACCAAGTAATTGCTAATCAATATTGAGTTGCATTGGTATACCACTGCCTCGTTTCGGTAACTATAAATTTACCATCACCAACAAGCCCGGCACTTCCCCAAAGCAACAGAAGCGGTCGCTTAGGGCCTCAGAAACTGTAGGGCACCAATTACCAAATCAAAAACGCGTTCGATTAAAAAATACCAAATCGACAATTTCTCGAATCAGCAATCTCAATTCTCATCTCCACCTACGCGACGCGATACTGTTCTCCAGGCTCTAGTCGGCAACCTCTCCTCTTGATCGGACCATCTCAGCAACTTTGTAACTGCTGCCTTTGCTTGCCGCAGCAGTTAGGGCACAACCGTACAGAAAAGTGAAGAGAAGAATCGAGAATGCGCAAATTAATTTGAATTGAAGGTACATAATTGTATAAATTTCGAATTTGGCTTAGTTTCCGGTTTCATATGCATTGCTATTGGTATAGTTTTCATTGTTTTAATTTTATCCAGTCCACTGCTCATTTGAGATTTTATGTCAGTATCGTTTTTGTTTTTTCACTAAAAAGGTGTAAAAAACCATTGCCTGTAAATGACTGTCATATAAATATCTATATGAATGCAGCAAATCACGTGTTGATGGAATTTAAATATCTATACGACTGAAACAAATTTTCATACTAAACTACCTTTGCTATAGGTTTGCCAGTGCAGTCCCAAACAAAAAGAAAAATAAAATTATTTTGGTAGATTTGACATTATACGGAAAAGTAAAATTATCAGATAATCAAACAGCATTGATATGATATACCAGACCATGTTTGCTAGAGAAATCCATTCTCAATTTTATGCAGACTTGGCTTTTTCAAGGCAGATTGGAACATCGGAATTTCTGACTTAGAAGTAACTTCTAGTGTATATGCACACATGTATGTTGCATAATATGAATGCTTGTAAAAAAAACTATTGCCTGGGCTACAATTTATGTACATTGTCATTTGTCATTAACTTATTATGAGCGATACTATCAATATTTGATTCCTGAACAAAGCGTATGAAGTAAAATAAACAAATTTCTCTTTATAAAATTTTAGGTAATTTTTGTCCTTGGCTTTGGTAGACTAAAAACTTTACAGTGAAAATATGATTGTTTATATTCAAATAAATTATGTCAAAATGGTTTGCCATTCATTCATATACTACATATATTGTTGGTTGCAAATCCTTGCTTCTTCTTGATTTGATCTTCTGAAACAGTACTCATGTCATTGTTATGGGTTAAATTAATCTATCTTTTGTTACTTTTTTAATATTGCTTCAAAATTAATGAAGTTCTTAGTATAATCTTTACGTAATTTAATTTTTTATGGTTATTATAATAATTAATATTATTCCATGTTACCTTTATATGTTTAGAAATGCATAAACATGAACCTAGACACGCTAAAAGGGTTAGAAAAAGAAGGCTAGAGGAACTCGCTAATTCACAGAAAGGCGCTCTTAATAAATTTTTCATCAAAAGTAGTCCAGTAGAAAGTTCGAGTTTGAATGTGGATAATGCTCCCCTTATTGATGAGGCTGATGATAATATTGATGGTAATATTGTAATAAGTGAACATGACGATGAAAATATGAGCGAAGAGAAAGCAAACATTGATTCATCATCATATTTAGAGAATATTAGTGTAGTGCCAAATGACCCTGATACATGGAAAAAATTGATAAAAAATTGAGAGACCTGTTGGTTGAAAAAGGTCCTTTTAGAGTGTTAAAATGTAATGACTCTGATTTTCCGAAAGATGCTATTAACACTACAAGAAAAAGGCAGAATACCGACAGCCAAGACCGACGGCTTCCGACGGCCATTTTCCGACGGCTTTCGACGGGCCGTCGGCGACCGTCGGAAGCCGTCGGAAATTTGCGATTATACCTGCCAGCCGAGACCTTTCTTCCTCCTCCATTCCATACGAAAATAAATCAAAAAAACCCTCAAATTCAACCCCCAAGCTTCCAATCCCTAATTTCTAGCTTCCGGATCTTCCAAGGCTCTCTAATCAAGCTCCATTACTCTTAATCTCAGGTATAATCTCTTATTTTTGTAAAAAATTCAGTTTTTACCCTAATTCTAGATTTGCATAAATTGATAAATTAGGGCGAATTAATGAGTGTAATTGTTTCCACTAGCGTAATAACGGTTTATAGCATCACATGGTATACCGATTTCATCTTTTATCGTGAAATTGTGATAAACACGTATAATTTGTGCTTGTTCATGTATATGTAAATTGTTGTGTATGCCTTGATTCGACGATTGTATACGTTATTTGGAATAAGATAAAATGATTGAATGAACTAGGAGTATTATATTGTGCACGTATTTACTTATGACACAAAAAAAATGCATTACTCTAAATTATAATTGTGTGTATTGAAAAATGACAAAAATGTTAAACCAGCCCTAAGTTGATGCGTAATACGTCGAATAAATGTGTGAAATTAATATATAAATGTGAACAGTGAGTAAAACTGTATTTTTTCGTAAAATGCGCGCATGTAACTAACAAATGTCCCTTAGAGAGTTTTTGGCCCCGTCCGACGAGTGTTGTACATGATCGTTGTATAAATAGTCGTTTTTTTCGAAAAGCGACCATTTATATTCATCTGGTACAATGTTTGTTTGATTTGTCATAGTATTGGACAAGTTATGAACACAGTAAGAATTTACATTTTGTATACTACTTCGTCTCAAACGGTTCATAAAATTTCGGCCTAACTTTTCTTTTTTGTTTCCTGCGTACACGCATTTGTGTACAATGCAGGAAACAAAAGGGAAATGCTGCCGAAATTTTATTGAATCGTTTGATACGAAGTAATATACGAAATGTAAATGCTTACTTTGTTTGTAATGGGAAGTAGGATGTCTGACCAATGAAAAAAAATTATATATATTTTTAATCGTTACGTACGTTAAAAAATGAAATGTGCCCTATTTGAAAATATTTTTAAATTTGTGAAGTTGTTCTTTAAATTCAAAATATTATACGAACATGAAAATAATCTTTTTCAAATATGTATTCTTCAAAATAAATATTAAATTTTGAACTTCTCATTTTGTCAAATAGGAAAAATGATTGATTATTTTGTTGATCGGAGGAGATGGATGTACCAAAGAAAAGGACTGAGGGGCTCAATAAAAGAAGATTTTTATAATGGTATAAACGTGTTTGTTGAATTCGCCTTAAGTAATAACGGAAACGATCTAGAAATTCGTTGTCCGTGTAGTAGGTGTAGACATTTGAAGTTTTTGTTACCAGATATTGTGAAAGTTCATTTGTGCCAACACGGTTTCACACCCGAATATTATGTTTGGGATCGGCATGGAGAAGTTGTAGCAAATACTTCTGTAGAGTCTGAAAGTGTCGTTAACGAAATAGTTTCAACGACCCGTATAGAAAATATGGTCGAAGATGCAGCACGATCAATGTTTCCTATGGTTGAAGTTGACGACGATGATGGAAATGTTGAAGAACCAAATATTGAAGCTAAGAAAATTTATGATTTACTAGATGCAGCTAAGAAACCTATTTGGGATGGTTGTAAAAGCGGCACGCAGCTGTAAGTAATCGCAGAATACATTGCGATGAAGTCAAAATACAACATCACTGAAGCTGGGTTTACGGCTGTTGTACAAGCTGCAAAAAGACATATGTCGCCCGATAATCTAATGTGTGAAAATCACTACGAAGTTAAAAAACTTATGTCGCCTTTTGGTTTACCGTATCAGAAAATAGATACATGTTTAAAAGGATGCATGTTGTTTTGGAAAGAAGACGCAAACCTTAGAAATTGTAAAGTTTGTAACCAGGAGAGATACAAACCAAGAAAAAAGAAGGGTAAGGAAGTTCCGTACAAGCGTATGCACTACTTACCCATAACTCCAAGACTTCAAAGATTATATGCATCTTCTGTAACTGCGTCTAATATGAGGTGGCATAGCGTGAGAACGGAGGAAGAGGGTACGTTGACACATCCGGCCGATGGAGAAGCATGGAAGCATTTCGATAAAACGTATCCAAATTTTGCAGCGGAGAGTCGAAATGTTAGATTAGGATTATGTACGGACGGTTTTTCTCCATTTTCTCAATTTGGTTCTAAATATTCATCCTGCCCCATTATCGTCACACCGTATAATTTACCTCCATGGATGTGCATGAAAACGCAATATATGTTTCTTACTGTTGTCGTTCCTGGCCCCGATGATCCGACACAAGGAATCAGTGTATATTTACAACCGTTGATTGAGGAGTTAAAAATACCATGGAACGAAGGAGTAGAAACATACGATGTGTCAAAGAAGAAAATTTTTCGTATGTTTGCTTCTTTGTTGTGGACTATAAGTGATTTTCCTGCCTATGCAATGCTTTCGGGATGGAGTACTGCCGGTCGTCTAGCATGTCCATATTGCATGGATGAAACACGAGCGTTTTCTTTACCTCATGGTAAGAAAATTTCATGGTTTGACTGTCATCGATATTTTCTCTATGTAAATCATCCCTTCAGAGGAGACAAGAAAAACTTTTTAGCTAATAGAGTAGAAACCAGACAACCACCGACGATATGGTCAAGCGAAGACATATATGAACTCGTTAAGGACTATCCAAAGATATATGAAACGGGGGAGCAAACAGAAATTGAAGGCAAATCAGTTGTTCATAACTGGTGCAAACAAACTATTTTTTGGGAGTTGCCGTATTGGAAACATCTTCTGCTTCTCCATAACATAGATGTGATGCACAATGAGAAAAATGTATTTGATAATGTGTTTAACACAATTTTGAATGTGAAAGGGAAGACGAAGGATGATTTGAAATCAAGACGTGATATAGAAGAATTATGCAAACGTCCCGAGCTTCATATGAAACCAAATGACAGTAAAAAACCAAAAGCTTGTTACGAATTAGATAATAATCAAGTTAAAGCTGTGTTAAAATGGGTGGAAGGGTTAAGATTTCCTGATGGGATATCATCAAATCTTCGTAGATGTGTTGACTTTAAAAATGGTAGATTGAGCGGAATGAAAAGTCACGACTGTCACATAATGATGGAAAATTTATTTCCCGTTATGTTCAAAGAAGTACTGCCGTTAAAAGTTTGAAAAGTAGTAACGGAGCTTAGTATGTTTTACAAAGAGCTTTGTTCGACTACTTTAAAAGTGCAACGTTTACGTAAACTTGAAGTGGACATTCCTATATTGCTTTGCAAATTAGAGAAAATATTTCCGCCAGGTTTTTTTAATGTGATGGAACATTTACCTGTTCATCTTCCATCTGAAGCACGACTTCGAGGTCCTGTCCAATACGGATGGATGTATCCATTTGAGAGGTATGTAATATGTTATAACGTAATTTAATTGCATTTGAAATATGAAGTTAATATAAATTAATTTTGCATAGATATTTGAATCATCTGAAGAAAAAAGTGAGACAAAAAGCACGAGTTGAAGGTTCGATATGTAAATCTTACATCGAAGAAGAAGCTTCGTTCTTTTTCTCTCACTATTTCAGTGACCATGTGAATATTTCATTTCAAAGTGTTCCTCGTAATGATGAAGGCGACGAACAAGAGTCCTCTCAAGCAATGTTATCTATTTTTAGACAACATGGTCGGCCTTCTGGAAAATGTGTGGAAATATGGCTAGACGATAGAGATCTTCGTGTAGCACACACTTATATTCTTCTAAATTGTGCCGAGGTTGCACCGTTTGTTAGGTAATTTGAAATAATAATTTTCGTTTTTTCTTTTCTGTAATGCATGTGCGTGTATAACCTAATGTAATAATTTGTTTATATAAACAGTGTTTATGAACGGGAACATCCAAACGGAGATCTCAGTAAAGAATTTTCCCGTTGGTTTTCAAATTACGTTTATGAGCCGAAAAATTGTGTTGTTGACGAAGGGTTGAAATATCTTGCAATCGGACCAAAAAGAGTGGTCAAGGCATATCCAATATATTTCGTCAATGGATACAAATTTAACACCAAAGAATACGGTGCAGAAAAATTAACAAATAATACTGGTGTATTTGTTAAAGGTAGTGACGATCCAGAAAACCATTTAAATGATTTTTATGGCGTTCTAACAAAAATTTTGCAACTGACATATTTCTCAAGACCCGTGGAGGAGGTGTTTCTATTTAGATGCAATTGGTTTAGCAATGTTCCAGGTTCTGGAATTAATGTGCACAAGGATTATAATCTTATCGAAATAAAGCATACATCGCACTATCACAAGTATGATCCTTTTGTACTAGCCAAACAAGCATTGCAAGTTTATTACGCTCCTTATCCGTCTCTAAAAAGAGATAAAGCAGATTGGTCTGCAGTTTTTAAAACAAAGGCCAGATTCACATTCGATGGGAAGAATATTCCGGACGAACAAGCTTATCAGGCAGATCTTGAGCAAAATAACGAAATAATAATTACAAACAATCATACAGATTTTGGTCCTTTGATCGATGAATCAAATGTTTTGGTAGAAGTGTTTGACAGTGCAGAGGAAAATATCGTCGAAAACGAGACCGAATCTGAATCAGAAGACGATGACGACTGATATAAATTTGAATCTGTTTTTTTGCAATTGATGTAACTATGTTGAATTCTTGATGTATTATGAAATTGATGTAACTATGAAACTAAATCCGTTTACTATTGTTTTATGTTATTTCAATTTGTCATTTATTTAGCAATTTTTATTAAAAATGCAATGAACTCTGCTTATCGTAGGAAGAGTACATCCATTATGAATCAGGTATAACAAACTTACGTTTCTATTTCCATTTCAGTCATTATAATTAAGTAATTTATACCGTTGATGTCATTTTCATATGAAATATATTTCATTATCATGTTTTTATTCTCTTATATAATGATGTATAAACGTCACAGGTTTATCATTATGTCACATAGAGGGAGGAGCTCTTCCCGTTCTTCAGGAGGTGATGGCAGTGGCCCATCGCAAGCGCCACAGCGTCCAGTTGTATCGTTAGTCCCCAAAGCAGATGGGTAAAAATTAAATTTTATTCATCATCTTATTTTTTCTATACTATACGTACGTACTTATCCGTATCGTACTTAAAAACAGGGGGTTCGAGCTACTACCCACTAAGGTAGTGTTGGACGTCTCCAGAGCAGCATATCGTAGTAGGATGAGCGCGTGCTGGCCGAAGTGGGATACCATCCCTCCGCACATCATAGAGTGCATATGGCAGGATGTCCTAGTATGTGTAATTTTTATGTTTTCCATTTTTAATTCGTTTTTGTCGTTTTTCTACCGTTTATCGTTTAAAGTGTAATCTTTTCTTAACACAGGCTGAGATAGACATCCAGACAGATGATATGCAGCTGGCACGAGCATACTGGATGAGGAAGATGCGAAAGAACTACATGGACACGATATCTGAGGTTAAGAAATCCGGGAAGAGACCACGGTGGATGGGGGAGAGCATGTGGCAAGCTTGGTTGAGCTACTGGGAGACGGACGAGGCGAAGGCAAGTATACTAATTTTTTTTGAATTATTAATTTAACGTGATTGGAAAATAATGTATCAAATTTTGAATGTACAGGCAGAGTCGGATAGAAACTCTGCAAATAGAAATAAGAATCCCGTCACTCATCGCGGAGGATCGAAGTCGTTTCAGCAGTATCGGCAGGAGTTGGTAAATTTACTGAATAATAAATGTAAATAGTTTATGCTATATGATTTTAAATGTATAATAATTGTATGTAACAACCAACTTCAGGAAGCCGAGGCACATGGTCCTGTCAGCTATATGGACGTGTTCACCCGTACGCATGCTGTCGAGCATGTTAATCCAGACGGGACTGTTTCGTACACATGGCAGGACGATAAATCCAGTAAAAACCATGTAAGCATATTTCATTTTATTCAGTATTAGTAATTGTTTAAGTTGTCAAATTATTATGAAATAAAATATGATATTATTAATTTGTCAATGCAGGAGATGTTTATGGAGCAGCGACAGAAACTCCTTTCTGATAAGGGTCGAGAGCAGCTGACGACTGATGAAGAGGACGTTATTTTTGAGTCCTTTATGAGTCCACCAGAGCATGGTCGACGATACGGATTTGGAAATTTAGCGGTAAATAATTTACTTTTTCTTAAAATACTTAAAATATGATATTTTTACCTTTTCAAAACAATAAAATTTGATTTTATTTATTTTTCAATTATTGCAGTCCAGTAGTCAGAGTAGGGGGCGGCGGAGTAGACCTCAGAGCGAGCTAGCACGTATAGAAGAATTGCAGACTAGAGTTCAGCAGTTGGAGGAGCAGAACCGCCAACAGGCCATGCAGACGGCACAGTTATTTGAGTACAAGCAGCAGTTTGGTGGCCGCTTCCCTTCATCGGCTGGCTCTGGAATTGGAGCAGATTGATTCATTGCTTTCTAATTCGTTCGTGCAGGTATGTTTTGTTTTAGTTTAGAATGATTTGGTAGATGGAACAATTAATTGTTGATATGTATAATTATGTATAATACACTTGGCTCTGTAGCTGTATCAGGATATGCATGACTGATAGAACAGTTATTGTTGGGATTATTGTTAATGTTGGAATGTTATGTATATTTTGTATTTTATTTTTGTTCTAATTTTGTTTATTTCTGTGTTTATTGAATATTTTGGAGTATTGGTTTGCATGTTTGGTTGGATTATTGTTTATTGGATTGTGCAGTATTGATATTGTAGTGTTTGGAAGAGAAATGTGGTTGGAAGGCTCTATTTGCAGCAGATTTTAAAAAAAAACAGCATATTTCCGACGGCTCCCGACGGCTTACAGGTCGAAATTTCCGTCGGCTACCGACGATTCCCGACGGTCTGTAGCTTCAGATTTCCGGCGGTTTCCGACGGCTTCCGACGGGCGACGGAAGCCGTCGGAAACCGCCGAAAGTTGTCGGAAGCCATCGGTAATCTGTACGGCAGCCCCCGTCGGTAGCCGTCGGAAGTACTGCTCCCCGACGCCGTCATTTCCGACGGCTTTTTCCGACGGCCCCCGACGGCTTCCGACGGCCGCCGACGGTTTTCAGCCGTCGGAAATCACGTTTCCCCTTGCAGTGTAATAGACATTTTTCCTCCACTTTATGTTAGATATTTGTCTAATAGGGATAATCAAGATAGAAAATGGTTGGTATATTCAAATTCAGTTGATAAAGAATTTTGTTTTTGCTGCAAATTGTTCACAAATCAAACAACGGCTAGTCATCTTCCTACAGAAGGAATTAATGATTGGCGCAATCTTAGTACTAACCTGAAACAACATGAAAATAGCAAAGATCATCTTTTGAATATGAGCAGTTGGATTGAGTTGGAAACAAGATTGAAAGTCAAAGCAACCATAAACCAGAGTGTAATAGATCGGAAGGAAAAAGAACGTTGGAAGAAAGTGTTGATAAGAATAATTGATGTTGTGAAAACACTTGCTTCCAATAATTTAGCATTTCGTGGAACGAACAAAATGAACAAAATAATGGTCATTTTTGTAAATTAATTGAAATGATAGAAGAATTTGATCCAGTAATGCAGGAGCATGTTCGACGGATTGAACAAAAAGAAATTCATATACATTACCTTGGTCACAAAATTCAAAATGAGTTAATACTCACATTGACGAATGAAATTAAAAGTGAAATTTTTAAAAATAATAAAAAAGGCCAAGTATTTTTCGGTTGTATTAGACTGCACTCAAGATATCAGTCATGTTGAACAATTGTCTCTTGTAATAAGAAGTGTTAATGTTTCAACCAATCCCGCAAAGGTGGAAGAGTTTTTTATTGAATTTTTAAAAGTAGATGATACTACTGGACTTGGACTTTTTAACAAGCTTAAAGAAGCATTAGAAGATATTAAGCTTGATATTTAAGATATCAGAGGACAAGGTTATGATAATGGATCAAATATGAGTGGAAAACATAAAGGAGTGCAACAAAGACTGTTAGAAATTAATTAAAGAGCTTTCTACACACCTTGTGCTTGTCATAGTCTTAATCTTGTGCTATGTGATATGGCAAATCATGCCCTAAAGCATCAAACTTTTTGGGGTGATCCAACGGATATTTGATATATTTTCTTCATCCACACAAAGATGGCAAAATTTTAAAGAACATGTATGAGGCCGTACTGTTAAGCCATTATTACACGTTGAGAAAGTCACATTGAAGCGGTAAAATCTATAAGATATCAACTAGTGGAGATAAGAGATGCTCTAGTTTCCTTGTCAAATAGCACAAAGGATTCTATGACGAAGAGTGAAGCTAGAAGTCTTGAAACAAATGAGATTGAAAATTTCGACTTGTTCGGATTATGCATTTGGTATGAAATGTTGAAAAACGTAAACACTGTTAGCAAGATTCTTCAAACCGAGGATATGCAAATTGATGTTGCTATCATTAGATTACACGAGCTTATTGATTTTTTTAAAGATTTCAGGAACATGGGATTTAATTCTACTATGGTTGGTGCTAAAGAGATAGCCCAAATGTTAGATATTGAACCAGTTTTTCCTCAAAAAAGAATTATTCGTAGAAAGAAACAGTTCGATGAAGATACGAACATTGAAGAACAGATGCAAACACCGGAAGAGTCTTTCCGAATCAATTACTTTTTGCAAATTGTGGATAAAGCTCATGTTTCGTTGATGAATAGATTTGAGCAATTCAAAGAATATGACGACAGATTTGGCTTCTTATTTGATTTAAAAAGATTCACTTCTACAGATGATGAGAAACTGAAAGGTCATTGTTTAAAACTTGAGAAATATTTGAGATGTGATCTGCAATCTGATATTAATGGAAGAGAGCTTTTTTCAGAATTAAAAGTATTGAAAGTTATCTTACCAAAGGAAAAAACAAAAGCAATTGAGTTGCTGAATTTCATAAACTCTTGTTCTAGAGAGTTAAATTTTCCTAATGCTTGGATTGCATATAGAATAATTCCAACTATACCAGTTACAGCTGCCTCGGCCGAAAGAAGTTCTTCAAAGCTAAAGTTGATCAAGTCTTATCTTCGTTCCACTATGTCACAAGAAAGATTAAATGGTTTGGCACTTTTATCGATTGAACAAGATATGGCCAATGAATTTGAATATGACAATATTATTAGTAATTTTGCAAGTCAGAAGGCTAGAAAAATGTTCATAAGCAATTAGTATTAATTTTGTTGTATGACTTGATTTACTGTTACGAATGAAGTTATTCTTTTTCCTTCTCTCATTATTTATAAACAATATAAATTATCTCAATGATTTAATTAACAAATATAATATTAGTTTTGTATCAGGGCCTTACTTTCATAATTCGCTTTAGGTATCAAAACCGCTAGGACCGTCCCTGATCACCAACAGTTTAGTAGTAAAGAAATGTCAAACCAGTAGTAATAGTAAATTTACCCATCATATTAATATATTTTTTCACTATTTTATTAATAGTGACCATGGACACTCCTAACAATTTACTAAATTTTAAAAAGATGTTTATAGTTTATTGTGATGATTTTACTTTTAGCTTCAAAATTTATGGTTAAGAAAGTTATTCTTTGACATTGTTATAAAACATTTGTGATGAATCAAAGAAATTCTTTATTAATTAGAATAAATCAAATTATTAATGTATGCACTACGAAACTTCAACAATAAAATGTTTACTTTTTCTATCGTTATCAAAGTCCTAATACATAAAAATTATAATATTTTTGTGTATTTATAACAATCAATGATTTACCCGTTTCGTCAAAATATCGGTAATTGTTTTTGTCTTACTAAACGGTATTGTTATATTAACGATTTTCTCATATTGATGATAGTTACCATTACTATAACAATTCTAGTTATAAGGGTTGTTTTTGCTTTATCTATCCTTATTTGTTATATAGTGAATGGACATTATGAGACCAACCTATGACTTCATGAATTTGCAATATATATGTATTTGAAATCCCCTGGCTAAGATGCTCATGTTTAATGGATAAACTAATGAACTTTGCAATAAGCGCTATATAAAAAAGAGTAAAGTTTACTTACAACAGAAAATCATAGCATGTGAGATATACATTTATTGTGGGTCCCACATATCATTTTATCTAATAATAAAACTTACTTGCAATTTTTCTTGGATAAATAATGAGGATCTTTTACAAATGGAACACTTTTACTAACTTTGTAATGCTAAAGTGGACGTAGTTATAACTAGGAATGTTAAGGTAATGATAAATTTATCATTATTATACACAAGTAATTGCTAATCAATATTGAGCTGCGTCAGTATACCACTGCATCGTTCGTTAATTGTAAACTTACCATCACAACGGTTTAGTGGCAAAAAAATATGAAACCAGTAGTAATAGTAAATTTACCGATCATATTAATATTGTTTTTTCACTATTTTATTAATCCTAACCATGGACACTCCTAAAGATATAATAGATTTTAAAAAAAATGTTTGTAGTTTTATTACGACGGATTTTACTTTTAGCTTCAAAACTTGAGGTTAAGAAAGTTATTCTTTCACATTGTTGTAAAACATTTGTGATGACTCAAAAAAATTCTTTATTAACTAGAATAAATCAAAATATTAATATATGCACATGAAACTTCAACATAAAATATTTATTTTTTCTATCGTTATCAAAGTCCTAATACAGAAATTTCAACATTTTTATGTATCAATAACAGTCAAAGATTCAACCGTTTCCTCAAATATCGGTAATTGTTTTTGTCTTACTAAACGGTATTATTATATTAATGATTTTTCATATTGATAATAGTAACCATTACTATTGCTTTTGCTCTCTCTATCCTTGTTTTGTTATATAGCGAATGGACATTATGGGACCAACCTATGACTTCATGAATTTGCAATATATATGTATTTGAAATCCCCTGGCTTTAAATGCTCATGTTTATGGATGAATTAACGAACTTTGCTACAAAAAAAAAAAAAAAAAAAAAAAAAAAAAAAAAAAAAAGTCATAGCATGTGAGATATACATGTACTGTGGGTCCCACGTATCATTTTATATCTAATAATAAAATTTACTTGCAATTTTTCTGTAATAGAAGTGGCATTTTTTGTAAACCAACAAGTCATGTATAGGCCTTACATCCACCATAATGGTTGTTAAACGTCTTGCTTGGCTCTACATAAAGTCTAGCTTAGCTTTCCTTGGTACGCCATCCGGTCTTTTTTGCATTTCAACTTGAGCTCATTCATTTTTCAATATCTATGATGGTCGGAATTTATTATTTTTTTGCACATGTGATCAATATATTATCAATTGCATCTCTATAAAAATGAAACGAACAAAAATCTAAAAATAGAAAGGATAAATCAACAAGTCAAAACAACGTAAAAGATTGAAATTTTGAACTATAAACCAATAAATATAGGGTGCGATCGCAAACAATTTTTACCTCGATTTTCAACACATCAAAAATTGAAAACAAAGCAGGTGTGCTCATTGCCTCGTTCCATTTACGATGGAATTTGACTGAGAACGAAGCAACGAACACCAACGCTAATATTAAATAATAATATTTTAAAATGATAATTAAATAATTAAGATTTAAAAGAAACAACAATAATAAAAGCATAAGAACACAAATATTTGCAATTTGTAAAATATCTATTGTAAAAATGATAACAAGACCATCGAACATATTTCTGTAAAAGTTGAACAATATTAAATGTACTAGTTTCTGGTTTACTGTATCTGCATTTTACATAGGAACCAGCAACATTTATTCAAGCATACATTTTAAAAACATACATGCAAATTAAATAAAAACAATCCTATCATTTTCACATCTGCAATTGTCTTCCCTCTCTTTCATGCTCCTTTCCCTTCATGCATCCTAAAGTTGTGACAATCTTAACCAAATAATAAATAAAACATGTACATTCGGGTGCTGAATCTTAAAACCCACAAGCAGTCTGATTTGACAAAAGAAATACTGGATAATTAAACACGAGAACCCAACCCCACCCCGAACTGAACGTTTCATTGTTATTCAAATAGTAAACCCTTACAGCAGTTTATAACAGGAAAACGAAATAAAATAATTATAACTGGTTCTAGCCGAAAGATGCAACATCTTTTTCTCTTTTCTATTTGGTAGATAAACAATCAGAACTTCCTGGAGTAGCTCAACTTCAGTTCTGAATTCTAAAATTCAAAATATCACTATTTCCAAAACACTGGTTCTAGCCTCTATCATATTATCAACTCTAAGAATCAGACACAGCATTATCTTTCAACTCTGAGTCTAATGCAGCAACCTCACTAACATTACAAACATGGCCAGCTTCCTTTGACGTATCATTGATTTCTGTATCTAACGAAGCAACATTTTTGACAGCATCACTGGTTTCCTTTGTTTCAGATTCTGAAGCAACATTTTTGACAGCATCACTGGTTTCCTTTGTTTCAGATTCTGAAGCAACATGGTCGGTCGCTTTAACATCGACATTAGTTCCCAAGCCGTTGTTCTCTTTTGATACAAACACTAAAGGAGCATCTTGATTTCCTTCCATATTTAATGTCACTTGATTGACTGTAGTGTAAGCATTAAGGCCATAGTATAGAGGTTCTGGGCCACGAATCGGGTAGGGAGTGGGCTGATTTGGAGGAATATAGATAGTGATAGGCCCGAAAACGGCGCCCTGATGTTGTAGCCTCTTGAGTTTGGAATTGTGTTTCTTACCTGCAATATGAGTATCGAACGCCATTTGAGTTTCAGTTGTCACGTTACATAGAGTGCAAACTCTAGGGCGCTCGGGAACGTAACGTGGGTCGCTCTTCTTCAGCTTCTTTCCACCTCGACCGTACCTTATTGGTTTTCTCTTTATGCTTCCTCTTCTACCATCCTGTGGGTTATGCTTAACCACATGGTTGGGTAATTCGGTTGTGCCCTCTGTCGTGGCTGCCTTATCTTCTGTGTTTTGTCCAACTGTCAAATTTAAGACAGTTATGTTAGCTTTATGGATAATGGTTGAATCAATGACTGCACATTTCTTAAATCATTTTTGTTTTCTGTTTTTTTAAAATTGAGTACCTAGGTGATAATGCATGGTAGCATTACAAGTTTTGGGTAGTATATAGCATACATATCAATAAATATCTGGCGGTTAGAATCGCATTGCACAAGTTTCAAACCTATGACCACTTGAACCAAAGTCGGAGAGTTTAACCACTAGGGTAATGGTGCTGGTTAAAATTTCATAAATCATACGAGTTTAATCCTGTTTTGAACTGACCCTCTCTAATTTCAATTTGATTTACAAATTCCCTGGGGAGGTCGATACGTAGTCTTTCCCTCGCATTGCAAAGAGGCTGTTTCTGGACTCGAACCTGAACGCTCAGATCACCAAGCGGTTGGTTTAACCGTTGCGTCAAGACTCCACCTCCTCTTTGATACCGTATATTAAAAAAGAAACAATCGACAACGAAAAAAGCAATGCTTTCGCTCAATTACATGCCATTCAGTAGCATACAGAAAGCAGAATTTCCAGCATATAAATTTGTATGCATATGCACAGTTACACACTCATTACCATATCATATGAATTTTTGAATCCACGATCCACAGATTGAATCCAGTTTTAACTTCAAACATGAACTTGTATACGTGAGTCTTGTTTCAAAAACTATCACATCATATATATTATGTGAACTTAACGTTTTCATTAAAAATACACCTAATATCGAAAGGGAATTTTTTTTTTAACAAAATGACAAATTGGTAATTAATAGAAGAGGTGATATGTAATGTTTATTACATCTCAAACATTTTTCAATTTTTAAGCTTAGCACATTGTTAACATGTAGGGATGTTTTGGCTCACATTCTTGTTAAGAAAAAAAATCTAGACCTACCTCTACCTCTTGATAACACAATATAAGCAGACTTACTATTTTATATTTGTAAAATTATTGCTGAATAAGATGTTCAAGCTTCAAATTGATGTTGTAATATATTTTTTCCATATATTATCTAATTCAATATTTCATGATTGTGAAATGTTGAATCTATTTACTCAAAATTGCTATACTTCCAAAAATGCTGGCAATCCGAATATTTTTTATACAAATGCTAGAACTATGAATATTAACTTGTAAATCAATAATTAGTAACGAGCATTACAGCACGCGCTTCACGCATGATGAAGCACCTAAATTATTTTTCTACAAATTGCATTTGTTTAACACGTTCAAAAAATATTTGATTTCCACAAATATTTAACCATATTTTTTGCGTTGAATCATACGTAGTTAATTTGAATTTTTATTACTATGTAGTTTTTTAATTAGTTTAAATTTTTATTTATTTTATTAATTAATAAAAAATGAATTTGTAAATTAGTTTATTTGTTAAATCTTATTTTTAAGTGACATTAAGACTTGGTAAATATTTGTAGAGGAAATTTTGAATTTGTAAAAGAAGCTTAATTGTCAGATCCTATTATTATGTGATGCTAAATTTTGATAATATCCGTAGAGAGGCATTTTTGATATTTCACGCTGACACCAAAAGAGTGTGACTCCAAATGTATAAGAATTATTAAAAAAAATACATATATAAGGGTATTTTTGGAACTTCCGGTCGGACCAAAAGTTTGTATTTCTATTCCAACTACTAATAAAGATAGATTACAAAAAAACAGTTTCAAAGTATTGACTACCTTGATTGTTGAACAATGAACGAATATTCTTATTCCCAGATAATATGCTACACTGCGGTCAAATTTGCAGTAAAACAATGGGAACCTCAAAAATTCAAGTGAATGACTAGGACCTTAAAAAAATTCGAAAGATAGGAATGTAGACCAAATTTCCACTAAACCGTTTATGTATATGTTGTAGCACAAGGTAAAGTATATGACTGATACAAAATAACACTAAAGTCAATGTGTCTCCTTAAGGCTTGTTTAGTGCCCAAAGGCTAGCAAGGGTTGGACCTTGAAACTCACATTTGGACTAACTGTTCATATGTTGTTAAACAGAAATTGAGCTGATACTAAAAAAATTAAGACAACTTACTTCCTGCACTACGAGACTTGCTTGCATCATCAACTTGAACAATACTGTCAGCTGTTTTGGAAGCTTTAGCTTGATCAACCACTTGAGCAGAAGAAGCCTCGGCTGTTGTAAAGCTATCAGGCACAGATGAAACGATTTTTTGTTCTGCCGCCTCAGGAGCATTACATATTACAGTGTCTGAGGGAATACTACTAATGCTGGGGGTTTCTTGCTGATATCCACTTGTTTGTACAGCATTAGGTACTGCATTTGCTGGATAATATCCAGGTGTGTGCATAGTACCAGGCATGATATTTGAAGGTTGATAACCACTGCCATGCGCAGCACTATGCGTGGCATTTGCTTGATACACATTGGGGTACACGGTACCAGGCATGCTACTTGCTTGATACTCCGCAAACATATTTTGCTGTTTTTGCATCTCTTCGAATTTTTGAACCGTTTTCTTGTGTCGCTTTCCATTCTTGTGCTGCTCAAGTATATCCAAACTGCTGCATTCCACTCTACAAATATCGCACCATATTTTAAGTACAGGTAATTTTGGAGGTGGGGGCCCAGCCGGAGGAAAGCGACCAGGGTTTCTTCCTCCACCTCTCCCTCTTCCTCTGCCATGCCTACCTCCTCTACCTCTAAACGGTTGGCCACCTCCCCTTCTACCACCTCTATTGGCCTAGAAATAATCATGTGCCAAGGTTAAACGGCTATGAGTTAACAATTTACATTTACCAACGCCTATTTTGCTCAATACGGTTGGTGACTAGGCAGCCATCGTCTTTACTACTAATAATGAAAATTACATGAACTGATTTTCATCGTATCTTTTTGAAATGGCGGAATTACCCTTCAATTTATGAACTTTTCGCGTCAGTTCCTTCCATAATCTGTTCTTTTTGCATCTTCCTACCAAAAAATTAAAAAAAACCCTTAAAATCCACAGCTCTTATATCTCCCTACAATTAGATCCAGTCCCATATCCAACTCTATTCAAGATCCATCATCTTCCTCGACGCCATCTCACATGACCGATCGATGGTTACTCCACTGCGATTCAAGATCCACAGTCTTCTCCAACGTCAGTGTGATCTCACATAATAGGGTTAGTTCAAATATGTTGTTGAAATCAGTGCGATGGTTGGTACATGTGACAACTCTTGAGTTTTTCTACCCAAAATGTTCGATTCTCTCAAAACAAATGCAACAGCGACGGAAATAAGTTTATACGACCTTCTTGCAACTACTGAAGAAGGAAGTTCCGACAAAATAAAGAAAGCAATAAAGTAGTCAATAAGAAAGTATCATCCTGATGTTTTTCCTCCTAATTGAACCGAAGAATATACTAAAAATAATTGAAGTGCAAGAAGCTTACGAGACTTTGATTGATCCTAATTTGAGGCCAATTTATGATAGAGATTTGGCTAGAGGACTGCATCTTGCTTTATCCACTAAAAGAAGAGTAAAAAGAAGTGAGATTTTAATCTTATGTTGATTCTAATTTGTTTATCAATCATTAAGTACCGCTATAAATGTCTTTTCTATGTCAGTTCACATGAATAAATGTTGTATACAGTTACGTTTTGATCCATTTTGCACATTTATTAGGATCACATTTGGACAAAATTACAACATACCAAAATTGTTTGACCTTTCAGTTTTATGAGATGCTTGGTAATCACACCTTATTTCTTTGCTTTAGCCCATGCTTAAACAACTAGCTAGGCGAGAAGTATGAACATAAGCATAAATTTAATTATTTAGTTAATGCCACTTACTGACCAAATGTATTTATGCGTTGATAGGTATAGTGGTTAATGTTGCTGGGTATAATGGAACCGTAGCTACTTACTAAAAACTGGATTTTCAAGTATACGTCACCTGTGGATCTTGATACCTTCAGTATGGGTAGTCATTCAACAAATATAATACTATACCATATACACAGTATTATCCATTGCACTGACATTGTGTATGTTATTTGTATTTTAAACCATTTTTCGAACTAAGAATAACGTTGTGCTCTCAGAAATTGGATGCATTTTGATGTTATGTTGAAGGTATTAATGATCTTAGAAATCTGAAATTGGATGCTCTTAGAAATAAAAAATTGTATGCTTTCTGATGGATTGTAATTGTGTTTTATGTTCAATTCTTATAACATTATTATTGTATTATGGTGTTTGTACTGAATGGTAATTACATTTTAGGAATTGTCATCACCTTCTACATGCTCAAATTGTTCAACTCCATTTGTTTGTTTAGTGATTTCTATCGAGTTTGCATACTTAAGATGCATGAACATGATATTAAAATCTGGTGACATGGTTCAACACGAATTGCTGATCTTCCTTTGTGTCTGCAGGTAGAGAAGCAGTCCTGGGAATTGTCCCTTTATTTCTACAATGCTGAGGTAATCTATTGAGAAGTTTCTTAACATATTATTTTTGCCAGCTTTCTCTCCTTAAACACTCTTTATATTATATGTTAAATATTGTTGCATAGTCATATCTTATTAATCAATACTATGGATGTGGAACTCATATTCGTCCAATAATTTATATATGTTTTAACCAGTAAACACATTTACAGCGCAAGTGATAAAATGGTTGGGCCAAGTTAAATATGGACCTTTAACAATAAAGTTTAGTGCAAATACAGTGGCTGACCAACATTGAACATGGACCAAGGAAAATAGCCAATAGTGAAAAACAATGGACCCAACACAAACTCACTCACGTTTGCAGTCGCTTTTCTTATCAATGTCTATTATAACAACATGAGTTAGTAAACTGTTTCAATTTGTATCTTTTTAATTCACGTTCACTCACAAATTAGTAACTTTAGATAGGTCAGCAAGTATTACAATCTTCAAAGTTCGTCATACTAAAAATTGATTTGTTATCCTCATAAGACTATTTAATTATGCCTATCACCGTTTACCATTGTTTCATAATGGCTGCTGTACTAAATATGTAGGTATCTAATTGTCTACTGTATATTTAATTACGTATGTAAACTACAATGGTATTTGAAGTGGTTGTGTGATCACAAATATTATTAAAGAGGTATTCTAGCGCTTGCAATGCACATGCACTCAGTAAATATTATAAGTAATAATTGATCTAAAATATATGAATGTATGTCACCATTAAATATTACTTCCAAATGTAATTACCAAAAGTCCTCATCTTATACGATGTTTGATTAATAAGGCTATTCAATTAAAGTTGTCATCCATTGTGCGCATGCCTTATATTTCTAGCTCATATACTTCCTCAGTTAAATTAATTGCTTTTGCTACATGTTCCCATGTAATACTTATCAATATAGTTTTATTTAAATAAAAATATGTTGCTTCAATCTTAAGATAACAGTACTGCTAATTAAATACAATAGTATTATGACAGGTAATAAATATCGTACACCTGTCAAATACAATTGTATTATCCTAAATAATACATATATAACATTTACTTCTGTATTTATCATTAAGTGGGGAATAGATATACACTAATAAAAGTGGTACTTGACCTAAGATTTCAAATAATATAATTATATATGTGGTTAGTTGATTGTTCATTACTTAGTATGTGCCTATTCATTGTGAAATCTCATTTTGTGCCTATTCTATGTAAAGTATACATTTACTTCTATACTTTAAGGTCTATAATTGTTGCAGTCTTGGATAATAGTACTACTTATCAATTACAATAGTATTATTTTAGGTAATACATATATAACATTTAATTCTATGTTTATCTTATAGTAGGAAATAGATATGCAACAATAAGAGGGGTATTTGATCTTTATTTTTAGGATAATAGTATTGGTGTTCAAATATAGTTGTAATATCCTAGATAATACATATATTACACACACTTCTATATTTATCTTAAAGTAGAGAACAAATATAAAGCAATACAAGTAGTTTTGACCTTAGATTTCCAAATGGTATAATCATATGTTACGATTAGCTGATTAGCTGATTAGCTGATTGCTCATTACTTATTATGTGCCTATTCATTGTGAAATTTCATTATGTGCCTATATTCTATTTTTTGTAAAGTAAACATTTACTTCTATACTTGAAGAGTTATAATTGTCTTGAAGTAGGAAATAAATAACAGAAGAAAAATTGGTATTTGACCTGAGATTTAAAAAAAATTAATTACATTGCCGAATTTTATTTATCTCAATAATGTACTATTTAATTTATTTGTTTACATGTTCAGTAGTGTTTAATCATTTAATATTGATATACCGGAATTGTAATTGTATTTGCTTTTTCAAATTATGGTTTAGTCAGATTTGTGGATAATTAAGTTTGTGCTTAGTATTGCATGTGCTGTCATAAAACTTTTTCTTATGTCATAGATAACGTGTGTTATATTATACTTTAATTTTTAAAATTTTGTTTCAACAGATGCAGGTTGTTGCAGGTGTGACCAGAAAGAAAGTCTACCAAGTTAGCTAGAATAACTAGCTCATTCATTGTAATGATTCAAATGTCAGCAAAAATTTATTTGATCTTACTACTAGGTGACAATAAAAGCACCAGGGTTTCCAGCAATCACTGAATTACCGAGTATCTATGTAGGTTGTGTGCTACTTTTACATGATTATGTTTGTTTTGAAGAAGCGAGTGCTATATTATATTTGTATACTAGAACTGGCATGTGTTCGTCCTGGACACTGACAATTTGGTACTGTTCATTTTTATTACGTATTATGGATTTTGTTTGCTGCTTAATCCTGGTTAGCTGCATCAAAATTTCATTGGAATACATCCTTAATCATATGTAGGTAAAATTCTAACTTATCATTGATAGCTCAGCAATTCATATATAAATTCAATGTTCCACTAGCTCTGTATACTGCTAACATAACTAGGATGTGAAGACATTTAACTTTCTTCACTTGAACCGAACAAAATGCAACATTTGATAACATGTCAAATACATCATCATACTATATAAAATATATTAGAGAAGAAAAAAACATGAAGAACATATGTGAAGAATGATATTAAACAACCATATAGTTTTTTCATTTTATTTACAAGTTTATTTATATATACATCATATAGCTTGGATATATACATTTCATGATGGTTGAGACGCTTTGAACAGTAGTTTTAAAACTAAAAATGCATTACAGTGGATATGCTCAACTATCTTGAATTTATTGAAGACAAGCAGATACTATATAAAGCCTTTACAAATAAAACGAGAGAAAAAATAGTTTACGTTCTAAAGAAACTCAAATATGACGTTGTTGGTCCTAAAAGAACCTAATTAAGTTACATCTTTCCTCCTTTAGTTCTAATATCTGTCGTGAGACTGTAGTAACTTTACTAGAATTAATTATTAAAAATGCTCAAATTATATAAATAGAGAATTAAGATAAAATCAATATACATAGAGAAAGCATTAATGCAATAGTATGATATAAGCTCATGTATAAAATAGTTTGACAAAATACAAAAGGGATGGATATAACATTATCGTTTTTTTTTTGTTATAGGTCGAATCTTACTGTTCATTTACATTGAAACAATTCGTGAGGCAATTGTGTATATTTGAGTATGTCAATATGCTAAGCGATCATTGCAGTGATTTTATTGTCATTGTTTTTTAATGGCTATGCTATAGAAATATGGCTCGGCAATTAAATGTAGGTCCACCTGGACGTGTGTATATACTCGTATATAAAATACTGTTCACTTACAATGTTAGGATACCTTATGGCAACAAAAGATAAAATTGCTCTTGTTAAAAGCAATTTGACAAAACACTAATTTATACGTTAGAAATACATAAACATTAACAAAATCTATTTATCAAAGTTAAAAGGATAAAAATGTTTATTTTTGCTTAACTCAAAATAAAATACTTTGCAAGTGCCATTAATTTCTTAGCATCCAAACTAATTGCAAAGCTTCGCTTTTAACCACACAGCTTCAAACCAATACAATCATAACAACTACAAAATTAACTAAAGAAAATCTCGCTACTCGTCAATGAATTTTAGACTTCGTATCAACTTCGAACTACTTAACCATTGAAGGAACAACTTTCAGCTTCATCCACTCTATTTTATGTGTACTAGCATGAGTGTAAGGGTAAATTGAGTATTTCAAAAAGACACCGATGAAAATAGTTATGGAATTCTCTTTATTAGTAGTAAAGATAATCTTCAAACTAACACAATTGTTCGTTCATCTTTTATACATTCTTAGTTTACCTACCCACGATGTTAAGTAACGGCGATTCATATATACCATAAAGTATCATCAACAAAATGTTAGCTGTATACTGTCCTTTTAACTACATTTTATTCCAAAATTAACCTCGCTGAAACTATAACAGTATGCTGTGTATCAATTCCCTTATATTTTCAAACTCGTATAAGACTTTCATATAGGAATTATGACACTATCATACATTTTGCTGACCAAAACATCACTTATCCAGATATACACTACCTTCAGTTTTTAACTTCATGTCTGTTATTTCATTTATTTCGTTCTGTAGACAGATCAACTTATAAATACCGCACATTTATTAAAAAAATCGATATGAACCAAAAGCCCCTAAATGCATTTTGACTTACTCTTCGTATAGAAATCTTCTTCATAATAATTGTAATAACCATAGGATTCAAGTACAATTGGGTGAAAAATTTGGTCTCCAAAAGTGTAATAAAATGACGTGTGTGGAGAGAAGAAGCAAGGTGGAAACGGAGAGGGCAAAAGACATACTAATAATCAATTTATATATAATATAAGTACTCGGCAGCATAAAAAATAAAAAAATATAAAAAAAATAGAAATTATACGTTGATCTATATATTTGAAATTGGAGATGAAAAACAGAAGAGGGTGCTGCGATATCAAACGGGTTTCAAAAATTCTTGATAGTTTGCTGGAAACAAGCAAACTATACAAGAACAGCCAGCTAATTTTCTTATTTCAAGAGTAAAAAAGTCTAAAACCTGAACCCAGTAAAAAGGTCACCCATGTCAAATGGCATTATTGTTCGTAAATGAGAAACGCACTGCAAGGCAAAAATGGAAGATCTTTATGTAAAATTTATGAACCAGATAAGAGATAAGCTATGAAATAATGGTCGACTCCAATATATAATGCAGAAATAGCACACGATAGCTCAATAGAAACAAATTGAGCAAAAGCATTAACACTCACGCCCAAACAACCATACATATTAACATGCTAAAATTGATGGATTATGTTATGGCTCTGGACTGATCTATTTTGCTACTTCTACAATAAGAATTGGTAGTACCCATTATTAAAAAGAACAGCCAGATAACGAAAAAGACATACCTCAATCTTTGAGTGAAATCTTCAGAGAATCAATGCACCGGCATGACATAAAATGGGTGAATAGAAAGGAAATAAAAGGTAAAAGAAATGTCAATTCTACTTCCCTACCACTTGGTGTGGGTAGGAATCATTTGGTACAAGTAGCATTGAAAAATGACTAAGCTCGTCTTCCTCTTTAGGAGTATAAAACAACATGCTTCACTTGATTGGTGGAGAGTAGATAATTTTTTGTTTAAATCATCATATAAACATTAGTAGGACAAATCATCTCCACTAATCAAGAGGAAAGCAGTGCATTGTCTCACACTGCTTACGGAGTGAGACTAGCAATCTTCATGTAGCTTTAGGAACCATTACAATTGCTTAGGGTAAAGAGTTCCCATTAAATGTCTGTAAAATTGTCTACTAGTACAACCAACACTTATCAAGCCAATTTTGTCTAAGAGAACGTGGATTGGTTGCTGATATTTACCACACAGTGCCAAACTTCAGTAAAAATAATGTGGCTCCATGATTGTCTATCTTCTTTTAAAAAATGGAACCAAAAAATTAGAGCATAATTAGACTTGTCATAATTATGCGCCCATTTATTAGTTCAACAATATGATAAAACCAGCAAACAACTACAATCAAATTATTGATTCCAATTATTTGACCAACATGACATTAAAACACTAGACACCTCACCTCCAAGGGCAGTAAAAAGTTCGGACATCACAGTAAGTTGGTTTTTTCAATCTGATCTAGATTAGCTTGAGCCCAATTGCTTTTGAATTGTCAGGATCACTACAACTCAGGAAAATGTAAACAAGATAAGCCTAGGTTAAATAGGTATAAATTTGTTCTAAGTAGTTGGAGTCATTTGCATCAAAAGCTAAAATCTGTCTTTGTTTAGACATTCAAGTATTTGAACCCCAACAACATAAAGTTGGTACCAAAAAAACTCTTTAAGCTGGAAATGCACTTCAGGTAAAACGTTGTTCCAACGAGAATCACTGTGATGCATTAAAAAAAAAATATATAGTTTGTGAGAACGAAAAACTACACATATTTTTGATACAATTGGAACACCATATTAGGATTTTTTGATGATTCAATATTTCCAAAATTAATAGATTTTGGAGATATTCTCGGTATTTAGTTACCCGTTCGTGCATGAAGGAAATGGAAAGAAAAATTAAAGAGATAGGGATTCGGAGATATTTGCCATATATATTTGATTGTCATATTTTATAAAATGAGAAACAAAAGGAATCAAATAGGGAAATAATTGATTGATGGAGAAAATGGAATATTATCAATCAATTACATGGCAAGGCAATTAATGGGAATATTATTATTTCATGAATTGATTTATTTACATAAATCAATTGCTTCATCCCTAAGTAACTTTTCTCTATATATAAAGAGAGGCATAGAGAATGTTAAGATATCAGATGTGAGAGAACAATCTCTTATTTATTTTTCTTTATTTCTTTACTCTGTAACCTCTTCAAACAGTAATAAAGCTCTTCCCCATTAAAGTGGACGTACACTATCTCGCGATAGTGAAACCACTATAAATTTGTGTGTTCTCTCTTGTATCTATATTATTTTTTTCTGTGATCTATAATTATCTGTTTGTTCTATCACGCCAAATTGCAAGATCCTATTTTTCTGCTGAGAGGGATTGATCTCCCCTCCCCCTTTCAACTGGTATCAAAGCTAGATTCGCAAAGAAGGTGTTTTGGTAGAATGGCAGAAGGAGATGAAAATAGTACAAATAGTACTTTAGCGCCAGTAGTTGCTTCATACGTCAGAGGCTCCTATGTGGCTTCAGGATCACAGTTGACGATAGAGAAGTGGAATGGTGAAGGAGATTTTGAAAAATGACAATGGATGATGAAAGCAGTTTTGAGGAGAAATCGCGTTAATCGAGTAGTATTTGATACAGAGACACTGCCTACTGATATTTCATCAGTGGAATTAGAAGAGATGGAAGAATGGGCATTTACTACTCTTCAGCTTGCTATGGGAAAGAATGTAATTTCTGAAATCAGTCAGGAAACCACAGCCAAAGGCATTTGGAAGAAGTTGGAGGACCTCTACATGAAGAAAACCCTAACTAACAGTCTGATCCTATTGAAGACTTTTTTCACTTATAAAATGAAGGAAGGTTCTTCAATTAAAACACACCTAAGTGTGTTTGATGACCTGTTGATGAAGATGAAGTCTGTTGAGTTGAAAGTTGATGAAGAACAGAAAGCAATGATTCTGTTGTGTTCGCTTCCAGAACGATACACTGGTTTCGCTAACAGCCTTATCTATGGTAGAGATACATTGACATTAGATGATGTGAAGACATGTTTGCTCAGTGAGGAGTTGAGAGATCAGATGAAAGAGTTTGGTGTTGGTGATAGTAGTGGAGGAGGTAATAGTAGATCAGGTTTATTTGTTGAGAGAGGTAGAGCAGAGAAGAAAGTGAAGAATTATAGAGGGCGTTCCAATTCTAGGAAGCCTCATTGGCGGAGTAAGTCAAAAGATGGAAGGTGTCATCATTGTAAGAAATCAGGCCATTGGATAAGAGACTGCCCAGATCTGGAGAAGAAGACTGAAGGTTCTTCATCTATTGCGATGGAGAAAGATGATAGCAATTTATTGACAGCGGTTGTATCAGATGTTGCAGACCACTGGGTATTAGATTCTGGAGCATCATTTCACATGACTCCTAATAAGGATTATTTTTCTTCCTTTGATGCTAAAGAAGGAAGTTCCATCTTTATGGGGAACGATGCTACATGTAAGTCTATGAGAGTTGGTTCAGTTCGCATTCGCATGTATGATGGGATTGTTCGCACACTTTCAGATGTTCGCCATGTTCCTGGTCTTTGGAAGTCATTGATATCATTAGGCCAATTGGCATCATTGGGATGCAAGATAACCATTGTCAAAGATGGTTTGAGAGTTTCTAGAGAGGCACTTATATTGATGAAAGGTGTTATGGTAAGAAATCTGTATTTGCTGATGGGTACCACTGTTTATGGAGAATTATGTGTTGGAGTTGATAGTTCTAAAAGTTTGGATGCTACCAAGCTTTGGCATATGAGACTAGGTCATACTTCGGAGAAGAACTTAGAGTTCGTAAGAAGAAAAAGATCAAGGGAGAAATCTTCAACAAGTTGAACTTCTGCAAGGAGTGTGTATTGGCAAAGCAAACCAGAGTTTCTTTTGGTGACGGTATGCATACTTCTAAGAGTGTACTTGATTATGTACATTCAGATGTTTGGGGGTCATACCCTACTGCTTCCATTGGTGGAGCTTATTATTTTGTTTCATTCATTGATGACTACTCGCGCAAGGTTTGGGTGTATGTAATGAAAGCTAAGTCGGAAGTATTTCAGAATTTTAAGGTTTGGTTAGCTCTTGTTGAAAACCAAACGGGAAAGAAATTGAAGATTCTTAGATCCGATAATGGTGGCGAATATGTCTCCAAAGAGTTCCTCGACTACTGCAGACAACGCGGTATTAGAAGACATTTTACTACACCTGGTGATCCGCAATCCAATGGGGTTGCTGAGAGGATGAATATGACTCTACTTGAGAAGGCATGTTGCTTGATATTGACTGCGGGTATGTCTAGGGGTTTTTGGGCTGAAGCTATTTCGACTGCAGCACATATTATTAATCGGATTCCGTGCTCAGCCATTGGTGGGAAGATTCCAGAGGAGTTATGGAGAGGTAAAAGCACTTTATTAAGTTATTTTCGTATATTTGGATGTCCAGTTTATGTTCACAATACAAGACAAGATAAGTTGGAGCCTAGGGCCTCCAAGTGTGTTTTTCTTGGTTATACAGATGGAATAAAAAGATACAGAATTTGGAATCCAGTTACGAAGAAAGTTATACACTCCAGACATGTGACTTTTGACGAGTCAGCAATGTTTAAACCTTTGGAAGGTTTATCAGACGGTTCAGATTCAGTTGATGAGAAGGCCGAAAAGACCGAGATTCCCAACTTTCAAACCCGAAGTACAGCTATTACTATTGGCAATAGTGATAGAACAGTTGATGATACATCACATGATAGTCCACAGATTTCCTCTAGTAGTGATGGAGATGGTCATGAAGCTAGAGAGGATTCAGCTCAAGATGGAGCTCAAGGTGGAGCTGAAGGAGAGTCGGGCGATATAGTCATTCGGGCTAGTCAGAGACCAAAGAGAGCTCCAATTAGATATGGAGATTGGGATTATGCAAATTTGAGCCTCGATGATCAGTTTGAGTATGCTTTACATGTTGTTCATGATGAACCATTAAGCCTTGAAGAAGCCATGAATGAAGAGAAGTTAGTTCGCCTTCAGAAGGTTCATACAAATGACAATGCAGCAGATATGTTTACGAAGGCTTTACCTGCTACTAAGTTCGAGCATTGCTTGAACTTGATTCACTTGATGAACTGCTAGGTGCCACATGGTGGCACTATGGGGAAGAGAGTAACTTGGTTGAAGTTAAGAGAAGATGTGGCATTCTTCTTGTATGAAGAGATATGAGTTTATTTTTTGGTTGCACAACGTCTGCCTTTTTTTTTTTGAGTGTTTCCAACACTTTGTTGGTGGGCGGTGGCCTTGCCGGAGTTCATTAACAAAGTACAATGAGAGGTGGCTTTTGCAGGAACTCATTGGGAAGCATTCATTTTGGAGTATCTTGGTTTGGAAGAGATATTGTATCAAGGTGGAGATTATTAGGATTTTTTGGTGATACAATATTTCCAAAATTAATAGATTTTGGAGATATTCTCGGTATTTAGTTACCCGTTCTGTGCATGAAGGAAATGGAAAGAGAAATTAAAGAGATAGGGATTCGGAGATATTTGCCATATATATTTAATTGCTATATTTTATAAAAGGAGAAACAAAAGGAATCAAATAGGGAAATAATTGATTGATGGAGAAAATGGAATATTATCAATCAATTACATGGCAAGGAAATTAATGGGAATATTATTATTCCATGAATTGATTTATTTACATAAATCAATTACTTCATCCCTAAGTAACTTTTCTCTATATATAAAGAGAGGCATAGAGAATGTTAAGATATCAGGTGTGAGAGAACAATCTCTTGTTTATTTTTCTTCATTTCTTTACTCTGTAATCTCTTCAAATAGTAATAAAGCTCTTCCCCATTAAAGTGGACGTACACTATCTCGCGATAGTGGAACCACTATAAATCTGTGTGTTCTCTCTTGTCTCTATATTATTTTTTCTGTGATCTATAATTATCTGTTTGTTCTATCACGCCAAATTGCAAGATCCTATTTTTCTGCTGAGAGGGATTGATCTCCCCTCCCCCTTTCACACCATTCCATCTGAGATTAATCCTTTTTTGCTTTGGCTAAATTGCACATACACATCTCAAGTCATCATTCTACACATGCATAGGGTTGTCAATGGATGCCCAAAAAATCTGAAATCCGTACCATCCGTATCTGAAAAACGAATAATATCCGATATACGGAAAAACGAATGCGGATGCGAAGACATCCGCACCTGAAAATTATCCATCCGATCATTGTCAAGATTATAGTGTAAATTATGTGTATTTTAGTATAATTAAAGATATTTACTTATTGTTTTATGAAGTTAGTAGTTTATATTATATGCACTTAATGCTTATTAACTGCTCAAAACTATTTATTATCGCCATATTTGTTTATATTGAACACTTTTATAATCAATTGGATTGAAAAAATGTATGTTAAACTTAAAATTTATATTTATATTTCTTGATTTATCAGTCGTTAGCAGATAGGATAATTATCTGATATTCGTCCGTAATCATTTCGGATGCAGATGCGGATTTGACACTATCCGCATCCGAAAGTATCCGTTGACAGGCCTACACATGCATCTCTGAATACTCCTTCCAACTACCATCTATATTATCAATGAAGATGTTTAATGGGAGTTGGTAAGGACTTGAGGGGGTATAAATGCAACTTAAGGATTTCAGAAAGTCATGCACACCTAAGATACTACTTTCCTCTCCCGAGCTAGTCTTAGTTGAAAATGCATTGCACCTTCGACTAGAAACAAAGACACCTCAGCAGCAGCGCACAAGGCAAGAAAATGTCGAACTGTGCAACTCTCTTCAGATTGCAAAGCACAATCCAGGCAGAAAGAATCAAGAACAAGCTCAATATGAGAAGAAGAAAACAAATTAGTGTGTAGGTATCCAAAAGGTTGACCAACTACATCTCTTCGGACGAGAATGTTTCACGCTACCAGCTGTCACCAGGGAAAGAGAGTAAATACTACAACTATGGACCACATTTACCAGAAATTTCTTTCACTCTCTCATACCAGATGCACATAATGATATTTCCATCACCACCGAAACCAATCTAAGAATAAAATTTGTCAAATTTAATTAACTGAGATGTCATGAAACTTGAGCACTGAGATTAAAGATCTCTAAGCAGTGTATGACTCGTACATGGTACATTTGCACAGAATAATCCAAATTCTCACTTTTGTGTAACATGTTACCATTGGTAGCTGTGAAACCATCATTAGAATTTCAACAGTAAAAATCCAATTGTTTAATTTCTGTAAGTATAACATTATGCTTCTCATAAAAGTGCAACATTACGTAATTTGAAGAAGCATTACTGAGGTTTCTGTATGCAACTGTTGCGCATCAAAATATTTGAGACCTATAACTCTAATACCAAGTGTCGTAAAATGAAGGGGGAAAATAATAAATTGAACCCTGCTCAAACAACAATTTTCAACATACAGTCCAATAATGTCACAAATATGAATGTGTATTATAAACTCAAATGCACAATTGCTCGATATTGCTAATTTAAAATACCAAAACTTCATGAATTTGCATTTTTCATTGACCGATCCAACTACAAAAATTTCATGAATTTGCATTTTTCATGAACATAATCAAAATATTTGCCTTTGTATCTACATAAGAATAGACGCAATAATAAGTTCAAATCTTACGTTTCTAAAATGACTTCAAATTAATCCAATGATTGTAATTGAAACATTTGATCCAAATATATGGATCAATATATGGATTGAGTAGATAATGAATGATTGGAAGTACAATATCAGCAGAAACTGAATCCCCGCATATATAAAACAAAGGGAGGCTATGACAAAAATTATATGTCAGGACTTCGAAAACTGGGTTTGGCTCATGATGATGCAGCAAGTGATTCGTAAGGAGGAGGAAGATACAGGCTTCTTCATCAATAACAGTGGAGGATGCTATCAGATGATAGTGGTATCTTGACAGCATGTTCATCAAAAGTTGTGAATCAAGCATCTCTTGGATGCATGGGTGCCATTACATAGGACACCAATTTGAAGGTATTTGTCGACTTGTAAAGAAAAGAAGACGAGTATAATTAATATGGATAAATAATTCTACGCATAGATCTTTGGGTGTTCAACACATATGAACCAAGATGTACAAAGGAGTTATATGTATCTTCATAAATATACACTACGTATCAAAACTTCAAAAAAATCTGATCCAATCGGATCATATTTTCACTTTTGGAGTACAAAATTCCCTTAGAAAAGTGATAGTATAAAGCATTGGTGTTATCAAGGGATATATGGTTAAAAATTATGCTTTCTAAAGGGTATAGTTGGCAAAACAGTGTTGCAGTTGAAAATCAACCAAAGGCGGTTCATATATAATTTCGAAATTTCAAATTATTGCATCAAACATTCATAGTCAATTGAATTACAAATGCGGTGACTGGTCGCAAATTCAGAAGGATATATGGAAAATGGCATTGCCTTAATCTGTTTATCGTGTTCGACAGTGCAACTGCACACCTAGTGGAATAACAAACTTGATTTTAAAGCCTCAAAGGGTTATTATAGTTGACTATATAGACAAGATTAAGGATTATCGAATTTAGAAACCTCATAACGTAGAATATGATTGGTTTTTTTTTAATTGTGTAATTAAATTGTAATACATAGTTGTACTACAAGTCTTAAGTAGCATATAACGTACTGCAAGTCAATACATGTCAATTGTCAAGTGGTTCAAATCACGTGTTACGTAGGATTCGAACTTATGACCTCATGAATCAAAGCTTTAACACCTAACCGCTGGGACAGTGATGTTGAACAAGAATATGATTGTTGGAGACATGTAAATTTTGGTAAAACTATGTTAAAGAAGGTGATATCATTGGTATGTCCAAGTTGATAACCAATACGACTAAAACGAAATTATTTGCCATTTTAATATTGCAACAAAGTTGGTTGTGTTGAAACTTAAAAGAAAATTGTGGTTGATGACAGACCACATGGCACATATTGGTGTAGAAGTTGGAGATCCGATCTTAACAAGGACTAGATATTTCATAGCCATGCAAAATTGAGTTTCAAATGTATATGTTATGTAAAAATTGTTTGTGGACTCTGATTATATTTTAGATTCAAATGGGTTCCAAAAGGATTTACATTATGAACAAAAATTCTCTCCAACGCATAAAAGACTGGGAGTTTACATTTTCATCATACTTGGTAAAATTAAGTCCACCACGTAGACATCCGTAAAAACTGCTCTACCGCGATTTTTTGCGGATAATTCTAATTTTGTTTTTGCATTTATAAATTGGCTCCTCATCAACAAATTTTATAAGATGAGCTTAAAAAATGAACTTCAACATTGAAATTATTACTTAAAAAAACTTGAACTTCAACATTGAAATTATTATTTGCATATGCACTTAATGTTCTGAAGAAAGATAAATTTAATTGTAACATTGTGAAAATGGAAATTACAAGCAAAGCTGTAACGACCCGTATTTTACGTGTCGATAGATCGTAGAATTTACAGGTCGTTAGTGTTGTTTATGTTGTCTCTAGCCTGAGTCGTTTAGAAAGTTAACTCGTGTGTTTAGTGATGGGTCGAGTTTGAGTTATCAAGTCTTGAGTCGTTAACGAGTCAACATGTTGAGGGTTAGAGTTTGGACCGAGCTAAGGTAGGTAGCGACTCATGGTCTTGGACGAGTCAGTGGGTTAGCCTGTTAGAGTTTGGACCGAGTTAAGGTAGTGGGCGACTCATATGGTAACCGACTCATAGAGGCAGCGACTTATAGGTATGGCCGAGTTAAGAGGTTGACCGACCTAAGAGGATAGTGAGATAAGAAGTGTGGCCGAGTCAACGAGTTACGACTCATAGGGTTTGCCGAGTTAAGGAGTTAACGAGTTAAGGGTGTAACGACTTAAGGTTTTGACCGACCCAAGGGGATAGGTCGTAAGGTGCTTTGGTCATGAGTCGTTAGGAATGACTTAACGATGAGTCGTGTTCAACTATAGAGAGTTCGACCTAGTGGTTGATAGATGGGTCGTATAGTAGATAAGTCGTTGGGGCTTAGGTCGTAACTCGTGTATAGTTGTTAGGACGGCAGCTAGTTAAGTCGTGTGGCCCGTGTTATTGTTAGGTCGCATAGGAGTTGGGTCGGCCATGTCTTTAGGTCGGCTGAGTGTTGTGTAGTTGAGTCGGTAGGGTTTTGGGTCGTGCCATAGTTAAGTCGGCATACGACTTAGGACTTAGGATATGCGGCAGGAGGGATGAGTCGTAAGTTGCTAGGCCGCACGTATGTTAAGTCGTTAGCGACTTAGTGTTAGGTCGCATAGGAGTTAGGTCGGCCTGTGTTTTAGGACGTGTCTGGGTTGAGTCGTTAAGTCGTTAGCACGACCTAAAGGAAATAGGTTGAGTCGTGAGTCGGCTTTGTTAATGGGTCGTAGCTGTTAGGTCGGAGGTTTTCTTGAGTCGGCAACGACTCATAGGGGCGACGACTCATGGAGTTTTCAGCCTATAAATAGAGGGGTTTGGCTCACTTTTTGGCACCGGTTTTTGAAGCGACGAAGTGCTGCCATTTTGAGAGCTCGACTACAACATTTCTTCATCTTCTTTTCTCCATTTCAATCTAGTTCTAACATCCATCCAAGATCGAAGATCAAGATCAAAGATTCAAGGGCAAAAGTTGAAGATCTTCATCCGTTTGAGTGAGATTTCATCGATTGAAGCGAGATATTGCCGGATCAAGCCTTGATCTTCACTGTCCAGATCTATAGTGATTAGTTTTTGAGGTGTTTGGGTGATTTGGTGAGTGGTGGTTATCTCTCACGCGGACCCAAAGGAGTATATTGGATTGGTGGTTTGTTGGAGTGTTGTAGATAGTGATTTTGTGCATTTTCTTAGATCCAAGTGTAGATCCATTGTTTGTGAAGATGTTTACCTATGCAAGTTCATTTATTAAGTTATAGAAACAAAACCCATGTTTTATATTTGCTAGATCTATGCTAAAAACCCATGATTCATGTATGTTAGTTCTATGCTCATTTATTTACGAAATTGCCATTGTAGTTATAAATGCCTAATTAGATCTTGATTGAATACTTATTTGTTTGGATTAATGTTTGCCTTGATTGATTGTTGTGAATGAGCTATCTAGTTGATAGATTTGGACAAGTATGGTCAAAAATGATTCAAAAGCTACAGAAGAGGCTCTTGAATGGTGAAAGCTGCTAAAGGCATATGTGGCGGATGTTGAAGCTCATATGTATGGATTGAATGATGTTGAGATGGAACTTTGCCATGATGCGATGAGGCAAACCATGTTGTTGAGTTGAGACTTTGCTATGGTGTGATAAAGCGAAGTATGATGTGATGTAGACTTGGCGTAATCCAGGCAGGGATCATTCCAAGCATGTTGATAACTCGAGGGATGGTTCGAGTTGGTTGATAATGGATTGCTCGAGAGGTAGCTTGAGCTAGTATGAGGATAGTCGTCAAGGAGGATGACTAGGAGGCTTGGATCTCATCGTTGTTGAAGGTTCTAGCATGCTCAAAAGCAAGAGTACATGGGGCGCCCATAACGACTACAGGTAGGTAGTCGGGACACCCAAAAGACTACAGGTAGGTAGTTGAGTACTCTGGGCAGAGTAGGTAAGTCCTAGGCACGGGTCACGATGACGTGCGGAGCTATGCCTAGAACCGGGGTTACCATTAGCCCTTGACGGATGGTCATTCAATTAACGGTGAAATCGAAGCAAGGATAACAGTGATAGCCAGAGTCATGGATGTTTGGACGTTTGGTTGTATCATCATTCGGTCTCAAGAGCGGTATTTTCTAGGTGCTTATCTGATCTTGGTTTAGGCCTTGGGGGTTTGTATTTGGAAAACATCGCCCTTGACTCGAGTGATTATTGCTTTACCTTAATTGTCTGCTATGTTATGCTTACTTCTCCTTGGTGTGTGTCTGGGGGCTATCACTGTAGAAAGAGGTGGAGTGGGATGGTTTGGTTCCTATTCCTTTTATCCTTTATGCTCTTTTGGTATGTTTGATAGTTGATTTACTGCTCACTAAGACTTTGTCTGACTCAAGGTTTTATGTCTCCTCTTATTACCTTGGGCTGTTCATCCATGTTGGGATGGGCAGACTAGGTAGCAGGTGACAGGTGCTGTTCTTAGAGATCTACGCTGATGATGACGAAGACGAGCAGGAGGCTTTGCATACTAGTTTTCTTACTATATGTACTGGGTGTTCCGCTGTTATATCTGATTGAGTGTTTGTAGTGAGGCTTTGATGTATGGATGATTCATGTTTGTATAAAACTACTACGATGCTTATATGATGATTTTTCTGTTATGGAGCTTCACTATATATTTCCCTATTGTATTTTATCCATGCGCTGTGAGTTGTACGATAGAGTTTGCTGTTTTATTTTACCCTGACTGTCGCCCATGGCTACCTGGCACGCCTTTCAGCGCACTATTCCATTGATTTGGTGCGGGAGTCATGGGCGGTCCTCACAAAAGCATTTTAGAAAGTTGAAAATTTTGAACACACAAACGATTTAAAATAAAAGTCTAACATGAATAATATATTGTAAATTAACTTTATGAAGAAAACCAAATATTTAATACACCCGTGTATGTGTAAACAACACTTTAATCAATTCAATTGCACTAAAAGTATTGTTAACAAATTACCAAAAAGAACAAATGAAAATAATAAAAAACCTCAAGTAGAACGAAATATTTCAAAAGTATACGAGGACGACGCACCGGCAAGTCATGAAAACCAAACAACAGAAATTAAATCACTTATTAATGAACTTATTTGTTAAGGAAAGCAAATAATATTTGCATTTATAAGTAATATTACTTGTAAATGATGAACATTCGTTGAATGTTAGAAATTGTGAGGAAAAAATGTCACTTAGTTCCATTTTCAAAAATTATATAAAAAAAAGCAGAAATAGATGTACAATAAAAAGGAGAATGGCGAATTCAATACTACACTGTTACTGAAGAGTTATACACAAAGAAAATAAGTATCATGGAATTAACTAAATGTCAAATCGATGTTTTTACATGGTGACGTAAATGAGAAAAGCGATAAAGAAAACAACATGAATTGAGGCTCCCACAAAAATGTTAGGTGTTGCTCGCATTATAAATGGAGTGGGTGCGTGGATTGAATGGTTAAAAGGCCCACATCGTAGGATATTCAGAATAATCGTGGTATATATATGGGATTGGTGGCACGAAACATTGGGGATTCCTTTTGTTACAATGTGTTGCCAAGACCAGATTATATGCTCGATGGTAGGCGATGAAGGGATGTTCATTCGGGACGCCGGCATGGGAGACTTCGACCGTTGACTCCGATAGACACGGTGAAGAGAACGCGTACAGTACGCGGGAATGCCGAAACTCAACATGGTATCAGAGCTCCATGGTTCGATGGGACCGGTATGATGCAGCATGACCGAAGCATGGCTCCTAAGGGGCTTGAGCATGGGATGCTCGTCAGGATGGAGATATGGTTAAAGCAGTCGCTCCGTCCTTCTTATGAGAACTCAAGGTAGCAGTTTGACCCCACTGCGAAGGGGACTCGGTATAACTCCAAGGTGACTTGAGCAATGCTCGCCAAGGTGGAGATTGTTAGGTGTGGCTCGCATTATAAATGGAGTGGGTGCGTGGATTGAATGGTTAAAAGGCCCACATCGTAGAATATTCAGAATAATCGTGGTATATATATGGGATTGGTGACACATAACATTGGGGATTCCTTTTGTTACAATGTGTTGCCAAGACCAGATTATATGCTCGATGGTAGGCGATGGAGGGATGTTCAATCGGGACGCCGGCATGGGAGACTCCGACTGTTGACTCCGATAGACACGTTGAAGCGAACGCGTACGGTACGCGGGAGTGCCGAAACTCAACAAAAAAGAACAATGATAAATTTCGTTAAGGTTCACCATGGAAAGCTGATAAATTGAGACTTCTTACATTACGCTTTTAAAGAAGATTCGGCCAAAAACACAAATGTTAAAAAAGCTAATCTCTTTAAAGTAACACAAGACGTCGATCAGTTGTTAATCTGATATTTTGTATGAGCTGCCTGTAATAACGAACTTGCACAATGTATTTGTTTATCATAAAGAGATTCGTTGTGTCCACCCTACTTTGCCAAACGAAAAACATGTTAATATGTTCTTTAATCCATTAGGAGTACCCTCACAAAAAAATGTAGGATAAATATTTAAAAGTTTCCTCGGGTTAGCAGATGTTACACCATATATTGTCAAGAGACTATTTTTTCCTTTCGGTATTGATAACAATAGAAGTGTTCCCTAGTCCATACACAAGTTAAAAAAAAATCTTATTGCTGAGATACCAAAGGGATACATAATAAGGTATGTACATGAGCTTTTATGGTTATATGTTACAAAAACAATGAACTATTCATTGATTGGAGGGTGTAAAATCGAAGATGATTGCGCATATTTTCCTAACTAAAGTTGTACTGATAATAACACTGAGAGTCAAAGGTTGTAATTACCGAAAGCTTATAAGTTACAGGTACTTAGCCAAATATCAAAGGAAGATCAAACTAAAAAAAGTGCTTCGTATCCTTGCAGCAATATCAAGAAATCTCCACCATCAAAAGACGACACATGTCAAATTTATGTAAAGCTTCTAGAAAGAGATACATGCATTAACAAATTACACGTTATCGATCTGCATGCGATCTGTAAATATGTTGAATGAATGTCAAATGTGAGGAATCTAACAATTATCTCCAACTCGGTTTGTCACATCATCGATGGCACACTCTAAATTCCTATAAATAAGTGTGAATCTCATGGCAATCATCAAGAAACAATTTAGCAAAATACAAATAAGTGTACTTTTCTAAATTAAAATTCTTGTAAAAACTCATTTATCGCTTCCAGCCTTAAGTTGTAATCTTCAAAAATAACATTAATCATTTCCAGCCTGAATTTGTAATCTTAAAAAATAACTCTAAAGAAGACAATATTGAAGTGGACGTAGGGATTTTTCCTGAACCGCCATATGAATTCTTATTTCACCATTTACTATGTTTCCTCGACATTTACTATTGTGTAGCACATAACTTCTTCTTCTGTGTTACTCTAAAGACAGAAGCCTTGTCATATAAGTCCAACTCCTGATCGTAGGCTGTTGTTATAGCAAAAAACCACACCAACGAGGAGCTTCACTCTCTGATTCTTGTTCAATCTCATGTACATGTGCTTGCTTTTTCTCTCCAAAAGTTTACTATAATATGGATAATCACATTGATTCCACTTCATAATCCTTGAAGAAACTTATTGCTCTGACATACCCCTTAGCATTCGGTTTTAGCTCATTGAAGAGGACAATAACCAATGTTTTTCTACTATGATTTCGGTAGATGAAGTAGAACTATACTATTCGTTCAAGCTTTGTAGTCTCTTCATATTGTTTGGAATATCTCAAGGAGTCTCTTCGTGAAAATGTCCGTCATAGGAAGGTCATCTAATCTATGAACCAAGAGATTAAGGAGTTATCAATGCAGTTGCTAGAAAGTTCGCACCAAATTCCAATAACCGAGACGATCCTCACATAAAATGCGAAATAACTCATACGAATGGCATACGCACAAGACATTAATAAATGGTATAAAATGCTCACACTTCAATGGGAAAGATAAATGTTCACAATTTGAAATTCAAAGTTTAAATGTTAATTTTTGACATCATAACATCGATTCAATATATGTAAAACTGGTAGAAAATTTTAATATAGCATAGCATAATTGTTCAATGCATATTTGATATTGTTGGAACAATTGTTCTCTCTTCTTTTTACGATCTACACATCCATGTTAGTAGCAGAAGGCAAAACGGTATACTGCAGAGTTGAAAACGTTTTTTAAGAGTAGTTTAAAGTGATTTACAATGCTAACCATGCAATTTGATTTGACAGTTATTTCCTTTTTATTATATTTCGCTCATTGTTTGTCGTTGTTTACTAACTGAAAAACGAAAACTAATTTAATTCGAAATTGTTTATGAATGAGATTGAAAAGGATATTGATATTATATATTAGATTGTGAGTACTTCGACAACTGCATCGCACGTGTATATTAAAAGAATATTTTTGAACAAAATATATACCTAATAGAAATAATCAAACATTTATCTGCAGTTTTAGTTGTTTTTAATTTGACAAAAAATATATTTAAAAAATGTATAGAAATGATTTCAAATCATTGAATTCCGAATTGAAATAATGAACATACACACATACGTATGTATGCACGTATTATATTAATTTTCTTTTGTGATATTTTTCAAAAATCCTTCGAGTATAAGAAAAAAATTGAATATCATACAAAAATTTACCTAAAAAATGATTTTATATATGATTAGGTGAAATAGTTTTCCATTTTTTTAAATTCACAAGATAATCTACACAGAAATCGAAATGAAGAATGCAATCGATATAACTCTTAAATAAATAAAAAGCAAATAAAAGTTTATTAATACTTAAAAGAGAAAAGACATAACAAAATTGGAAATAGAAAGAAAAAAAATACGTGAAAGGTTGTCCTTACTGAGATTCGAGCCCATAACCTTAATAATAATAATACTCTAAAATAATTTTTCCATGAACACGAATCGAACCTTTAATTTCATGGTGTTCTCATTTGTACATGGTAAGGGAATTTTTGGAACTTAATGGTCGGACCAAAAATTTCATTCCAACTATTAATAAAATTAATAAAGATAACGCCTCTTTCTTCTATAGGCTCAGGGCGCGAACACTTGGAAACTTCTATTTTTTCTATGTCTCGTATTGTAGGCATAACGCCAACCTTTTGAAATAATAGAAAATGATAATTAGAACAAATTATATGTTGTGACATGAAGCACATGTGTTGATGGAACCCATAAGAGGTAGTCAAGTTCGCCTTCCCTCCACAATGAACGAGAGATCAAGATGAACTTCAAAAGCGATAAACGCTTCGCCGTACATTCTCAATAGGCGGTCAAGTGTATGGTTTACCTATCGCTTGATATCAACTCTAACATCGGTAAAAATCTCACAAATTATTTGTCAAGCTAGGCATACTTCCTCGATATTCATTCCCTTTTGAATTCCCTAAAAGGTACTTATTTTCATTCACTTTTATATAAAAATACATCAAATACGTCTTGGATAGGTTGTTGATGCACGTTCTTCGAATGAGGTGATATTCGAGGAATGGTTGTCTCGGTACTATTACTTTGGTTTTTGGCATAGAGGGAAATTTCATCCATTTGCATCTTCCTCATTTCTATTTAACATTTACTCGGTTTCCTCAATGTTTGCTACTGTGAAGCATATAACCCCTTCAATGTTACTCTTTAAGCTCTATTACTAAAGCGTAGTCTTTGGTCATTCGTTGTTGAAGTAAAAAACTACATAAACAACGGGGATCAACAATTTTCGTGTGATAGCCAGGTATATGTTCTTATAAAAAGCATAATAAACCACAAAATGAATACTGAAATATGTAAATGACAAAACCACACATAGTTTAGGATTGGAAGTGATATTAGCATGAGTTTTGAGATAAATAAATTTTGTGATTTGAATTGTATCGTAGACAATGATAGAAAAAGTCAACTTCGGATCATATTTACTTTTAGCACAAATGGGTCGTCGGTCAAAGATCAAAGTAGCAAAACACAATTGGCATATTAGACTATGAAGGTCATCATCATGATGAAGATAAAAGATGGGAAAAGCACTTCTCTTCCAATCTTTTTACTGTGCGACGTGAAAGTTGAATAAAAAGTGTAACTGTTCATTCAAATGCCAAAATGTCACATATTGTCAAACAATTATGAATTTAACTCCCAAAAATAACAAAAAGAAAAATTCTAATAAATTGGAGGAAGATAGGTTAGTGCCTCTCCAAAGTATTCATACGAAGAAATATCTAATAGAGAAGTTAATAGAAGTTTTGCAAGTAAGAATTCAAGCGTTGTTCGAGTTTGGTATGCTTGAGAAAATATCGACGCTCCACGTTATGGCATAGGACTCTACTATTTCGAAAGTCGTAGGAAATAAGGTAAAGAAGTTGCGATTTCGAATTCATTTTCATAAGCAAAACAAACATTCAATCAGCGAATGCTAGAAGCTTATCAATCTAATAAGCTTTTTAGATGAAAAAGCTGTTGAATATGCGCTTATATGATTTTTGTTTGATGATAATAAGCATATATACATTCGTTTAAATGTATTTGTTAATATACTATTTTATTTTCACAGATTAAATAAATATTTGTTGAATAAATTAAATAACACAGAATTTGAATTCAAACGAATATTTTATTCAAACAAATATTTATTACAACTTTGAATAGTACAATTTCAAGCTCTCACTATAACTATACAACTTTGATTACATCACATTTTTTTTCACATTTACATCAGCACCTCACTACATATCACTCACACTCATATTTTATCTTCATCTTCATTCCAGTTTGAATCCAACATCTGAGCAATCTGCAAAAATATTCACTAACGCAGTAAAATTGAAAAAGAAATATTTTTGCAATATAAAATAAAATGTGAATTTTGAAAACATTGTTTGCCTCAGTTATTTGGGTTGTTCGTCATCATTTTTGATTGTATCTGTGCATATCAGCATTTTATCAGGGACAGGTTGTACATAAGTGGCTGCAGTACACACGCATACATTTGTACACGTGTGCACTGCCCCGCCAACTCGTGTGCACAAATCAAACAAAAGCACTGCTAACAATTCAGCACAAGGTCAAACCCAAATAACACACGGGATTCAACTCAAGGCAGAATACAAGCTCAAATAATCACTGCAACAATACTTTTAAATGGAGGCAGAACAACAATACAATCAAGCAAATGTAAAAAACAAGCTACATGAAGGGAACAGGAAGCAATGATTGTAATGTAACACAGTGCAATGACCAATGAACAAAGAACAGAGACCAGAAAGTGGAAACACATCAACTAAATGACACAGTATACACAAGTGAAGCCAAAAGAAATCAATCCAGTTCCAACACAACTGAATCAAGTAACCAAATGCAGATACAAAATGACCCAGTGCAACTGGAAACAACAGGAATTGTGCAACATGATCAGAAGCAAGGCAACAGAGACTCAAGCAACAACATGGACTGCACAAATTCAAGACAGCACCAAAGACTCAGCAGTGGCACATGACCACCAAGCAGTGACAGTTCAAGTGAATCGAGTTCAAGTCAGACCAACACTGCAACTCAAAAAGCAACATAAATGCAACATGGCCGAACATTGATCAAGACCAGTAACATGTGGACAGTAAAAATCAAACAACCAAACCAACATGATGATAACACAGCAACAATGAAACTGACTCAAAGCACAAAAGTGCACAGCAACCATCAATTACACAGTGAACAAAGCAAGGTGAACCGTGAAATCAACTAAATCAGTAAATGATACAGTGGTGGCAAGTTCGAACAAATGCATAGCCTCAACAATGCAGAGCTACTCAAGACTGAGATGTTCAATATGATAACACATATATACACATGACGGTAAAACAGGCCAGAGGAACTCGACAGGCACACATGAATATAAAGTACATACGTACAACAGTTCATGTATGCATCAGTGACCAACCATAGAACAACAAGGCTCACGAATGCAATGTTCAAGTGGAGACCAGAGAAGATGGCCAGAGACGAAGACTACAAGATGAATGAAGTTCAACAGTACAGAGAAATTCACGAACCAAACAAAATACTAGCGAAACCGAAGTTGAACAAGTCAATCAAGCATTCACCGTGATAGCCAAGAAAATTGACCACGAAATCAAATCAATACCGTGTGAATCAAGCTACCAAAAATACGAAAGTGACAAAGTCAGAACAAATCCCAAGCATCAATACAAGATCGAACGGCCATTGATGAATTCAAATATATTTAGACGAACGTAATTCAAGGAATTCGAACGCATATATAACCCAATCATCACTGGCAATTTCAAGCATCGAGTTAAAAAGCAAGCAATCAAACGAGCAACAAAGGAAATTACATACCGAAGCATCAGCCGAACTCGATCAAGGAGGAGAAGCCGTAAACAATTAAATTGAAACAAGCAAATCGAAGCATCAACTATCAAGCGGCAATTCCTCCCGAAGCCCTAACTCAAGCGCAAAGAGGAACGAAAGAGGATCGGTCATATTTTCACAAGTCAAAAGAAAAAGGAACGGGTTGAAGAAGAGAATAGGGCCGGCCTTGTTATTATTATTAAAGGGCTTTTAATTTAGTATTAGGGTTTTTGCTTTTATTTTTATTTTGTTGTTTAAACCTTTTTTTAACTTTAAACCGTTACTAGTCGTGCGACTAGGGGACAAGCTACGTGGCGTAGCTTGAGAATTCGCAACTCGGTGGTTGAGTTGTGGCAAGGTTTTGAGCGTAGAGTTAGATTAGTCAATAGCAGGTATAGCGAGTTTACGTGTGTAAGCGAGGGACTATCTAATTTTTAGTAGAAACCTTGGGGGCAGCACGTAGGCAGGGTTTTGCCGAAGCTGGGTAATTCTGTGTTGTTCTGTTTTTTCTGTTATTTATATTCTGCGATATCGGTGCTGCTATTTTGTGATCTGAAATGAATATTTTATAAGCTTCCGCGATTAATTTTTATAATTTATACTATCACCCTATTCAACCCCCCCCCCCTCTAGGGTGAAATCGATCCTACAAAAGCACAGTTGCAATATTGGTTAGTTAAATTGGTTCTCATTTGTCAAATAACTATAATTGGATGTATTAATATTTAGATGAAAAATCAAAAATATAATATGGACGTATAGATTGACAAAAGGTAAAGAGATTAAAAAGGTTATCAAATATGTAAAAACTTGATTCACTTTATTGACAAGAAACGAGTTTAGGAAAATAAACTGAATCTTTGTATCATGGGTTTAAGAGCTTGATTGTATGGCAAGTGATCCTAACTATTTTAGATCTCAAAAGCTCAACAAGGATCTTGTTAGGATGATTGATAGAACTGGAAATAAAATTTCATTTTAATCATGTCCGACTTTGGCCTTGACCAATATTCTCAAATTTCAGCCAGATATTGATCAACATCCCAATTAAAATCAATACAATGTTAAACATCATAAGCTTTGCCTCTCCGCAAATGTTTGAAGTTGACTATATTAATTCTCATCATATGTTTCAACCATGAATTATGTTTTTTGTTAAATTTAGTTTTTTCGGATTAGTTTTAATATTTCATTCCATGTTAAAATATAAAACATTTGTCTTTTACCTTCTATATAAATATTATATTCTCTCATCGGTGTCATGTTGCTTTGTATATTTTTTTAGATATGTTCATACCACCTAATTATGTATTTCCTAATTTTCACATTTAGGTCACTCTCACTCAAATATATATGTATTGGTTCAAAATAAAAATGTACATATATTAATTTATAATGAAAAAAAAAATATTCAACAAACATTTAACTTTGATGTAATTTCGAATAACTATCAATTGCATAAATTATTTACTATCATTACTGTACGAAATTTAAATAAAAGTTATCGCAAGATATGTTCAAAATGACTATTTAAACCTAGGTTGTACGATCATACATAAAAATCTTAACATTGATTTCCCTTTTAAACTATTTAGTGGTAAAAAATTATCAGATTTAATCTAATGGCTAAATTAAATGAAAGTTTTCTCATCGCATCTAATGACTCAATGTTATCATTATTTTATTGTAGTTAAAGTTTAGCAACCGTTAATCTTAAAAAAAAGTACAGCATTTTTTGAGATCACTTGAAGAATATGATTTACCTAATTTATATGATTTCAAAGCAAATACAAATTTATTACTTCATTAGTGTCTTAATTTTATTTTGTTTGTTGTGCATGTGTTTAAAGATTTTTGTTTGCATGGCAGTTTACCGGGCTTGTGACAATTCATTAGGTAGTTGTCATAATGTGATTCTGAGTGAAAACTCTATAAAAGTTATTATATATCTTCCTTTAAAGTGACAACTCATTGAATTTCTCAATTTCAAAGACACATATAGCGAGGAAGCTGATCTTGGTTTATGAAAACAAAGCTAATGCATGTAGTCGGATGTTTTTGTTAAACTTTAAGACCCGGTCGAATTTGTATAATACTATTATTTCGTCAAAAAGAATTTCTATCCATATTGGTTTGCTTTTGTGCTTTTGTGCTTTTAGTTGCGGTAACTGTATTCGGATCAGATTAATAATATCCCAACCGATTATGGCTTTTCATCTACTCGGAAATATTTTTTATGAATTAGATTATCAATTACATATATACAAGTGACGTGCTTTCAAACTTATGTTTAGATTATGGTTCATGAAAATTATGTGTATGTACACACACACACACACAGATATATATATATATATTATATACATATATGTGTGTGTGTATATGTATGTATGTATGTGTGTGTTGTTATACACATTGCAGATTTTATTGCAATTTATCAATTTCTTCCTTTAACATATTTGGCAATACTCACTTAGTACAATTACATACGTTTTCCTTAGTTTTACTTTGCTGGGTGAAAATTAACGTTCTTCTCGTAATACTTTATTAATCAAAATATATGAAAGTAGGGATGGACTGCAGTACTTCATTTGATGTGCGTGCATGTAAGTTGTGCAAGAAATTGTATCTTTATACAAAATGTGAACACCTTGATTCACTCTAATATAAGGATCAGATATACCTCCCTCGAGATAACATCAGTTCCATTTGTCCTTAATACACATGCATATATTAGGAAAATCATACGGTTTGCATTAATTCATCTCATGTCATCAGTATTATTCGTATAATGTTACGTTGAGGTAATGTTTTGGCTTTTTTTTCAATCGTTGATGGACGGTCCTATTTATGAGGGGTTGCAAGAATCAAATGTTGCAAGTTTTATAAAGCACCGGTTTCGGTGTTTTATAAGTTAATCAAACCACCCTAATGTAACTTTGATCGTTCTTTTCAACTGTGACGACCCCGAATTTTTGAATATTTGAAATGGAAATATTTAATTGATTTTAAATATTTGGAGGTTAATTTAACTTGAATTTCAATATCAATATTTATTGGATAATTAATCGTTGAATTTAATTATCGGAATTGGGTAAATTATTGAATCTGGAGTTTTAAGCTTGATAAAAATAATTTGAATGTCTAGTGACAAGCCTCGATAGGAGTTTGAATTTGTTAGTTGCTTTTGGAACAAGATACTTTGAGTTTAAAACAATGTAAAATAGTGTGTGTGTGTATATATATATTGTCAACTCAACATTGTTTTCAGCCGTAAATCTATCAAATCAGACCTTTGATCTACACATTCCTACGCCATTCAACACACAACATTTCCTTTCGTTCATTCAATTAGTTCAGCAGTTTATCCAAATATCTCGACCTTGTTTCCTTTTTCATTTCTAAAGTCAGAAACGAAAAGAGAGAAAAAAAGGGCTTCCTTTAGAAGCAAACGAACTCCTCTTCATTTCAAAACCCACGCCTCTTTTCTCATTCTCGTTTTCATTTAATCTAATTGAATCACTAAAAAAAATTGATCGAACGAATCCAATTGTTCGATGGGAAAAAGGGGAAACTCGACTTCGAATCGCGGGCTTATACTCATGCGTCCACTCATCTGAAGGCGGGTAGCTCGCCTATAGCGCGACAATAAGGGAAAGGCAGTGGAATGAGTTCGCAACACCATCTGATGGCGAAGTCTGGGAGTTCAAATCAGTAGTAGAGGCAGTCACAACTCAGGAGCTTGCGCGAGTTCTTTCTTGCGTTAAATTAAGTCTTCGAATTTGAGGATTTCAGAGCTTGTGTTCGAGATCTGAAAACTCGGCGATGGCATCGATTTGGAGATCATGGATCTGGGATCTCGGAGCTAGAAACAAGGGGTGGGGTTCTTCGCTTTTCGTCGATGTCAACAACGTTTGGGATGTCAGCGTTTGGTCAAGCGAGTGGGTCTAGGGTTCGGCTTTGGATGGTAGGGAAAACGGTGGTGAGGGCAGCGTCGAGCGGTGAGGTAATTGCATGTTATTCTCTCAATTTAAATCAATTTAAAATAATACATATATGAATATATAAATGGGAAGCTGACAGAATCTTGCAGAAAAATGTAAACGCATCCTAGTTTTAATTTTATGTATATGGATGCATTTGTAGGTCAGAGAAATATAATAAATAAACAAGATTTAATAACAAAAACTCTCTTCTTTCTGTTTTAGTTTTAAAATATACATATGGCTAGATTTTGATTTACAGCATATAGAAAATTTGTTGAAAACTTAATTATTTGTTTAAATTAAATCATTAGATAAGATAAATTTATTAAATGGTGATTAATTATTCGATTTGTTCGAATATTAATGAAATCTTATACAATTGATATTCAAGGTTTAAAAATCGTGAAATCAAGCTGGAAGGGATAATGAATTGCATGCATAGCTAAAGGTGAGTTAATCTCACTCAGTTACATTTAAATTTAAATGATTGAATTTAAATAATTGGTTGAATGGTTGAATTGGTTTGATATGCTATATTGTAGTATATATTACATCTTGGAATGATTGATTTCCCGCATTTATATAGCGGATGAGACCCTACGCGCCGCATAATAGCGGATGATATTTTATTTAAATCCCATATACCGTGATATTCCACCTCAAAGTGGAATTGGTATTTTATGTTGTGCTAACATCTGTGGACGCAGGGAAACAGGTTGGAGGGATCCAACTGGATTCCTCAAAATATTTAATTTTGTTTAAATATTCTGTGATATGATTCTTGATATCCTGTGATGAATTATATGAATAATTGGATGTTATGGTTTGGTTGGACCTATTTGGATATGTTGAGTTATCAAATCTCTAGAATGGAATTTTTGAAAAGAAATAAAGAGTAAATTTTTAAGTAAAATAATTCTAGTGAATTGGAATAAATTAATAATAAATTGAAATGAAAATAAAATAAAGGTGATTACAAAAGTTCTAACAAACTTTGAATTAGAGGATTTTGAATTAACAGGGGAAAATAATAAATTGTAAAGCTTAAGTGATATTATGTGAAAGAATAAAGAAATTATTTTTAAATTTAAGGATTAAATTTAATAAAGGATAAGAAGGAATTTTAGAAATCTGAAACTGGTATTTTAAAAAAAGGCTTTAACTCGTAATAAAGAAGTAAAAATCTGCAAGTTAATGGACTTTAAATAGATGAAGTAAGGGAAGGAATTATTTCAAAGTAAAGCAAATTATAAATAAATTGTAAATTTACTTAAGTGGTTGGAATTGAAATTAAAGAAAAGTGAGGTTTTGAAATATATAAACTGGGTTTATAAAAGTGAAGTGGATTTGGAAATATAAATTCAAGGTGTGAATTTATTTGAGAAATGGTAAATTTGTTTAAAAATAAATGGTGATTTATTTTTAAGAGATGTAAAAGAGAAGAGTATTTCACTGGATAGCCAAGTATGGTTTTCAAAGAAATTTTAAAAATAAATCAAAGGTTTAATATTGTTTTAAAAAGCATGTTTTGGAAAGTTTATTATTTCTAAATATTAATTTTTAAAGTAAGTATATTTTTCAAAATTTATTATTATATAAAGTAACTTGGTATTTTGTTTAAAAGAGGAAATTTCGTTTATATTTTATAAAGTGTTTTATATAAAATATTCTTAAAGTATATATATTTTAATAAAATATTTAAAGTTGTTTTAAATTTTAATGTTATAAAGTATATTTTATAAAAAGTGCTTTTAAATTATTTAAATCTCAAGTGTTTTGTACTTGGTGTTCCAGTGGAAATAATTGATTGGGAATATACTCTGTGAAAGGAAAACTAGTTTGAAACTGTTTTCAAAAGGGGTTGAAATTGGAAATTATATCTTGTGAAGATATTTTTGGGATTAATAAATAATTTGGGAAATTATTTATTGGTTGATGGTTGTTTGTGAATATTAATTGATAGTTAAATAACTGACTATCAATATTGGCCAAATGCGCTGATCGTTTCGAAGAGACCGGGATCGAGATTTATTTCTCGAAAACCACTTCGATCCGGTTTGTACGTTTCGTGAAAATGATTTTGGATTCGAAGATGGAGCAGTGAAGTGCAAGGGCTAATCGCTACTAATCCTGAGGATATTTCCAAAATGGATGTAGTATGAATAGTGCCTTCGGTTCCGTTCGGACCTGGGACGGACTTGTATGGATGAATGCTTGCGAAACATCGTCAGGTGGACGATGGGCATTCTAAGGGATATGTTCTAAAAGGTAACGCTTAGTCTCAAGCCTCATCAACCGGGAATGACTGAAAATCAGGGGTTATGCAGCAAGGCTTCGTGGGTAGCCCCCACTTGAGAGTAAGGTCATCCCTGTCTAGATGTCCCTTTTTATTTCGGCTTAGTGGTGCGGTTGCTGATCCCAACCGTGGGGTGATCTTATTCGGAACTGTCCAGTAAGGGATGGGTCCGACCTTGTGTTGCAGGGGAGCGGGCGTACTCCTCGGTACGGTGATCTAGGCCCGTACTGTGGCAGGTGGTACCCCAGTGCCTAGTCATTAGTTGGAAATCCATTCTCCCTACGTGCCTTGTACGAGTTTTGTTTGTATTACCCACTCTGTGGCTAGTAGATGGAATTTAATCATGTAACAATTTCGGCTATTTTATAATTATTTGTATATAGACCCTATTATAATATCAAAGGATTTTAATAAAAATGTTTTAGCTATCGTAAGGTAAAAACCCGACATGTTTATTTGTCGCGTGGTCTTACGAGATGCTTTTGTTTTCAAAGGATTTTGAAACCTTAATAATCAATTGGGTGTGATTTTCTCACACTAGTATTCCAGACTGACTCGGGTGTTATTTAACTATAATGCTCGGGTCAGACCGAGTATTATAGGATACATGTTTGATGTTGTGGAGCTCAGAAGACGAGCTGGATGACGATACGTACATTCGTACTTGTATATATATATATATTTCCGCTGTGTTGTGTTGTTTGTTTCCATTTGTATGATGTTGTTGTTGAGCTGTGATTGATGTACTCTGATGATGTAATATATAAACAAAGATATTTGATTTTGAGTAAAGATTATTTATTATCTATTATATTTTGTTCCGCTGCGATGGTTAGATTCTGTTGTTGTTTTCTATTTTCTTCTTCTACCTCTTCTTCTTCAACCCAAATGGTTCGTATTTCTGTACAACCAGAGTTGATTGTTGTAGAATAATGTTGACTCAAAAGGTACGGATTTGCGGGTCGTTACACTTGGTATCAGAGCTTAGGTTGGCGATAACCTTGGCTCTGGTGGGAATTACTCATTAAATAGAGCTTATAGTACTCTGGAATGAGTTTGAGTGTATTAATAGATATGAGCGCGTATTTGTTAGTGAATATAAAATGATTTTATATTGTGTTGATTGGTTTATTGAGTAATATACGAGCAATTAACGTTATTGATAGGGATCTCTAAACACTTGAATAGAACAATTCGACACAGTATTGTTTTAAAGTAGGGTAAATGAAATAATTTTACCCAAACTATTTTTGTATATAAAAGATATAATTTTTGTAAAGTATTATAGTATTTGGATGCTTGGTTGTTAAGGAATGATAATATTAAATTATTAACACTATTGTGTAGAAATTGAATAAGAACTTGAAACTTATAACCAAAGTTGAAGAATAAATTTATATAACAAATGGAGTTTGAAAATATAGTTTATAAATGTAATTTATAAATTGAAATAAACTTCATATATAAATGAGATTATAATTTTGAAATAGAATTCCAGAGAATATTTGAAAATAAATTATGATGAAATTCCAGAGTAAGGTTGGAATATAAATTGGGTGGATTTCGAATTTGGAATTTTGGAAAAAAAAGTTTAAATTCCCTTGGATTTGGAAATGGTTTTCAAAAAGTTTTGGAGAAATAATAGTGGTATTATTTCGAGAATATTTTTGAATTGGAATTGAATATGGAGAGAATTGGAATTTAAAAATATTTGAAAGGGATTTTAAAGAGTTAAAAGCATTTAGTTCTCTTTCGGTCGCTGGAAAATAATTCCGATGATGATCGCGACATCATCGGTGTTCATTTTCGAGTTTGTAGAAGAGAAATTGCTACCAAATTGTTTAAAATTTAAATTGTTTGTGAACTGGGTTTGGTTTTGAAACTTCAAAAGGGAAATTGAATTTGCCAAGGGTTTTGGATGCATTTGATTTCAAAGGTGATTTTGAAATTTTGAAAAACTCTGGAATCATATTTAAAATGTTTATACAATAAAAAAAAATACTTGACCAAATTAAATCTATAGTCCGGAGTAAAAAGGTAAAATGTGAATGGGATTGATTGTAACTAAATGAGTAAAATCAATAAGCCAAATAAAATTGTTTGTAATGGTTATGAATATAATCCAAAAATTAAATTATAAAATGGATAGAACTCCAGTAAGATAGTTAAAGTGAGTTTGAAATAAAATCAAATATTGGGTATAAACTTTGGACATAGACTAATTTGATAATAAATTAGTTAATGAAATATGGAAATTAAACTTGAATCGGTAGTTAAAAATTGAATTGTGAATAAATAATAGAATTTGAAGGTGAAGTTTGAGTTATAAATATACATTCAACATGGAATTGTAAGTAAATTAAATATGAAGTGAAGTTGTTTGGAATTGGATTACAATAGAAATGATTTGAGTTGAAAATAAAATCCAATATGAATATAACAAGTTAAATATGTGCATGGATATTATTGTGATAAATTGAGAATGTGAATTAGCAATTTGAATTGGATAGAATTTGATGAAAATCGAATATAATGGAAATGAGAATTAAATAAATTCGATGAAGTGATAAAAGTAAAACAGATTGATTTTAAAATCGATTAAATTTGATATGAGTTGTTTCGATTGAAAATGGGTTGTATGCAAACAAGTGAGTGTAAGTCACTTAAATATGATAAAATGGTTTGAAAATTTGTTGGAAACAATTGAACTTGTGATTGAAACCTTATAAATTCACTTACGAAAAGTGGTTAGTGTATATTGTTATATTATACATGTGCTTTGCTATTGAAATGAAGTGAATTGATAATAAACTATGAATATTTGTCACTTACCTGTTTAAATTGAGTAGTACAGGTGTTTGGGAGCCGTTTGGCTGGATTTGATTGTGCAAATTTGCTAAATAAATAGTCGCTTGCTTAAAAATGCTAAATAAGGTACGCCTACGCAATACAAATATGAGATATGAACTGCATATATTGATATATATTGTGATTTCCGGCCTGAGACCGATGTATATATATTTGTGCATCCTGCGATATCGCAGAAGTCCCTCCGTACAAAGGAGACTCTGCCAAAAATTTCCGTAAATTTTGGGAGTTAGAAATTTTTTGAAATTTTTGAAAATTTGCATTAACGGCAGATGATCTAAATTTGCTAAGCAAATGGAATTGGAACTAAATAATTGAAATTTATTTTGAATGTGAATATAAAGTAAGTGAAATCGAAGGAACTAAAGAAAGTAAAGTTTACAAATAAACTTTAACTGAGATTTAAATTAAGTAGTAAGTGTAACTAATTCAATATTCAAAATGGAAGCCAAACTGAATTCAAATGGAATTGTAAAGGGAAAGGTGAATAGAAATGAATATAAACTTTAATAGTAAAGTAAAGATAAATATAAGAAGTATGTAAGATATTTATACTGAACTTAAGAAGTATGGTGGGATTCTTAAGTAATTTGGTATTGAGGAAAATTATTCTAGGTGAATAATTAAATGACGATTAAATTTTTATTTGGAAGTTGTGAAATGGAATAATTATGAATAAATGAATAACAATCAAAATGAATGTGAATAAAGGAGAGTTGGCATAGCTAGAAATCAATTGGGCAAATATGTAGGGTGTACGTATATTATTTTATTCGCATAGCAAATTGATCTAGAGTTCGAACACAGAATTTCGAGTTAGTTATATCGATCCGAGTTGGAATTTTTCCTCAATTTTCGCCGGCGAACCTAGATATGGATTGTTGATTGATTCTGGAAATCCTCTATCATAGTTTATGGCTATGCAAGGAGAATAACGGTTTCTGATCAAGAAACCAGATCTGTGTCCGCACCAGGAGGTCGGGTGGACGATGCTAGTTCGGAAGTGAAATTGTGTGATCGAGCGAGCGATCAAATTTGATGTTGCGTACGGAAGGTATAAGTACATCGTACGGGCTTGAATGAATAGATATTGAAATTTTTGTAAGAAGTCATTAAAATAATTTTGAATGTTGTGATTGGATATTATTGCTAAATAGGATTCACAGGTATTATAAAGGAAAGGCAAATTGGGATTTTTGATTTCAGAAGATTAAATTTAATGGCCCGACAAAAAGGTATGTATTTGAATTTCCGTATGAAATTTGACTTGGGTTTTTGGATCAAGCCACTTGGCTTTTGTTTTTTTTTTTTGGATTTGGGAGGCCGTAGAGCCATTTTGTAGCAGTACCGAGCTAGCCGCGCAAAGGAGACGCTGGCAAAAAATTTCGAAAATTTTAGGAGTTAGAAAATTTTTGAGAAAATTTTGATAATTTAAAATTTGAGTTTAAATTATAATTTAAATTGTTGAATAAGTATTATTGTTTGGAACTATAGGAGAGTTGGGAAGTTAGTAAGAATGATAATAGGTCTTTATAATAGGATTGCATGGGTGTTGTTAAAGTTGTTTGGTTTTGGAAGATTGTGAAAACTATTTAGTTTGGGAAAATAGTTAACGGGTATTGAACCATTTCTCCTAACTAGTAATTTCGGGGACGAAATTCTTTTAAGGGGGGAGGAATGTGACGACCCCGAATTTTTGAATATTTGAAATGGAAATATTTAATTGATTTTAAATATTTGGAGGTTAATTTAACTTGAATTTCAAATATCAGTATTTATTGGATAATTAATTGGTGAATTTAATTATCGGAATTGGGTAAATTATTGAATCTGGAGTTTTAAGCCTGATAAAAATAATTTGAATGTCTAGTGACAAGCCTCGATAGGAGTTTGAATTTGTTAGTTGCTTTTGGAACGAGATACTTTGAGTTTAAAACAATGTAAAATAGTGTGTGTGTATATATACATACATATATATATATATATATATATATATATATATATATATATATATATATATATATATATATATATATATTGTCAATCCAACATTATTTTCAGCCGTAAATCTATCAAATCAGACCTTTGATCTGTACATTCCTACGCCATTCAACACGCAACATTTCCTTTCGTTCATTCAATTAGTTCAGCAGTTTATCCAAATATCTCGACCTTGTTTCCTTTTTCATTTCTAAAGTCAGAAACGAAAAGAGAGAAAAAAATGGGCTTCCTTTAGAAGCAAACGAACTCCTCTTCATTTCAAAACCCACGCCCCTTTTCTCATTATCGTTTTCATTTAATCTAATTGAATCACTAAAAAAAAATTGATCGAACGAATCCAATTGTTCGATGGGAAAAAGGGGGAAACTCGACTTCGAATCGCGGGCTTATACTCATGCGTCCACTCATCTGAAGGCGGGTAGCTCGCCTATAGCGCGACAATAAGGGAAAGGCAGTGGAATGAGTTCGCAACACCATCTGATGGCGAAGTCTGGGAGTTCAAATCAGTAGTAGAGGCAGTCACAACTCAGGAGCTTGCGCGAGTTCTTTCTTGCGTTAAATTAAGTCTTCGAATTTGAGGATTTCAGAGCTTGTGTTCGAGATCTGAAAACTCGGCGATGGCATCGATTTGGAGATCATGGATCTGGGATCTCGGAGCTAGAAACAAGGGGTGGGGTTCTTCGCTTTTCGTCGATGTCAACAACGTTTGGGATGTCAGCGTTTGGTCAAGCGAGTGGGTCTAGGGTTCGGCTTTGGATGGTAGGGAAAACGGTGGTGAGGGCAGCGTCGAGCGGTGAGGTAATTGCATGTTATTCTCTCAATTTAAATCAATTTAAAATAATACATATATGAATATATAAATGGGAAGCTGACAGAATCTTGCAGAAAAATGTAAACTCATCCTAGTTTTAATTTTATGTATATGGATGCATTTGTAGGTCAGAGAAATATAATAAATAAACAAGATTTAATAACAAAAACTCTCTTCTTTCTGTTTTAGTTTTAAAATATACATATGGCTAGATTTTGATTTACAACATATAGAAAATTTGTTGAAAACTTAATTATTTGTTTAAATTAAATCATTAGATAAGATAAATTTATTAAATGGTGATTAATTATTCGATTTGTTCGAATATTAATGAAATCTTATACAATTGATATTCAAGGTTTAAAAATCGTGAAATCAAGCTGGAAGGGATAATGAATTGCATGCATAGCTAAAGGTGAGTTAATCTCACTCAGTTACATTTAAATTTAAATGATTGAATTTAAATAATTGGTTGAATGGTTGAATTGGTTTGATATGCTATATTATAGTATATATTACATCTTGGAATGATTGATTTCCCGCATTTATATAGCGGATGAGACCCTACGCGCCGCATAATAGCGGATGATATTTTATTTAAATCCCATATACCGCGATATTCCATCTCGAAGTGGAATTGGTATTTTATGTTGTGCTAACATCTGTGGATGCAGGGAAACAGGTTGGAGGGATCCAACTGGATTCCTCAAAATATTTAATTTTGTTTAAATATTCTGTGATATGATTCTTGATATGCTGTGATGAATTATATGAATAATTGGATGTTATGGTTTGGTTGGACCTATTTGGATATGTTGAGTTATCAAATCTCTAGAATGGAATTTTTGAAAAGAAATAAAGAGTAAATTTTTAAGTAAAATAATTCTAGTGAATTGGAATAAATTAATAATAAATTGAAATGAAAATTAAATAAAGGTGATTGCAAAAGTTCTAACAAACTTTGAATTAGAGGATTTTGAATTAACAGGGGAAAATAATAAATTGTAAAGCTTAAGTGATATTATGTGAAAGAATAAAGAAATTATTTTTAAATTTAAGGATTAAATTTAATAAAAGGATAAGAAGGAATTTTAGAAATCTGAAACTGGTATTTAAAAAAAAGCTTTAACTCATAATAAGAAGTAAAAATCTGCAAGTTAATGGACTTTAAATAGATGAAGTAAGGGAAGGAATTATTTCAAAGTAAAGCAAATTATAAATAAATTGTAAATTTACTTAAGTGGTTGGAATTGAAATTAAAGAAATGTGAGATTTTGAAATTTAGAAACTGGGTTCATAAAAGTGAAGTGGATTTGGAAATATAAATTCAAGGTGCGAATTTATTTAACAAATGGTAAATTTGTTTAAAAATAAATGGTGATTTATTTTTAAGAGATGTGAAAGAGAAGAGTATTTCACTGGATAGCCAAGTATGGTTTTCAAAGAAATTTTAAAAATAAATCAAAGGTTTTAATATTGTTTTAAAAAGCATGTTTTGGAAATTTTATTATTTCTAAATATTAATTTTTAAAGTAAGTATATTTTTCCAAATTTATTATTATATAAAGTAACTTGGTATTGTGTTTAAAAGAGGAAATTTAGTTTACATTTTATAAAGTGTTTTATATAAAATATTCTTAAAGTATATATATTTTAATAAAATATTTAAAGTAGTTTTAAATTTTAATGTTATAAAGTATATTTTATAAAAAGTGCTTTTAAATTATTTAAATCTCAAGTTTTTTGTACTGGGTGTTCCAGTGGAAATAATGAATTGGGAATATACTCTGCGAAAGGAAAACTGGTTTGAAACTGTTTTCAAAAGGGGTTCAAATTGGAAATTATATCTTGTGAAGATATTTTTGGGATTAATAAATAATTTGGGAAATTATTTACTGGTTGATGGTTGTTTGTGAATATTAATTGATAGTTAAATAACCGACTATCAATATTGGCCAAATGCGCTGATCGTTTCGAAGAGACCGGGATCGAGATTTATTTCTCGAAAACCACTTCGATCCGGTTTGTATGTTTCGTGAAAATGATTTTCGATTCGAAGATGGAGCAGTGAAGTGCAAGGGCTAATCGCTACTAATCCTGAGGATATTTCCAAAATGGATGTAGTAAGAATAGTGCCTTCGGTTCCGTTCGGACCCGGGACGGACTTGTATGGATGAATGCTTGCGAAACATCGTCAGGTGGACGATGGGCATTCTAAGGGATATGTTCTAAAAGGTAACGCTTAGTCTCAAGCCTCATCAACCAGGAATGACTGGAAATCAGGGGTTATGCAGCAAGGCTTCGTGGGTAGCCCCCACTTGAGAGTAAGGTCATCCCTGTCTAGATGTCTCTTTTTATTTTGGCTTAGTGGTGCGGTTGCTGATCCCAACCGTGGGGTGATCTTATTCGGAACTGTCCAGTAAGGGATGGGTCCGACCTTGTGTTGCAGGGGAGCGGACGTACTCCTCGGTACGGTGATCTAGGCCCGTACTGTGGCAGGTGGTACCCCAGTGCCTAGTCATTAGTTGGAAATCCATTCTCCCTACGTGCCTTGTACGAGTTTTGTTTGTATTACCCACTCTGTGGCTAGTAGCTGGAATTTAATCATGTAACAATTTCGGCTATTTTATAAGTATTTGTATATAGACCCTATTATAATATCAGAGGATTTTAATAAAAAAAATTTAGCTATCGTAAGGTAAAAACCCGACATGTTTATTTGTCGTGTGGTCTTACGAGATGCTTTTGTTTTCAAAGGATTTTGAAACCTTAATAATCAATTGGGTGTGATTTTCTCACGCTGGTATTCCAGACTGACTCGGGTGTTATTTAACTATAATGCTCGGGTCAGACCGAGTATTATAGGATACAGGTTTGATGTTGTGGAGCTCAGGAGACGAGCTGGATGACGATACGTACATTCGTACTTGTGTGTGTATATATATATATATATATATATATATATATATATATATATATATTTCCGTTCTGCTGTGTTGTTTGTATCCATTTGTATGATGTTGTTGTTGAGCTGTGATTGATATACTCTGATGATGTAATATATATACAGAGATATTTGATTTTGAGTAAAGATTATTTATTATCTATTATATTTTGTTCCGCTGCGATGGTTAAATTCTGTTGTTGTTTTCTATTTTCTTCTTCTACCTTTTCTTCTTCAACCCAAATGGTTCGTATTTCTGTACAACCTGAGTTGATTGTTGTAGAATAATGTTGACTCAAGGGGTACGGATTTGCGGGTCGTTACATCAACCCACCACTTGGCCATTTTTTTCCATTTTGATATCTCATTTCAACTTTGCCCTCTTTAAAATTGTTGCTTTTAATAATGCAATTTTAACAATACAATTTGATTTCATGTTTTCTATTTAAAAGAAATGATTAAAGATATAGTATTACATTGACAACATGCTCATAATTTTTTTCCAATGAAAGCTAGAAAATTAATAGTTAAGTAAAATTCTACATTACTTGTTACAATTTCTCAATTTAGATGTTTATCTTCTATTTGAAGTTGACATAATATAGTTTGACTTTTTTTTAATCTAAGAATAAAGTTTATTCTGGATTTATGATACAAGTTTAAAATCTAATTTCTTTTTAATTCTGAAGGCTTACTTTTAATAATTATTTTCATTGTTATATGTATTTTTATTCAGATATATATGTGTGTGTGTGTGTGTAAATTCGCAATTGTAGAATGGTTAACATAACCAATGAAAATAAGACAAGCATGGTTTCATATATTACAAAACCAATCACTAAATCCTCCCGAAACTGAATCCTCGATTACAGTCAGAACCACAATAAAACTCTCAAGCGGGGCCTAAGTTTTCTTCATTTGAATATTTTAACATATCAAAAATCAAGGGAAATATAATCGTATCGAACTATAGTAGTATTTCAATTCATTCTTAATTTATTCAAATTTTCTATAATTATTCCGCTTACAAATTTACTTCCTTTATTTTCTTGTCAAAATACAATTTATGAATTTTTGGTAGCTCATTATACCCAAATATATTCAATCAAAACAAAGCATTTAATATTCCAACATAATTCATCATAGAATCTCAACAATCACAACAGAGAATATTAAATAATTTAAATAAATGTTGAGAGACCCAGTTGGATCCCTCCAACCTGTTTTCCCTGCATCCACAGACGTTAGCACTATATAAATACCAATCCCAAAATATATCATACTATAGCACATCAATCAATTCAACCATCCAAAAAATTATTTAAATTTAATCATTTAAATTTAAATTTAACCGAGTGAGATTAACTCACCTTGATTTTAGCTTGCAATCCACTCTAGCCCGGCTTGATTCCTTCATGATATTGACCTTGTATAAACATTAATTTATTAATATTTGAAACAATTTGAATAGTTAATTTCCATTTGATAAATTTAATTAACTACAAATGATTTAATTTGAACAAGTAGTTAAGTTTCAAACTGATTTTCCTTTTTTTTTAAAAAAAATCTTTTAGTAACTAAAATATTTTAAATACGTTAGTAAACCAGTTAATCACCAACATACCCATTTTTTAGTAAACTAAAAGGTGTGCATATGTTATTTTATTTTCTAAATAATCTATATAGGTTTTTAAAATAAATCTAATTAATTTTTTTTAATAAACCTTTATATTCTGTTATTATATTTTCTATACATATACGTATGCTTAAAATCTGCAGATTGAAAACTAAATGGCAGACATCCTTTACTTTATTGTAAATTTATAAATTTTCCTCCTTTAAAAATCCAAATTTGTATACATACGTAGATATTAAATTCAGTAATATATATAAACCCAAAGCTAATACCTTCTGCCATCATGAAGCCATTGCTTCGTTCGAGAATGTTGCCACCACGCGAGCTCGCGACTCAGTTCACCAAACATCGCGACCATCGTACAAAGATATTGACTTTGGCCTGGCTTCAACTTCAATTACGAGCGCCAGACCCTCCGCGCTTCAACTGAATTTCCACGCTCGCAAGCAACGCGAACCCCAAATTCACAGCGTCGCCGAAGTCGAGTCGGACGCCCTAGTTCGCCGCCTCCCTTCCTTGCCTCGCGGTTACCCTCCGCGACCCTCGAAACCACTCGCGCCTCGATCCCACGATACCAAGGAGGCTCGGTTTCGAAGCTTCTATGATACGAGATTGTTGTTCCCAGTTTTTGAATGTGTTTTAATTCGGGAATTTTAGTTTAAGAGAGAAGGGTTTCGGTTCTTAAGAGATGAGGTTGCCATTATTTTGGATTTTATTTCAATGATTTTGAAATTGGAAATAAATGTCGGCCCCTTTTTTTTTATTATCCCGAGGAATGAAATGATTTATGAACGGGGAGGCTAAGGATATGAGGTGAGTAGTTGGCTTGCTTCAGAAGACAGAGGAGAATAGGTCGACAAAAGAAACGTAGGGCGAATGTGATTTGATTTGTGACATAATATATTATATTTAAATTAAAACAATAATTATTGTCTAGGCGCTTTTATCTCGTACGATCACACGATAATTCCGAAAGCTACGAAATTTTAAATCCGATAATAATACAATATTATGGATCCAACGGAAATGGCTTCCTCGAAATCCGAGACTGTGTCTCGGAAGGCTATTTTTAAATTCAATTTAAACGATATAAATTTCAAAACTGTACAAATCACTGTTAAATTCAGTTTTACAACTTCTATTATCTTCAGTGTTATCAATATAAATTTTACAAGCCTTTAAATTATTTTCGACAGGCTTAAACTCCAGATTCCACATTTTACCCAACTTCAAATTATTTAATTCAATAAATTTAGATATCAAATAAATAGTGATATCTGAATTCAAGTTAAAAATTAACTTTTAAATATTTAAAATCAATTAAATATTCCAATTTCAAATGCTTAAAAATTTCGGGTCGTTACATTCCTCCCCCCTTAAAAGAATTTCGTCCCCGAAATTACTAATTAGGAAGAATGGCCCAATACCCGTTTATTATTTTCCCATAACCAAGCAGTTTTATCAACTTGCCATACATATCTTTTATTAAAGACCAGCTATCATTCTTACAAACTTCCCAAATTCCCTTATAGTTTGCAAACAATCCTATTTGCCCAATCATTCAAGTTTTAAATTTAAAACCAAATTTTGAATTATCAAAGTTTTCTCAAAAAATTTCCAACTCCCTAAATTTCCGAAAATTTTTGCCAGCGTCTCCTCTGCGCGGCTAGCTCGGTACAACTACAAAAGGCCTCTACGGGATCCCAAATTCCAAAAGAAAACAAAAAGCCAAGTGGCTTGATCAAAATCCAATCAAATTTCATACTGAAATTTAAACACATACTTTTTTGTCGAGCAATTCAAATTTATCATCTGGTATAAAAACCCATTTTTATTTTCCTTCATAATACCTGTATATCCTGCTTAGCATTAATATCCAATCACAACATTCAAAATATTTTATTGACTTCCTTACCAATGTCAATATCTATTCATCCAAATATTAATCTTAGAATATATTTGTAATATCAATTTCCAATCAAGGATTCACATTCCTTTCTTAAGTTTAATATAAGCATTTTATATGCTTCTTTATTTCTTTTCACTTCACCACTTTAGTTTATATCTATTTCTATTCATATTGATTCTTTGATTTCTATCTGAATTCAATTTATCTTCAACTCTGTATATTTAATTTTATCTTCCATTTATAGCTGATTCATATCATTATTTTAAATTAGTTTCATTCACCACTTTATTTTAATTTCCAATTTTGAAATTGTTTTGTCGCTAACTAAAAATTTTCAAAAAAATTTCCAACTCCCAAAATTTTCGGAAAATTTTGGCGGAGTCTCCTTTGTACGGAGGAGCTTTTGCAATTTGACAAAAGATATAAATATGTATACATCGACCCACACGGTCGGAAAAACCAAAAACAGTTAATATTTCCTATTATTATTGCGTAGGCGTACCTTATTTAGCATTTATAAGCAAGCGGCTTATATTTTTAGCATTTAGCGCACCCAAAATCCAACCAAACGGCTTTCCGGTACCTGTACTTACTCAATTTAAACATATAAGTACTATATATAGGAAGTTTATAGCATTTCACTTAAATTTAAATAGCTAAAACATCGATCCTGTAACAAAGCATGTGATATACTGGCATAAACACATAAATTTCACATATAATGCATGTTATATAATTTCCATAAGCATATATAAGGTTCCGACACTTATTACAATTGGTTATGATCAATTCTCATACCATTCCATTCGGTTGAAGTGATTTACAACTTACTTGCTTTTATTTAATTCATTCTAAGCAAAACAAACTCATATTTATTCCAATTGATGCAAAAATCAATTTATCAAATTGCTATTGATTCATATAATTTTGCTTACTTCCGTTTGCGTCGAACGACCAATTTACTAATGTAATTCGATAATATTAATGTGAATAAATAATTACTTAAGCTTATAACCATTTAAATTGATTCTAACTCAATTTTCGCTTAACCCCATCCCATTTTAATTTATTCACAAACTTTCATTGCATTTCTTTCATATCCAAAATGTTTGATTCCAAACCATTTTATTATACTCGACAACCAATATATTAAATAACCATCTCATAATTTACTTAAGTTATTTATTTTCTTCAAACTATTCCACCCAATGACTTAAGTTTATTTTATTCAAAGCCGTTTTGCTATACTCGACAACATCACATGCTTCTATTAATTCAAACTTAAGTTAATTTACTTCAATTCACTACCATTTCATAAATTAAATTCATTCCCGTTTTAATTTATTCATATTCGAATTGGATTTATTTCCATCTCAAATCATTTTTATTTTAATCCAATTCCATACAACTCAAGCTTTATTTCCAAACTCTATTACCTATTCACAATCTTTGATTTGATTTTCTTTTGATCAAATCCCAACCATTTCACTAATTTATTCGATTAGTTTATTCTTTTATCCATTTTAAATTTTAATTTAAATTAACAATTCACTGTTGAATTTATTAATAATAAGGCCATTCAATTTATGCTTGAATTGGATTTGTTTATATTTCACACCATATCCATTTTAATCCAATTCAACTTTCATTCAACACCACTTCCAATTATAATCCCATACTTGATTTTCTTTTTCATTTATCTTGAAAAATCATTTTATTTTTTGGCAAAGCCAGCGGGGTTGAATGGACCCCTACCATAATTATTAATAACGATAAGAGAATTACAAGATATTACAACAAGGAAAACTCCAAAAACAAGGAGTCAACACAGAAGATAGGAATAAGTTATAAAGATCTAATAATAGAGAGGACCATTACATGTTTAGAGGTAGATTGCACTTTAAACACCCTAATGTTCCTCTCCATCCAAATGAAGTACATGGCCTTCTTAAAGATTCTTAGCAACAAGCATCCTCTTTCATTCTTCCATCTTGTAGACTTGAAAATATTGTACCATTCCATGGTGGAAATACGTACTGGCCTTTGAAACCCAAAATGAAGTAACAGCTTGTTCCAAATATGAAAAGAAAACTCACATTCAAAGAACAAGTATGACACGGTCTCAACTCCAGTACCACAAAATAAGCAGATATCACTTTGAATAATACCATAGGACTTAAGTTTATGTAAAGAAAGGATACCATTCTTCAGAACTTCCACATGAAAATGTTTCCCTTTGGCACAGAATGAGAGTCCCAAGTTCTGGAAGACCATATAAAGGGAGGATACTCATCAGTGGATTGAAGAGCAGCATACACAGTATGAAGAGTGTGGACCTTGTCATTCCAAGTAACATGATGATTGCTAACATTATATAGCTGATTCTGTGTATCATTCCAAGCAGCTCTAATTTTATATAGCTGATTGTATATCATTTTATTTAATTTCCTTGGGTTCAATCTTATTTTATATCCCAAGTTTGGATTTTTATCTCAAAGTACAATATTTTTATTCCGTCTTATTTATTCCCTTTTTAAATTTTTATAAACTACTCACTTATTAATATTCACTCTTCCCTATCTATTTACAATCAATTATATTCACATTTTACCTTTAACTAGGGATTATATTTTTTTTTCTCAGTGCTTTTCAATTCTTTTATAAGCTTCCGAAGTTTATTCATTCTAATTCAATACTTGCTTAATTTACATTCATTTGTTTGAGTAGAAATTTATTCCAGCCAATATTATCTAAAATTCGACTGAATTCATTTAAATTCAGTTTTATTCCATCTCAACTTTAGTTAAATCTAGTTACATATCATTCTTTGAATTTTCGTTAAGCAAAGATTTAATTCCATCTAATAACATTCATAACACAACTGACTTTTGATTCAGTTCAATCCAAATTTAATTCAATTTTATTTCTCAACATATGAGTTCAAAACTTATTTATTTACTTAAAAGCTTATATTGCTCATTTGAGTCATTTCATCTTATAACCAAAATTTCAAATCATATATATCACTTACTAGCGTAAGATATAAATTTTCATTTCACAATTATAATCATTTTACCTTTCAACTTTATATCAAATTTAATTCAATTTCAATTTCAATTTTATTTAATTTATCTCAAGTTAAGTTCAAATATATTTTCTTCACTTTCATTCGCTTAAGTTAAATTTTGATTCCCGGATTAAAAATTTCAATTTCTTCTTATTAATATCAACTTTACTTTATAAGTTCAATGGTTGATTCATTTATTCATTCACCAATTCATTTTCAACCAATAAATTTTATTTCCAAACATTAATTATTTTAGTCCATTTGAACTTATTCTGCACCTTATTTTACAAATTTAAATCAGGCATCATCTAATAATTTCATTTCATTTGCGTGCCATATAAATCCTTCAGTTATTTTCAAATTTTAAATCTTAAAACTTTGTTTTATTTAGTCCAACCTGACTATTTTTTTTTTCATTTCACATAATTTAACACAATTTAAATTTTAACTTCCAGTTTCCTCTTTACTTACTTACAAAGTTGAATTCTATTTCAACAAATTCCCATTTTACAAGTTATCAAACTTTTTATATGCCATAAACATTCTTAGTTAAAATTCCAAAGTTTAAACAATCTTTCAACATTTTAAATTCCCTTTGAAATGTTCTATATCCAAAATTCCTTGCATTTCTAAAAATCAAATTCATCCTTTGCAAACAATTCCAATTCAAAACAATTTAGTAGCAATTTCTCTCTTGGAAACTCGAAAATAAACATCGATGATCTACAGTCATCACCGAAATTATCTTCCAGCGGCCGAAAGAGTTCAATGCTTTTATCTATTTTAAAACCCTTCAAATATTTTTAAATTCCAAATCTCTCTAGATTTAAAATCTGATTCAAAAATATTTCTCAATATATATATTATCTTCCCAACTTTTGAGAATCATTTTCAACTTCAAAGGAACCTAAATTCCTAGATTTTCAAATTCCAAACTCTTCAAATTTATATTCAAACTTTACCGTGGAATTTTATTTTATTTTAATTATTAACCACATAATAATTTACATTTATAATTTATATTTACAAATTACATTTATATATGAATTTGTGTCTAGTTTTTAATTATGGTTTCAATATCTTATTTAATTATGAATCACATTTACAAATTCCATTAATTTATTAACTTACTCCTCAATCTTTGGTTATTATTTCAATTTCTTATTCAATTTTCATACAATAATGATAATAATTAAATATTATCACTTTGTACCATCCAAGCAACCATATATAATGATAACAATTTACGAAAAATTATTTCCTTTGTATACAAAATAATTCTGGGTAAAATTATTTCATTTACCCTATTTAAAACAATACCGTGTCGATTCACCTTGTTTAAGAGTTTGAAAATCCCTATCGATAACATGGCGTCCCATATATCGACCAGAATCCATAAACACTCAACCGATAAATCAACCCAATATAAAACAATTTTATATTCACTAACAAATACGCGCTCATATCTATTAATACTCTCAAACTCATTCTAGAGTACTACGGACTCTATTTAATGAGTAATTCCCGCCAAAGCCAAGGTTATCACCAACCTATGCTCTGATACCTAGTGTAACGACCTGCAAATCCATACCCCTTGAGTTAACACTATTCTACCTAAATCAACTCAAGTTGTACAGAAATACGAACCATTTGGGTTAAAGAAGAAGAGGTAGAAGAAGAAAATAGAAGACAACAACAGAATCTAACCATCGCAGCGGAATAAAATATAATAGATAATAAATGATCTTTACACAAAAACAAATATATGTGTTCATATATTACATCATCAGAGTACATCAATCACAACTCAACATCAATAACATACAACTGGATACACAACTAAACAACACAGTGGAATATATATATATATATATATATATAAACATGTACGGGAGTACGTATCGTCATCCAGCTCGTCTCCTGAACTCCACAGCATCTATCATGTATCCTATAATACTCGGTCTGACCCGAGCATTACAGTTAAATAACACCCGAGTCAGTCTGGAATACCAGCATGAGAAAATCGCACTCAATTGATTATTAAAGTTTCAAAAATCCTTTGAAAACAAAAGCATCTCGTAAGACCACGTCACAAATAAACATGTCGGGTTTTTATATTATGATAGCTAAAACACTTTTTATAAAAATCCTCTAATATTATAATAGGGTCTATATACAAGCACTTATAAAATAGCCGAAATTGTTACGTTCATTAAATTCTAGCTACTAGCCACAGAGTGGGCAATACAAACAAAACTCGTACAAGGCGCGTAGGGAAAATGGATTTCCAACTAATGACTAGGCACTGGGGTACCACCTGTCACAATAGGTGGCCAAGATCACAGTACCGAGGAGTACGCCCGCTCTCATGCAACACAAGACTGGGACTACCCCTTACTGGATAATCCCGAGTGAGATCACCCCACGGTTGGGATCAGCAACCGCACCACTAAGCCAAAATAAAAAGGGGCATCTAGACAGGGATGATCTCGCCCTGCTTGGGTGCTACCCACCTAGCATTGCTGCATAACCCCTGATTTTCAGTCATTCCCGGTTGATGAGGCTTGAGGCTAAGCATTACCTTTTTAGAACATATACCTTAGAATGCCCATCGTCCACTTGACGATGTTCCGAAAGCATTCATCCATACAAGTCCGTCCCGGGTTCGAACGGAACCGAAGGCACTATTCCTACTACATCCATTTTGGAAATATCCTCAGGATTAGTAGCGACTAGCCCTTGCATTTCAATGCTCCATCTTCGAATCCAAACTCGTTTTCCACGAAAACGTACAAACCGGATTGAAGTAGTTTTCGAGAAATAAATCTCGATCCCGGTCTCTTCGAAACGATCAACGCATTTGTCCAATATTGATAGTCGGTGATTTAACTATCAATTAATATTTTCAACAACCATCAAACAATGAATAATTTCCCAAATTAATTATTTATTTCAAAATACCTTCACAAGATATATTTTCACTTTCAAACTCTTTTGAAAACAGTTTTCAAACTATCTTCCTTCCTCAGAATAAATTCCAAATATTTCAATTTCCACTGGAATCACCAAGCACAAAACTTTAGATTTTTTTTAAATAATTAAATCGCTTACTTTGAAATATACTTTAAAACATTTAAGTTAAAAACTACTTCAATAATTGGGTTAAAATACATACTATATAAATATTTGAAAATATGGTTACTTTATAAAATATAAAACTAGGTTTTCACTTTTAAAACAAATTACTAAGTCACCTTTAAGTAATTACTAAGATAATAGATTTGAAAAATATTTATTTTAGAATTTAAGCATTTAGAAATAATAAATTCCTAAAACATACTTTTTAAAACAACATTAAAACTTTTATCTTATTTTTTTTTAATTTATTTTGAAACGTACTTGGCCATCCAAAGAAATATACTTCTCTTCACATTCTTCTTTAAATTTCCAATTCAAACACTTGAATCAATTTCCAAATTTATTTCAGATTTACTTCATTTATACCAAACTCCATTAATTTCAGATTTTATTCCTTAATTATGATTTAAAATATTTTTAACTGAAAATACAAATTTTAGATTTCTCAAATTACTTCTTAACCCTTTTACAATAAATTTAAACTTTGAATTTTAAAATAATTCTTTGATTCATTTAATTAATATAACTTAAGTTTACAATTCATTACTTTCTATTTTATTCGAAAATTCTTTTTTCTTCTTTTCATACTCGAAGTTATTTATTACTATTTTCATATTACTTCTATCTCTTTTCAATTCATTCTTAATTTATTCAGATTTTCTATAATTATTTCGCTTACAAATTTACTTCCTTTATTTTCTTGTCAAAATCCAATTTATAAATTTTTGGTAGCTCATTATACCCAAATATATTCAATCAGACCAAAGCATTTAATATTCCAACATAATTCATCATAGAATCTCAACAATCACAATAGAGAGTATTAAATAATTTAAATAAATGTTGAGGGACCCAGTTGGATCCCTCCAACCTGTTTTCCCTGCATTCACAGACGTTAGCACAATATAAATACCAATCCTAAAATATACCATACTATAGCACATCAATCAATTCAACCATCCAAACAATTATTTAAATTTAATCATTTAAATTTAATCATTTAAATTCAAATTTAACTAAGTGAGATTAACTCACCTTTGATTTTAGCTTGCAATCCACTCTAGCCCGGCTTGATTCCTTCATGATATTGACCTTGTATAAACATTAATTTATTAATATTTGAAACAATTTGAATAGTTAATTTCCATTTGATAAATTTAATTAACTACAAATGATTTAATTTGAACAAGTAGTTAAGTTTCAAACTGATTTTCCTTTTTTTTTAAAAAATCTTTTAGTAACTAAAATATTTTAAATACGTTAGTGAACCGGTTAATCACCAACATACCCATTTTTTAGTAAACTAAAAGGTGTATATATATTATTTTATTTTCTAAATAATCTATATGGGTTTTTAAAATAAATCTAATTAAAAAAAATTCTAATAAACCTTTATATTCTGTTATCATAATTTCTGTACATATAAGTAAGCTTAAAATCTGCAGATTGAAAACTAAATGGTAGACATCCTTTACTTTACTGTAAATTTATAAATTTTCTTCCTTTAAAAATTCAAATTTGTATACATACGTAGATATTAAATTCAAGTGCAAGGCTTGAGGCCAGAATTTCATGAGAAGATGACGGCGCATTTGAAAGGATCTTTTGTTGAGTTAATTGATATGGCACTGAGATATAAGGATTTGATGAACAAGAAATCAGTAGCACCAGTAGCAGCATCGAGAGGGAATTTCGCTAATCCAAATAAGAGGAAGTTCAATCCTAATTGGAGGAAGTAGAACAAGAAGAAGCCTGGAAATAACAACGGACCTCGCAAATGCTATATATGTCAACAAGAAGGTCACTTGGCGAATAAGTGTCCTAGGAAAGGATTTCAGCAACAGCAGCAGCAACCGCATTATAGTGGACCGGGTTCGAGTTTGGTTCAGAAATCTCTATGCTTCAATTGCCACCAACCAGGTCATATGATTAAGGATTGCCCGCTACTTCATAAAACTCAGTAGAATAAGGTAATTTCTTTGAAAGGTGCACCATCTACTTCATCTAAAAGCAAGGGAGTATTGGAAGGTACATTACTTTTAGATGGCAAGTATATTAAAGTTTTATTTGCTTCGGGTGCTTCTTTGAGTTTTATTTCTCTGGAATCTGGAGAGAAGTTCTTTCTTACCCCTAGTACTGTAGATTGTCCCATCTTTGTATCTAATCATATAGGAGGGGTGACCAAATTAGATATGATCTATAAGGACTAGAAGATTTCCTATTTATCCCATAGTTTTTCTTGTAACCTTTATGTGTTGAATTTTAAGGGATTTGATCTTATATTGGGAATGGATTGGCTTGATAAGTATAAAGCTATCCTGAATTGTGATGAGAGAACAGTTTCGCTGGAAACCGATCTGGGTAGGATTGCTAGAGCGACGTGTGATAATTCTGGAATTCACTTGAGTGGTCTTTTACATGGAGTTGAGACTTCTCAAGAGAAGGTTGAAGATATCGATGTGGTCCAAGATTTCCCTGACATATTCAAGGAAGTCAAATGTTTGCCTCCACATTGAGAGATAGAGTTTCGCATTGATTTAGTTCCAGGAGCAGTACCAGTGATTCAGCCTAGTAGGAGGATGACTCATAGGGAGAGGGAGGAGTTAGTTAAGCAAACTCAGGATCTTTTGGAGAAGGGATTGATTAGGCCCAGTTTTTCTTGTTGGGGTTCTGCTGCGGTGTTTGTCACCAAGTCGGATAGATCGCTAAGTTTCTGTGTAGATTATAGAGAATTGAACAAACTGACCATTCGAAATAAATATCCTCTTCCTCGTATTGATGATCTGTTTGACCAGTTGCATGGAGCTTCTGTCTTTTCTCAACTGGATTTATGTTCAGGTTTCCATCAGTTAAGGGTAGTTGAAGACAGTATTCCCTTGATTACATTTAGGGGGCCAAATTGTTTCTATGAGTGGTTGGTTATGCCTTTCGGGTTAACCAACGCTCCTGCCTACTTTGTTGACCTGATGAATCGAGTCTTTCGGGATGTATTGAATAAGTTTGTTCTGGTATTCATTGATGATATTCTGGTCTACTCTAAGTCTGAAGAAGAGCACAAGCAGCATTTGAGAACTGTGTTGGAGACACTGAGGAGGCATGTTTTGAAGGCGAAATTCTCTAAGTGTCATTTTTGAAAATCAGAAGTCGAATTTTTGGGGCACGTTGTTTCTGGAGAAGGTTTCTTTGTAGATCCAGAAAAGGTTGAGATTATTCTGGAATGGAAGCAACCGCGGACACCGATTAAAGTTCGTAGTTTTCTGGGATTGGCTGGCTACTACAGAAAGTTTATCAAGGACTATTCCAAGATTTCTTCGCATCTGACCAAGATGACAAGAAAAGGAGCTAAATTCAAATGGACACCCCAGTGTGAGGAGGCTTTTTAGGAGTTAAAGACAAGGCTAACCAGTGCACCTGTGCTAGCTATTCCGGATGGAAAGAGCAAATTTGAGGTTTATACAGATGCTTGTATAGTTGGACTGGGAACAGTTTTGATGTAAAATGGTAGAGTTATTGCATATGCGAGTCGGCAATTAAAGCCACATGAGAGGAACTACGCTACGCACGATCTTGAGTTATTAGCCATTGTTTTTGCTTCCAATATCTTGAGGCGCTATCTCTTGGGAGAGAAGTACGAGTTATTCATGGATCACTAACCGTTGAAATATCTTTTCTCTCAAAAGGATCTTAATCTGAGGCAGTAGCGATGGGTCGAGTTTCTGGCATCATATGATTTGGATATCCTGTACACCCCAGCGAAGGCGAATGTTGTAGCAGATGCTCTTAGCAGGAATGCAGTTCTGTCTCTTTTGGAAGTGGTTCCATCTCTTATTGAAAGGATTTCGAGCATGCAAGAATATGATAAAATGTTGATAAGAATCATCAGAAGAGTTAGGAAGGGTCAATGTTCAAGTTTTGAGGTTGATGACCAAGGAACATTGAGGATTAACGGAAGGATTTGTGTTCCGAATGATAGGGATCTGAGGCAGGAGGTGTTGAGAGTCATCGTTCCAAATTGAACATGCACCCAGGAATATCTAAGATGTATAAGGATATGAAGAAAGTCTTTTGGTGGAAGGGCATGAAGGAAGATGTAGCTGCTTTCGTTAATAGTTGTGTCATCTGCCAACAAGTTAAAGGAGATCAGCAGAAGTCAGTCAGATTATTGCAGCCTTTGGAATTTCCAGAATGAAAGTGGAAGATGATTTCGATGGATTTCATCGACGGTTTGCCCAGAACCAAGAAAGGAAACGAAGGAATATGGGTGATTGTGGATCGTTTAACTAAAAGCGCTCATTTTATACCAGTTAAGGAAACTCGTACTGCAGCTTCTCTGGCAGAGATTTTCTTGAGGGAGATAATCTGATTGCATGGTGTTCCTGTTAGTATAGTAAGTGATCGAGATCTTATCTTCACCAGCAAATTTTGGAAGGCTCCGCAATCAGGTACGGGAACGAGTTTGAGATTGAGTACAACCTATCATCCTCAGATAGACGGACAGATGGAGAGGCTTAATTGTATTCTAGAGGATATGCTGCGAGCTTGTGTTTTGGATTTTGGTTGATCGTGGGAAGACCATCTTTATCTAGTGGAATTCTCCTATAATAATAGTTATCAGGCGAGTATTAAGATGGCTCCTTATGAAGCTTTATATGGAAGACCGTGTAGATCCCCATCCTATTGGATAGAGTCGAGAGATCGTCTTGTGCTTGGACCAGATTTGATTCGTGAAGCTTCTACGAAAGTTGAGCTTATCAAGAAGAGAATGAAAGCTTCTCAGGACCGTCAAAAGAAGTGTGCAGATAAAAGGCGAAGACAATTGGAATTTTAGATTGGAGATTTAGTCTTTGTCAAAGTTTCCCCGATCAAAGGAGCTATTAGATTCGAAAAGACGGGAAAACTTTCCCCGAGATATATAGGACCATTCCGAGTATTGGAAAGGATTGGTGTTGTAACTTACAGAATTGAATTTCCAGAACGGGTGTTTGGAATTCATAATGTATTTCATGTATCCCATCTAAGGAAGTTTGTCCATGACCCATCACTGGTTGTAGAACCAGTAATCCAGAAAGAATTAGAGGTCGAGCCAAACTTGACTGTGGTCAGGAACCCTGTTCGGATTGTTGATCAAGATGAGAGGCAACTCAGGAGTAAAGTAGTGAAGCTTATCAAAGTGCAGTGGAGTGAGGATACCAGAGATTGTACCTGGGAAACTTTGGATATCTTTAGGAAAGCCTATCCGGATTTGTGTCTGGATGACTAGTGATGTTTGTTAGGATAAACTGTTTGGTTGTTTGCTAATGTATGAATGATATGTATGCTTGGATTGTTGATATAAAAGCTTTTGAATTAACTTTTGTTTTAAATTTCGGGGACGAAATTCTTTTAAGGGGGAGGAATGTAACGACCCGGTATTTTGGTAATATTATTTTAATCTGATTTATTAAAATACAACTCATCATTTGAAAAAAACAAAATAAATAATAAATAAGATTTTTAGCCCTTACCATTTATGTGTGTGTGTGTGTGCGTGCGTGTCTTTTGGAAGAAATTTATGATTTGAAAATTTAAAATGAAGACTTTCAAAAATATTTACAATAAAATCTACCTTATTCGATTTAATTAATGCTCTACATTATTAATATTTAATCTAAATATATGCATATAAATGTAATATAGATAATAATGTTTAAAATAAAATCAATCCTATCAATATTAAATATAAGTATAAAATAAAATATATGTTATAAATTAAATGTTTGATAGTTAAACTTTAAATAGAAATAAAAAATAAGGATTTATGTTAGTAATAAATTATACGGTTATATGGACACATCAGATAATTCTATAAATATATAAACTTTTGAAATAAATGTAGATATGTATGTGAATTATGCAAAACAAGAGAATAATAAAACAAAAATATCTACATACAAAAATTAAAAAAAGGGAAGAGGCTGTAAGCTTATAGGGAAACATGGCATTTAATACTATCATCTCAGCACCAAAATAAAGGCATTTCAAATGTGTAAATATCATTTCATTTTCAAAAAAAAAAAATCTTTGACCAAAGTATTGAAAACAAAGAAAAGCTTGTACCAGAAGCCTACCCCTGTAAAACTGTTTCTATATATACATCCTTTTATTCTAGTTCGTTCATAACACAACAAATCAGGAAAAGAAGAAAAATAAACATCATTATTTTTACAAACTCAAACATCAATCAACAACAAAACAGGAAGGTTTAAGGGAAAATCAAATTGCAACCTTCAAAACAAAAGTTGCACTCTGTACAAACACTTTTCAGGTGAGTAAACAAAAATTTTAAAGACTTAAGTTTAATTAAATCTGTGTATATGATTCATTGATAATAATATGCTTGCATATGTATTTTGTTTATATAGCTCTGTGTTTATATACGAGTGTTCTGTGTAAATTTATTTTACCTGTCTTCTCTGTTTTTAGTTTCAGAATTGAATAGTTAATCAAAATACAAAATATCTTCATCTAATCATTTATAGGCTTACAGTTTAAAACAAAATAAGTTGTTTAAACATAGATCAAGCTATAAAAATTTGTTTTAGACGTGTTGGAGAAATATTTACAGAGCAACAAATAATTTTATGTTGAATTCGAGTATTGTAAATTACTAATTCAATTATATAGCTTGAATCTACATACAAAAATAAGATATTTAAAACAAAAATGGAAATTTTTAGTTAAGAATACTAGGAGCAGTTCATAGATGAATTGGAAATGCATTTTGATCAATTTCTAGTGGCCGAAGAATTGTTGGATGTTGAAATTCTGCACGAAGCTAGCTTGGCCATCGAGGAAGTTAGGAAAATTGTTAGATAAATTTTCTATTGCAAGAATTGAGGGAACGAGGCGAATTTAGGGTTTATGCTCGAGTTTTGGAAGTGGTCAAAAGCGAGGTGATTTCATCACCTCTTATTGATCGAGTTGTACGAAATTGAGGGGAAGAGTAGAATGGAGTATCGGCGAGATGAGGCCGGAGTTGTATTTCCTCTGATGGTCGGCGTGAATTGGACGAGGCGGTTTTGGATGAAGGTGTATGTTCGAGTTTCGAACTGGAAACTCGATTTTCAATTGGGTGTTGTTGGCATCGAGTCGTCCATGGAGATCGAGTGTCGCGACATTGTGTGACTTGCCGGAGGGATCGCAGTTCATCAGAAGGTTGTTGAAGTGTCGTGCACGTGCACGGCAACGAATAGCTGTCAGGAAGTTGATGGTGAACGACTCGAGTTGATGCTCGAGAAAAATGCGAGGTGGCTTCGAGATGGAACCTGGGTGCGTGAACGTGCTTGCGTGTTATTGGAGTTTTAAACTTAAGCTTAACTGGAATAAAATAGGAGAAGAAAGTATGTGGAGAAGAAGAGGGGACTCAGGGAAAGTAAGAAGAAACTCGAGTGTTTACTCGAGTAAACCGGAATCTTAGTCGGGTTTGATTCCCAAACCTGCAATATAATAATAGTAAGTTAAGCAAACTATTTAAACAATTTTAAGTAGTGATGACTAATTAATGTTTGACAATTTTAAGTTAAGACTTTATTACAAGTTTTAATTAATTAGGTAAATACTTAAAAACATGTTTTTAAAATCCAATTAGTGCTTTAATTAAGTAGTTAATGTAAGGTAAGTTTTAAATTTAATTAAAATTAAAGCTTTTAAGTTAGTAATAATTTGATTTCAAAGTTATTAAGGAAGATTTTAAAATGTTAAATAAGATGAATTATTATTAACTAATTGTTTGAAAGGGTAATTAAGAATGATTAATTAATTAATAATTATAATTAACTAAGTAATTAGGGATTTATCAATTTGTAATTAAAGATTAGCAATTAATAATTAAGTGTCTAATTAATTTATAATTAAGAATTGCTAATTAGATAATTAAAGTTAATTAATAAATAAATAGTAGTTAACTAATTAAGTAATTAATTAAGGATTAATGATTAATTAATTAGTAATTAATGATTAATTAATTAAGAAATGAGAATTAAGGAGTAATGAATTGAGTAATTAAGGTTTAATAAATTGATTTAGAAGTAATTAATTAATTAAATAATTTGAAATGGAATAATTAATCAATTGATGATTAATTTAGTAGGATTAGTGATTAATCCATAAGTAATTAAATTAATCCAAGATAATTAAATTAATTATACCATGGATTAATAATCCCTGTTTAGATGATTGTATAAGTAGAATATCTGAATATGTGGTATCTATTTGGTGATATTCTGTGATACTCTGTGATATGCTTTGATATATCTATGATGTTTGAGTATGATTTTTCTGTGATAAATGCTATGTGAATTCAAGGTATTGAATTAAATTGTTTAAACTATTAAACAACTTGACCTTTAAAATGGCGTTTGGATTTCGATGAGACCGGGATCGGGTGTCAATTTTATTATCCGAAAACCACATCGATCCAAATTAAAAGTTAGGCCGTGGCATCTCAAGTGAAGATCGAGATGGTGTTTCAAAGTGCAAGGGTTATTGTCGTTAACTCTGAGGGTGATTCCAAAACGAGTGTAACGAGATAATGCCTTCGGTTTCGTTCGAACCCGGAACGAACTTGTATGGATTGAATGCTTTCAGAACATCGTCAAGTGGACGATGAGCATTCTAAGAGGTATGTTCTATAAAGATAATCGTAGCCTCAAGCCTCATCAACCGGAAATGGCTAAAACAGGGAAGATGCAGCAAGGTTAGGTGGGTAGCACCCAAGCAGGACGAGATATACCTCTGTCTAGATGTTCCTTTATTTCGGCTGTGTAGGCAGCTGTTTGGCCACAACTGCGGTGTTGTCTTGTTTGGAACTTTTCAGTAATGAATGATTTCGACCTTGTGTTGTTGGGGTTGGAAGTGATCCTCGGTACGGCGATCTAGGCCCTGTACTGTGACGGGCAGTACCCCAGTAGCCCTGCCATTGATGGAAACCCATTTTCCCTGCAAGACCTTATGGTTTTGATTGTATTACCCACTTTTGTGGCTAGTAGTTGGAATTTAATGAATGTAACAATTTCAGCTATTTTCTATTTACTTGAAAACCCTAGACACTATTATAATATCACCGGATTTCCTATCAAATGTTTTGCTTAGCGTAAGGTAAAAACTTACCCGTGTTTATGTGTGGGAAGTCTTACGTGATACCTTTATTTTCGAATGATTTTAAAAGTTAAGCAACTTTAACCCATTTACTCACACCAGACTCATGTCTGACCGGAGTTTATTTCTGTTTTTCATAAACTCTTGGGTACTCAAATTTTTATGAGTAGTCAAGTGATAGGTTTTGGATTGTTGAGTTCTGGAGAAGCTTGGAGCAGGAGTCCAGACGTATCTATCTATTTCGTCTGCCTTGTAGTTGATGTATGTTGTATTTTGGGATGGATGTAATGACAGATATATATATATATATATATATATATATATATATGACTGTCTTATTGTATGATGTTGTGTAACTCTGATATATGTAAAACTATGTAATAGTTACGTGATGTATTATATTTTGTTCCGTTCCGTTGTGAGATTATGATGTTGTTATTCTTTCTTTCTATATTTTCTATTTCTATCTCTTTCTTTTCTTATTGATGATACGTCTTTCTGCGGTTAGAAAGGCAGGTCGTCACAGAATCATTATTACTTCAAGCTTCGTTTTGAGGCGTTGACAAGTTTTCTTGTTAACATTATGTAATTAAAATAGCAAGTTAAATGAAGGTAAGTATTATAAACAAGAAAGTGTTTTATAAAAATGTGTTAATGTGTAATTTTGATTGTTTTTATCGTATATTGCATTCATTGCAGTGCAACCTACTTATCATCGTTTCAACTCATTGCATAACTACACGCAAGATGCATAATGATTTTACATTGTATGTATTTTGCTAAAAATATTTACTATATTTCTGAGAAAAATATATTTCATTTTTTAAATGGTATTAACATACTAGATGTTAAAACATCACAATTGTACAATGTTGTTTATTGCATTGTACCTTGCATTTAAAACACTAAATGTAACTTTAATCACCGTTGTTGCACTTAATTTAAGGATTTCGAACTTGGGTTTATATTTTGGATTATTGCTTTACATTCCATATCCTATTGGAATCACAGTGCTTTCAGTAAATTACGGGAGTCTTTTAGCAGTCCTAGCTGATGCAATAAGAGCAAAGAACCTAGGAAGGAGCAAGTAAGATTTTTATCCCTAATGACACTAGTGTAAACATTGGCAGCGGAGTGGGCTCTGGATGGGGTGGTGCGGTTGAGCCAGAGTGGACTCAATAGAAGACCTATGTTTCTGGGCGCACGCGTAAAGGCATGACTAGTTTCACGAATCTCACTGTAATGACCATGGTAAACTTCTCATTGTACCCGAACGAAGGTCTGATTTAAACGACCAGATGCAACCTGACTCACAAAAAGCTCTATAGAGAACGCTTGCTACGTCACACAAGTTTTGTGTTGTGATGAATTTATATGTGGTTTTATTATTGTAATTTTGGAGGTTTAATTTATGATAAAAAGTTATGGAATAGTTTTACTAGCTTCAATAAATAATGAGGATGTTTTACAAAAGGATCACTTTTACTAACTTTGTGATGCGACGTAGCTATAAACAGGAATGTTAAGGTAATAACAAATTCATCATTATTATACTTACCAAGTAATTGCTAATCAATATTGAGTTGCATTGGTATACCACTGCATCGATTCGGTAATTCTAAATTTACCATCACCAACAGTTTAGTAGTAAGAAATGTCAAACCAGGAGTAATAGTAAATTTACCTATCATATTAATATTTTTTTTTACTACATTATTAATCGTAACCATGGACACTCCTAACAATTTACTAAATTTTAAAAAGATGTTTGTAGTTTTATTGTGATGATTTTACATTTAGCTTCAAAATTTGAGGTTAAGAAAGTTATTCTTTGACATTGTTGTAAAACTTTTGTGATGAACCAAAGAAATTCTTTATTAATTAGAATAAATCAAATTGTTAATGTACGCACTACGAAACTTCAACAATAAAATATTTACTTTTTCTATCGTTATCAAAGTCTTAATATAGAAAAATTATAATATTTTTGTGTATTTGATATACAGGGCACTGCCCAGTACAAATTTAGCAATTTCCTTCAAATTACAAAAGGAAACTTGAAAAACTGGAATAAACTCAGAAACAAAAATAATGTCTCCCATTTTAGGGAAGAGTGCAAGCTTAGGCAGAATCTCTTGGATCATGATTGCTCAGACGGTGATAATGTCAACAAATTTTTTGAAGCTCAGCAAAACCTTATTATGTCCCTTCAAGTGCAATCTATGAATTTGAAACAGAAAGCTAAAGTAGATTGGCTGACCCAAGGTGATGAAGCTACTAAATTTTTTTATGCTAAGATGTCTAGCAGAAAATTTAGAAATGATATAGGTATAATTATTGATGCTAGGGGTAATGTTATCAATGAAGAATCTTTCATTGAAAATGAAGCTATTAATTATTTTACTAATCTCTACAATTCTAATAGCTGTAATAAGAATTTTCCTACTATTGAATCCAAATATATTTTGAACTCTAATAGTCAAGACATTCTTCTTGCTCCTATATGCTTAGAGGAAATTAAAAACATTATCTTTCGATCTAATAATGATAAAAGTCCTGGCCCTGATGGGTTTGGTGCAAAATTCTATAAAACTCACTGGGAAGAAATAAAATGTTTTCTCTTTGATTCTATCTCTGAGTTCTTTAGAACTGGCAAGCTCTTAAAAAAATTTAATCACACTTTTATTACCTTAATTCCAAAAGTTCAAATTCCAAATAGTTCGGATGATTACAGACCCATTGCTTGTTGCAACTTTATTTATAAAATAATTGCTAATATTTTATGTAACAGAATCAAAAAAAAATTAAAATTCTTAATTTCTGAAAATCAATGCGCTTTCATTCCTGGCAGGCTTATTGTGGAAAATACACTCCTTGCTCATGAGCTTATTAGAAACTTTAATAATAAAAACTGCAATCTTATGTGTGTCAAGATTGATTTGCACAAAGCCTTTGATAAAATTAATAGGCACTTCATTATTTATATGATGCATCAAATGGGTTTTGATAAAAAAAATTGCTCTCTCATACAAGAATGCATCACTAATGTTTCTTACTCAGTTCTGCTTAATGGTTCTCCTAAGGGTTTTATTCATAACAATAGGGGAATAAGGCAAGGGGATCCACTGTCTCCCTACTTATTCACTATCGCTATGGAATACTTTTCTATCCTTATGGAAACTGAATTTATCAAGGGTAATATTAAACCAATTAATAGAATTAAACCGGTCATTACTCATTTGTTATATGCTGATGATCTTCTCTTATTTTTACATGCAGATTCCAATAGTGCTAAATCCATTTCAAAGATTTTTATAAATATGGATGTACATGCTGGTCTGAAAGTCAATAATTTTAAAAGTAAAATTTATTTCAGTAAAGGATGCAACAATAAAACTGAAATTCTTAACATCCTTAAATTTAAAGAGGGCAATCTTCCAGTTAATACTTGGGATTGCCTTTGAGTGTAAATCAAATCAATGACACAGATTGCACTAGACTGTTGGACACAATTCAAAATAAATTTGATGGTTGGGCTTGTAAGCTTCTGTCTCTAGTAGGTAGGGTAGAATTAACGCATACTGTCATCATTGCAATCATTTTGTACTGGATTCAAGCCCATAACATCCCAGTTAAATCCATTCATAAATTAGAAAAAGCATGTGCTAATTTTATTTGGAAAGGAAAACAGCATAAAATAGCATGGGATAAGGTCTGCAAACCAAAGAAATTTGGGGGTTTAGGCCTTAGGAATATTAATGATCTGAGTGAAGTTTGCAAGCTTAAACTTTTTTGGAAATTTATTAATGGCAACTCACTCTGGGCTGGATGGATGAAAGCTAAATATCTTAAAAATAAAAACTTTTGGACTGCAAAATCTGAAAATCATTACTCTTTCTCTTGGAAAAATATTTTGAGTTGCAGGGAGGTAGGTCTAAAACTTCTGGATAGAAAATTCAAGGATGGGAATCAAACCAGTTTATGGTTTGACCCTTGGATTCATAGGAAATCTTTGATTAGTCTTTTGGGTTGGGATAGTCTGCTTTGCTTTGGTGGATCTTTTGACAAAGTTAGTACCATTATTCAAAACAATTTTTGGAATACTTCTAATCATCCTGCTGCCTCTATCTTTAATGAAGCCATTAATAAAATTACTATTAACCCCAATCTGCCCAATGATACTTGGGATTGGAGACTTTCAAAAAAAAAGGGTACTTTTCTTTTAAAAAAACTTGGGAATTTATTCGTGGTCAAGAAAGTGAAGTAGATTGGTACAATGTTATTTGGAATAAATCAAATTGTCCAAAAATGTTGCACTGTGCCTTCTTTGCTATTATTAATAGATTACCTACTAGAGACAGATGCTTGAAATGGAATAAAAATGAAGATTCAATTTGTTTACTGTGCAAACAGAAAGCTGAAAGCATAAATCATTTATTTTTCGATTGTATTTTCTCAAAACATATTTGGTTCATAGCCAAATCAAAACTCAAAATTAATCAGCATCAGGCTGTTCAAAGCATCAGAGAAAGCATCAAATACATTCAGGATAATTTTAAGGAAAATGCAAAGGAATTCAAAAATGCTAGCATCATTCTCACAACAACCATTTTTCACATTTGAAAAGAAAGAAATCAAAGACTTCATACCCAAAAGGAGACTGAAAGCATTCAATTATGGAAAAAAATTGATATGGAGAGTCAAATCCTCCTCAAAAAATTTGAAATCAGGCAAAAATACTCTGATAATCTCAATCAAAAGCTCTGGAAACCAGATTGCTATGAATCAGAGTTCGAAAATTTCTTACAAAATGGGAATTAAGACTCTGCCTTTCCTGGTGGCAAGATTCTTCATCACAGTGGTTATCACTGGATGAAGAAATTCAGTAGCCACAGTAGTTCCAAATCGGAGCTTGCGCATATTGATGGCAGCCACCTCTACCATCAAACCAATCCCTTCAACAATCAGGAAAAGGGAAGTAAATTTACTAATTATAAAGATATTCACAATTATAATAACATACATTCTGATGGTTCTTTTTACTTGCCTGGTAGGGGCGGAGGCTACCGCACTCTCAAGCGCAAGACAAATTCCGATCACTTCCTGCATAAAGACAGGATTTTGCATTTGGATATGAGTAACCAGAGAATCACATCTGATTGTCTTGATAATATTCATCACTTATCTGTTTTGGACAAGGGCGACTTCAGCAAGCATGATGAGCTCATTGCTAGAGATCTCTCATATAATAGAGATCTGAATTCAACTGAGCTTCTCATCGCTAATAATAATCATTTGAAGCATGGAACCTTAGCTCAGCAACCTTCCTCTCGTATTTCAAATTGTGACTTTCTCTCCATCAATGGAGGCGGTGAACCTAAAGCTGATAACAATACTTTTATCTGCAAGGGAAGTGAACACAATTCTAATAGCAATTACATTAAAAATCCTTACTATTTAACGAATATTGATTCTGGGTTTTTACCTGATACAGCTTGAAGGAGAGACCGCACGTCCAATAACATTCTCACGGATATTATGTTGTTGTCCAAGGATGAATACATCAAATCGAATATCAGCGACATCAATAGTGATAGTATTTTTTACAAAAGCATGCTAAACAACAAAATTTATCACATATCTTACGGAGCAAAGGGGAAAGCAGCGGGATTGCAGATGAACTTGCCCAATCTGATAATAACCTTTCCAATTGCTGCTATTCATCAGTTAAACTGGTAAATAACAACGCTATTTTGAAGAAAAGTGAGGATTTGGAGAAAAGTAGCAAGCTTTGGAAGAGAGTGAAGCCTTTCATCTCCGTCTCTCATTTTCACAACGGAAAGCTTCAAAATTGCAGCGCAATCGAAGACAATAGTGAGATCGTGAAGCTTTGGAAACCTCCATGAGGTGTTCGCTTTTGTATTGGGAGGTGAAGATTGATTCCGTCGCCATTGTTGTTCAAAGAGTCAACTGTGTTGAGTTTTGTTTTATGTCGGCTGCCCTGTTTAGGGTTTTCTTTATTTGTTGTTTTGTTTTCGGGTAATTTGTTTTCTTACCCGGTTTTATGTACTTGGGCTGGGCCCGTTTATCCAATTTCAAAAAAAAAAAAAGTGGCATATTTGTAAACCAAGTCATGTTTAAGCTTTACATCCACCATAATGGTTGTTAAATGTCTTGCTAGGCTCTATATAAAGTCTAGCTTACTTTTGCTTGGCTACGCCATCCGCCTTTTTTGCATTTCAACTTGAGCTCATTTATTTTTCAATATCTATGATGGTCGGAATTTATTATTTTTTTGCACATATGATCAATATTTTATCAATTGCATCTCTACAAAAATGAAACGAACAAATATCGAAAAATAGAAAGGACAAACCAACAAGTCAAAACAACATAAAAGACTGAAAATTGTGAACTATAAACCAATAAACATAGGGTGCGATCGCAAACAATTTGTACCTCGATTTTCAACACATCAAAAATTGAAAGCGACGCAGGTGTGCTCATTGCCTCGTTCCATTTACGATGGAATTTGACCAAGAACGAAGCAACGAACACCAACCCTAATATTAAAATATTAACATTTTAAAATGATAATTAAATAATTAAGATTTAAAAGAAACAACAATAATAAAAGCATAAGAACACAAATATTTGCAATTTGTAAAATATCTATTGTAAAAATGATAACAAGACTATCGAACATATTTCTGTAAAAGTTGAACAATATTAAATGTACTAGTTTCTGGTTTACTGTATCTGCATTTTACATAGGAACCAGCAACATTTATTCAAGCATACATTTTAAAAACATACATGCAAATTAAATAAAAACAATCCTATCATTTTCACGTCTGCAATTGTCTTCCCTCTCTTTCATGCTCCTTTCCCTTCATGCATCCTAAAGTTGTGACAATCTTAACCAAATAATAAATAAAACATGTACATTCGGGTGCTGAATCTTAAAACCCACAAGCAGTCTGATTTGACAAAAGAAATACTGGATAATTAAACACGAGAACCCAACCCCACCCCGAACTGAACGTTTCATTGTTATTCAAATAGTAAACCCTTACAGCAGTTTATAACAGGAAAACGAAATAAAATAATTATAACTGGTTCTAGCCGAAAGATGCAACATCTTTTTCTCTTTTCTATTTGGTAGATAAACAATCAGAACTTCCTGGAGTAGCTCAACTTCAGTTCTGAATTCTAAAATTCAAAATATCACTATTTCCAAAACACTGGTTCTAGCCTCTATCATATTATCAACTCTAAGAATCAGACACAGCATTATCTTTCAACTCTGAGTCTAATGCAGCAACCTCACTAACATTACAAACATGGCCAGCTTCCTTTGACGTATCATTGATTTCTGTATCTAACGAAGCAACATTTTTGACAGCATCACTGGTTTCCTTTGTTTCAGATTCTGAAGCAACATTTTTGACAGCATCACTGGTTTCCTTTGTTTCAGATTCTGAAGCAACATGGTCGGTCGCTTTAACATCGACATTAGTTCCCAAGCCGTTGTTCTCTTTTGATACAAACACTAAAGGAGCATCTTGATTTCCTTCCATATTTAATGTCACTTGATTGACTGTAGTGTAAGCATTAAGGCCATAGTATAGAGGTTCCGGGCCACGAATCGGGTAGGGAGTGGGCTGATTTGGAGGAATATAGATAGTGATAGGCCCGAAAACGGCGCCCTGATGTTGTAGCCTCTTGAGTTTGGAATTGTGTTTCTTACCTGCAATATGAGTATCGAACGCCATTTGAGTTTCAGTTGTCACGTTACATAGAGTGCAAACTCTAGGGCGCTCGGGAACGTAACGTGGGTCGCTCTTCTTCAGCTTCTTTCCACCTCGACCGTACCTTATTGGTTTTCTCTTTATGCTTCCTCTTCTACCATCCTGTGGGTTATGCTTAACCACATGGTTGGGTAATTCGGTTGTGCCCTCTGTCGTGGCTGCCTTATCTTCTGTGTTTTGTCCAACTGTCAAATTTAAGACAGTTATGTTAGCTTTATGGATAACGGTTGAATCAATGACTGCAAATTTCTTAAATCATTTTTGTTTTCTGTTTTTTTAAAATTGAGTACCTAGGTGATAATGCATGGTAGCATTACAAGTTTTGGGTAGTATATAGCGTACATATCAATAAATGTCTGGCGGTTAGAATCGCATTGCACAAGTTTCAAACCTATGACCACTTGAACCAAAGTCGGAGAGTTTAACCACTAGGGCAATGGTGCTGGTTAAAATTTCATAAATCATACGAGTTTAATCCTGTTTTGAACTGACCCTCTCTACTTTCAATTTGATTTACAAATTCCCTGGGGAGGTCGATACGTAGTCTTTCCCTCGCATTGCAAAGAGGCTGTTTCTGGACTCGAACCTGAACGCCCAGATCACCAAGCGGGTGGTTTAACCGTTGCGTCAAGACTCCACCTCCTCTTTGATACCGTATATTAAAAAAGAAACAATCGACAACGAAAAAAGCAATGCTTTCGCTCAATTACATGCCATTCAGTAGCATACAGAAAGCAGAATTTCCAGCATATAAATTTGTATGCATATACACAGTTACACACTCACTACCATATCATATGAATTTTTGAATCCACGATCCACAGATTGAATCCAGTTTTAACTTCAAACATGAACTTGTATACGTGAGTCTTGTTTCGAAAACTATCACATCATATATATTATGTGAACTTAACGTTTTCATTAAAAATACACCTAATATTGAAAGGGAAAAAAAAAATTAACAAAATGACAAATTGGTAATTAATAGAAGAGGTGATATGTAATGTTTATTACATCTCAAACATTTTTCAATTTTTAAGCTTAGCACATTGTTAACATGTAGGGATGTTTTGGCTCACATTCTTGTTAAGAAAAAAAATCTAGACCTACCTCTACCTCTTGATAACACAATATAAGCAGACTTACTATTTTATATTTGTAAAATTATTGCTGAATAAGATGTTCAAGCTTCAAATTGATGTTGTAATATATTTTTTCCATATATTATCTAATTCAATATTTCATGATTGTGAAATGTTGAATCTATTAACTCAAAATTGCTATACTTCCAAAAATGCTGGCAATCCGAATATTTTTAATACAAATGCTAGAACTATGAATATTAACTTGTAAATCAATAATTAGTAACGAGCATTACAGCACGCGCTTCACGCATGATGAAGCACCTAAATTATTTTTCTACAAATTGCATTTGTTTAACACGTTCAAAAAAAATTTGATTTCCACAGATATTTAACCATATTTTTTGCGTTGAATCATACGTAGTTAATTTGAATTTTTATTACTATGTAGTTTTTTAATTAGTTTAAATTTTTATTTATTTTATTAATTAATAAAAAATGAATTCGTAAATTAGTTTATTTGTTAAATCTTGTTTTTAAGTGACATTAAGACTTGGTAAATATTTGTAGAGGAAATTTTGAATTTGTAAAAGAAGCTTAATTGTCAGATCCTATTATTATGTGATGCTAAATTTTGATAATATCCGTAGAGAGGCATTTTTGATATTTCACGCTGACACCAAAAGAGTGTGACTCCAAATGTATAAGAATTATTAAAAAAAATACATATATAAGGGTATTTTTGGAACTTCCGGTCGGACCAAAAGTTTGTATTTCTATTCCAACTACTAATAAAGATAGATTACAAAAAAACAGTTTCAAAGTATTGACTACCTTGATTGTTGAACAATGAACGAATATTCTTATTCCCAGATAATATGCTACACTGCGGTCAAATTTGCAGTAAAACAATGGGAACCTCAAAAATTCAAGTGAATGACTAGGACCTTAAAAAAATTTGAAAGATAGGAATGTAGACCAAATTTCCACTAAACCGTTTATGTATATGTTGTAGCACAAGGTAAAGTATATGACTGATACAAAATAACACTAAAGTCAATGTGTCTCCTTAAGGCTTGTTTAGTGCCCAAAGGCTAGCAAGGGTTGGACCTTGAAACTCACATTTGGACTAACTGTTCATATGTTGTTAAACAGAAATTGAGCTGATACTAAAAAAATTAAGACAACTTACTTCCTGCACTACGAGACTTGCTTGCATCATCAACTTGAACAATACTGTCAGCTGTTTTGGAAGCTTTAGCTTGATCAACCACTTGAGCAGAAGAAGCCTCGGCTGTTGTAAAGCTATCAGGCACAGATGAAACGATTTTTTGTTCTGCCGCCTCAGGAGCATTACATATTACAGTGTCTGAGGGAATACTACTAATGCTGGGGGTTTCTTGCTGATATCCACTTGTTTGTACAGCATTAGGTACTGCATTTGCTGAATAATATCCAGGTGTGTGCATAGTACCAGGCATGATATTTGAAGGTTGATAACCACTGCCATGCGCAGCACTATGCGTGGCATTTGCTTGATACACATTGGGGTACACGGTACCAGGCATGCTACTTGCTTGATACTCCGCAAACATATTTTGCTGTTTTTGCATCTCTTCGAATTTTTGAACCGTTTTCTTGTGTCGCTTTCCATTCTTGTGCTGCTCAAGTATATCCAAACTGCTGCATTCCACTCTACAAATATCGCACCATATTTTAAGTACAGGTAATTTTGGAGGTGGGGGCCCAGCCGGAGGAAAGCGACCAGGGTTTCTTCCTCCACCTCTCCCTCTTCCTCTGCCATGCCTACCTCCTCTACCTCTAAATGGTTGGCCACCTCCCCTTCTACCACCTCTATTAGCCTAGAAATAATCATGTGCCAAGGTTAAACGGCTATGAGTTAACAATTTACATTTACCAACGCCTATTTTGCTCAATACGGTTGGTGACTAGGCAGCCATCATATATAAAATAAGACATATCAAACTTCATGCACACCGTTACCGATGATTATCAAGAGTTAAAACAAAATGATGCAATAATAGTGGATTAGCTTTCAAACAACGAAAATCAATTATTAACATAAATTTTTCCAAGATATTTACTGCGATGATGAGCATAACTTTGCAAATATTTGAACACAGTGTTGGTTTATCCTAATTAGAAATACTGTTCACTTACAATGTTAGGATACCTTATGGCAACAAAAGATAAAATTGCTCTTGTTAAAAGCAATTTGACAAAACACTAATTTATACGTTAGAAATACATAAACATTAACAAAATCTATTTATCAAAGTCAAAAGGATAAAAATGTTTATTTTTGCATAACTCAAAATAAAATACTTTGCAAGTGCCATTAATTTCTTAGCATCCAAACTAATTGCAAAGCTTCGCTTTTGACCACACAGCTTCAAACCAATACAATCATAACAACTACAAAATTAACTAAAGAAAATCTCGCTACTCGTCAATGAATTTTAGACTTCGTAGCAACTTCGAACTACTTAACCATTGAAGGAACAACTTTCAGCTTCTTCCACTCTATTTTATGTGTACTAGCATGAGTGCAAGGGTAAATTGGGTATTTCAAAAAGACACCGATGAAAATAGTTCATGGAATTCTCTTTATTAGTAGTAAAGATAATCTTCAAATTAACACAATTGTTCGTTCATCTTTTATACATTCTTAGTTTACCTACCCACGATGTTAAGTAACGGCGATTCATAAATACCATAAAGTATCATCAACAAAATGTTAGCTGTATACTGCCCTTTAACTACATTTTATTCCAAAATTAACCTCGCTGAAACTATAACAGTATGCTGTGTATCAATTCCCTTATATTTTCAAACTCGTATAAGACTTTCATATAGGAATTATGACACTATCATACATTTTGCTGACCAAAACATCACTTATCCAGATATACACTACCTTCAGTTTTTAACTTCATGTCTGTTATTTCATTTATTTCGTTCTGTAGACAGATCAACTTATAAATACCGCACATTTATTAAAAAAATCGATATGAACCAAAAGCCCCTAAATGCATTTTGACTTACTGTTCGTATAGAAATCTTCTTCATAATAATTGTAATAACCATAGGATTCAAGTACAATTGGGTGAAAAATTTGGTCTCCAGAAGTGTAATAAAATGGCGTGTGTGGAGAGAAGCAAGGTGGAAACGGAGAGGGCAAAAGACATACTAATAATCAATTTATATATAATATAAGTACTCGGCAGCATAAAAAATAAAAAATATAAAAATATAAAAAAATAGAAATTATACGTTGATCTATATATTTGAAATTGGAGATGGAAAACAGAAGAGGGTGCTGCGATATCAAACGGGTTTCAAAAATTCTTGATAGTTTGCTGGAAACAAGCAAACTATACAAGAACAGCCAGCTAATTTTCTTATTTCAAGAGTAAAAAAGTCTAAAACCTGAACCCAGTAAAAAGGTCACCCATGTCAAATGGCATTATTGTTCGTAAATGAGAAACGCACTGCAAGGCAAAAATGGAAGATCTTTATGTAAAATTTATGAACCAGATAAGAGATAAGCTATGAAATAATGGTCGACTCCAATATATAATGCAGAAATAGCACATGATAGCTCAATAGAAACAAATTGAGCAAAAGCATTAACACTCACGCCCAAACAACCTTACATATTAACATGCTAAAATTGATGGATTATGTTATGGCTCTGGACTGATCTATTTTGCTACTTCTACAATACGAATTGGTAGTACCCATTATTAAAAAGAACAGCCAGATAACGAAAAAGACATACCTCAATCTTTGAGTGAAATCTTCAGAGAATCAATGCACCGGCATGACATAAAATGGGTGAATAGAAAGGAAATAAAAGGTAAAAGAAATGTCAATTCTACTTCCCTACCACTTGGTGTGGGTAGGAATCATTTGGTACAAGTAGCATTGAAAAATGACTAAGCTCGTCTTCCTCTTTAGGAGTATAAAACAACATGCTTCACTTGATTGGTGGAGAGTAGATAATTTTTTGTTTAAATCATCATATAAACATTAGTAGGACAAATCATCTCCACTAATCAAGAGGAAAGCAGTGCATTGTCTCACACTGCTTACGGAGTGAGACTAGCAATCTTCATGTAGCTTTAGGAACCATTACAATTGCTTAGGGTAAGAGTTCCCATTAAATGTCTGTAAAATTGTCTACTGGTACAACTAACACTTATCAAGCCAATTTTGTCTAAGAGAACGTGGATTGGTTGCTGATATTTACCACAGTGCCAAACTTCAGTAAAAATAATGTGGCTCCATGATTGTCTATCTTCTTTTAAAAAATGGAACCAAAAAATTAGAGCATAATTAGACTTGTCATAATTATGCGCCCATTTATTAGTTCAACAATATGATAAAACCAGCAAACAACTACAATCAAATTATTGATTCCAATTATTTGACCAACATGACATTAAAACACTAGACACCTCACCTCCAAGGGCAGTAAAAAGTTCGGACATCACAGTAAGTTGGTTTTTTCAATCTGATCTAGATTAGCTTGAGCCCAATTGCTTTTGAATTGTCAGGATCACTACAACTCAGGAAAATGTAAACAAGATAAGCCTAGGTTAAATAGGTATAAATTTGTTCTAAGTAGTTGGAGTCATTTGCATCAAAAGCTAAAATCTGTATTTGTTTAGACATTCAAGTATTTGAACCCCAACAACATAAAGTTGGTACCAAAAAAACCCTTTAAGCTGGAAATGCACTTCAGGTAAAACGTTGTTCCAACGAGAATCACTGTGATGCATTAAAAAAAAAATAGTTTGTGAGAACGAAAAACTACACATATTTTTGATACAATTGGAACACCATTCCATCTGAGATTAATCCTTTTTTGCTTTGGCTAAATTTCACATACACATCTCAAGTCATCATTCTACACATGCATAGGGCTGTCAATGGATACCCAAAAAATCCGAAATCCGTATGCATCCGTATCCGAAAAGCGAATAATATCCGATATACGGAAAAACGAATGCGGATGCGGATGCGTCCGAAAATTATCCATCCGATCTTTGTCAAGATTATAGTATAAATTATGTATATTTTAGTATAATTAAAGATATATTTTTATTGTTTTATCAAGTTAGTAGTTTATATTATATACACTTAATGCTTATTAACTGCTCAAAACTATTTATTATCGCCATATTTGTTTACATTTAACACTTTATAATCAATTGGATTGAAAAAATGTATGTTAAACTTAAAATTTATATTTATATTTCTTGATTTATCAGTCGTTAGCGGATAGGATAATTATTCGATATTCGTCCGTATCTGCGGATGCGGATATCCGATATTCGAAAATCATTTCGGATGCAGATGCGGATGTGACACTATCCGCATCCGAAAGTATCCGTTGACAGGCCTACACATGCATCTCTGAATACTCCTTCCAACTACCATCTATATTATCAATGAAGATGGTTAATGGGAGTTGGTAACGACTTGAGGGGGTATAAATGCAACTTAAGGATTTCAGAAAGTCATGCACACCTAAGATACTACTTTCCTCTCACGAGCTAGTCTTAGTTGAAAATGCATTGCACCTTCGACTAGAAACAAAGACACCTCAGCAGCAGCGCACAAGGCAAGAAAATGTCGAACTGTGCAACTCTCTTCAGATTGCAAAGCACAATCCAAGCAGACAGAAATCAAGAACAAGCTCAATATGAGAAGAAGAAAACAAATTAGTGTGTAGGTATCCAAAAGGTTGACCAACTACATCTCTTCGGACGAGAATGTTTCACGCTACCAGCTGTCACCAGGGAAAGAGAGTAAATACTACAACTATGGACCACATTCACCAGGAATTTCTTTCACTCTCTCATACCAGATGCACATAATGATATTTCCATCACCACCGAAACCAATCTAAGAATAAAATTTGTCAAATTTAATTAACTGAGATGTCATGAAACTTGAGCACTGAGATTAAAGATCTCTAAGCAGTGTATGACTCGTACATGGTACATGTTACATGTTACCATTGGTAGCTCTGAAACCATCGTTAGAATTTCAACAGTAGAAATCCAATTGTTTAATTTCTGTAAGTATAACATTATGTTTCTCAGAAAAGTGCAACATTACGTAATTTGAAGAAGCATTAGTGAGGTTTCTGTATGCAACTGTTGCGCATCAAAATATTTGAGACCTACAACTCTAATACTAAGTGTCGTAAAATGAAGGGGGAAAATAATAAACTGAACCCTGCTCAAACAACAATTTTCAACATACAGTCCAATAATGTCACAAATATGAATGTGTATTATAAACTCAAATGCACAATTGCTCGATATTGCTAATTTAAAATCACCGAAACTTCATGAATTTGCATTTTTCATTGACCGATCCAACTACAAAAACGTCATGAATTTGCATTTTTCATCAACATAATCAAACTATTTGCCTTTGTATCTTCATAAGAATAGATGCAATAGTAAGTTCAAATCTTACGTTTCTAAAATGACTTCAAATTAATCCAATGATTGTAATTGAAACATTTGATCCAAATATATGGATCAATATATGGATTGAGTAGATAATGAATGATAGGAAGTACAATATCAGCAGAAACTGAATCCCCGCATATATAAAATAAAGGGAGGCTATGACAAAAATCATATGTCAGGACTTCGAAAACTGGGTTTGGCTCATGATGATGCAGCAAGTGGTTCATAAGGAGGAGGAAGATACAGGCTTCTTCATCAATAACAGTGGAGGATGCTATCAGATGATAGTGGTATCTTGACAGCATGTTCATCAAAAGTTGTGAATCAAGCATCTCTTGGATGCATGGGTGCCACTACATAGGACACCAATTTGAAGGTATTTGCCGACTGGTAAAGAAAAGAAGACAAGTATATTTTATATGGATAAATAATGCTACACATAGATCTTTGGGTGTTCAACACATATGAACCAAGATGTACAAAGGAGTTATATGTATTTTCATAAATATACACTACGTATCAAAACTTCAAAAATATCTGATCCAATCGGATCATATTTTCACTTTTGGAGTACAAAATTCCCTTAGAAAAGTGATAGTATAAAGCATTGGTGTTATCAAGGGATATATGGTTAAAAATTATGCTTTCTAAAGGGTAAAGTTGGCAAAACAGTGTTGCAGTTGAAAATCAACCAAAAGCAGTTCATATATAATTTCGAAATTTCAAATTATTGCATCAAACATTCATAGTCAATTGAATTACAAATGCAGTGACTTGTCGCAAATTCAGAAGGAGATATGGAAAATGGCATTGCCTTAGTCTGTTTATCGTGTTCGACAGTGCAACTGCACACCTAATGGAATAACAAACTCGATTTTAAAGCCTCAAAGGGTTATTATAGTTGACTATATAGACAAGTTTAAGGATTATCGAATTTAGAAACCTCATAACGAAGAATATGATTGGTTTTTTTTAATTGTGTAATTAAATTGTAATGCATAGTTGTACTACAAGCCTTAGGTAGTATATAACGTACTACAAGTCAATACATGTCAATTGTCAAGTGGTTCAAATCACGTGCTACGTAGGATTCGAACTTATGACCTCATGAATCAAAGCTTTAACACTTAACCGCTGGGACAGTGATGTTGGACAAGAATATGATTGTTGGAGACATGTCAATTTTGGTAAAACTATGTTAAAGAAGGTGATATCATTGGTATGTCCAACTTGATAACCAATACGACTAAAACGAAATTATTTGCCATTTTAATATTGCAATAAAGTTGGTCGTGTTGAAACTTAAAAGAAAATTGTGGTTGATGACAGACCACATGGCACATATTGGTGTAGAAGTTGGAGATCCGATCTTAACAAGGACTAGATATTTCATAGCCATGCAAAATTGAGTTTCAAATGTATATGTTATGTAAAAATTGTTTGTGGACTCTGATTATATTGTAGATTCAAATGAGTTCCAAAAGGATTTACATTATGAACAAAAATTCTCTCCAACGCATAAAAGACTGGGAGTTCACATTTTCATCGTACTTGGTAAAATTAAGTCCACCACGTAGACATCCGTAAAAACTGCTCTACCACGATTTTTTGCGGATATTTCTAATTTTGTTTCTGCATTTATAAATTGGCTCCTCATCAACAAATTTTATAAGAAGAGCTAAAAAAACTGAACTTCAACATTGAAATTATTATTTTAAAAAACTTGAACTTCAACATTGAAATTATTATTTGCATATGCACTTAATGTTCTGAAGAAAGATAAATTTAATTGTAACATTGTGAAAATGGAAATTACAAGCACAGCATTTTAGAAAGTTGAAAATTTTGAACACAGAAATGATTTAAAATAAAAGTCTGACATGAATAATATATTGTAAAATAACTTTATGAAGAAAACCAAATATTTAATACACCCGTGTATGTGTAAACAACACTTTAATCAATTCAATTGCACTAAAAATATTGTTAACAAATTACCAAAAAGAACAAATGAAAATAATAAAAAACCTCAAGTAGAACGAAATATTTCAAAAGTATACGAGGACGATATAGTAATATTGCACCAGCAAGTCATGAAAACCAAACAACAGAAATTAAATCGCTTATAAATGAACTTATTTGTTAAGGAAAGAAAATAATATTTGCATTTATAAGTAATATTACTTGTAAATGATGAACATTCGTTGAATGTTAGAAATTGTGAGGAAAAAATGCCACTTAGTTCCATTTTCAAAAATTATATAATAAAAAAAGCAGAAATAGATGTACAGTAAAAAGGAGAATGGAGAATTCAATACTACACTGATAACGAAGAGCTATACACAAAGAAAATAAGTGTCATGGAATTAACTAAATGTCAAATCGATGTTTTTACATGGTGATGTAAATGAGAAAAGCGATAAAAAACAACATGAATTGAGGCTCCCACAAAAAGAATGCTGATAAATTTCGTTAAGGTTCACCATGGAAAGCTGATAAATTGAGACTTCTTACATTACGCTTTTGAAGAAGATTCGGCCAAAAACACAAATATTAAAAAAGCCAATCTCTTTAAAGTAACACTAGACATTGATCGGTTGTTAATCTGAAATTTTGTATGAGCTGCCTGTAATAACGAACTTGCACAATGTATTTGTTTATCATAAAGAGATTCGTTGTGTCCATCCTACTTTGCCAAACGAAAAACATGTTAATATGTTCTTTAATCCATTAGGAGTGCCCTCACAAAAAAATGTAGGATAAATATTTAAAAGTTTCCTCGGGTTAGCAGATGTTACACCGTATATTGTCAAGAGACTATTTTGTCCTTTCGGTATTGATAACAATAGAAGTGTTTCCTAGTCCATACACAAGTTTTTTAAAAAAAAACAATTATTGCTGAGATACCAAAGAGATACGTAATAAGGTATGTACATGAGCTTTTATGGTTATATGTTACAAAAACATTGAACTATTCATTGATTGAAGGGTGTAAAATCGAAAGATGATTGCACATATTTTCCTAACTAAAGTTGTACTAATAATAACACTGAGAGTCAAAGGTTGTAATTACCGAAAGCTTATAAGTTACCGGTACTTAGCCAAATATCAAAGGAAGATCAAACCAAAAAAAGTGCTTCGTATCCTTGCAGCAATATCAAGAAATCTCCACCATCAAAAGACCACACATGTCAGATTTATGTAAAGCTTCTAGAAAGAGATACATGCATTAACAAATTACACGTTATCGATCTGCATGCGATCTGTAAATATGTTGAATGAATGTCAAATGTGAGGAATCTAACAATTATCTCCAACTCGGTTTGTCACATCATCGGTGGCACACTCTAAATTCCTATAAAATAAGTGTGAATCTCATGGCAATCATCAAGAAACAATTTAGCAAAATACAAATAAGTGTACTTTTCTAGATTAAAATTCTTGTAAAAACTCATTTATCGCTTCCAGCCTCAAGTTGTAATCTTCAAAAATAACATTAATCATTTCCAGCCTGAATTTGTAATCTTAAAAAATAACTCTAAAGAAGACAATATTGAAGTGGACGTAGGGATTTTTCCTGAACCGCCATATGTCTTCTTATTTCACCATTTACTATGTTTCCTCGACATTTACTATTGTGTAGCACATAACTTCTTCTTCTGTGTTACTCTAAAAACAGAAGCCTTGTCATATAAGTCCAACTCCCGATCGTTGGCTGTTGTTATAGCAAAAAACCACACCAACAAGGAGCTCCACTCTCTGATTCTTGTTCAATCTCATGTACATGTCTCTCCAAAAGTTTACTATAATATGGATAATCACAGTGATTCCACTTCATAATCCTTGAAGAAACTTATTGCTCCGACATACCCCTTAGCATTCGGTTTTAGCTCATTGAAGAGGACAATAACCAACATTTTTCTACTACAATTTCAGTAGATGAAGTAGAACTATACTATTCGTTCAAGCTTTGTAGTCTCTTCATATTGTTTGGAATATCTCAAGGAGTCTCTTCGTGAAAATGTCCGTCATAGGAAGGTCATCTAAGCTATGAACCAAGAGATTAAGGAGTTATCAATGCAGTTGCTAGAAAGTTCGCACCAAATTCCAATAACCGAGACGATCCTCACATAAAATGCAAAATAACTCATACAAATGACATACGCACAAGACATTAATAAATGGTATAAAATGCTCACACTTCAATGGGAAAGTTAAAAGTTCACAATTTGAAATTTAAAGTTTAAATGTTAATTTTTGACACCATAACATCGATTCAATATATGTAAAACTGGTAGAAAATTTTAATATAAGCATAGCATAGAGGTTCAATGCATATTTGATATTGTTGGAACAATTGTTCTCTCTTCTTTTTATGATCTACGCATCCATGTTAGTAGCAAAAGGCAAAACGGTATACTGCAGAGTTGAAAACATTTTTTAAGAGTAGTTTAAAGTGATTTACAATGCTAACCATGCTATTTGATTTGACAATTATTTCCTTTTTATTAGATTTAGCTCATTGTTTGTCGTTGTTTACTAACTGGAAAAACGAAAACTAATTTAATTCGAAATTGTTTATGAATGAGATTGAAAAGGATATTGATATTATATATTAGATTGTGAGTACTTTGACAACTGCATCGCACGTGTGTATTAAAAGAATATTTTTGAACAAAATATATATCTAATAGAAATAATCAAACATTTATCTGCAGTTTTAGTTGTTTTTAATTTGACAAAAAATATATTTAAAAAATGTGTAGAAATGATTTCAAATCATTGAATTCCAAATTGAAATAATGTACATACACACATACGTATGCATGCATGTATTATATTAATTTTCTTTTGTGATATTTTTCAAAAATCCTTCAAGTATAAGAAAGAAATTGAATATCATACAAAAATTTACCTAAAAAATGATTTTATATATGATTAGGTGAAATAGTCTTCCTTTTTTTAAAAAAATTCACAAGATAAGCTACACGGAAATCGAAATAAAGAATGCAATCGATATAACTCTTAAATAAATAAAAAACAAATAAAAATTTATTAATACTTAAAAGAGAAAAGACATAACAAAATTGGAAAATAGAAAGAAAAAATATACGTGAAAGGGACAACCGAGATTCGAGCCCATAACCTTAATAATAATAATAATAATACTCTAAAATAATTTTTCCATGAACACGAATCGAACCTGTAATTTCATGGTGTTCTCATTTGTACATGGTAAGGGAATTTTTTGGAACATAATGGTCGGACCAAAAATTTCATTCCAACTATTAATAAAATTAATAAAGATAACGCCTCTTCCTTTTATAGGCTCAGGGCGCGAACACTTGGAAACTTCTATTTTTCTATGTCTCGTATTGTAGGCATAACGCCAATCTTTTGAAATAATATAAAATGATAATTAGAACAAATTATATGTTGTGACATGAAGCACATGTGTTGATGGAACCCATAAGATGCAGTCAAGTTCGCCTTCCCTCCACAATGAACGAGAGATCAAGATGGAACTTCAAAAGCGATAAAAGCTTCGCTTTACATTCTCAAAAGGCAGTCAAGTGTATGGTTTACCTATCGCTTGATATCAACTCTAACATCGGTAAAAATCTCACACCATTATTTGTCAAGCTAGGCATACTTCCTCGATATTCATTCCCTTTTGAATTCCCTAAAAGGTACTTATTTTCATTCACTTTTTATAAAAAATACATCAAATACGTCTTGGATAGGTTGTTGATGCACGTTCTTCGAATGAGGTGATATTCAAGGAATGTTTGTCTCGGTACTATTTGGCATATAGGGAGATTTCATCCATTTGCATCTTCCCCATTTCTATTTAACATTTACTCGGTTTCCTCAACGTTTGCTACTATGAAGCATATAACCCCTTCAATGTTACTCTTTAAGCTCTATTACTAAAGCGTAGTCTTTGGTCATTGGTTGTTGAAGTAAAAAACTACATAAACAACGGGGATCGACAATTTTCGTATGATAGCCAGGTATATGTTCTTATAAAAAGCATAAATAAACCACAAAATGAATACTGAAATATGTAAACGACACAACTACACATAGTTTAGGATTTGAAGTGATATTAGCATGAGTTTTGAGATAAATAAATTTTGTGATTTGAATTGTATCGCAGACAATGATAGAAAAAGTCAACTTCAGATCATATTTACTTTTAGCACAAATGGGTCATCGGTTGAAGATCAAAGTAGCAAAACACAATTGGCATATTAGACTATGAAGGTCATCATCATGATGAAGATAAAAGATGGGAAAAGCACTTCGCTTCCCATCTTTTTACTGTGCGACGCGAAAGTTGAATAAAAAGTGTAATTGTGCATTCAAATGCCCAAATGTCACATATTGTCAAACGATTATGCCTTTAGCTCCCAAAAATAATAAAAAGAAAAATTCTAATAAATTGGAGGAAGATAGGTTAGTGCCTCTCCAAAGTATTCGTACGAAGAAATATCTAATAGAGAAGTTAATAGAAGTTTTGCAAGTAAGAATTCATTGTTCGAGTTTGGTATGCTTGAGAAAATATCGACGCTCCACGTTATGGCATACGACTCTACTATTTCGAAAGTCGTAGGAAATAAGGTAAAGAAGAGTTGTGATTTCGAATTCATTTTCATAAGCAAAACAAACATTCAATCAACGAATGCTAGAAGCTTATCAATCTAATGAGCTTTTTAGATGAAAAAGCACAGTTGCAATATTGGTTAGTTAAATTGGTTCTCATTTGTCAAATAACTATAATTGGATATATTAATATTTAGATGAAACATCAAACATATGATATGGATGTATAGATTGACAAAAGGTAAAGAGATTAAAAAGGTTATCAAAGAAGTGATAAATATGTAAAAACTTGATTCACTTTATTGACAAGAGACGAGTTACGGAAAATAAACTGAATCTTTGTATCATGGGTTTAAGAGCTTGATTATATGGCAAATGATCCTAACTATTTTAGATCTCAAAAGCTCAACAAGGATCTTGTTAGGATGATTGATGGAACTGGACATAAAATTTCATTTTAATCATGTCCGACTTTGGCCTTGACCAATATTTTCAAATTTCAGCCAGATATTGATCAACGTCCCAATTAAAATCTATACAATGTCAACATCATAAGCTTTGCCTCTCCTCAAATGGTTGATGTTGACTATTAATTCTCATCATATGTTTCAACCATGAATTATGTTTTTTGTTAAATTTAGTTTTTTCGGATTAGTTTTAATATTTCATTCCATGTTAAAATATAAAACATTTGTCTTTTACCTTCTATATAAATATTATATTCTCTCATCGGTGTCGCGTTGCTTTGTATATTTTTTTAGATATGTTCATACCACCTAATTATGTATTTCCTAATTTTCACAATTAGGTTCACTCTCACTTAAATATATGTATTGGTTCAAAATAAAAATGTAAATATATTAATTTATAATGAAAAAATATATATTCAACAAACATTTAACTTTGATGTAATTCCCAATAACTATCAATTGCATAAATTATTTACTATCATTACTGTATGGAATTTAAATAAAAGTTATCGCAAGATATGTTCAAAATGACTATTTAAACCTAGGTTGTACACTCATACATAAAAATCTTAACATTGATTTCCCTTTTAAACTATTTAGTGGTCTAAAATTATCAGATTTAATCTACTGGCTAAATTAAATGAAAGTTTTCTCATCACATCTAATGACTCAATGTTAGCATTATTTTATTGTAGTTAAGTTTAGCGACTGTTAATCTTGAAAAAAAAGTACAGCATTTTTTGAGATCACTTGAAGAATATGATTTACATAATTTATATGATTTCAAAGCAAATACAAATTAAATTTCTTCATTAGTGTCTTAATTTTATTATGTTTGTTGTGCATGTGTTTAAAGATTTCTGTTTGCATGGCAGTTTACAGGGCTTGTGGCAATTCATTAGGTAGTTGTCATAATGTGATTCTGAGTGAAAACTTTTTAAAAGTTATTATATATCTTCCTTTAAAGTGACAACACATTGAATTTAAAAGACACATATAGCGAGGAAGCTGATCTTGGTTTATGTGAACAAAGCTAATGCATGCAGTCGGATGTTTTTGTTAAACTTTAAGACCCGGTCGAATTTGTATAATGCTATTATTTCGTCAAAAAGAATTTCTATCCATATTGGTTTGCTTTTGTGCTTTTAGTTGAGGTAACTTTATTCGGATCAAATTAATAATATCCCAACCGATTATGGCTTTTTATCTACTCGGAAATATTTTTTATGAATTACATTATCGATTACATATATACAAGTGACGTGCTTTCAAACTTATGTTTAGATTATGGTTTATGAAATTATGTGTATGTACACATATATACATATATATTACATACATGTGTATATGTATGTGTGTGTATATGTGTGTGCGTTGTTATACACATTGCAGATTTTATTGCAATTTATCAATTTCTTCCTTTAACATGTTTGGCAATACTTCACTTAGTACAATTACATATGTTTTCCTTAGTTTTACTTTGCTGGGTGAAAATTAACGTTTTGCTCATAATACTTTATTAATCAAAATATATGAAAATAGGGATGGACTGCAGTACTATTTTTGATGTGTGTGCATGTAAGTTGTGCAAGAAATTGTATCTTTATACAAAATGTGAACACCTTGATCACGCTAATATAAGGATCGGATATACCTCCCTCGAGATAACATCAGTTCCATTTGTCCTTAATACACATGCATATATTAGGAAAATCATACGGTTTGCACTAATTCATCTCATGTTATCAATATTATTCGTATAATGTTACGTTGAGGTAATGTGTTGGCTTTTTTTCAATCGTTGATTGACGGTCCCATTTAAGAGGGGTTGCAAGAATCAAATGTTGCAAGTTTTATAAAGCACTGTTCTCGGTGTTTTATAAGCTAATCAAACCACCCTAATGTAACTTCGATCGTTCTTTCAACCAACCGACTTGGCCATTTTTTTTCCATTTTGATATCTCATTTCAACTTTGCCCTCTTTAAAATTGTTGTTTTTAATAACGCAAATTTAACAATACAATTTGATTTCTTGTTTTTTATTTAAAAGAAATGATTAAAGATATAGTATTACATTGACAACATGCTCATAATTTTTTTCCAATGAAAGCTAGAAAATTAATAATTAAGTAAAATTCTACATTACTTGTTACAATTTCTCAATTTAGATGTTTATCTTCTATTTGAAGTTGACATGATATAGTTTGACTTTTTTTAATCTAAGAATAAAGTTTATTCTGGATTTATGATACAAGTTTAAAATCTAATTTCTTTTCAATTCTGAAAGCTTACTTTTAATAATTATTTTCATTGTTATATGTATCTTTTATTCAGATATATGTGTGTGTGTGTAAAATCGCAATTTTAGAATGGTTAACATAACCAATGAAAATAAGACAAGCATGGTTTCATATATTACAAAACCTCAAGCGGAGCCTAAGTTTTCTTCGTTTGAATATTTTAACATATCAAAATCAACGGAAATATAATCGTATCGAACTATAGTAGTATTTCAATCTATAAAATATCAAATACCTAACAGAAAAAACAACAACAAAAATTAGAAGGCATTACCTCGGGCTGAGGTTGAGGATAATGATGATAGGAAGCCGGATGAAACTGTTGCGGATGAATCTGGGCCTGATCGGGCTGAATATGGGGGTAAGCTTGGGCATAATCGTAATATGGCTGCTGTTGCTGCTGGTAAGCGTTTGGATCGTAGTATTGCTGCTGCTGTTGGTAATACGCAGCGTAATGCGCTTCGTATGATGGATCATACGGCGCTGCGGCCTGCTGTTGGTTCGGATCGTACGGCTGTGGTTGTTGGATATCTGGGTGAGCGTATTGTGCGTATGCTTGCTGTTGTTGCCCTGGTGGCGGCTGAGGCTGCTGCTGTGATTCAGCCATGGTGACAAGGGGATTAGAAGAGAAGATGGAAACTAGGGTTACTTTTTGAGACAAGCGGTGTGTTATCGTGTGTTTGGTTAGCCTTGCGTGGATGGGTTAGAGGACAATAGTTTTATTATGTTGTTTTACTATTTTAACTAATCGGGACACCAATGGCTATAATAAGAGGGATGGTTAAAAACGATGAAATTGATTTGGCTAAGCCTCATGAGTGTATCTATGACACACATCCATCTTCATAAAACAAACAAAAAACAAAAAAACAAAAAACAAAACCATTTACAATACTTCTTTCAAATAACAAGGAGGAAGAGCTGGAAAATACCAGTCAAAGGAAGTTTAAATAGAAGTTAAATTAGACTAATGTATTTGTATTAGCAAAGTTATTCGCTACCACTAGGCTTAAAAATAATAAATATGGAACAAATGAGCAAATAAAGTAAATAACACAAGGTACAAAGTAATTCGGCTAAATTTATCCGCGGCAACTATGAGTATCTCTTACTATATTGATCTCTAACAGCCACAACAAATTATAGAAGTGCAATAAGAAATTTAGCACTTAAGCCCACAATGGTACTAAACTTAAGAGCTTATGGGAAATTGCTTGTCGGAAATATAAATCAACTAGAATTCAACCAATTTTCAACCTTCTAACCCCTTTGATATTGTATGGCAAAGGGTATTTATAGCAACTGAAGTAGATGAATGGATGGTTAAGAATGTGTTTAAGACGGCTGGAAATGTGGTCGGCATATGTGGCCAATATGCATGCTGGCTGTGATACTATATTCGGTGCATATTTTGTGCTGAGAAAGGTGGCATTGTTATAAGAGTAGCTGCGCTTTTGGCGAACATGTCATAGCAAATAAGTGTACTACGTTGTACTTTTCGACGCCCAACACATCTTTCTAGGTGGCAAGGCTGGAGAGAAGCTTCTTTTGTACAATGACGATCGGTTTCTTGTTACCGAAGTTTGTTAAGAATAAAGTTGGAAATGTTAAGGCTAGAGCGTGAAGAGGCAGGCTAAAACCTAGTGACGAGAAGGGTTACGCGGGTGTGACATCCCGGAATTTTTAATACGGGATTTGTGAACATTTATCTCACTTTTATGTTTAATATGGGTTTTGGATTAATTTTGAACTAAAAAGAATTGGTTTAAATTAAGATAACAAGTTAGAGTTTTTAACGTGGACATTCAATTTGAAATTGAATAATAATAATTAAATATTAGACTGAGAAAATTTGGGAAATTGGATGTGGATAGTTATAAAAATGATGTTTAAATGTATTTTTAAGTTCAATTGGTTATGAATAATATTATTGGATTTTTAGATGAATTTAAAGGTCAATAAGTTATTATTTGGGATTTTATATTAATTTAATAATAGGATTTCATAATACAATTTTGAAACTAATCAGATTTTGGTCCGGAATGAGTTAAAATGATTTTTAATGAGATTATATATTGTATATGATTTATTATTAAGTTAATAAAATTTTACAAGTGAAATTCTAAGCGCTTTCGTCAATTTTGAAAATCGCCCGATTTAATAGACGAGGTAAAATAACCTTTCGGGGCACAGTCTCGGAATTCGACGAAACCAGTTCCATTGGATCCGTAATAGTTAGTTATTATCGGATTTCAATTTTCGTAGCAATCGGAGTTGTGTTTGACCGTAGCAGCTCGAAACGCATAGAAATCGTTTTAACCGATTTAATTTTAAATTGATCGTTTAATTCCGTAACTCGCACATACGACCGAATTAGCTTCTAGAACATGTTCCATTGTGTTCGGAACGCAGAAAAACTCTAGAAACGCCTATTGGTGCGTGTGATCTGGAGGTCATTTGCATAAATTGGTAAATTGAGAATTTATGAATTAAAATGATATTAAATAATATATATATACATCTATCTTAGCAAACCCTAGATTCATTATCTCGGCCGCCGTTTATATTACTTCAATGGCCGAAATCATCTCTCAATCTCTCACGTTTTTCTCTCGATCCAAGCGATTTTAGGCCAGATCTTCAACTGCAAAGTCGAAGAGCTCGTCAAGAGCTCTTAGATCCAACGGAGGATCTTTGCTATCATCGTCGTTTGGGGTTGATTTGCTGTCGCGTTTGGTCGCTGCTCGTTTTCGTTTTTCATGCCAAGGTGTTGACCGAGCTCCACCTGGTTTGGGCTGAAGGTAGTATTGTTGATGAGCTTCGACGTGAAGGAGCTGGATCGTCTTCGAACGCGACGGGGTGGGTGCGATTTCAAACCCTAGGTAGTGGATGTTGGGTTCTTTTGCGTGCGTGAGAACGAAGGAGAAGACTTTCCTTGAGATGGCCGTGATTTCGTGATGCTGTGTAGGGCCACGATTTGGTTCTGGGTATAATTTTGTTTAGAAAAGAAGAAATTGGTTTATAAATTGTAATTGAAACTTATAAATTTCACATCAATTGCAAATGTTATCAGATTTCAACAAATCAAGAAGCGCCGGAATCGCAGAGATGCGTACTATGCAATGATGTAGTTCGGGAATCATTCCGGGCAAGTGGAAATTTGAGTTAAATCGAACGTCATTCGGTTTAATTTAATTTTCAAACGCGCGCCGAAACTCAAGGTGAGTTATTCTCACTCACATCTGGATGCTAGCTAATTTAAATAGTTAATATTTAAAAATCTGTGTGATTGATTGAATATAATGGTTGCTACCAGCCTGGATTGATATTTATATATGTGGTGTGCTAATATTTGTGGATGCAGGGAAAACAGGTTAGAGAGATCCAACTGGATTCCTCACAATATAGTAATTATTTTTATAATCGGTAATGCAAATTATTTGTATGTTGTGATTGATAAATCTGACATTAAATTGTACTGTGATATTGTTGAAATAAATATAAACCCAGAATTTTAATCATAAATGGATTTAATTGGGATTTAAGAAATAAAAGAAATTGTTATATAAAGAATTTAAAGGAATAAAATTTGGATTTGGTTGGGATGAAGAATGAAATTTGTAAATGGGAATTTTAAATAAAGCGGGAAATTATTAGTTGATAAATGTAAAGTATGGATTTGGGTGAGAAATTCTATAAGAGGATATAAAGTGTTAAAATAATGATAGTTATTTTGATAATGAATAGAGTTTGCCAGAAAATTTGAATATGTTTGCAACGAGGCTTCTAAATATAAATATAAATATACAATTGTAAATGTGAATCAAATATCTTGAATACATTTTTACCCTTGGAATTTAGTTAAGAAATTCATAAGTGTTATTTTCCTATAATAAATTCTCAAATGTTTTATTTATAAATGTTAAAAACCTATACTTTGAAAATGGAATTTCCGGGAATGGAAAAAAGTGTTTAAACTTCAAGAGGAGTTTATTTAAGCTTGGAAATAAATTTACGATAACTAACGTAAATTTGAGTTGGAATAGATCAGGCGGTATCTATACGAAAGATTCTTTGGGTTATTTCAATGGAAATATTTCCCTGGGAAAAACTGAGTTCGTGATTTAAATCAGATTTGAAAAGTTAAGTTTAAATTTGTTTTAAGGAAGTGTTTTTAGGAAATTCTTATTTAAAGGTAAGTAGTAAGTTTTAGCTATAGTATAAAGATTTAAGAATATTATTAGTAATTATATTTGATAAATGGATTTATGTAAAGGATAGACGATTTAAGTTATTTGAAACATAACACCAAACCTTTAAAACCACTACTTTTAAATTTAGTTAACAAAACTCCTGTTTAATAAATAGTTTTATTTTACATATTTGAAATTATATTTTTGAATAATAATTAGAAGTAAATTTATATATTTAAAGTATATTGCAGAATAAAGTGTTTTAAATTGGTTTTAAATCTAAATGTTTTTGAACTTGGTTATTTCCAATGGGAATAAATGGTAAAGGATTTACCTTGTAAAGGAAGAGATTTTGGGAATAGTTTTCAAATGAGTTTTGGAAATTTGAAATTATATCTGAGGCAAATAAATAATGTGGGAAAATATTTATTGAGTGATGGTTGCTTATGAATATTAATTGGTAGTTAAATCACCGACTATCAATATTGGACAAATGCGTTGATCGTTTCGAAGAGACCGGGATCGAGATTTATTTCTCGAAAACCACTTCAATCCGGTTTGTACGTTTCGTAGGAAAACGTGTTCGGAGACGAAGATGGAGCAGTGAAGTGCAAGGGCTAGTCGCTACTAATCCTGAGGATATTTCCAAAGTGGATGTAGTAGGAATAGTGCCTTCGGTTCCGTTCGAACCCGGAACGGACTTGTATGGTCGAATGCTTTTGGAACATCGTCAAGTGGGCGATGGGCATTCTAAGTGAAACGTTCTAAAAGGTAATGCTTAGCCTCAAGCCTCATCAAATGGGAATGACTGAAAATCAGGGGATATACAGCAAGGCTTCGTGGGTAGCCCCCACTGGAGAGTAAGGTCATCCCTGTCTAGATGTCCCTTTTATTTCGGCTTAGTGGGCGGTTGCTGATCCCAACCGCGGGGTGATCTTATTCGAAACTGCCCAGTAAGGGATGGGTCCGGCCTTGTGTTGCAGGGGATCGGGAGTGGTCCTCGGTACGGTGATCTAGACCCCGTACTGTGACAGGTGGTACTCCAGTGCCTAGTCATTGTTGGAAATCCATTCTCCCTACGAGCCTTGTACGAGTTTTGTTTGTATTACCCACTTTTGTGGCTAGTAGCTGGAATTTAATCATGTAACAATTTTGGCTATTTTATAAGTATTTGTAAATAGACCCTATTATAATATCAGAGGATTTCTATAAAAAGTGTTTTAACTATCGTAAGGTAAAAACCCGACATGTTTATTTGTGGCGTGGTCTTACGAGATGCTTTTGTTTTCAAATAGGATTTTGAACTTTAATAATCAATTTGGATGCATTATTATCAGCTGGTATTCCAGACTGACTCGGGTGTTATTTCATTATAATGCTCGGGTCAGACCGAGTATTATATGTTCAGAATAGGTTGCTATGGAGCAGGAGAGGAGCTAGAATCCGAGACGTATTATCTGTACCTATATATATATTCCGCTGCTGTGATTGTATGGATTTGTCTGATTGGTAATTTGATGTATGAGATACTCTGATGATGTGATGTATAAAACTGGTATAAATTTCATTTTTTGTAAAGACCTATTATTTACTATTATATTTTATTCCGCTGCGACTGTGAGATTCTAACATTGTTTAGCTTCTTCTTCTTCTATCTCTTCTTCTTAAACCCAAATGGTTCGTATTTCTGTGCCAATTGAGTTAACAGAGGTAGAATAGTGTTGATTCAAGGGGTACGAATTTGCGGGTCGTCACACTTGGTATCAGAGCTTAGGTTGGCGACAACCTAGGCTTTGATGGGGAAATTACTCATTAAATAGAGACAATAGTACTCTATAATGAGTTGAGTGTAATAATAAATATAAGAGCGTACTTGTTAGTGGATATAAAATTGTTTTTATACTGTGTTGACTTATCGGTTGAGTGTTTATGAATTCTGGTCGGTGCGGGAAGTACAACCGTATCGATAGGGGTTTCTAAACTCTTAAACAAGATAAACCGACATACTATTGTTTTAATGTGGGTAAATGAAATAATTTTACCCAAATTATATCTTGGTATAAAAGAAATAATTTTCTGAAATATTATATATTTGGATGATTGGTTGTTAATACTATAATCAAATAAGAATCTAAAATTTAATCTAAAATTCCAAATGGTTATAATCAAATAGATTCTATAGGTATAAATTATGCAAAAGAAGAATAACTAAATTTAAATTGAACCAGAATTTAAATCTCGGAAGTCTTGGAAAGGATTTTAAATGTAATAAACCAAAGGTTTGGAAATTTAAAATCTTGGAAATGTTTGGTAATATGTTCCTAGTGTTTAAAGGCAATGATGAAATATTATTTTGGAGTAATATGTTTGAATGGAAACTGTTTTGAAATGAATTTGGGGAGAGTAAGAAAGCATTGAACTCACTTCAGTCGCTGGAAAATAATCCTGATGATGCTGGCCACATCATTAGAATTCATTTTCGAGTTTCTAAAGTGATGGATTGCTACCAAAGTGATTGGTTATGATATTTGTTTGACTTGTTGGGTATACAAGTGGTTTTATAAATTTCAAAGGGAAATTTGTGTTAATAAAACCAAGTGCTTTGGAATTGGGAGATTTGATTGATATACCAAATGGGTATGAATTGATTATTATTTCAAAATGGTTTTGCAAGAAAACCGGGTAATTGAATTCTGGAACATTCTATTTAAATGTGTGTAAAGCTAAAATGCATCAACTAATGAACTTATTTTGGTAAAGTTGATGCTAATAAGAAGGAAATGTAAATTTTAAATTAAAATTTAATTTGAGTAATTGGAAGTGAATGAAATATATTGAAGTGAGTAGGAAATTGGAATTTAACTTGGATAAGTTAAATAGATTGGGTTTAGAATTAAATTGACTTAGATTAAATTGAAATGTAAGATGACTTTGTAATTGTGGGTCACTGTATAATAAATTATATCCATGAGCTATTAAGTATTATACCTATAATGTGGAATTGTGAATTTAAAATTGTGCAAGGAATTAATTTAAAGAAAATCTGTATCTTTAAGAGGTCAGAGATATATACACATATATATAAAATTTGAAGTTGTGATTATAAGATGTAGATGGATTAAAATGAGCAATACGAGCTTTTAAATAAATAAGTTGATGAACTTGAGAATGGACACTTTGATTTTGACCCAAGTAAAATGGAATTATAATCGCAAATAGAAATAGTTGAGTGGTATGGTGAATTCAAACTTGATTCTAAATGTAATGTAAAGTAAGATAAGAAGAAGTGAGATATAAAAGATGCGGATGAACTTAAAATAGAAAATAAGTTTTGAACTTATTTATGGAGGGATAAATTAGATTGAAGTGAAACTCAAAATTCAGTTGCATTATAAACAATATTGAGTGGAATTCAATTCTTATTGAAGTAGTAAAGGAAGTGGAATGAATTTAATGTGGCTAAATACAATTTAGTTAAACTTGAAATAAATTTGAAAAGAATCAAATTGAATGGAAATTTAAGTTAGTTGAAATGATGATGAATGAAATAAATGCTCACTCAACTAAATTCAAAATGATTGTTTGGAAATGAATTTTGTGTAAGCTAAAATAAATGGAAATTGTATTGGCACGAACAAAATTTTGATAGTTTCGCCAAAATTTAGAAAGTAAATAAAGTCCAGTTTTGAAATGGAATTTGATTTTGGTAATTAATATTGAAAGTGTGAATGGATAATGAGATTAGATTATAATAATGATGATTTGATTTATAAATAAATGCAAATGAGTGCAATAATTTAAATGGTCTCTTTGTCAATAAAATAAATCTAAAATGGATTGAATAAGTAAACAAAGGGCATTCGAATTTGTAAATGGATTGGAATTTGATTGAATGAAAATCAAATAGAAATAAAATAAAATTGATATAAGAAGATAATGGAAATATTGTATGATTTAAACAACATAAGCAAATTGAAAACAATAATGATGGATAAGCTTTATTGAGTAATCTTGAATGGAATTGGTCGAGATTAATAAATTGAAATGAGAGTGAAAAAGACTTTTAATCAATTCTTAAGATGAAATAAGAATGTATGAGTTGTATATAAACCAGAATTGAATGATATTAATATAACCGGAATTGGTTAATGAAATAAAAATGTAAAGAAAATTTAATTTAACAATTGCATTGGAATAAAAATACTTGGCTTGTGGACTAGGAAAAATTGAATAAAATTAATATAAAACTAAGTAGAATTAATTTTAATGGTTATAAGCTTAAGTGGTGGTTATTTTGCTTGAATGACATGAAAATTGCATGTATTCGGGATTGAGTTGTCTAACAAGCAATTGAAATTGATTTTTAAATAAATTGATATGGATTGGAATAAAATTCAAAGAGTTTGTATATGGATGCAAGTGAATTGATTTGAAAAAGAAAATAAAGATGGTTTTAAATTAATTAGATAAATGCAACCTAATTAAGTGATTTTGCATATGACTGGAAATGGATCATAAAAGAAATGCAAATGTTTCAACTTGAAAGTAAAATCTGATTGTAAATCAAATTGGGAATGTAAGTTAAAGTAAAGGAATGCAAGTAAGACGTATGTTAATCATATTGAAATAGAAGTGAATTGGTTGTAATAAATATGAATGATATATAGTAAACTTGAATGTAAATCATTCAAGTAAAAAAAAAAATGATGTTGGTTTGGATGAAAGTAGAATGGGCTAAAGTCTTAATAAATGGATTTGAGTATAAATGTAAGTGGGTTATAATAGAAATGCAAATGTAACAAATTGAAATGAAATTTGCTTGGAGAATCAACTTGAAAAATGGGTAGAGTATGAATTAAAATAGCGAAACTTGTATGTAAATCTTTTGTGTGAAATAAAGTGGGATTTGGCGTTAGAAAAGGAAACTTTATGCGTGTTATTAAAATATGGTTTACTTATGAAATTATGCAAAGTGTTGTTTGGGATGTAAATGGATATGTTGGCTTGCATTTATATTGGAAATGTTGTTGAAATGTTAATATCTTTGAAACTGATGAGTTTGTTGAGTAAGTACAGGTAGGGGAGGCGTTCGAGAGAGTCAGAGCGCGTATATGCGTTATATTAGCCGCTTGCTATTAAAGTTTGCTAAAAAGATATGCCTACGCAAATATAATTGGGGAAATGATATGTATATTGTGATATATTTTGGTTTCCGACCGTGTAGGTCGATGTATATATATTTATCTGTATCGCGATATCGCGAAAGCTACTCCGTTCAAAGGAGACCCTGCCAAAAATTTTCGAAAATTTTAGGAGTTAGAAAATTTTTGGGATTTTGGGGAAAATTTAATAACTTGGAAGGTTATTTTGAAATACGTTAGAATTTAAAGCTTTAGAGTAAGTAAAACAAATGAATTTGGGATTGGGCTAAAGGATTTTGGAAAGTGAACATAAGTTTTTAACCAAGCAAATTGGATGAGTAAGTGAGTTTGAGCATCGTTTCTACCTTAGCAAATTTCGGGGACGAAATTTTTTTTTTAGGGGGGAGGAATGTGACATCCCGGAATTTTTAATACGGGATTTGTGAACATTTATCTCATTTTTATGTTCAATGTGGGTTTTGGATTAATTTTGAACTAAAAAGAATTGGTTTAAATTAAGATAACAAGATAGAGCTTTTAATGTGGACATTCAATTTGAAATTGAATAATAATAATAATTAAATATTAGGCTGAGAAAATTTGGGAAATTGGATGTGGATAGTTATAAAAATGATGTTTAAATGTATTTTTAAGTTCAATTGGTTATGAATAATATTATTGGATTTTTAGATGAATTTAAAGGTCAATAAGTTATTATTTGGGATTTTATATTAATTTAATAATAGGATTTCATAATACAATTTTGAAATTAATCAGATTTTGGTCCGGAGTGTGTTAAAATGATTTTTAATGTGATTATATATTGTATATGATTTATTATTAAGTTAATAAAATTTTACAAGTGAAATTCTAAGCGCCTTCGTCAATTTTGAGAATCGCCCGATTTAATAGACGAGGTAAAATAGCCTTCCGAGGCACAGTCTTGGAATTCGACGAAACCAGTTCCATTGGATCCGTAATAGTTAGTTATTATCGGATTTCAATTTTCGTAGCAATCGGAGTTGTCGTTTGACCGTAGCAGCTCGAAACGCATAGAAATCGTTTTAACCGATTTAATTTTAAATCGATCGTTTAATTCCGTAACTCGCACATACGACCGAATTAGCTTCTGGAACTTGTTTTGTGTTCGGAACGTGGAAAAACCCTAGGAACGCCTATTGGTGCGTGTGATTTGAAGGTCGTTTGCATAAATTGGTAAATTGAGAATTTATGAATTAAAATGATATTAAATAATATATATATATATATATACATCTATCTTAGCAAACCCTAGATTCATTATCTCGGCCGTCGTTTATATTACTTCAATGGCCGAAATCATCTCTCAATCTCCCATGTTTTTCTCTCGATCCAAGCGATTTTAGGCCAGATCTTCAACTGCAAAGTCGAAGAGCTCGCCAAGGGCTCCAGATCCAACGGAGGATCTTTGCTATCATCGTCATTTGGGGTTGATTTGCTGCCGCGTTTGGTCGCCGCTCGTTTTCGTTTTTCATGCCAAGGTGTTGACCGAGCTCCACCTTGTTTGGGCTGAAGGTAGTATTGTTGATGAGCTTCGACGTGAAGGAGCTGGATCGTCTTCGAACGCGACGGGGTGGGTGCGATTTCAAACCCTAGGTGGTGGATGTTGGGTTCTTTTACGTGCATGAGAACGAAGAAGAAGACTTCCCTTGAGATGGCCGTGATTTCGTGATGCTGTGTAGGGCCACGATTTGGTTCTGGGTATAATTTTGTTTAGAAAAGAAGAAATTGGTTTATAAATTGTAATTGAAACTTATAAATTTCACATCAATTGCAAATGTTATCAGATTTCAACAAATCAAGAAGCGCCGGAATCGCAGAGATGCGTACTACGCAATGATGTAGTTCGGGAATCATTCCGGGCAAGTGGAAATTTGAGTTAAATCGAACGTCGTTCGGTTTAATTTAATTTTCGAACGCGCGCCGAAACTCAAGGTGAGTTATTCTCACTCACATCTGGATGCTAGCTAATTTAAATAGTTAATATTTAAATATCTGTGTGATTAATTGAATATAATGGTTGCTACCAGCCTGGATTGATATTTATATATGTGATGTGCTAATATTTGTGGATGCAGGGAAAACACGTTGGAGGGATCCAACTGGATTCCTCACAATATAGTAATTATTTTTATAATCGGTAATGCAAATTATTTGTATGTTGTGATTGATAAATCTGACATTAAATTGTACTGTGATATTGTTGAAATAAATATAAACCCAGAATTTTAATCATAAATGGATTTAATTGGGATTTAAGAAATAAAAGAAATTGTTATATAAAGAATTTAAAGGAATAAAATTTGGATTTGGTTGGGATGAAGAATGAAATTTGTAAATGGGAATTTTAAATAAAGCGGGAAATTATTAGTTGATAAATGTAAAGTATGGATTTGGGTGAGAAATTCTATAAGAGGATATAAAGTGTTAAAATGATGATAGTTATTTTGATAATGAATAGAGTTTGCCAGAAAATTTGAATATGTTTGCAACGAGGCTTCTAAATATAAATATAAAGTGTTTTAAATTGGTTTTAAATCTGAATGTTTTTGAACTTGGTTATTTCCAATGGGAATAAATGGTATAGGATTTACCTTGTAAAGGAAGAGATTTTGGGAATAGTTTTCAAATGAGTTTTGGGAATTTGAAATTATATCTGAGGCAAATAAATAATGTGGGAAAATATTTATTGAGTGATGGTTGCTTATGAATATTAATTGGTAGTTAAATCACCGACTATCAATATTGGACAAATGCGTTGATCGTTTCGAAGAGACCGGGATCGAGATTTATTTCTCGAAAACCACTTCAATCTGGTTTGTACGTTTCGTAGGAAAACGTGTTCGGAGACGAAGATGGAGCAGTGAAGTGCAAGGGCTAGTCGCTACTAATCCTGAGGATATTTTCAAAATGGATGTAGTAGGAATAGTGCCTTCGGTTCCGTTCGAACCCGGAACGGACTTGTATGGTCGAATGCTTTTGGAACATCGTCAGGTGGGCGATGGGCATTCTAAGTGAAACGTTCTAAAAGGTAATGCTTAGCCTCAAGCCTCATCAAATGGGAATGACTGAAAATCAGGGGATATGCAGCAAGGCTTCGTGGGTAGCCCCCACTGGAGAGTAAGGTCATCCCTGTCTAGATGTCCCTTTTATTTCGGCTTAGTGGGCCGTTGCTGATCCCAACCGCGGGGTGATCTTATTCGAAACTGTCCAGTAAGGGATGGGTCCGGCCTTGTGTTGCAGGGGATCGGGAGTGGTCCTCGTTACGGTGATCTAGACCCCGTACCGTGACAGGTGGTACCCCAGTGCCTAGTCATTGTTGGAAATCCATTGTCCCTACGAGCCTTGTACGAGTTTTGTTTGTATTACCCACTTTTCTGGCTAGTAGCTGGAATTTAATCATGTAACAATCTCGGCTATTTTATAAGTATTTGTAAATAGACCCTATTGTAATATCCGAGGATTTCTATAAAAAGTGTTTTAGCTATCGTAAGGTAAAAACCCGACATGTTTATTTGTGGCGTGGTCTTACGAGATGCTTTTGTTTTCAAATAGGATTTTGAACTTTAATAATCAATTTGGATGCATTATTATCAGCTGGTATTCCAGACTGACTCGGGTGTTATTTCATTATAATGCTCGGGTCAGACCGAGTATTATATGTTCAGAATAGGTTGCTATGGAGCAGGAGAGGAGCTGGAATCCGAGACGTATTATCTGTACCTATATATATATTCCGCTGCTATGATTGTATGGATTTGTCTGATTGGTAATTTGATGTATGAGATACTCTGATGATGTGATGTATAAAACTGGTATAAATTTCATTTTGTGTAAAGACCTATTATTTACTATTATATTTTATTCCGCTGCGACTGTGAGATTCTGATATTGTTTAGCTTCTTCTTCTTCTTCTATCTCTTCTTCTTAAACCCGAATGGTTCGTATTTCTGTGCCAATTGAGTTAACAGAGGTAGAATAGTGTTGATTCAAGGGGTTCGGATTTGCGGGTCGTCACAGCGGGACTGATCGAAGGCCGGCTAAAATAGAGTCGGGTCATAGACTAGTCGCTTTTCAACTAGGTCATGTCGTGTATGAGTTGGTTGTGTCGTCTTGTTCCGAGTCAGGCCAGACTTAGGAGTCCGAGCTAGCCTTGACTTGTTTGTCGGATTTGCTAGAAATATACAGGTTGTATATGGGTCTGCTTGGATCGGGCCAGGCTAAAAAATGTTAGCTGATATGAATTTGGATCAGGGTTATAATTACAAGTCAGTTTGTCTTTGATGGCTTGAGTCTTATTATACAATGGACCGGGCCTTAATGCGTTGGCCGACTTATCTTTTACTTACAAGAAAATTGAGCAACATTCCCCTTCTCAAGTTTGTCTCTATGAATATGGATGGGCTCATCAAATCATGAAGATCTTCAGCTCAAGCTTTTTGCTTTGCATTCAATGCACACACCATGTGTCAACGCTTGATTAATCGAAACAGTTTCTTTTTTAAAATGACACTATGACTATTCAATCGTGGGGACCGTTGATGTGACAGTGTCATTAAGTATACCAAGATAGCTAAGATCTTCTTATATTTTAAATCCAATGGTTGCTATCGAGGGGGTATATTTATAAATACCCCTCACCTTCTTCTCCCCGACTATTTATCGAAGCTTAATAAATCTCTCTGCCGATAAAAAACTTTCAACCGTCCTCAAAATCTAAAGGTTTTCTTCTTGAAAAAACGGTAAGCTTCTTTCTCTTTAATTCTTCTTTGTGCTTTTGAATGGATGTGGAGCTTTTGCTATTAAAAATGTTTTTGCTTTTTTTTTTTTGGTGTTTGAAGTGCATGATTTTGGATTTGATTCTGCATCATTGCTTGGTCAAAATAGATGTTTTATGTTCATCTTTTGGACGTTGGTCAACCATCGTTGCCAATTCAATGTTGATCGATCGAGGTTGATGAATTTTCCAATGATCCACGAATGTAAAAAATTGTATTAGTGTTTTGGGTCATAGTTTTAGGTCCAAACAGGTTGCCTTGGGCTTTAAGTAACAAAAATAGTAGCATATATAGGCCATAAAGCCAACAAGTTAGCTTAGAAGTAAAGTTTGAGTTTCGAGTCAGCCTTAATGAGATGGTTAGCCTAGGCATGCCATGAAGACGACTATCCATCTTCTCTCCAAGGATGCTACTAACGGATCTTGCTTGGCTTAGATGTTGAGGACTTGTAGTTTAACTTGGACCGCTTATATTGCAGATGGCAACCTCTGAATCAATCCTAATTGGCATTTCTAGTCTTAAAGCATCCAAGATAATGGAGGGAACAATGAACCTGGCAGATTGCTAAGCTAGGCATGGGTGCAATATTGGGATGGTAAGATATCCAACCGTTGTAGAAGGGCTAGATCATCCTTTCCTCGGCTGCTTTTCTTGGTCCTTAGGCTACTTCAAAGTCGGGGCTTTCCTATCCTCCCTTTCCTCAACTCTGTTATTAATGCCTTCGAGCTTGTCTTCGGTAAGCATCTCCAAACGACTACCAGTTCTTATGTAGGGCTTATGTCACTTGCTTGAGTCTTAACCTTCCTGAGTCGATTGTTCATCTAATTAACATGATCTTTTGGCTACAGATGGAACCCAAGCATCCGATCGGCAACTTCCACTTCCAAGCCAACACCAAACATGATATCTTCATAGACGTTCTTAGCAAAGCTTCCCCGAGCTGGATGGAGAAGTACTTATTATGCCTCATAGGGTCAACCTTGGTCTCAAGAACAACGAGTTTCGAACCTCTAGTACTCTTCCTTACCACCTTTTCTTTCCCTTCAACTCTCTTCTTTCTTGCTCGTATTTCCTTTGACAGGGATTGATCTTAATTCACTTGGGTCGACTTTGTGGGGCGCTTAGTGAATATGTGGAACGATTGAAGATGACCCCAATAACCTTTAGAATCTAATTGCCCCAGTGACTGATGCAAAACTTTAATGGGTCGGCCTTCTACGGGAGTTTCAAACAATGGTGGTAGAGAGAGGTCGCCCCAACAAAGAAACTGCCAAGAAGAAGTGAGACTATACAAAGATCACCTTCTTGGATCCTCACGCCAGGCCGATTACAAAATAGAACTGGGGATATGATGACTTTAATTGTAACGATCTCGAATTTTAATTTATTTTAATTCAACAATTAGTTTCATTTTCGAATAAAAATCGTGAATTGATTGAAAATTTATATATAATGTTAGTTAAATTAAGGATTAATTGAAATTAATCTGGATATTTGAACACTTGTATATAAAATAGATTGGAAATTTAATTTGGGATTTAAAAGCAAATATCTTAGAAAATAATTTTGTATTTGGATTTTGATATAAGGTTAAAACAAAACATTTCAAATAAATTATAATTATATAAAATATGAAATGAATATGGTAAATAATTCTAGAATTATTTAAGCTTTCAAAAATAAATGTTATAAAATAAATAATACGCATGGTTAAAATTATAACAACATAATAGTTATAGAATTTCATTTATAATTTTAAAGTAACAAGCCAAAAGCACGAAGGCAGTAAACATATATTTAACAAAAGTAAAGACACTAAATACATACAAACAAAAGACAAAGAAATATCTACTAAAAAAAAACTGTAAAAGTCAGTACATGAAGTAAAAAAGAAAGAAAGAAAAGCAAACTGGCAAAAATAAAATAAACCAACCAAAGTAAAAATATAAACATCTTTTGTACAACTAAGATAAGCATGTAAATATAAAGGACTTGAGTAATTAATGCAACATACTTCATGCATTTAATGCAAGCATATCAACCATGCCTATTATACTAAATAATATAATCAACCCGTACAAGTATGTCTCATGTAAACTTCCTTATATATCAACCAACTCTCCTCAGTTCATGATCATCAAACTGAGAAAAGAAAAAAAAAGAAAACAAAATAGCAACCTGAAAACAAATCAACAACAACCAGAGATTAAAAGCAGGGAGGAGTTACAGGAGTTACATAAGTGACAGGTTTCGAGGGGGAGGTCCTGTAGTTGTTCCAGGTTCTGAAATGGGGTGCTCGATTTTGATCGCTGGTGGTCAGAGGCGATTGGATGTTCGCGGTGGGTAGTAGAGTCGATGATTGTTGTGTCGCGATCATCGTTGATGATCGATGGTGGCCGGAGCCACCGTGCATATGCACGGTGCACTGTAAAATCTGATGAGTGGTTTTTGGTTTGTTTCGAGATTGATGATGGGTGACTCAAAGTAGATAGGTGTTTCGCTCGGGTAAGTTAGTTGGTGGACTCGGAGCATTTTGTTGGACTCAGGTTGTTTGCTTGCTACAGGTTTTATAGAAAACCTGTTGCCAGTTTTAAAATTTTTAAAAATAAAAGTTAAAAGCTAATTTCAAATGGAAAGCAGAGTTTAAAAAATAAGTTTAAATCCAAGTTTAAAACTGGTTCAAGTTAGATTGAATCTCAAGTTAAAAAATAAATAAATAAATAAAGTTTTTTTATTTAAATTGTGATGACTACTTTAAATGTTTAAGTAGTTGGATTTTAAAGAGAAATTAGAAATCAAAGGATTAAATCTGAATTCAAATATAGATTTGAATCTTAGTTTGTAATAAATTAAATCTTGAAATTTAAATTTGATTTTAGCAACTTTTAAGAGTTAGAGTATAATTGGTTTGGAATTTAATTGAAAGGTTTAAATCGTAAATTAGAGATTTAAAATAAGTAAAAATCTAAGTTTAAATCTGGAATCTAAATTTAATATGTATCTCACATTTGAAATAAATGGAAGATTTAGAATATAAAACGATTTAAGAAATTTTAATTGTTAAAGTGTATTTTAAAATTGATTTGAAATTAGAATTGGGTAAATGATTAGAATAAGGGTAATTTAACTTTATTAATTAAAGATCTTAAGTGTTTTGACTAATTTAGTTACTTACATTTCGTTTAAATGAGATAAAATAAATAAGAAATTAAAGAAATTTCATTAAGAGTCAATTAATCAAAAGGATAAATTTCATAAATTAATAATAAGTGATTAATGGTAAATTAACTTATGATTGAAAGATGGTTAATTAAGGTAATTAATTAAGGTTAATTAACTATGTAATTAACTTAAGGTTAATTAAAATTTTGTAATTAATTAAGGATAATGTGATAAGTTTTTAATGACTAATTTAGATTAATAAATTAATGGTAATTATTATGAAATTGTGTAAGTGTAATTGCTTTATGGTAAGTAATTAAAGGTTTAATTTCTTAAAATAATTAACTAAGGAGTCAATTAATTATGAAATTGGTTTAAAGGTTGATTTAATTAATATGATTAATTAAGAATAATTTAATTAATTAAAGTGTTTGATAAATAAATTTATATCAAATGATTTGTAATTAATAAATCATTATTAGATAATTAATTCATAAGTAATTAATTTACTTGGAAATAAATTGAATTGATTAGGATTAAACGATTAATTAATCCTACTTATAAATGACTATTGAATACTTGACCTTACTTATGAATGATTGTATTGTATGAGATGCCTTGAATTGATTGTCTTATCTGATCTGTGATATTTTGTTCTGTGGATTGAGCTGTATATAATTTATTCATTTATTGATGATACATTTGTATATTATCTATGAATCTATGAATGGACGATAAGCGTTATAGTTTATATCGCCTATCAACTATATTTCTGTATTTTAATCTATGATGATTGAATGATGTTGCACTATTGTGTTAAACCCCTGGACCACACTTATACACACACCAATATGGATTTCACAAGGAAATCGATTAAGTCACAGATTTTGAAATGATTTTCAAAGTTGAATATTTAAATTCTAATGTTTTGGAAATGGATTGGATTTAAAGTGAAAAGCTTTTGAAATGGAATTTCAAAGATGAAATTTATTTTTAATAACCTGATTGAGGTTTGAAATTTAAATATTTTGATTTAAATTTGAATTCAATATTTGAAATTGAATTCTATGATTTGGAAACTAGGATATAAAGAAAAGTTATTCAACTTATAAATGAGTTATATGGGTTTTTAAACCATTTTAAATGTATTGATTTGGGAATTTGAATTTAAATTCAAGGGCTTTAACTCGTGTATATAAAAATTGGATCTTTCTGAAGTGAAACTATTCGTTTCAAATAATAAAAGCTTTTATATAAGAAGTGAACTTCCAAACTATGTTAAAAAGGGATTTCAAGTTAAAAATGAAAATGATTTTTCCAAGTTATGGAAACGGTTTGAAAGCTATAAGTTAAATCGTTAATTTAAAGATTTTAAACGAGTTAATCCAAATGAAATGGAAATTGTTTTGAAATCCGTAAATGGAATTTTGTGAAATAAATCTTTTTGTTTAAAGATTTAAAATGGTAATTTGTTTAAACCATTTGAAAGAAAAGTTTTGAATTATTAAGTTGTGACTTAATTGAAATCCCATATCCATATGTTTTAAATGTTGCGCTCACTATTCGGGTTAGCTGGGAAAGGAACTTTAGGTCGTATAACCCATTTCGAATATGTGATTCGACATTATGGATAGCATTTGAAGACCGGTGGTGAAGACCGGGTATTTGCGAGAACGATAGGATGACCTATCGATTGTCTCTGCACCGAGTAGCTACGGTATAAAGATTCCCTAACTGATGGGAAGTTCAATTGGGATTGTGAATACCCGGATTGCAAGGGCTTCTTTGGAAGTGCCTTCGGTTCTGTTCTAAATCCAGAACAGACTTGTATGGATTGTATGTCTGAAATTACATTTTGAGATATAAAGCAGATTTCTTTCAAATACATTTCTATTGGTGGCGGAGAATTAATTCTCTCAGCTTAACACCCTTAGAAGTTATGTAGTTGAAGGTTATCAGCAACATATTCCCAGCTTGGTAATGTGGCATGCTGAGTGCTGCTGATCATTTGTTGATCAAAGCGTGGCTTGGTGAAAAGCTTAGCTTTGTGGACGAGACTTCGTCGAGCCTCACAACCCGGTAATGGTCGAAACAGGAATCGTGGCAGCAAGGTTTCAGGTATCGCGTCCCTAGGGTATGACCATTCCTTCTGGAAAGGGGTAGTATCATGGTATGGAGCCCAGATATTTACTCATGTGGATACACTATATCTATTACTGTGTGGTGTTGTTGGAATCGAGGCCCCGTATAAAGGTCCAAAAGGACCGGGGGTGGTATATCTGAGGTTTCTTACTCCCTGGGAAAGGGGTAGCCGACCTTGTTTGGCAGAGATCCATTTGGGATGCTCGGGGGCGTCCTTCCAAAGGCGTTCCATTTCGGTATGGGAAGTTCCTTTGCCCGACCATTTGTTGGAAATCCATTCTTCAAATACGTATCATGTACGGTTTTAGTTGTATTACCTGCCATCTACTTATGGTGGTGCCCCACTTTTGGATGGTAGCTATAGTAGGCATAGTTCGAAATGTCTATGTTGGCTAAGGTTTATATTCTACTTTCGAAATGTTTTCTCCACTTTGCACTTATAGTAATAATATCAAAGGAATTCGCTTATCAAGCATATTTGACTATCATAAGGAGAAATCTCTTCCGATTCTGCGTTTGCATTGTGTGTGTGTGCGGGAGGCCTTATGGTAGTCTCATTTTCTAAAAGCATTGCGAAACTAATTTAAAATTCTCTTGCTGTTTGTTTTTGAAAGATAAACTGTTTTTGTTACTCACACCAGTCCCATGACTGATCCGGAGTTTATTGTTCTTTCCTAAACTCTGGGTGCTCAAAATTTTTCTATACGAGCAGTCTAGAGTTGGGTTTTTCAGATAGTGAGGTTTAGTAGATTATTTGGAGCTAGTTCAGTCTTTGGCTACGGACTGCACTTGCTTATCTTTGTGCATCGTGAAGTTGGATCGAGCTGCTGTTGCTGGAGTTCTTATTTGAAGACTATCTTAGAGTTATTTGTTCCGCTGCTAGTGTTATCTATTTTTTTTCCGCTGCTATTTTCTTGTATCATATCTCTGATGTATATTGACATTCATTGTATCACTCTATTGTATCAGATATTGTATATCAATGTATTATTCTTTTTTTCCGCTGTGTTGTTTACTTAATGTTGTTATAAGCTCCGGAGAATCGGATTTGAACGGTCGAATCTAGGACATTCGAGTACGATGTAAAGTATGGATGTCGATTTTCGAGCGCAAAAAATCGCTTCGTTACAAGTGGTAACAGAGCTAAGGGTTAAAACTTTAGCTCAGGAGTATAACACGTTAAGTAGCTCATTAGAGGTAGGATGAAGTAAATCCTAGAATGAGTATATCCCTAAGATATCCGTCCGAATGCCTCAGTAAATTCTCTTACTATTCACCGATAGTGAGTATGAGTGCAAGAAGAGAACGAGATAGGGGACAGGGAAACACGACTATAATTGGTCAATACCCTGCAACAGTGGAAACAATCCTTTTCTTCTCAATCTCCTTTGATTCAATTTCAATTCTTTTGATTGCTTCGTAACAGCTCCAGAAAAAAGTTTCGGTGTGATGATGGTCCTACGAATCATTGTAGAAAATCCTTACTTCGTATCTTCATCGATTTCTTATCAATTTTTGATTTAAACCTTAATGAACATGAATTGGAAATTCTGAATAAATTGGAAATTTTAAGTTGGTTAAATTGATTAATAGAATATGAAGGCTAAATTGAATTATATCAATAAAACGATTTCGTTTAAAACCAAATTTTGAAATTCTATTATAATTTCTTGGGTATATCAAAGTTCGAAAAGGGACAAATTGGTATATATATTTTGAGATATTCCGACTTGAGTTTGGAATCCATCCCTAGTATTTGAGAATTATGGAAGATTTAATCCATTTATCTATTGTTTGGGTCTCGATATATTCTACGGATAGTTATTCCTTCGAACTAACCAGTGCCTTGCATATTCGTAAATTTAATGACCCGAGTATCCTGTGTAGTATTGTATGAGTTTGTTCTCATATTGTCGACATTCTGATTTGGTAAGCCAAATGCAGAATAAATATATCTAGTTGATATCGAAAGATATTTCTCTTTCCTCTATCTTCGTTATCTCTCTCTGGCGAATTTCGAGGACGAAATTCCTTTTAAGGGGGGAAGTCTGTAACGATCCCGAGTTTTAATTTATTTTAATTCGACAATTAATTTCATTTTTGAATAAAAATCATAAATTGATTGAAAATTTATATATAATGTTAGTTAAATTAAGGATTAATTGAAATTAATCTGGATATTTGAACACTTGTATATAAAATAGATTGGAAATTTAATTTGGGATTTAAAAGCGAATATGTTAGAAAATAATTTTGTATTTGGATTTTGATATAAGGTTAAAACAAACATTTCAAATAAATTATAATTATATAAAATATGAAATGAATATGGTAAATAATTCTAGAATTATTTAAGCTTTCAAAAATAAATGTTATAAAATAAATAAATACGCATGGTTAAAATTATAACAACATAATAGTTATAGAATTTCATTTATAATTTTAAAGTAACAAGCCAAAAGCACGAAGGCAGTAAACATATATTTAACAAAAGTAAAGACACTAAATACATACAAACAAAAGACAAAGAAATATCTACTAAAACAAAACTGTAAAAGTTAGTACATGAAGTAAAAAAGAAAGAAAGAAAAGCAAACTGGCAAAAATAAAATAAACCAACCAAAGTAAAAATATAAACATCTTTTGTACAACTAAGATAAGCATGTAAATATAAAGGACTTGAGTAATTAATGCAACATACTTCATGCATTTAATGCAAGCATATCAACCATGCCTATTATACTAAATAATATAATCAACCTGTACAAGTATGTCTCATGTAAACTTCCTTATATATCAACCAACTCTCCTCAGTTCATAATCATCAAACCGAGAAAAGAAAAAAAAAAGAAAACAAAATAGCAACCTGAAAACAAATCAACAACAACCAGAGATTAAAAGCAGGGAGGAGTTACAGGAAATTCAAACTGCTGTTTCAACATAAATGCAACCCTGTTCTTTCTCCTGGAAGTACAGTGAGTAACATTATTTTTTAATTTAAAGTATATGTTACCTGTTGCATATTAATTTCTAGAAAATGAATATGTTTTAGTGTGAGTAACTTTAAGTTTTAAACTTAAAAGTTAAACTGTTGAATACTTATCTGTGAGTAACATTTGTTTTAAAATTTTAAAGATATTGATCTCTATTGTGATAAGTATGTTTGGTCATAAATATGAATGCTCTGTGTATATTGATTTATGATTTTGGATGTACAGGCTGATGTTTTTAAACAGTCTCTATTTTAAAGATTTTAAACACAGGATTTTGATTCAAAATCCATTATCACTTGATCTACTCGACGTTTAAACGTTAGATTAAAACAAAGATTGTTTATTACAGTAAAAAATTAAGTTTTAAAATTTAATTCAAGTTAAAATAACCTGTAAAAATTTCCGAAAATCAATATAGCCGAGCACCGCTTAGTTTTTGTCAAAATTCAAACCTTTCAATTCACAAATTTAGGTATATGGATCGAATCATTAAGCTTAAATATGATTTTTTAAAACTAATATGATGATTTTTCATTTCGTATTTCGAGAGAAATTTGAGAATGATCGAAATTGGCATTTTGGCCAACTTCCGGTGATCCATCGATTCGTGGAGCTCGAGGATTTGTGCGGGCGTGGAGAAGCCTACGGGGATGCTTAGAAAAATGGTCGGTGGTGGTAATGTCGACGACGGCGGCGGCGGCGAGGGATTGAAATGTTTAAACCTAGTTTTTGAACATGGAAGAAACACGGGCACCACGGTTTCGTTCGAGCATCGAGTTGCTCGAAGGTCTGGGAAATGGTAGCTATGGGTTTGATGAAGCGATGGCCGGAGTTGTAGGTTGGCCGGTGGCCGAGGCGATGAGGACGTCGCGTTGACAAGTTTCGAGGGGGAGGTCCTGTAGTTGTTCCAGGTTCTGAAATGGGGTGCTCGATTTTGATCGCTGGTGGTTGGAGGCGATTGGATGTTCGCGGTGGGTAGTAGAGTCGATGGTTGTTGTGTCGCGATCATCGTTGATGATCAATGGTGGCCGGAGCCACCGTGCATATGCACGGTGCACTGTAAAATCTGATGAGTGGTTTTTGGTTTGTTTCGAGATTGATGATGGGTGACTCAAAGTAGATAGGTGTTTCGCTCGGGTAAGTTAGTTGGTGGACTCGGAGCATTTTGTTGGACTCAGGTTGTTTGCTTGCTACAGGTTTTATAGAAAACCTGTTGCCAGTTTTAAAATTTTTAAAAATAAAATTTACAAGCTAATTTCAAATGGAAAGCAGAGTTTAAAAAATAGGTTTAAATCCAAGTTTAAAACTGGTTTAAGTTAGATTGAATCTCAAGTTAAAAATTAAATAAATAAATAAAGTTTTTTTATTTAAATTGTGATGACTACTTTAAATGTTTAAGTAGTTGGATTTTAAAGAGAAATTAGAAATCAAAGGATTAAATCTGAATTCAAATATAGGTTTGAATCTTAGTTTGTAATAAATTAAATCTTGAAATTTAAATTTGATTTTAGCAACTTTTAAGTGTTAGAGTATAATTGGTTTGGAATTTAATTGAAAGGTTTACATTCTAAATTAGAGATTTAAAATATGTAAAAATCTAAGTTTAAATCTGGAATCTAAATTTAATATGTATCTCACATTTGAAATAAATGGAAGATTTAGAATATAAAATGATTTAAGAAATTTTAATTGTTAAAGTGTATTTTAAAATTGATTTGAAATTAGAATTGGGTAAATGATTAGAATAAGGGTAATTTAACTTTATTAATTAAAGATCTTATGTGTTTTGACTAATTTAGTTACTTACATTTCGTTTAAATGAGATAAAAAAATTAAGAAATTAAAGAAATTTCATTAAGAGTCAATTAATCAAAAGGATAAATTTCATAAATTAAGAATAAGTGATTAATGGTAAATTAACTTATGATTGAAAGATGGTTAATTAAGGTAATTAACTAAGGTTAATTAACTATGTAATTAACTTAAGGTTAATTAAATTTTTGTAATTAATTAAGGATAATGTGATAAGTTTTTTAATGATTAATTTAGATTAATAAATTAATGGTAATCATTATGAAATTATGTAAGTGTAATTACTTTATGGTAAGTAATTAAAGGTTTAATTTCTTAAAATAATTAACTAAGGAGTCAATTAATTATGAAATTGGTTTAAAGGTTGATTTAATTAATATGATTAATTAAGAATAATTTAATTAATTAAAGTGTTTGATAAATAAACTTATATAAAATGATTTGTAATTAATAAATCATTATTAGATAATTAATTCATAAGTAATTAATTTACTTGGAAATAAATTGAATTGATTAGGATTAAACGATTAATTAATCCTACTTATAAATGACTATTGAATACTTGACCTTACTTATGAATGATTGTATTGTATGAGATGCCTTGAATTGATTGTCTTATCTGATCTGTGATATTTTGTTCTGTGGATTGAGCTGTATATAATTTATTCATTTATTGATGATACATTTGTATATTATCTATGAATCTGTGAATGGACGATAAGCGTTATAGTTTATATCGCTTATCAACTATATTTCTGTATTTTAATCTATGATGATTGAATGATGTTGCACTATTGTGTTAAACCCCTGGACCACACTTATACACACACCAATATGGATTTCACGAGGAAATCGATTAAGTCACAGATTTTGAAATGATTTTCAAAGTTGAATATTTAAATTCTAATGTTTTGGAAATGGATTGGATTTAAAGTGAAAAGCTTTTGTAATGGAATTTCAAAGATGAAATTTATTTTTAATAACTTGATTGAGGTTTGAAATTTAAATATTTTGATTTAAATTTGAATTCAATATTTGAAATTGAATTCTATGATTTGGAAACTAGGATATAAAGAAAAATTATTCAACTTATAAATGAGTTATATGGGTTTTTAAACCATTTTAAATGTATTGATTTGGGAATTTGAATTTAAATTCAAGGGCTTTAACTCGTGTATATAAAAATTGGATCTTTCTGAAGTGAAACTATTCGTTTCAAATAATAAAAGCTTTTATATAAGAAGTGAACTTCCAAACTATGTTAAAAAGGGATTTCAAGTTAAAAATGAAAATGATTTTTCCAAGTTATGGAAACGGTTTGAAAGCTATAAGTTAAATCGTTAATTTAAAGATTTTAAACGAGTTAATCCAAATGAAATGGAAATTGTTTTGAAATCCGTAAATGGAATTTTGTGAAATAAATCTTTTTGTTTAAAGATTTAAAATGGTAATTTGTTTAAACCATTTGAAAGAAAAGTTTTGAATTATTAAGTTGTGACTTAATTGAAATCCCATATCCATATGTTTTAAATGTTGCGCTCACTATTCGGGTTACCTAGGAAAGGAACTTTAGGTCGTATAACCCATTCCGAATATGTGATTCGACGTTATGGATAGCATTTGAAGATCGGTGGTGAAGACCGGGTATTTGCGAGAACGATAGGATGACTTATCGATTGTCTCTGCACCGAGTAGCTAAGGTATAGAGATTCCCTAACTGATGGGAAGTTCAATTGGGATTGTGAATACCCGGATTGCAAGGGCTTCTTTGGAAGTGCCTTCGGTTCTGTTCTAAATCCAGAACAGACTTGTATGGATTGTATGCTTGACATTACATTTTGAGATATAAAGCAGATTTCTTTCAAATACATTTCTGTTGGTGGCGGAGAATTTATTCTCTTAGCTTAACACCCTTAGAAGTTATGTAGTTGAAGGTTATCAGCAACATATTCCCAGCTTGGTAATGTGGCATGCTGAGTGCTGCTGATCATTTGTTGATCAAAGTGTGGCTTGGTGAAAAGCTTAGCTTTGTGGACGAGACTTCGTCGAGCCTCACAACCCGGTAATGATCGAAACAGGAATCGTGGCAGCAAGGTTTCAGGTATCGCGTCCCTAGGGTATGACCATTCCTTCTGGAAAGGGGTAGTATCATGGTATGGAGCCCAGATATTTACTCATGTGGATACACTATATCTATTACTGTGTGGTGTTGTTGGAATCGAGGCCCCGTATAAAGGTCCAAAAGGACCGGGGGTGGTATATCTGAGGTTTCTTACTCCCTGGGAAAGGGGTAGCCGGCCTTGTTTGGCAGAGATCCATTTGGGATGCTCGGGGGCGTCCTTCCAAAGGCGTTCCATTTCGGTATGGGAAGTTCCTTTGCCCGACCATTTGTTGGAAATCCATTCTTCAAATACGTACCTTGTACGGTTTTAGTTGTATTACCTGCCATCTACTTATGGTGGTGCCCCACTTTTGGATGGTAGCTATAGTAGGCATAGTTCGAAATGTCTATGTTGGCTAAGGTTTATATTCTACTTTCGAAATGTTTTCTCCACTTTGCACTTATAGTAATAATATCAAAGGAATTCGCTTATCAAGCATATTTGACTATCATAAGGAGAAATCTCTTCCGATTCTGCGTTTGCATTGTGTGTGTGTGCGGGAGGCCTTATGGTAGTCTCATTTTCTAAAAGCATTACGAAACTAATTTAAAATTCTCTTGCTGTTTGTTTTTGAAAGATAAACTGTTTTTGTTACTCACACCAGTCCCATGACTGATCCAGAGTTTATTGTTCTTTCCTAAACTCTGGGTGCTCAAAATTTTTCTATACGAGCAGTCTAGAGTTGGGTTTTTCAGATAGTGAGGTTTAGTAGATTATTTGGAGCTAGTTCAGTCTTTGGCTACGGACTGCACTTGCTTATCTTTGTGCATCGTGAAGTTGGATCGAGCTGCTGTTGCTGGAGTTCTTATTTGAAGACTATCTTAGAGTTATTTGTTCCGCTGCTAGTGTTATCTATTTTTTTTTCCGCTGCTATTTTCTTGTATCATATCTCTGATGTATATTGATATTCATTGTATCACTCTATTGTATCAGATATTGTATATCAATGTATTATTCTTTTTTTCCGCTGTGTTGTTTACTTAATGTTATTATAAGCTCCGGCGAATCGGATTTGAACGGTCGAATCTACGACATTCGAGTACGATGTAAAGTATGGATGTCGATTTTCGAGCGTAAAAAATCGCTTCGTTACAAGTGGTAACAGAGCTAAGGGTTAAATCTTTAGCTCAGGAGTATAACACGTTAAGTAGCTCATTAGAGATAGGATGAAGTAAATCCTAGAATGAGTATATCCCTAAGATATCCGTCCGAATGCCTCAGTAAATTCTCTTACTATTCACCGATAGTGAGTATGAGTGCAAGAAGAGAACGAGATAGGGGACAGGGAAATACGACTATAATTGGTCAATACCCTGCAACAGTGGAAACAATCTTTTTCTTCTCAATCTCCTTTGATTCAATTTCAATTCTTTTGATTGCTTCGTAACAGCTCCAGAAAGAAGTTTCGGTGTGATGATGGTCCTACGAATCATTGTAGAAAATCCTTACTTCGTATCTTCATCGATTTCTTATCAATTTTTGATTTAAACCTTAATGAATATGAATTGGAAATTCTGAATAAATTGGAAATTTTAAGTTGGTTAAATTGATTAATAGAATATGAAGACTAAATTGAATTATATCAATAAAACGATTTCGTTTAAAACCAAATTTTGAAATTCTATTATAATTTCTTGGGTATATCAAAGTTCGAAAAGGGACAAATTGGTATATATATTTTGAGATATTCCGACTTGAGTTTGGAATCCATCCCTAGTATTTGAGAATTATGGAAGATTTAATCCATTTATCTATTGTTTGGGTCTCGATATATTCTACGGATAGTTATTCCTTCGAACTAACCAGTGCCTTGCATATTCGTAAATTTAATGACCCGAGTATCCTGTGTAGTATTGTATGAGTTTGTTCTCATATTGTCGACATTCTGATTTGGTAAGCCAAATGCAGAATAAATATATCTAGTTGATATCGAAAGATATTTCTCTTTCCTCTATCTTCGTTATCTCTCTCTGGCGAATTTCGAGGACGAAATTCCTTTTAAGGGGGGAAGTCTGTAACGATCCCGAGTTTTAATTTATTTTAATTCGACAATTAATTTCATTTTTGAATAAAAATCATAAATTGATTGAAAATTTATATATAATGTTAGTTAAATTAAGGATTAATTGAAATTAATCTGGATATTTGAACACTTGTATATAAAATAGATTGGAAATTTAATTTGGGATTTAAAAGCGAATATGTTAGAAAATAATTTTGTATTTGGATTTTGATATAAGGTTAAAACAAAACATTTCAAATAAATTATAATTATATAAAATATGAAATGAATATGGTAAATAATTCTAGAATTATTTAAGCTTTCAAAAATAAATGTTATAAAATAAATAAATACGCATGGTTAAAATTATAACAACATAATAGTTATAGAATTTCATTTATAATTTTAAAGTAACAAGCCAAAAGCACGAAGGCAGTAAACATATATTTAACAAAAGTAAAGACACTAAATACATACAAACAAAAGACAAAGAAATATCTACTAAAACAAAACTGTAAAAGTTAGTACATGAAGTAAAAAAGAAAGAAAGAAAAGCAAACTGGCAAAAATAAAATAAACCAACCAAAGTAAAAATATAAACATCTTTTGTACAACTAAGATAAGCATGTAAATATAAAGGACTTGAGTAATTAATGCAACATACTTCATGCATTTAATGCAAGCATATCAACCATACCTATTATACTAAATAATATAATCAACCTGTACAAGTATGTCTCATGTAAACTTCCTTATATATCAACCAACTCTCCTCAGTTCATAATCATCAAACTGAGAAAAGAAAAAAAAAGAAAACAAAATAGCAACCTGAAAACAAATCAACAACAACCAGAGATTAAAAGCAGGGAGGAGTTACAGGAAATTCAAACTGCTGTTTCAACATAAATGCAACCCTTTTCTTTCTCCTGGAAGTACAGTGAGTAACATTATTTTTTAATTTAAAGTATATGTTATCTGTTGCATATTAATTTCTAGAAAATGAATATGTTTTAGTGTGAGTAACTTTAAGTTTTAAACTTAAAAGTTAAACTGTTGAATACTTATCTGTGAGTAACATTTGTTTTAAAATTTTAAAGATATTGATCTCTATTGTGATAAGTATGTTTGGTCATAAATATGAATGCTCTGTGTATATTGATTTATGATTTTGGATGTACAGGCTGATGTTTTTAAACAGTCTCTGTTTTAAAGATTTTAAACACAGGATTTTGATTCAAAATCCATTATCACTTGATCTACTCGACGTTTAAACGTTAGATTAAAACAAAGATTGTTTATTACAGTAAAAAATTAAGTTTTAAAATTTAATTCAAGTTGAAATAACCTGTAAAAATTTCCGAAAATCAATATAGCCGAGCACCGCTTAGTTTTTATCAAAATTCAAACCTTTCAATTCACAAATTTAGGTATATGGATCGAATCATTAAGCTTAAATATGATTTTTTAAAACTAATATGATGATTTTTCATTTCGTATTTCGAGAGAAATTTGAGAATGATCGAAATTGGCATTTTGGCCAATTTCCGGTGATCCATCGATTCGTGGAGCTTGAGGATTTGTGCGGGCGTGGAGAAGCCTACGGGGATGCTTAGAAAAATGGTCGGTGGTGGTAATGTCGACGACGGCGGCGGCGGCGAGGGATTGAAATTTTTAAACCTAGTTTTTGAACATGGAAGAAACACGGGCACCACGGTTTCGTTCGAGCATCGAGTTGCTCGAAGGTCTGGGAAATGGTAGCTATGGGTTTGATGAAGAGATGGCCGGAGTTGTAGGTTGGCCGGTGGCCGAGGCGATGAGGACGTCGCGTTGACAAGTTTTGAGGGGGAGGTCCTGTAGTTGTTCCAGGTTCTGAAATGGGGTGCTCGATTTTGATCGCTGGTGGTTGGAGGCGATTGGATGTTCGCGGTGGGTAGTAGAGTCGATGGTTGTTGTGTCGCGATCATCGTTAATGATCGATGGTGGCCGGAGCCACCGTGCATATGCACGGTGCACTGTAAAATCTGATGAGTGGTTTTTGGTTTGTTTCGAGATTGATGATGGGTGACTCAAAGTAGATAGTTGTTTCGCTCGGGTAAGTTAGTTGGTGGACTCGGAGCATTTTGTTGGACTCAGGTTGTTTGCTTGCTACAGGTTTTATAGAAAACCTGTTGCCAGTTTTAAAATTTTTAAAAATAAAAGTTAAAAGATAATTTCAAATGGAAAGTAGAGTTTAAAAAATAAGTTTAAATCCAAGGTTAAACTGGTTCAAGTTAGATTGAATCTCAAGTTAAAAAATAAATAAATAAAGTTTTTTTATTTAAATTGTGATGACTACTTTAAGTGTTTAAGTAGTTGGATTTTAAAGAGAAATTAGAAATCAAAGGATTAAATCTGAAATCAAATATAGATTTGAATCTTAGTTTGTAATAAATTAAATCTTGAAATTTAAATTTGATTTTAGCAACTTTTAAGTGTTAGAGTATAATTGGTTTGGAATTTAATTGAAAGGTTTAAATTGTAAATTCGAGATTTAAAATAAGTAAAAATCTAAGTTTAAATCTGGAATCTAAATTTAATATGTATCTCACATTTGAAATAAATGGAAGATTTAGAATATAAAATGATTTAAGAAATTTTAATTGTTAAAGTGTATTTTAAAATTGATTTGAAACTAGAATTGGGTAAATGATTAAAATAAGGGTAATTTAACTTTATTAATTAAAGATCTTAAGTGTTTTGACTAATTTAGTTACTTACATTTCGTTTAAATGAGATAAAATAAATAAATAAATAAGAAATTAAAGAAATTTCATTAAGAGTCAATTAATCAAAGGATAAATTTCATAAATTAAGAATAAGTGATTAATGGTAAATTAACTTATGATTGAAAGATGGTTAATTAAGGTAATTAATTAAGGTTAATTAACTATGTAATTAACTTAAGGTTAATTAAATTTTTGTAATTAATTAAGGACAATGTGATAAGTTTTTAATGATTAATTTAGATTAATAAATTAATGGTAATCATTATGAAATTGTGTAAGTGTGATTACTTTATGGAAAGTAATTAAAGGTTTAATTTCTTAAAATAATTAACTAAGGAGTCAATTAATTATGAAATTGGTTTAAAGGTTGATTTAATTAATATGATTAATTAAGAATAATTTAATTAATTAAAGTGTTTGATAAATATATTTATATCAAATGATTTGTAATTAATAAATCATTATTAGATAAATAATTCATAAGTAATTAATTTACTTGGAAATAAATTGAATTGATTAGGATTAAACGATTAATTAATCCTACTTATAAATGACTATTGAATACTTGACCTTACTTATGAATGATTGTATTGTATGAGATGCCTTGAATTGATTGTCTTATCTGATCTGTGATATTTTGTTCTGTGGATTGAGCTGTATATAATTTATTCATTTATTGATGATACATTTGTATATTATCTATGAATCTGTGAATGGACGATAAGCGTTATAGTTTATATCGCCTATCAACTATATTTCTGTATTTTAATCTATGATGATTGAATGATGTTGCACTACTGTGTTAAACCCCTGGATGTAACATCTCGGAATTTTGGACAATATAAATTTAATAATCTGGGTTTAAATTTATATTGAATTGATAATTGTTGTTAATAAATTTGATATTGATTTAAATAATCTTCTTTATTTAATAATTTAATTTGTGAAATTATTTTTGATAAGTTAATAAATTGTTTTCTATTTAATAATGTATATGTATTTATGTATATATTTTAAATAGACAAGTTGTTTTTAGTTAAATTAGTATAGCATAGTAATATGTTTTAAAAATAGAAATGGTGATTTATTTTTAATTTGAGCTTTTCAAAAATATTTAATTAAATACTATATGATTTTATATATGAGATAAATGTTTTAACTAGTTTAAAATTTCATTTTAATTCAAGTTGTATATTAAAAACTCTTTTATAAATTTGCTTGAAAAGTTTCTTTTCAAATGAACTACTTGTATATTATAATAATACTTTGCTTTATTTATTTAGAGAATCATTTTTATACATAATTATGTATAAAATTTAATTAACAAAGCTTAATACTTATTTAACTCTAATTAAACATTAATTTAATTCACAAAGACAAGTGTTTGTATATTAAAGCTTAAAGTTACAAATGTAAACTTATCATCTATTCAAAATGACATGTGTCCATTTCATTTTCATTTTTCTTTTAATTCACTTAAATCTGAAAATACATTCATAATTTTGTTCTTCATTCATTAGCATTATTTTTTCTCATCCCTTAATCAAGAAAACCAAATTACATGCTCACATCCATATTCAAATTTGCATCCTCCAAAATTCAAGTCTGCATCTTCCATTTCAAATCTGAAACTTCTCTTTCCCAAAATTGCAAACCTGCACAACAATCTTCTGAAAATTCAAAATGCCTGTAAAACTTTGCTTTCAAACTCCTCTTTCCCCAAAAATATCACCTGCATGCAACCATTTAAAGCCCTGCATTACAATCGGGAAATGCAAGAAAACCCTGTATGTTCTTGCATTTGAGAAACATGCATTCATGAAATCTGGTGAATCAAGTAGAGCCTGCATTTCAATCTTCATCAATTGAAGCTCTGCATTTCAAATCTTCATTAAGAAAACCTGCAAGCATGCATTTCTTTTCAAACCCTGGAACATGCATGTTAAATCAAGAAGGCCTGCACAACAATTAGAAGCCTGCATGTTGAAAACTGAAGCATGTATGAAGCAAGCAAGGCCTGCACATCCATTTGAAGCTCTGCATTTCTTTACATCTGCAAATTGCAAGTGAGGCCTGCATGCTAAAATAAAATCTGGATGTACTCTGCATTTTAATCTTCATCAATTAACAAGCCTGCATGCATCATTTAAAAGCAAGATAGGGGTCTGCATTCTTGGCATTTGAACTGGAGGTGCTTTGCATAGTTGATTATGCTCTGCATTTTGGCAAATAAGGTGAGTAACTTATCCTTTAAAAAAATTAAGTAGGTGAAAGTTGTTGCATGCTTTTATTTAGAAATGATTTAACATTTGAATTTGTTGTTTATATGTGTATATAAGATACATTCTGTTATGTTCTGGCTATCTACAATATAGGTTCTAGTTGATAGAAAAATCCTTTCCTTTTGATTGTTTGCTGTTATGTTTAATCTGTGAATGAAACTTGCTTATATCAAATATAGTAAGCATTAAACAAAATTATATAAGTTAAAATCAAATTTTGTTTTACTTGATAATAATATAACAGAGTAAAGATTTATATCAAGTGAAATTTAAATTATAGGAATTCATGTTTTAAGTTAGTATATTAAATCATCAAACAAAATAGAATTTTTAAAAGTAAAATTACAGTTCTTATTGCTTTAACCAGAAAGCAATTCAAACTCTACTGTATTTTTTTATTTGAACAAGATCAGTTGATTCTTGTATTTGAATTGGATGAATTTGTTTCTGGTGATAGTTTATCTATCACCAATCACAATAAAACTATTGAATTGATTTGCAATTCAAAATTAAGATTGAAATTTGGAAATTACTGTGATGAACCCTAGTTTATTTGGGTTACAGTTTTGGGTCGATTGTGTACTCCTCATTGAATCGAGTTCAAAGCTATTTTGGGAATTGATGGTTGGTGTAGTGATGAAGCTAGTGCCGGAGTTTGGGTGTTGATGTTGGTCGGAGTTGAGAGAAATTGGAGTTGACAGGTTTTAGGTGATATTGGTGAAGGCTGTTTCAGGTTTCAGGGGTATTGGAATTGTGACTCGGGTAGGTCTCGGGTTAAATGGGATATGACTCGAAGCAGAATATTTTTGACCCGAAGTAAATCTGAAGCATGCTCGAGTACATTGTTTCAGGGTTTAGCAACAGAAACTGTCTTTGCAGTTTTGAAACTAAAAGTTAAGTTTAAATTTAAACTAAAAGTTTAGCTTAGGATTTAAACTTGAGTTTGAAATTAAATTCAAATAGTTTGAATTCCTATTTTGTAATAAATTTAAATGCAGAAATGCAAATTTGGGTTGGAAGAAAAAAAGAAAAAAAAAAAAAAGAACTGGAAAACCTGTTTCAGTTTATAGGGTTTGAATGCAAACTAAAATTTGAGACTTAAGATTTTGAAACTGAGTTAAGCATGAAATCAAAAAAGTTTCAATTCTGTTTCTTTGAAATAATTTAAATTCAGTAAATTTTAAAGTTTGGTTTTAAAATTTAACAGAAACTGTGTTCTGTTTTAAAATGTAAAAGTGAATTTAAATTACAAGTGGAGATTGAAATGGAGTTTAATCTGAAAATTTTGAATATGAATTCAAATAAGTTTATTTGAGATTTGAAATCATTTAAGCTTTCAAATTTAAATTTGATTTTCAAAATCTCAAGTATAAATGCATTGTGTTTTGGCATTTGAAATTGAAAGGTTAAGTATCTAAATTAGGAAATTCAAATGAATTCAAACTGAGTTTTTAAAAATCTGGATTCAAATTTAAATTTCAGTTTTAAATAAAGATTTAAATTTAAAATTGCTTTCAAATGATTTACATTTGAATTGAAGGTGAAAATTTTAGAAAGAGTTTTAAAGAGTTAAAACTAAAATGAAAATGGAAGTTATATTTCAATTTTGAGATTTTAAAGAAATCTTTAAATTGATTTGAATTTGATTTTAATTTGAATTTAAATCTTTTTGAACTTATCAACAAAGTATATGTTTCTTGTAAACATATAAGATTAAGTTGTATTGTTTAAAATCTTATTTTAAATAAGTTTGAGTTTAAAGTTAAAAGAAATGTTAAATTGAATTTAATATGAAATTTAAAACATTTTTGTTTTTAAATGCATGATTAAATAAGAAATGTTTATCTAAAGATAATAAAAGATTAATGATTGGATTCATTAATTAGTAAGGTAATTAAGATGAATGTTAATTATTTAATTAATTAATAATGGGAATGTTTTAATTAAATAATTAATGATTTTTAATTTAATTTGAGATTAATTAATTAGTTTAATTAATCTATGTTTAAGAATGGTTAATTAAATTTTAATTTATGATTAAGATTCATTAATCAAGTGATTAATGATAATAAAGTTTTTAATTAACACTTAGTTAATTAATAATTAGAGATTAATTAAATAGTAATTAAATATTAATTACTTAATAAATAATGATGATTAATATAAGTTAATCTCTTAATTAAGTAATTAAGGAATATTAATGAAGTCATTAACTCAAGATTAATTAACAATTAATTAATGTGAGTAATTTTTGATAATTAATTAGATTAATTAATTAATAATCAATTGTTAGATTAAATTACTTAAGAGAGTAATTAGTGAATTAATTACTTAATGTAATTAATTAAGGTTAATGTGATTTGTTTAGATTAATTAATTAAGTTTAATTAATTTAAACATTTGTTGAATTGTTGATAATTACTTATGTAATTTAAGAATTTGTAATTACTTAAGGAAGTAATTAATTAATAATTACAGAATGTAATTAAAGATATTTGATATAAAGGTAATTTGGATTTTAAATTACCTTGAAATTAATCAAGGGGATTAATTTAGATAATTAATTAAGATTAATTAATTATTGGATTGAGTAATTAATGTAGTTAATTACTGAATGATTATTAATCAAGGGTGATTAATATGTTGTAGGGTTTAATATAATTAACTTGTGTGATTAATATTAAATGCTAACTATTTATTGTAATTAGAGATAGTTAATCAGTAATGATTAATTGGAAAGAATAATGAGATGATTATTTATAAATTGATTTGAAATCAATTAATGGTTAAGTTAAGCAGAATTTTGATGATGAAGTAATTAATTTAATTCATTTTAAATTAATTAGAGATTGAGTAATTAATTTAATTCATTTTAAATTAATTATAGAAAGTGAGATCAGTAGATCATTTGCTTATGTTTGATGAATGGTATTGATTGTTTGGTATAGTTTGTAATCTCAGTTGTGAGACGAATGGTGTATGTGATATGGATGCATTGGTTGCTCTTGGATGATAATATAGATTATCTGTTTATGATATGATTATCTGTTGATAATGATAATATTGATTATCTGTTGTGTTGTGAATTATCTATCTGTATATATTTAGATAATGAATTGAAATGTTTTAAACTTAAAACAACTTGGACCCTAAAAGACACGCTTTGGTTTTCGATGAGACCGGGATCGGGTTTCCATATTTGGACATCCGAAAACCACATCGATTCCAAATAACGTTAGGTCGTTAATCCAAGTGGAGCTAGTGAAGACTCGAGGTGTAAGGGCTATACGTCAGTATAACTCTGTGGGTGATTCCGTAATGAGTTTGACGGAATAGGTCTTATAGATTCGAGATGGTGAATCAGAGTGCAAGGGTTATTGTCGTTAACTCTGAGGGTGATTCCAATACGAGTGTAACGAGATGATGCCTTCGGTTTCGTTCGAACCCGGAACGAACTTGTATGGATTGAATGCTTTCAGAACATCGTCAGGTGGACGATGAGCATTCTAAGTGTTGTGTTCTATAAAGGTAATCGTAACCTCAAGCCTCATCAACCGGGAATGGCTAAAACAGGGGAGGTGCAGCAAAGCTTCGTGGGTAGCCCCCACTTGAGAGTAAGATTTACCCCTGTCTAGAGGTCCCTTTATATTTCGGCTGTGTGGGACGGTTGATCATGACAACCGTCGGGGTTGTCTTATTTGGAACTGTTCAGTAAGGAACGGGTCCGGCTTTGTGTTGCAGGGGATGAAGGGAGTAATCCTCGGTACGGTGATCTAGGCCACGTACTGTGACGGGCGGTACCCCAGTAGCCCTGCCATTGTATGGAATCCAAAATCCAATAAGTGCCGTACGTATTAGTTGTGCCCAACTATGTTGGAATGTGAGATGTAAGCATTTCAGCTATTTCTGTATTTTATTTGAAAACCCTAGACACTATTATAATATCATCAGATTTCCTATCAAATGTTTTGGTTAGCGTAAGGTAAAAACTTTTCCATGTTTATGTGTGGGAAGTCTTACGTGATACCTTTTCTTTCAAAGGTTTTTCAAAGTTAAGCAACTTTAACCTGTTACTCACACCAGACCCATGTCTGACCCGGAGTTATTTCTGTTTTTCTTTAACTCTTGGGTACTCAAATTTTTACGAGTAGCCAAGGGAATTCAGGTTAGGATTCAGGATTGCTTTGACGATTTGTGGAGGAGCATATGGAGCAGGAGGCTTCTGCGTATAGTTATTTAGTTCCGCTGTGTTTGGTATCTCTGAGTCTTGTGTTTGTATTGAGTTGTAATAACTAGACAGGTATTTATAACTGTCTAGTATGTGTTGTATATGTCTGTGTACTCTGATATTTGATGTATACTATGTAATACTTTGTTATTAATATAATTTATTCGTTTCCGCTGTTGAGATTCTTGTGTTGTTTCTTTCTTCTCTTCTTTCTTTTCTTCTTCTATCCCTTTCTTTCTTAATTCATGACGCGATTTTCTGGGAGTGAAAGTCGGGTCCTGACATTTTGGTATCAGAGCAGTAGGTTGAGTGAATACCTAGGCTCTGTAGTGGTGTCTATCTTGAGAGAGCGTATTAGTATTTTTAATATATATATATATAATTATTTCTACTTATTTGTTGGATTACCTGTTCAGGTTTTTCCAATATAAGTTATAAAGGTAGATGAGGTAGAAGTGTGTGTAACACGACTACCATTGGTTGTTGTTTGATGGATGAGGTTGGAAGTGTATTTGTCGAGACTGTAGACCTAATACTGTCTCGAGTGAGTTTTGTTTGGTTTAAGGACTTCATCGATCTCTGAAGGTAACCTGTTAAGGTTTGGAGTTCATCTTTGAAGTGCAGAATTGAGTTTTGATCTGTCGGTTGGACAGAAGCAAGTAAGTGATGATATCTTGATATCTTAGGAAGTAGTAGCTGCGTGATGAGATGCAGTGACTATGGATAGTTCCGAAGATTTTTCTTTGGAACAAGTTAAGAAGTGAGTCTGATCGGTGGTGTGGCAGAGTTTAGCTGAGTCTTCTGTGATGGTAGGAGTCTTCTGGCTGGGTAGTTTTTCTGAAGTGGAGTTCAGAAGCAGTAGAGTGGATCCGTTTCTCTGGTAATTTGGATAAGCCAGCATAAGCTGTTCTGTTTGGTTGAGAGAGAGCAGTTTTCTTTGGATTCAGGCTGAGTTGATCGCAAAAGTGACTTGCGATAGTATGTTCTCTTGTGTTTGTTGGAGATTGTCTGGATGTCTTCTGGAAGTCAGAGTTTGTCTGCATCTAGAGATCGAGTTTTCTTTCCAGGATTGGAGCTGGTGGTTCAGTTAGTAGATGGATGGTTCCTTAAGATAGAAGTTGGTGAAGTAACTCAGGTTTGGGAGGAACATCTGAGTTTTCTCTATGGATATGTGGAACCTTATTTCTGTGCTGGGTTGTCTGGTCTGTGCTTGTGTTTTCCGTCGGCATTTTCTTCTGTTTCGGATCAGAGTTGTGCAGCGGAAGCAGTTTGGGCATTTCTGTTTTCTTTTCCGGATAAGGAGAAGTTTGTTCTGTCTTCTGTTGATGAGAAGCAGAGTGTTTGTTCTTGGTTTTTGAGTGATCTTGAGGAGATCATTGGATTGTTTTGGATTCAGTCTATTTCTGTTGGAATCAGCAAGAGTTGAGCTGATTAGGATGGGTGTTGGTAGCCCAGGATCGTCCGAAGAGTTTTTATGGATAAGAGACAGAGAATTTGGATTCTGGAATTGGAGATTTGATTTTGGTTAAGTTTTTCTCTGATCCAAGGAGCTATAAGTTTGGGATGCTAGCTCCGTAGTGTTTTGGTTTCTTCTGTGATTGGTAAGATCAGTGTTCGATTTTCCTAGAACTGGATTGCCAGTTTGGATAACTGGGATTCAGGGTGTTTCACGTATCTCTGAGGGAGTTCGTGTTTGATATTTCTGGTTGTAGAACCAGCAGTTTAGGATGGTTTGTTTGTTGTGTCAGACTCGTTTGTAGTCTGCTATTCTGTATAGAATTGTTGCTAGGAGCTCTATAGCATAGTAGTATTGATTGATTGTATTCTATAGAACGAGTATCCCGATATATATATATACCGGGGAAACTCGTGAAGTTTTATCCAAAATTCTTTTGGATAACTAGATTTGTTCTGATTGTGTGAATTGATTGCTTAGGTTATTGGCATATGAATAACATATGCTGTGTTTAAAATAAAATCTGTAAATAGATTATTAAATTGCCTTTGTTTTAAATTTCGAGGACGAAATTCTTTTAAGGGGGAAGGATTGTAACATCCCGGAATTTTGGACAATATAAATTTAATAATCTGGGTTTAAATTTATATTGAATTGATAATTGTTGTTAATAAATTTGATATTGATTTAAATAATCTTCTTTATTTAATAATTTAATTTGTGAAATTATTTTTGATAAGTTAATAAATTGTTTTCTATTTAATAATGTATATGTATTTATGTATATATTTTAAATAGACAAGTTGTTTTTAGTTAAATTAGTATAGCATAGTAATATGTTTTAAAAATAGAAATGGTGATTTATTTTTAATTTGAGCTTTTCAAAAATATTTAATTAAATACTATATGATTTTATATATGAGATAAATGTTTTAACTAGTTTAAAATTTCATTTTAATTCAAGTTGTATATTAAAAACTCTTTTATAAATTTGCTTGAAAAGTTTCTTTTCAAATGAACTACTTGTATATTATAATAATACTTTGCTTTATTTATTTAGAGAATCATTTTTATACATAATTATGTATAAAATTTAATTAACAAAGCTTAATACTTATTTAACTCTAATTAAACATTAATTTAATTCACAAAGACAAGTGTTTGTATATTAAAGCTTAAAGTTACAAATGTAAACTTATCATCTATTCAAAATGACATGTGTCCATTTCATTTTCATTTTTCTTTTAATTCACTTAAATCTGAAAATACATTCATAATTTTGTTCTTCATTCATTAGCATTATTTTTTCTCATCCCTTAATCAAGAAAACCAAATTACATGCTCACATCCATATTCAAATTTGCATCCTCCAAAATTCAAGTCTGCATCTTCCATTTCAAATCTGAAACTTCTCTTTCCCAAAATTGCAAACCTGCACAACAATCTTCTGAAAATTCAAAATGCCTGTAAAACTTTGCTTTCAAACTCCTCTTTCCCCAAAAATATCACCTGCATGCAACCATTTAAAGCCCTGCATTACAATCGGGAAATGCAAGAAAACCCTGTATGTTCTTGCATTTGAGAAACATGCATTCATGAAATCTGGTGAATCAAGTAGAGCCTGCATTTCAATCTTCATCAATTGAAGCTCTGCATTTCAAATCTTCATTAAGAAAACCTGCAAGCATGCATTTCTTTTCAAACCCTGGAACATGCATGTTAAATCAAGAAGGCCTGCACAACAATTAGAAGCCTGCATGTTGAAAACTGAAGCATGTATGAAGCAAGCAAGGCCTGCACATCCATTTGAAGCTCTGCATTTCTTTACATCTGCAAATTGCAAGTGAGGCCTGCATGCTAAAATAAAATCTGGATGTACTCTGCATTTTAATCTTCATCAATTAACAAGCCTGCATGCATCATTTAAAAGCAAGATAGGGGTCTGCATTCTTGGCATTTGAACTGGAGGTGCTTTGCATAGTTGATTATGCTCTGCATTTTGGCAAATAAGGTGAGTAACTTATCCTTTAAAAAAATTAAGTAGGTGAAAGTTGTTGCATGCTTTTATTTAGAAATGATTTAACATTTGAATTTGTTGTTTATATGTGTATATAAGATACATTCTGTTATGTTCTGGCTATCTACAATATAGGTTCTAGTTGATAGAAAAATCCTTTCCTTTTGATTGTTTGCTGTTATGTTTAATCTGTGAATGAAACTTGCTTATATCAAATATAGTAAGCATTAAACAAAATTATATAAGTTAAAATCAAATTTTGTTTTACTTGATAATAATATAACAGAGTAAAGATTTATATCAAGTGAAATTTAAATTATAGGAATTCATGTTTTAAGTTAGTATATTAAATCATCAAACAAAATAGAATTTTTAAAAGTAAAATTACAGTTCTTATTGCTTTAACCAGAAAGCAATTCAAACTCTACTGTATTTTTTTATTTGAACAAGATCAGTTGATTCTTGTATTTGAATTGGATGAATTTGTTTCTGGTGATAGTTTATCTATCACCAATCACAATAAAACTATTGAATTGATTTGCAATTCAAAATTAAGATTGAAATTTGGAAATTACTGTGATGAACCCTAGTTTATTTGGGTTACAGTTTTGGGTCGATTGTGTACTCCTCATTGAATCGAGTTCAAAGCTATTTTGGGAATTGATGGTTGGTGTAGTGATGAAGCTAGTGCCGGAGTTTGGGTGTTGATGTTGGTCGGAGTTGAGAGAAATTGGAGTTGACAGGTTTTAGGTGATATTGGTGAAGGCTGTTTCAGGTTTCAGGGGTATTGGAATTGTGACTCGGGTAGGTCTCGGGTTAAATGGGATATGACTCGAAGCAGAATATTTTTGACCCGAAGTAAATCTGAAGCATGCTCGAGTACATTGTTTCAGGGTTTAGCAACAGAAACTGTCTTTGCAGTTTTGAAACTAAAAGTTAAGTTTAAATTTAAACTAAAAGTTTAGCTTAGGATTTAAACTTGAGTTTGAAATTAAATTCAAATAGTTTGAATTCCTATTTTGTAATAAATTTAAATGCAGAAATGCAAATTTGGGTTGGAAGAAAAAAAGAAAAAAAAAAAAAGAACTGGAAAACCTGTTTCAGTTTATAGGGTTTGAATGCAAACTAAAATTTGAGACTTAAGATTTTGAAACTGAGTTAAGCATGAAATCAAAAAAGTTTCAATTCTGTTTCTTTGAAATAATTTAAATTCAGTAAATTTTAAAGTTTGGTTTTAAAATTTAACAGAAACTGTGTTCTGTTTTAAAATGTAAAAGTGAATTTAAATTGCAAGTGGAGATTGAAATGGAGTTTAATCTGAAAATTTTGAATATGAATTCAAATAAGTTTATTTGAGATTTGAAATCATTTAAGCTTTCAAATTTAAATTTGATTTTCAAAATCTCAAGTATAAATGCATTGTGTTTTGGCATTTGAAATTGAAAGGTTAAGTATCTAAATTAGGAAATTCAAATGAATTCAAACTGAGTTTTTAAAAATCTGGATCCAAATTTAAATTTCAGTTTAAAATAAAGATTTAAATTTAAAATTGCTTTCAAATGATTTACATTTGAATTGAAGGTGAAAATTTTAGAAAGAGTTTTAAAGAGTTAAAACTAAAATGAAAATGGAAGTTATATTTCAATTTTGAGATTTTAAAGAAATCTTTAAATTGATTTGAATTTGATTTTAATTTGAATTTAAATCTTTTTGAACTTATCAACAAAGTATATGTTTCTTGTAAACATATAAGATTAAGTTGTATTGTTTAAAATCTTATTTTAAATAAGTTTGAGTTTAAAGTTAAAAGAAATGTTAAATTGAATTTAATATGAAATTTAAAACATTTTTGTTTTTAAATGCATGATTAAATAAGAAATGTTTATCTAAAGATAATAAAAGATTAATGATTGGATTCATTAATTAGTAAGGTAATTAAGATGAATGTTAATTATTTAATTAATTAATAATGGGAATGTTTTAATTAAATAATTAATGATTTTTAATTTAATTTGAGATTAATTAATTAGTTTAATTAATCTATGTTTAAGAATGGTTAATTAAATTTTAATTTATGATTAAGATTCATTAATCAAGTGATTAATGATAATAAAGTTTTTAATTAACACTTAGTTAATTAATAATTAGAGATTAATTAAATAGTAATTAAATATTAATTACTTAATAAATAATGATGATTAATATAAGTTAATCTCTTAATTAAGTAATTAAGGAATATTAATGAAGTCATTAACTCAAGATTAATTAACAATTAATTAATGTGAGTAATTTTTGATAATTAATTAGATTAATTAATTAATAATCAATTGTTAGATTAAATTACTTAAGAGAGTAATTAGTGAATTAATTACTTAATGTAATTAATTAAGGTTAATGTGATTTGTTTAGATTAATTAATTAAGTTTAATTAATTTAAACATTTGTTGAATTGTTGATAATTACTTATGTAATTTAAGAATTTGTAATTACTTAAGGAAGTAATTAATTAATAATTACAGAATGTAATTAAAGATATTTGATATAAAGGTAATTTGGATTTTAAATTACCTTGAAATTAATCAAGGGGATTAATTTAGATAATTAATTAAGATTAATTAATTATTGGATTGAGTAATTAATGTAGTTAATTACTGAATGATTATTAATCAAGGGTGATTAATATGTTGTAGGGTTTAATATAATTAACTTGTGTGATTAATATTAAATGCTAACTATTTATTGTAATTAGAGATAGTTAATCAGTAATGATTAATTGGAAAGAATAATGAGATGATTATTTATAAATTGATTTGAAATCAATTAATGGTTAAGTTAAGCAGAATTTTGATGATGAAGTAATTAATTTAATTCATTTTAAATTAATTAGAGATTGAGTAATTAATTTAATTCATTTTAAATTAATTATAGAAAGTGAGATCAGTAGATCATTTGCTTATGTTTGATGAATGGTATTGATTGTTTGGTATAGTTTGTAATCTCAGTTGTGAGACGAATGGTGTATGTGATATGGATGCATTGGTTGCTCTTGGATGATAATATAGATTATCTGTTTATGATATGATTATCTGTTGATAATGATAATATTGATTATCTGTTGTGTTGTGAATTATCTATCTGTATATATTTAGATAATGAATTGAAATGTTTTAAACTTAAAACAACTTGGACCCTAAAAGACACGCTTTGGTTTTCGATGAGACCGGGATCGGGTTTCCATATTTGGACATCCGAAAACCACATCGATTCCAAATAACGTTAGGTCGTTAATCCAAGTGGAGCTAGTGAAGACTCGAGGTGTAAGGGCTATACGTCAGTATAACTCTGTGGGTGATTCCGTAATGAGTTTGACGGAATAGGTCTTATAGATTCGAGATGGTGAATCAGAGTGCAAGGGTTATTGTCGTTAACTCTGAGGGTGATTCCAATACGAGTGTAACGAGATGATGCCTTCGGTTTCGTTCGAACCCGGAACGAACTTGTATGGATTGAATGCTTTCAGAACATCGTCAGGTGGACGATGAGCATTCTAAGTGTTGTGTTCTATAAAGGTAATCGTAACCTCAAGCCTCATCAACCGGGAATGGCTAAAACAGGGGAGGTGCAGCAAAGCTTCGTGGGTAGCCCCCACTTGAGAGTAAGATTTACCCCTGTCTAGAGGTCCCTTTATATTTCGGCTGTGTGGGACGGTTGATCATGACAACCGTCGGGGTTGTCTTATTTGGAACTGTTCAGTAAGGAACGGGTCCGGCTTTGTGTTGCGGGGGATGAAGGGAGTAATCCTCGGTACGGTGATCTAGGCCACGTACTGTGACGGGCGGTACCCCAGTAGCCCTGCCATTGTATGGAATCCAAAATCCAATAAGTGCCGTACGTATTAGTTGTGCCCAACTATGTTGGAATGTGAGATGTAAGCATTTCAGCTATTTCTGTATTTTATTTGAAAACCCTAGACACTATTATAATATCATCAGATTTCCTATCAAATGTTTTGGTTAGCGTAAGGTAAAAACTTTTCCATGTTTATGTGTGGGAAGTCTTACGTGATACCTTTTCTTTCAAAGGTTTTTCAAAGTTAAGCAACTTTAACCTGTTACTCACACCAGACCCATGTCTGACCCGGAGTTATTTCTGTTTTTCTTTAACTCTTGGGTACTCAAATTTTTACGAGTAGCCAAGGGAATTCAGGTTAGGATTCAGGATTGCTTTGACGATTTGTGGAGGAGCATATGGAGCAGGAGGCTTCTGCGTATAGTTATTTAGTTCCGCTGTGTTTGGTATCTCTGAGTCTTGTGTTTGTATTGAGTTGTAATAACTAGACAGGTATTTATAACTGTCTAGTATGTGTTGTATATGTCTGTGTACTCTGATATTTGATGTATACTATGTAATACTTTGTTATTAATATAATTTATTCGTTTCCGCTGTTGAGATTCTTGTGTTGTTTCTTTCTTCTCTTCTTTCTTTTCTTCTTCTATCCCTTTCTTTCTTAATTCATGACGCGATTTTCTGGGAGTGAAAGTCGGGTCCTGACACTGGACCACACTTATACACACACCAATATGGATTTCACGAGGAAATCGATTAAGTCACAGATTTTGAAATGATTTTCGAAGTTGAATATTTAAATTCAAATGTTTTGGAAATGGATTGGATTTAAAGTGAAAAGCTTTTGAAATCGAATTTCAAAGATGAAATTTATTTTGAATAACTTGATTGAGTTTTGAAATTTAAACATTTTGATTTAAATTTGAATTCAATATTTGAAATTGAATTCTATGATTTGGAAACTAGGATATAAAGTAAAGTTATTCAACTTATAAACAAGTTATATGGGTTTTTAAACCATTTTAAATGTATTGATTTGGGAATTTGAATTTAAATTCAAGGGGTTTAACTCGTGTATATAAAAATTGGATCTTTTTGAAATGAAACTATTCGTTTCAAATAATAAAAGCTTTCATATAAGAAGTGAACTTCCAAACTATGTTAAAAAGGGATTTCAAGTTAAAAATGAAAATGATTTTTCCAAGTTATGGAAACGGTTTGAAAGCTATAAGTTAAATCGTTAATTTAACGATTTTAAACGAGTTAATCCAAATAAAATGGAAATTGTTTTGAAATCCGTAAATGGAATTTTGTGAAATAAATCTTTTTGTTTAAAGATTTAAAATGGTAATTTGTTTAAACCATTTGAAAGAAAAGTTTTGAATTATTAAGTTGTGACTTAATTGAAATCCCATATCCATATGTTTTAAATGTTGCGCTCACTATTCGGGTTAGCTGGGAAAGGACCTTTGGGTCGTATAGGCCATTCCGAATATGTGATTCGACGTTATGGATAGCATTTGAAGATCGGTGGTGAAGACCGGGTATTTGCGAGAACGATAGGATGACCTATCGATTGTCTCTGCACCAAGTAGCTACGGTGTAGAGATTCCCTATGTGATGGGAAGTTCAATCGGGATTGTGAATACCCGGATTGCAAGGGCTTCTTTGGAAGTGCCTTCGGTTCTGTTCTAAATCCAGAACAGACTTGTATGGATTGTATGTCTGACATTACATTTTGAGATATAAAGCAGATTTCTTTCAAATACATTTCTGTTGGTGGCGGAGAATTTATTCTCTCAGCTTAACAACCTTAGAAGTTATGTAGTTGAAGGTTATCAGCAATATATTCCCAGCTTGGTAATGTGGCATGCTGAGTGCTGCTGATCATTTGTTGATCAAAGCATGGCTTTGTGAAAAGCGTAGCTTTGTGGACGAGATTTCGTCAAACCTCACAACCCGGTAATGGTCGAAACAGGAATCGTGGTAGCAAGGTTTCAGGGATCGCGTCCCTAGGGTATGACCATTACTTCTGGAAAGGGGTAGTATCATGGTATGGAGCCCATATACTTACTCATGTGGATACACTATATCTATTACTGTGTGGTGTTGTTGGAATCGAGGCCTCGTATAAAGGTCCAAAAGGACCGGGGGTGGTATATCTGAGGTTTCTTACTCCCTGGGAAAGGAGTAGCCGACTATGTTTGGCAGAGATCCATTTGGGATGCTCGGGGACGTCCTTCCAGAGGCGTTCCATTTCGGTATGGGAAGTTCCTTTGCCCGACCATTTATTGGAAATCCATTCTTCAAATACGACCTTGTACGGTTTTAGTTGTATTACCTGCCATCTACTTATGGTGGCGCCCCACTGTTTGGATGGTAGCTATAGTAGGCATAGTTCGAAATGTCTATGTTGGCTAAGATTTATATTCTACTTTCGAAATGTTTTCTCCACTTTGCACTTATAGTAATAATATCAAAGGAATTCGCGTATCAAGCATATTTGACTATCATAAGGAGAAATCTCCTCCGATTCTGCGTTTGCATTGTGTGTGTGTGCGGGAGGCCTTATGGTAGTCTCATTTTTTAAAAGCATTGCGAATCTAATTTAAAATTCTCTTGCTGTTTGTTTTTGAAAGATAAACTGTTTTTGTTACTCACACCAGTCCTATGACTGATCCAGAGTTTATTGTTCTTTCCTAAACTCTGGGTGCTCAAAATTTTTCTACAAGAGCAGTCTAGAGTTGGGTTTTTCAGATAGTCAGGTTTAGTAGATTATCTGGAGCTAGTTCAGTCTTTGGATATGGACTGCACTTGCTTATCTTTGTGCATCGTGATGTTGGATCGAGCTGCTGTTGCTGGAGTTCTCTTTTGAAGACTATCTTAGAGTTATTTGTTCCGCTGCTAGTGTTATCTATTTTTTTTCCGCTGCTATTTTCTTGTATCATATCTCTAATGTATATTGATATTCATTGTATCACTCTGTTGTATCAGATATTGTATATCAATGTATTATTCTTTTTTTCCGCTATGTTGTTTACTTAATGTTGTTATAAGCTCCGGCGAATCAGATTTGAACGGTCGAATCTACGACATTCGAATACGATGTAATGTATGGATGTCGATTTTCGAGCGCGTAAAATCCCTCTCTTACATTAATAGGGTTTAGGGCCTAGGAGAGTGGTAGTAATTTGATTATGACAAGCTTAATGATGTTGTATCGATGCCTCGGTAAAAAACTTTTGACCCACAACAGTTGGTTAACATCCCGGTGCAACGACATGGGACATCAACCGTCTCCTGGGACATTGAAGATAGTTATGAGGCGGTATAGCCATTGGAACTATGTGTTGGCAATAACGTGGGTCCCTCATTTGGGATCATCCTATCTACGGTCTGCTATATTCAGATTATGATATTGTGCAATCGAATAACTCCTAAGCCGGGGTCAATCAATCAAGCATAGATAGCTCGGTCTTATTATGCCCTCCTTGTTAGAAGGCAGGGTCGGGCAAGTCCAAGCGGTAAACTTACATTTTATTTCTTTTTTCTTGCACTTTGTATAATTATGGTTTTTGTTTAAGTGGTTAACGAGATAAATTTTGACACCTTCGATGCCCTTACCCAGGTTGCTGTTAAGGCTCTTATGTAAGTGATCTCGTCTCCAACAAAGAGAAAATCAATGTGGCCTCCAACCCGTACATTTGGACCTTCCCCCTGCTAAGAGGAAGAAGAGGAAAAGGACCGAGGGAGAGTCCTCAACTTCTGAGGCCGATGCTTCTTTTGCTAAGCGATGAAAGCTTTATGCTGTGGATAGCATTGGTGAAGGGGAGGAGGCAGTGGCGATTGGGTTTGTTTCCTTGGAGATGCCGCACTCTCGGAACAATGACGACCTAGACTGCCTATTGAGGGCCTTCCAGCTCATGCTATAAAGTCCTTATATTATGCTCATTGGCTCGGATCTGGTTGGAACCGACACCCTTTCGAGTCTATGGATAATACGAACACTAGAGACGCCCTAATGGTTAGTTTTCAAACTTCTAATTTCTTTTATGTAAATTGTATTTTTATATTGTTTATTGTTCAGGCCACGCAATGCTCCATCCTCTTTTGAGATGAAATCTAGATAAAATCATACAAATCACGGAAGCTGTCAAGGCCAGGAAGGTTCTTAGGAGGAGGCTAAGAAGGCAGTGAAGATGGCCAAGGCTGAGGCCGAAATGACGAATGAGGTGGTGCTGGCGGATGACGAGGCCAGGGAGAAAGCAAAGAAAGCTTTAGGGAGATCTTGGCAAAGGCGAGAACAAGGCCGAAACTTTGCAAACCGAGCTAACCCAGGATCTAGTTGGATATCAATCATCTGTAGACGTAGAGGGCGCCAAGGCTGCGGAGGAGGATAGGTGGAAGAACTGATCAAAGAACATGGTGAAGTCCATATTCAGGGAAATTTATCACCTTGTAATCTCCATAAGAAACTTCAAGGTCGAGGTCATTGCCAAGACCATGGCTGAGGGGGCAGCCGAGATGAAGGCAGCTGGGATGGTCGTGCTGGCCATTTTGACATAGGAGCAGATTGACTCTTTGACCTGGTAAGTTGGTGGACCATCCTTCTAAATATTTTTCTGCTATCTTTCGTAAGTCCAACAGGGTGGCTTTGTGCTCCTGTAATTTTTTGTACAAATGAATAGAATCATTTTGTCTTGTGAAATCTATTTAAGTACTTGATTTATCTTTTCTTGCTTGTCTATGTGATTAGTAGGGTAGTGCTTTGAGTAGTCAACATTGTCCATGTGTTATCTACACTTAAATGTTATCATTAGATAGATAAATAGAGTGTATACTATATGGTAATGAAACTGGCAGTGACTGCATCATGTTTATGTAAACCATATATTAACTTAACTAAGTAAAAGTTACCATAATGATAGGTTGGGCCAGTAAATGAACTCAGATTCGCTCATTTGTTGTGAATCCCGATCGTACTCAAACATAGATGCAGAGACATAATTGTTGAGCCTATTTGTGCTGTTGACGATGTTGGGCGATCTCAGCATGACTCGAAGCACTAAGGGGCTTGAGGGTTCTCTTAGGTGGCATACCATACTCATTACCAATGAAGTTCGAGTCTATGCACTCCTTCAAAAGGAGTTTGTTATTTCTATAAATGATTCCCCAATATTTCGTAAACACTTGAGAACACTCAAAATATATAGTAATCTTAATCCAAATTCGATGCTTGTTCCGTTTATCAAATACATAAGCAAAGTATGAAATTATAAAGAATATGGCATGTAAGATGGTTCCCATTGCTAATGCATAAGCAATTTATCTTACAGGCTCGATATTAAATAATTTAGTATAGTGCTAATTGATAGAGTTAGGGGTAGGCCCTAGGGGCAGTTATGTAATTTGTTATATATATCTAACTCGTTGACCAAACTTGTTCGAAATAAAGGTATTTTCTTTCTATTATATACTTGATATAACATGGTTATATTAATTAATAAATTTATTTAAAAGTATATTTAATAGAAATCCACAAATGGTATATTTGTGATGGTGGTTACAAAGTGTTGTAATTGTGAGTAATTTATCCCAATGAAACAAATGTACCATTTTAAATGTTTCTAGTCAAGATGCATCGAGACTGGTTATCGATATATCCATAAGACTAAAGTACGTAATGCTCTCTAAATGTTAGATGGTGTATTACTCGTGACTGTTGAGGGCACTAAGGGGTTACGTACTGATAGTTATTGGATAAGAAGTTTTCTGTTGGTTAATATAACTAAGGTCAAATAGAAAAACTTTACTTTGATTATTGTCAAATCATGGAACGACATCCATCAAGTGATTATAGTTGGGTCGAGTGGAAGTATTGGAAGGAAGACACTATTCAAGAGAGGATTCGTCACTTCAGTTATATGAGGTTAGTATACTTTTATATATATATGTATACATTTTATCTAACCTTATATATAATTTTAATTATTATACATACATATATATGTATGTATGCATGTATAATTTTATATGTTTAATTATGTGTATATATATTTATAAAAATGTTTTAAATTATATATATATATATATATATATATATAATTTTGAGATTTTTAGTTATAAAATATATTTTAAATATATGTATGCGTATTTATATAAATATACTTTGCATTATAGATTTATGCACATATTTAGACAACATGTAATACATATGAAATGAGCTAATGCGTTTGTTGCGATGTAAATCCCAACATCCATATATAGACATGTTATGCCCTTCACGGATTATTATGTTATACATGCATGCACATATGTACATGTATATGATACATGTATATATATGAATTAAATCATTCAATTAACCTTACAGTACACAATACTTAAATTTAAATAAAATACATGATTTTATTTTAAAAAATTAGAATTTTTCTAAATAAATTAGACTTCATAGGCCCAATGAAGATCCAATAGGATAAAAAAATCGAAATATACACACCACTACCGCTGCGGGCTGGCCCAGTTCCTACAATGGTATCAGAGCCCAATAGCCTATGCGGTCTAAATTAGTCATGTTAGGGCTAACTTAATAAGCCATGCCCACTCAGTACGGTGTCTATAAATGTAATGTTTAGGATTGGAATTGGGTAATTAAGTACCTGTAACAAACCGCATATTTTACGATTGAATATTTTAATATTTTATCGTTAGTCAGATTTTAGTCCGAAAAGTTACTTTTTGCATACGGTCGAATTTGGACTCAGAACCACTTCCATTGGGTCCAAAACACCGTTTGCGATCTTTTTGAGTATAAACTTTGATATGTTTGGAGTTAGTGGAATTTTGCTACCTTTTCACTTTGGGTTTTGGGTTTGGTTTAGCCCATTTGCCTAAACTATTAACTCTAACTCAACCCCCTTCTCTTCATAACTTTACTTTCATTTCCTAACACTCAAGCTTCATCAAAAATGGAGGAAGGAATGGGAAATTAAAACTCCAAGCTCAAGTTCATTTGCAAATCCAACATCTAACTCCAAATTCAAAGAGAAGCCATTGATTCTTCCATTGATTTCAAGCTTCTTCTTTATTGATTTTGTGTAAAGGTGAGATTTTTATCTCACATCTTTGTCTATAACTATCTTTGATTGTTGGGAATGAATTCCTAACACGTATTCATGTGCATTTTCTTTTGGTTTGGATTGAATTGGTGAAAATCCCAATTTTTAGTGTTTTGGGTTCAAATCTTTAAAAATCCTAACTTTGATGTTGGAATACATTTTTGGTGATGCATCGAGGAGCCAATAGGACCAGATAGCCCATGGGCATAATCCCATAGCGTCCGTGCTCGATCGGTTGCAAATTGGGAGAGTTTTTGCACTTCAAACCCTAGGTCGCTCGGCCTGCACATGAATGATTCTCGGCCTGCAGTTAGGTCGCGCCATGCTAGGTCGTCCCCACTTAGGTCGCTCGACCTTGTTTAGTCGTTAGGTCGTTGCTCGGCCTTGTACCCCTTAGGTCATTGGTCGCTCAGGCTTTCTTTACCCCTTATGTCGTTAGGTCGCTTGGCCTTCTCACAGGCCTTAGGTCGTTAGGTCGCTCGCCCTGCACTTATGCCGCTACCCCTTAGGTCGTTTGCACTGTTGAGTCGCACCATTCCTTAGGTCGCTCGAACAGTAGGTCGCTCGGCCTACTTCACCTCCTTAAGCCACGAGTTCCTTATGTCGCTCGGCATTGATTTGGTCGCGCGATGCTTGGTCGCGCCGTGTTAGGTCGCTCGGCCCATTAAGTCGTGCGTGCACATAGGTCGCAACCTCTTAGGTCGCAGCACATAGGTCGCTCGGTCCTACCACTTACGTCGGCCTGCTCTTCACTTAGGTCATTGCATCACTTAGGTCGCTCGGCCTGTTATGCCGCTAGCTCCTTAGGTCGCAACCAACATAGGTCATTCCATGTTAGATCGCGCGCTCGGCCGTTAGGTCATTCCAACCTTAGGTCGCTCGGTCATGATAAGTCGCACCTGCTTTAAGCCGTATGCTATTTCTTGAGCCACTGATTTCTTGTGTTGACTTATGTTAAGTCGTAAGTTGTGGCTGTTGAGTCGCAAGGGTATTACCACTTTGATGGATTTGGAATTGAATTCTTTGGATTTTATTCACGTCTTCGAATGTGAATTTTTGTGATTTATTGTTTCTACAATCATTTTTGTGATTTGTCACTTCATCTCACTCATACGAGAAATCTAATTAAACGGCTTAGTAAAACAAATGGTATGAAACGTTTGCATTTACTTCGCCGGTTAATTCTTGGACTTGTTCGATTAAAACTCTTGTGACAATTTTTTAGTGGAAACTTACAATTTGTTCGTAAATATTCAAGTTAAGCTAGTGGTTATGGGACATGAAGCTAAGCTTATATATTTACTAGCTTACTGTAATTGACACTTCCTGATGATCGTTGATGATCATTTTTGTGATTTAGACTAGCAAATGTGCGACGTCTTTTTGTCTACGAGGGAGACTAAACCCCGTTCCTATGGAGCTTCGACTCAATTTGGTGGGGTAGCGACCCATGGTTTTCGGGCCGTTTTGTGGATCTTCGGCTCAAAATTAATGGTTAGCAACCATGGAATAGCGTTCCATTTTGTGATACACGTGTTGGTGAGTTTTCATGCTCCCGTTTTGTGATAGGCCTCCCCCTTTTTGTGATTTCTGAATTTCCATTGATGATTTCTAGAGTTTGTGTTTCACCAATTTTCGTGATTTACATTGATATGTTTTATCAACATTTGTGCATTGGTGAATTTGTGTGTCACTAACTTTTTGTGAATACAAATATAGAGTATGACATTCCCTTTTATCTTTGAGAAGATTCTTGTGATATTGATTAATCTCTTGTTGATTTTCAATTACATACTTACCACAGTATGGCTTTATGGTTATCATATGTTTATGTCATATCTCTTATTCTATGTCATTTTATCTGATATTTATAGCTAGACCGATCCATTTATTATTTTCTTATTAAATTATACTCGGGTCAGACCGAGATGTTACAGGTGCTTCTGCTTGACTTCACCTCTGGGATTATCACCCTGACTTTTGGCTAACTACTTAGATTAGTAGTTTTTGTTGTATGCATTTGAGATATAGGCTCATTGATGTGTCCATATTCTTTTATCTAGCACTTATAGCTATTCTTTTGTGACATTGTGGATCTTGTTTGACCACTACTCTGATGTACACTTTCATGTGTTATATATTCATATCTATTTCCGCCTTTGTGATATGGATGTCTGTGACTGATTTGTGTGATGTTTATTTCTATATTTGTTTCTGAAGAATATATATAGCCACTGTGTAGTAGCTTTGAGCTTGTATCGGTATGTCGGATTTCCTCCTGAAACCAGATGCATGTAGTACTATTTGACATATCGGTGCTCGCACAAAGCAATTGCACGGATGGTCGCTCCTCAACAACCTTATTCTCCGCGCTAGTTCACGGCATTACCCCGTAGTGTCCTTGGCTAGTGTGGGTATAAAGGTGGGGCGTCACAACTTGGTAGCAGAGCGAATCTTCGGAACAATGTAGAATAATTTAACAAGGATCATCGTCCTAAGTCCATCTTAGGAGTCGTGCTTTAGGATTTAATTCGAGTCTTCGTACCGATTCATCCTATTTTCTTTATGATTCCTTGTTTATCTATCAAGATTGCTTGATATTAATTTGGTGAATAACCTTATCCTTCTTCTTTCTTTCTTTCAAAAGGAAGAGAAATGGTTAGACCTGGCCGTCCCAGCGCCGGTCAATCTCGTGCTACTCCCCAAGATGGAGTATTGATGTCTGCCCAGCAGCTGCTTGATCTAGTAAGGAATGCTCAAGCAGCCGGATCTAATCCGGAATCTACTCACCCTAGGTCTAGATTTGCACGTTTGTGCAGCGATTATACCAATTTGGGTGGGAAGCCATTCAAAGGTTCTGAAACTATTATTGAAGTCCAGGCTTGGCTGAGATCGTGCGATCGAATCTTTTCTCGCATGAGTCTTATTGATCTTCACCGTGTTCAGGTGGCCTCTAGTATGCTCCAAGAAAGAGCATTAGATTGGTATGAGCTTCTAATTTCTGAAATAAATGAAGCGGATCTCACTTGGGAGAAATTCCGGGAACGCTTCGAATTAAAATTTGTGCCAGAAGCTGAGAAGGTGACTTTGGCTCGCCATTTCATTGACCTTGTTCAAGGTGAATCCTCTATGACAGACTATGTCGCATCATTCGAGTCACTTTTCAAATACGGTGTTGAGTACATAAGCACCCTATTGAAAAAAACCAAAGATTTGTCTATGGCTTAAATAAAAATCTTAAGAAGCCATTACTTCTAAAGTTAGAAGTTTCTTTTGATCAACTCGTTGATATCGCTCTTCGACTTGAAGAGGCAGATAAAGAAAGTGATGTTGAAGTTATGGGTGCTAAGCCAAACTTCAAAAACAAGAAAAGGCCTAATAAGTTCAAGGGTCCTTATCCCAACAATAAGAAAGGGAAGCAAGCCTCTCCGGCAACTAAGACTTCTACCTCTAGCAGTGGGCAATGCTACAACTATGGTTCTAAGGACCATTATGCGAACAAGTATTCAAAGCCTCGTGCTTGTCGCTATTGCAAAAGCCCGGATCATTATTTATCTTCTTGTCCCAAACTTCAAAATAGGAAGGAGGGAAAGCTTAATGTTGCTCAAGCCCCTGGCAACACATCTCGTGGTAAAGGTATCCCTCATTCTATCCTTGATGGCAATATTTTATTTCGTGATCATCCTATTCGAGTTCTTTTTGATACGGGTGCGTCCCACTCTTTTATTTCAAAAGAACTTGTTGATACTTTTTCTTTGGATGTTTTGTGTTTAATGACTTCTTTGAGAATTGCGAATCCGGTTGGTGGATCCGCAACAATCAGTTTATTGTGTAAAGATGTCGAGATTAATTTGTGTGATTTTTCTTTTCGAGCCGATTTGCATGTTATGCGCTACTTAGGCTTTGGGATGATTTTGGGAATGGATTGGCTTAACCGCTATGAAGCCCAAATCCTATGTCCTGAGCGGACTATTCATCTTCGACATCCTCAATCCGTTAAGCAGATTTCTGTTAACCTTAAAGATTCGGATTCCAGCTTGGTTGCATCTTTATATTCTTTAAATCCTCATGATGACGATAATGATGACGAGGAAGATATTATTTCTCTTATTCACGTTGTTCGTGAATTTTCCAACATATTTGAGCCCGTTTTAGGATTAGCACCTAAGCGAGCAATTAAGTTCAGAATTAATCTCATCCCTGGAGATCAACCTATCACTCGTCCTCCTTATCGTATATCCAATAAAGAAAATGAGGAGATGCGCAAACAATTATCCGAATTAGAGATGAAGCAATTTATTCGCTCTAGTTCCTCGCTTTGGGAGCTTCGTCTATTTTTGTGAAGAAATCCGATGGTACACTTAGGCTTTGCGTTGACTACCGCAAGCTTAATGATTTTACTATCAAGAATAAATATCCTTTACCTCGGATTGATGATCTATTCGATCAACTAAGTGGTGCTAGAGTCTTTTCACAATTAGACCTAGCTACCGGTTTTCATCAGCTTCGTATTGCAGAGGATAGTATTCCTTTGACATCATTCCGTACTCGTTATGGATCTTATGAATGGCTTGTTATGCCATTTGGTTTAATGAATGCTCCGGCTTATTTCGTTGACCATATGAATAGAGTTTTCAAGGACTTCCTTGATCAGTTTGTTCTCATCTTTATTGATGATATTCTTGTGTATTCAAAAACCGAGGAGGAGCATGAAAAGAATCTTCGGATTGTGTTGGAAACTCTTAGGAGCAATCAAATGAAAGAAATTTTTTCTAAATGCCACTTTTGGCAATCTCGTGTGAAGTTTCTCGGTCATATTATTTCCGAATCCGGAATTTCCATGGATCCTTCAAAGATTGAAGCGATTCAAAATTGAAAGAGACCGGAGAGTGCGACGGAAATTCGTAGTTTTCTTGGATTGGCAGGTTATTACCGCCATTTCATAAAGGACTTTTCAAAAATTTCCATACCTCTTACTAGTTTGAAAAAGAAGGGAGTTAAATACATTTGGTCGGACAAATGTGAAGCTTCTTTTCAGAAATTAAAAGAACTCCTTTCCGATGCTCCTATTCTTGTGATCCCCGAGGTAAACCAAGATTTTATTGTTTATACCGATGCTAGTCGCGTTGGTTTGGGTGCCGTTCTTATGCAAAGAGAGCTTGTTATTGCTTATGCTTCTAGGCATTTGAAGCCTGCCGAGACTAGATATGCCACTCATGATTTAGAGCTCGCGGCTACTGTTTTCGCCCTTCGTATTTGGTGTCATTATCTTTTGGGAGAAAAATTTATTCTTTACACCGATCATAAATCTTTAAAGTATCTATTTTCTCAAAAGGAACTTAATTTGCGTCAACAACGTTGGCTCGAATTTCTTGTAGCTTATGATCTTGATATTCTTTATACTCCGGGAAAGGGAAATCGTGTTGCCGATGCACTTAGTCGTAAGCAACAAGCGGTTGTTTCTACGATGATATCCGAATGGAATGGTCTCGGAATTCTATCCACTTGTGAGATTCGAGATCGTGTTTCGATTTATGTTCATCTTTTGTTTTGTGTAGCCTTGAAGCTCATCTTTCTCTTTTAGACCGCATTCTTGAAGCTCAAAAGCTAGATCGCGAATTGGCTCTTCTTGGCCAAAATTTTAGGGATAAAATTGATATTGAAGGTTTGAAAGACTTTGATATTGATTCACGTGGCGGCATTCAAAAATTTGGTAGACTTATCGTGCCAAATATTAGTAATCTTCGTAAAGACATTTTAGAAGATTCTCATCGTTCTAAATTTACCATTCATCCCGGTAGTAGTAAAATGTACGTAGACATGAAGCGACTTTATTATTGGAAGGGAATGTAATCTGATATTGCTAACTTTGTTAAGTGTTGCATGACTTGCCAACTTGTCAAGGTCGAACATCAAAGGCCCGGTGGGTTGTTGCAACCTTTAGAAATTCCAATTTGGAAGTGGGACCAAATTTCCATGGATTTTATAGATGGCCTTCCCCATTCTCGTTCGGGTCATGATAGATTATGGGTGATAGTTGATAGACTTACTAAATCTGCCCATTTTATTCCCGTTCGGTCCAATCTAATCGTTCCTCTCTTGGCCAAACTCTTTATCAAAAAAATTGTTAAATTGCATGGAGTTCCTACTTCTATTGTTAGTGATCGTGATCCATTGTTTGCTAGTGGATTTTAGAAGAGTCTTCAAAAAGCTTTGGGAACGAAGCTTAATTTTAGCACCGCTTATCATCCCCAGTCCGATGGACAAACTGAGCATGTGAATCAAACTCTTGAAGATCTTCTTCGTGCATGTGTTCTTGATTTTGGTGGAAGTTGGGAAGATTATATTTCTCTTGTTGAGTTTTCCTATAATAATAGCTTCCAATCTAGTATTGGTATGGCACCTTTTGAGGAACTCTATGGAAGGCCATGCCGATCTCCTTCTTGTTGGCTTGAGGCTGGTGAGAAGCTGGTTTTAGGTCCAGATTTTATTCGTGATTCCACAGAAAAGATTGACCTTATTCGTCATAGGATGAAAGAAACCCAGAGTAGACAAAAATCCTATGCCGATAACCGGAGAAGGAAATTAGAATTTTCTGTGGGAGACCTTATGTTTATTCGTGTTTCACCTATGAAGGGTGTTGTACGTTTCAGTCGATCGGGAAAGTTAGCGCCTCGATATATTGGGCCATTTCCTATCACCGAACGTATTGGTTCCGTGGCTTATCGCCTTTTATTACCGGCTCAGTTTTCTGCTATTCATGACGTGTTTCATGTTTCTCAATTACGAAAGTGCCTTCGAGATTCCGATTCTATTCTTGAGCCCGTGTTGTGGCAGAAATTGAAGTTTCACCTAATTTAACTTATGAGCAACATCCTATCCGTATTATTGCTTCGGAGGTCAAACGCCTTCAAAATAAAGATGTTCCATTTGTTAAAGTCTAATGGTCCTCAAATCCTAAGGATTGCTCATGGGAATCTAGAGAATTAATCGAGCGAACACATCCGGACTTACTTTCCCATGCTCTTTGAGGTGAATTTCTTATTTCAAATTTCTTTCGTGTTGATATGCTTTCATGGTTGTTACCTTGTATTTTCTTCTTAAATATTGCGAGGATGCAATTTCTTTAAGGAGGGGAGTCTGTAACAACCCACATATTTTACGATTTAATATTTAAATATTTTATTTTAATATTTTCGTTAGTCAGATTTTAGTCCAAAAAGTTACTTTTTTCATACGGTCGAATTTGGACTCGAAACCACTTCCATTGGGTCCAAAACACCGTTTGCGATCTTTTTGAGTATAAACTTTGATATGTTTGGAGTTAGTGGAATTTTGCTACCTTTTCACTTTGGATTTTGGGTTTGGTTTAGTCCATTTGCCTAAACTATTAACTCTAACTCAACCCCCTTCTCTTCATAACTTTACTTTCATTTTCTAACACTCAAGCTTCATCAAAAATGGAGGAAGGAATGGGAAATGAAAACTCCAAGCTCAAGTTCATTTGCAAATCCAACATCTAACTCCAAATTCAAAGAGAAGCCATCGATTCTTCCATTGATTTCAAGCTTCTTCTTCATTGATTTTGTGTAAAGATGAGATTTTTATCTCACATCTTTGTCTATAACTATCTTTGATTGTTGGGAATGAATTCCTAACACGTATTCATGTGCATTTGCTTTTGGTTTGGATTGAATTGGTGAAAATCCCAATTTTTAGTGTTTTGGGTTCAAATCTTTAAAAATCCTAACATTGATGTTGGAACACATTTTTGGTGATGCATCGAGGAGCCAATAAGACCGAGGACACCATAGGCATAACCCCCTAGTGTCCGTGCTCGATCGGTTGTAAATTGGGAGAGTTTTTGCACTTCAAACCCTAGGTCGCTCGGCCTGCACATGAATGATTCTCGGCCTGCAGTTAGGTCGCTCCATGCTAGGTCGTCCCCACTTAGGTCGCTCGGCCTTGTTTAGTCATTAGGTCGTTGCTCGGCCTTGTACCCCTTAGGTCGTTGGTCGCTCAGGCCTTCTTTACCCCTTAGGTCGTTAGGTCGCTCGGCCTTCTCACACGCCTTAGGTCGTTAGGTCGCTCGCCCTACACTTATGCCGCTACCCCTTAGGTCGTTTGCACTGTTGAGTCGCACCATTCCTTAGGTCGCTCGAACAGTAGGTCGCTCGGCCTACTTCACCTCCTTAAGCCACGAGTTCCTTATGTCGCTCGGCATTGATTTGGTCGCGCCATGCTTGGTCGCGCCGTGTTAGGTCGCTCGTGATAGGTCGCTCAGCCCATTAAGTCGCGCGTGCACATAGGTCGCAACCTCTTAGGTCGCAGCACATGGGTCGCTCGGTCCTACCACTTACGTCAGCCTGCTCTTCACTTAGGTCATTGCATCACTTAGGTCGCTCGGCCTGTTATGCCGCTAGCTCCTTAGGTCGCAACCAACATAGGTCGTTCCATGTTAGATCGCGCACTCGGCCATTAGGTCATTCCAACCTTAGGGCGCTCGGTCATGATAAGTCGCACCTGCTTTAAGCTGTATGCTATTTCTTGAGCCGCTGATTTCTTGTGTTGACTTATGTTAAGTCGTAAGTCGTGGCTGTTGAGTCGCAAGGGTATTACCACTTTGATGGATCTGGAATTGAATTCTTTGGATTTTATTCACGTCTTCGAATGTGAATTTTTGTGATTTATTGTTTCTACAATCATTTTTGTGATTTGTCACTTCATCTCACTCATATGAGAAATCTAATTAAACGGCTTAGTAAAACAAATGGTATGAAACGTTTGCATTTACTTCGCCGGTTAATTCTTGGACTTGTTCGATTGAAACTCTTGTGGCAATTTTCTAGTGGAAACTTACAGTTTGTTCGTAAATATTCAAGTTAAGCTAGTGGTTATGGGACATGAAGCTAAGCTTATATATTTACTAGCTTACTGTAATTGACACTTCCTGATGATCGTTGATGATCATTTTTGTGATTTAGACTAGCAAATATGCGATGTCTCTTTGTCTACGAGGGAGACTAAACCCCGTTTCTATGGAGCTTCGGCTCAATTTGGTGGGGTAGCGACCCATGGTCTTCGGGCCGTTTTTTGGATCTTCGGCTCAAAATTAATGGTTAGCAACCATGGAATAGAGTTCCATTTTATGATACACGTGGTGGTGAGTTTTCATGCTCCCGTTTTGTGATAGGCCTCCCCCTTTTTGTGATTTCTGGATTTCCATTGATGATTTCTAGAGTTTGCATTTCACCAATTTTCGTGATTTACATTGATATGTTTTATCAATATTTGTGCATTGGTGAATTTGTGTGTCATTAACTTTTTGTGAATAAAAATATAGAATATGACATTCCTTTTTATCTTTGAGAAGATTCTTGTGATATTGATTAATCTCTTGTTGATTTTCAATTACATACTTATCACAGTATGGCTTTATGGTTATCATATGTTTATGTCATATCTCTTATTCTATATCATTTTATCTGATATTTATAGCTAGACTGATCCGTTTACTATTTTCTTATTAAATAATACTCGGGTCAGACCGAGATGTTACAGGTGCTTCTGCTTGACTTCACCTCTGGGATTATCACCCTGACTTTTGGCTAACTACTTAGATTAGTAGTTTTTGTTGTATACATCTGAGATATAGACTCATTGATGTATCTATATTCTTTTTTCTAGCACTTGTAGCTATTCTTTTGTGACATTGTGTATCTTGTTTGACCACTACTCTGATGTACACTTTCATGTGTTATATATTCATATCTATTTCCGCCTTTGTGATATGGATGTCTGTGACTGATTTGTGTTATGTTTATTTCTATATTTGTTTCCGAAGAATATATATAGCCACTGTGTAGTAGCTTTGAGCTTGTATCGGTATGTCGGATTTCCTTGTGAAACCAGATGCATGTAGTACTATCTGACATATTGGTGCTCGCACAAAGCAATTGCACGGATGGTCGCTCCTCAACAGCCTTATTCTCCGTGCTAGTTGACGGCATTACCCCGTAGTGTCCTAGGCTAGTGTGGGTATAGAGGTGGGGCGTCACAGTACCCGTTTCTACCTAATTGCCCGCCTGACCTGAAAGGTGAAGTGAGCCCAAAGGTTGCCCCTAATAGAAAAGCCCAAATTAATTTGGGCCTTGGGTTAATTTTCAAAATTGTCTTGAAAAATAAAGTAAAAGATTTTAAATTTAATTATCGAATTTAATTAAAATATATGTTTATTATAATAGTTGTAATGTAACGTATTTGTCAGGATGTTTGAAAAACAAAATAACATAATTTTCGAAAATTATAAATTTTATTAATAAGTTAATTAATAAAATGTATGCGCATGAAGTAAATATACTACGAAATATGTTATGATATTTTAAAACATTTAAGATATCATAAATATGCATGCATACATATAAATATTGATTTTCGAAATCAAGATAATTTAATTATTGGATTAAAAGGTTAATTATTTGAAACTATAATAACACATGTATATGATATATGTGTTATACTATAAAGGTTATAATACATAATAAATATAAACGTTATATCAGTATAAAATTAATTAAAATGTTAATTAATTAAATATGATTTAATTAATATAATATTGTACTTAACACTATTATATAAGTAATGTGAAATATAAAAACTATACAAAAACAAAACTTATAAGATATGAATGTATAAACTAAAAGTGGAACATTGAAGAAACCCAAATAGACTCATTTTGAATAAAAACAGATGTAAATGAACGTATACTGTGATTTATGATGTGTTTAGCACTTGAATCACGAGGATATTTCATAAGAAATACATTATTCCATATAAGTCTATATCACTCAATATAATATATTAAAGATTATGAATCTTCAATATAATGTAGTCCTCTACTATATGTATATTAGTAAATTACTTGCATACTACTTAGTTGTTGAGCTAACTCAAGCTGGAGATGTTATATGTGGTTTTATTAATATATTGAGCAGATGGAGTAAGATAACTATATGTATTTGTTGAGAAAGCTTAAGGTACATATACTATACCAAGGCCATCACGATATGGTAGGTATCAGTGAATAATCTCTTTTGATTTGTTGAGAAAACTCAAGGTCGAAATGAGACTGGGACAAGGAAAAATAGGTTATGAGTTGTATGTGACACAACCGATAAAGAGTTATCCACCATTTGCGGTGCTTTGATTTACTGACCAAACTCAAGCTCAGAATACCAAGACAGACGAGTCCTAACATCCAATAGTGAAGTGGAAAGACTTCTATGTTTCATCTTAAGGTTTGGAGAAAAATAAAAGACTAGTGGGAGCCTTACTGGAAAAATGAAATGCTAACATTTAACCTTTCTAATATTGTAAGAACATATGCTAAATAATGTTATAATTATCTACAGTGATAAATTTGTGCATTTAATATGATCGATAAAATGTTTATCAATTAACATATACAAAACAAACTGAATTGAAAGTTGACAAATGGAAATATAATACCCACTATCAAATTCCTATTGCATGTTAACATTTCAACGTCCGTACAAGTGCCTGATTTTACAACTATTGAATACATTCGTGGTTTGGTCACTTATGCATTTAGTTGTTCAATACCACGTATTGCATTTTATGAGTTTCGAACTCTAAAACAATACAAGACTACGGATATTTGATCCATTTACAATTGCATATAAATGTTATATGGTGAATGATCAAAGTTTGTAATGTATAATATTGCAATGAAATTAGTTCATATGAAAAACCGAATAAACCTTAGTGCGAGATCGAGTTTTCAATCACAAAAGAGATCATCTTGTGTTAAACACAAGACCAAAAACTACAAGATAGATATAAGAACTCGATCACTGAAATGTCATTTTGATCGGTTTATGTAAAGTGCAGCATATTTGATGTACTTAAATGTTAAGGATAATCGAATGCGCTTTTGTAAAGAGTTTATTATAATATTGTAGTAAAGTTTTCATTTGAATAGTTTGACCATTTGAAAGGAAAACGAATGTATAAGAATAGATGTAATTTAAGGTATGGCTGGAATGAAGAGAATGAATACTTACTTCTTCTTCATAAACATTGGAAATATGAATTGTAATAATAATTGATAATTAATATTGGAATAAGAAATATGATTTCTATTTTGAATGTATTTTCATATAGAAAATTGTTTTTTATGAGAATTATTTCTTTGAGCTCAAGATATTTGATCAACGAATTCTCCGCTGTAAATAGTTGCAGTGTATTGAATAAACAAATTGTATTGAGTGAATGATGGATCTTCAAATTTAATACGCTATTATAGTAATGGCAGAAATAGTGGGAGCATACAAATATAAACTTATTAATTACATCATAGTACGAAAATTATTTTCGCATAACTTACCATACATTATTTATGAAATAATGATTATTTTTCGGTATCGACTGAAAAAAATAGACATAGCTATATTTCAATATGAATATTCTTTGTGAAATAAAACTATAATACGGTATTTTTTTTCTTATAAGACAAGTGATGCATTGGAGAATACAAAAGTATATAATATTATTTATGGTTTTTTTGGAATTATAGACTAAGCCGTAGTTTTGAGAAATAATTTTATTGTATGTTTTGAATCATATTATACTTGTTAATTATATCTCAAACAATAAAGGTCTATGCACCGATTCAGTGGAAGTATCATAAGATTTGGTGAACTCCTCGGATCAATACATATAGACGTATGCAATCATAATTCTATAAATACCGAAACGATTCATTATACTTCGTCATATTCACCGATGAGTTATCATCGACGTGGACATGTGTATTTGATACACATATGTCTAGGTAAACTCATAGAGTACAAAACATAAGTAGATAAAATAACATGCAATAAAAATGATTCGATTTGATAGAATGAGTGAGTATATTGGAGAAAGGTCTGTATGTACATAAAAATGAATAAAATTCAATCTCAAAAGTTACTCCTCCATGTAATGCATAGTGATGCATCGATAAGGGTAATCGAACTTTGTTGAACAATGTGCGATTAATTGTGAGTGAAGTTGATTTAGTCTATAAGGCCGTGTACTTAAGAGTGGTACACAAGATTAATATTATTTCATTTAAATAACGGTTTACAAAATCACACGAGTTAAGGGTTTATAAGAAACTCCAACATATCCTAGGCCAAGGAGTTGGCAGGTTGTGTGAGTCAAAAGATTGCACATAATAATTGTTCTTGAAAGATCTTGTATGAATCTTTCCAAAAGGATTTTGAAAAGACTGTCATTGGATGACATATTTATATTTTGAACATAACTTTTGTAAACAAAAACCAAATCAGTTTAATGAATAAGGTAATTTATGAAACGTTTATGAATACCTATTCTATTGCGCTGAGAAATATTTCAAGAAATACCAATTTCATTGTAAAGGAATTCCCTTGAGAAATTATTGGTAGTAAAAAGAATTTCTATACGATCCAAAGATAGAACTGATTAGACGAGGTGGAATAAGATTGACTAACCTAAATGAACACATTTCATTAGAATGTCTAATAAGTATTCTCACTCATTAAAGAGAAGCTATGCTTGTCAATGTCGAAAATATATAATTCTCGATTGTATAATTAAACCACTAAGGGTGTTGACTTTATCATATGATATGATGCGCAAATCTAAAAGAATTCCAAGTACGTTGTCAAAATATGATTTTGGTAGTCGTAACTTAAGGGATGTGATCCATTAACCGTGATTATGTCTTTATGAGCAAGACTAATGCAGTTGGAATTAAATGAGCAACGTTGATGAGAATAATATCGCAAATTTGAATTGTTTAAATTAGCGTAATAGATTCGATATTCAAAGTGCTCAAGTTAATTCGGAATTACTCCCAAAATTACCACTTGATATGACTTTATGTTTGGTATGTATGTATTGAAACAGAAAATTCTAAATAATGATTTAGAGTAAACTGTTTACATATAGTAATCAAAATGTCTCGAAGTCAGTGGGAGAGATATTGAGTTTGTGAGTCTTTAGATATGATCCAAGAAATGATTCGAAAGTATCATCTTATAAGCATCAAGATTGTATATGTATTTTGATAGAAATATCAAAAAGTTTGATTTTCAATCAAAGTGCAAAGGAAGCGTGTGTTCATAAGAAAGAATGTTAAAAGGTACAATGATATTTTTAAGCTATAAGTAAACAACACGTGGTTGATTTTAACGATGTACTTGTGTTAAAATCGGCCTTAGTTGTTTTAATACTCAACATTGGATCAATAAATTATATCTTTTACAGTAAGTATAAAAGATTTCGGGAATGTCCCAAATGATATGCAAAGACACCTTATTAAAATGTTTAATATGGAACGTGCAAGATTAATTCCTTTGCATTGGTAAAAGGAGTTATAATAGAAGTCGTGTTGTCTACGATATCATGATTTGTTTATGTATTTGATACATGAAACAAATATCAAACCCAAATTTATATCACTAACTGGTTGTTTGAAGTTCTCGTGTATTTATGAAATACTAGAAAATTGTTTACAGAAACATAAATTCCTTATGAAGGAATGTTTAGACTCAGACTTTCACAAGTAATATTGAGTATAATATATCAATAACAAATCTTTATGTTATAAATGTTCCAAATGAAAGACCTTGGCTGATTCAATGAAAAAAGGTTAGCTACATTGCCTTGAAGAGCGTCGTAATCAAAACAATGTATATAAAAAATATAAGTGCGCAAATTTATAAGTGAGTCGATTCAAATGTTGAGAATCTCATGACATAGTTATGTGATAACAATGTCGTGATAAAGTTCGTAATAGAACATAGAGCTCACTCGAAATTAAGAGACATACTATGAATTGTTCCACGTGATAAAACAGTTTATCACCATTGGAAAAAGTTGATTGACTGAGTAGATAATTAAAACATAATAGCATACCCGTTCACAAAGGGACTGACCTAATTGGTTTTGAGAAAACCTATTGGAGAAGTTGGAATAAGATTCCATAATTGTCCACAATTGTAAGTGGGAGATTGATAAAGTTAGGGGTATGCCCTAGGGGAAATTATGTAATTTGTTACATATATCTAACTCGTTGACCAATCTTGTTCGAAATGAAGGTATTTTCTTTCTATTATATACTTGATATAATGTGGTTATATTAATTAATAAATTTAATTAAAAGTATATTTAGTAGAAAATCCATAAATGGTATGTTTTGTGATAGTAGTTACAAAGTGTTATAACCGTGAGTAATTTACCACAACGAAACAAATGTACCATTTTAAATGTTCCTAGTCAAGATGCATCGAGACTGGATATCGTTGTATCCATTGAGACTAGAGTATGTAACGCTCTCCAAATGTTGAGTAGTATATTACTCATAACTACTAGGGGCACCAAGAGGTTACACATTGATAGTTATTGGATAACCATGGAACAACTCACTTGATTGTTTTTTGTAGGTTAATATAACTAAGGTCAAATAGAAAATATCGATGTGACTAATTTACGCAATTCTTTAAACTTGAGAATACTATCAACTTTTAATATGAAAAAATCTGGTTTGATTATTGTCAAATCATGGAACGACATCTATCAAGTGATTGTAGTTAGGTTGAGTGGAAGTATTGGAAGGAAGACACTATTCAAGAGAGGATTGGTCACTTCAATTTTATGAGGTTAGTATCATGGTCAACTCAAGTGAACCCAAAGTCAAATTCTCTGGCCAGAGTAGTACGTCAACAATAATTGTTATTATTGAACAAAGGATTTTGTATTTGGACTATAGAGTTGAATATGGACAATATTGGAATTTTGTCCATTATCGAATTTCATAAATCCAAAGTGATGCAGTTTTTGATGAAGAGATTTTGTGTATATAAATGTCACTAATGGGTAATGCTTATTAAATTAAATAAGATATTACTAAAATTGAATAAGTGATAAATTTGACCGAAATGTTATGCCACTTGCTAATTGACATGTGAACGTTAACATTCGAATAGTTCGGTGTTAATTACTGACCAAATTACACCCAAGAGTTACACAACTAAAATGATGAGTTTCCTTAAGACCGAATGATTTAATTAGTTTATAATTGCTGTAAATAAATTAAATTAATTAATATTTATGAAATATTTATTATAAAAATCTGAATATGGTTTGAGAAATAAAAATTGTTATATATTTATAATAGTTTTAAATGTACCAATCGATATACGATATCGATAAGCGATTAAATTAGATTTAATTGCATGACATTTTGGCTTAGGCTCAATTAGGTTTAAAGCCTATTGTTAGGGCTGGAAGTTTTGGTTTTAACAAGTTATTGGAGGCGGCGAAAACTTAGGATTAGACCTAGAGATGGATGGCTAAGATTAAGAGAGAATAGGTAATGAGATTGTCATAACATCTCTCTTGTACAAGGCTATATATATGGATCTCTAAACCCTTAATCAAAAACAATGTTTAGCTGCCATAATTATCAAGTCTCTTGGCCGAAACTAATCCCCGTATCAGTTCTAAGAATCTCAAATCAATTCAGGTTAAGTAAAAGCAATATTTGATAGAAAAGGTCAACGATTTCAGACTTGCAATCTGACCGATCGAGCATAACTAGAGAAGGGAATTCATTGATTCAAGGAGACTCAAAGGCATCATCAATTGGTATTTTATTTATATATTACAGTAATCATATCATATTTTATGATTTAATATTGATTAATCCTAAATATGTATATATATTAATGTCGTATATCTAGTTAGGTAAGATTTTCGTAGGTAGTTATGTGCATCGTTATATTATTATGTTTATAATTTATGTATAAGAAAAATCTAATTTGCTATAAAAAATTAAATTTTGTCATTATTAATTATTTTATGTATATTTATATATTCATCTAAATATATACTAATGCATATTTTGAACATATAATTACATATATGTATATTTATAATGTATAAATAGTTTAGAATTTTTCCTTGCAGCTATTTATACATAATATGAATTATCAAATTTGAAAATAATTTTTTTATATATAAATAATTTTAAATTACCTTTTATCGATTATTTGAATTGTTTATTATATCAAAAATAATTATTGCGCTAAAATTTTTATTTTATATATTTTAAAATTACTACTTCTATACAATAACCCAAGAAAAAATTTCAAATTTTTTATTAATATTTAATATTTTTAATAATTAAATTACTTAGTTGAGCATTATTTTTATTTCAAAAATCATGAAAAAAAAATTGAACCTGTATTTTATGATCCTAAATTTTTGTAAATTTTAAATTTTGACTATTTAATATTTATACTAATATTTTTAATTATTATGATCAAAACTATTTATTATATATATATAATAATGATAAAATTATTATTTTATGTTTGTTTTCTTAATTTCGATTTGGAAATAATTTTAAAATATATATATTCATATATTTAGTATTTTAATGTAATTAATTATTCATATATATACATTTTATGTAACCTTATATATATAATTTTAATTATTTTATATATATATATGTATGTATAATTTTATATGTTTAATTCTGTATATATATTTATACAAATGTTTTAAAATATATATATATATATATATATATATATAATTTTGAGACTTTTAGTTATAAAATATATTTTAAATATATGTATACGTATTTATATAAATATACTTCGCATTATAGATTTATGCACATATTTAGACAACATACAATACATATGAAATGAGCTAAAGTATCCGTTGTGATTTAACTTCTCTATACGAGCATGTTATACCCTTGACTGATTATTATGTTACACATGCACACACATATGTACATATGCATGGCATATATATACATAGATTAAATCACTTAATTAACTTTACATTACAAAATACTTAAATTTAAATAAAATACATGATTTTATTTAAAACAAATTTAGAATTGTTCTAAATGAATTAGACTTCATAGGCCCAATAAAGATCCAATAGGATAAACAAATTTGAAATACACTCGCCACTACCGCTGCGGGCTGGCCCAGTTCCAACACTATTGTATATTGTTTTGAGGTATTCCTGAAACCTTTTATATTGATTGTAAAATATGTCATTTTCTAATCCAATGTTGACCATTAAATAACAAAAATAACATTATTTTAACTCAAGTGCATCATAACCAACCATAAGTTTGTCGTTCACTTATAGTTTTAGAAAATTTTATACATATTAATTTTCTTTTCTATAGACACATGCTTCCTCTAAATTTTGGCCGATATTCAAATTATTTGATTTCTTGATCAAAATACTTAACTCTTATGCTTATCGAATAATGCTTTTGTATCATTTCTTGGATCATATCCAATAACCATAAACTCAGTTATTGCTTCCACTGACTTTGAGACAATTTGGTTGTTATGTATAATAGTCTATTCTAAATCATAATTTATAATTTTTATTTCAACATATATATACTAAAACTCAAAGTCATACCAAGCGATAAATTTTGTAAGTAAAATCTAAATTAACCATATCATGTTGAATGATGAATATGTTACACTGGTTTCAATAAATGAAATTTATGATGTTATTCTTATCAACGTGGCTTATATTCCAACTATATTGATCTTTTTCCTGGAGACACTTTTGCAGCCAATAGATCATATCATTTCGGGTACTAATATCAAAATCATATTTTGACGATGTACTTGTAATCCATTCCAAATTTGCACATCGTGCCACATGGTAAAGTCAATACTCTTAATGGCTTACTTAAGACCGAGAAAGCTTTTCGCTCAACATTAATAAAATTCATAATTTATATTAGTGTGCAAGATTTATCATTAGACATTCTAATGTGTCGTGTTTAGTTAGGTTTGGCTAATTTCATTTAAACCCTCATAATATTTTCATCTTTGGATCATATCCAAATTCATTTTACTATCAATAATTATAGAAGAAATTCCTTCATTCTGAACTTGGTATTTCTTGGAACAATGATTGCTTCTCAGTGTAATCAAACAAATATTCATAAAAGTTTACGAATTTCATTCAATAAAACTAATTTATTTTTAGTTTATAATAATTATGTTCAAAACAAAAATTGGTCATCCAATGAAGATCATGCCCAAAACCTTTTGGGGCGATTCATATAAGAACCCTCACATACAATTATTGTGTGTAGTCTTTCGACTCGCATAACCCACCAATACCTTGGCCTAAGTAATGTTGGGGTTCCACATAAACCCTTATCTTCTTTGATTTTGTAAACAATTTTTTTAGATGAAATAAATTTTAACCCTGTGTATTACTGTTAAGTACACGACCTTACAAAAAAAATTTGGTCTACTTCACTCATCATATCATAATTTGTCCAATAAATTTTGATTACTCCTCATCAAAACATCATTACGTATCATAGGGAGGAGTGACTTTGGAGATTGAATGTTATTCAATTTTTTAGGTACGTTCGGAACTCTTTCCAATGTAGCCACTTATTTGATCAATTCGAATCAATGTTATTGCATGTAATTTCATTTACTTCAATTTTATATTCTACAAACTTATCATAGACATGCTACATATGTATCAATACACTTATGCATATGATAATTAATTGATGAATATAACAAAGCACGTGGAATTGTTTTGGCATTAATAACCCACGATTGCATGCATCTACCTATATCATTCTAAAGAGTTCACTAACTCTTATGATGCTCCCACTGAATGGGTGTTTTACCATTAATTGGCTAAGATATAATTAACAAGTATCATATGCTTCATAATCATATAATCAAAATTAATTTCTCAAAACTACGGCTTAGTCTATTTCCAAAATAATTACAAATAATTGAGATACTTATGTATTTTCCAAAGCATCACTTTTGTTACGAAGATAAAAACCACCGTTGTAGTTTTATTTTATAATGAATATTCATAATATTCATATTTAAATAAAGCTATGTCTATTTTTCAGTCAATAATGAAGAAAAATTATTAGTTCATAAATAATGTTTGGTATGATTTATGAAAATAATTTTCGTAACCTATGCAATCAATAAGCTCTTTATGGCATTCTATTATTTTAGCATTACTATAAGAGCACAACAAAATATGGAGGTCAATTCAACCACTTAATTTTGACCTCTTATTCCATCTACTGCAACCATTTTACAATTGAGAGTTTTCAGTTCAAATACCTGGCTAAATGTTATAAATTTCATAGAAAATAATTTTCTATATAAAAAATATATTTCAAAATATAAATCCTATTTCTCATTCCAACGTTAAATACCAATTATTATTTTACAATTATTATTCCGACATTTCTTTATGTAGCCGAAGTGACCATTCACTCTCTTCATCCCAACTGTATCTTAAGTTACTTCTACCTTCGTACATTCGCTTTCCTATAATGGTATGGCCTTTTCAACCTTCAAATGTCAAAACCGATACATCTACGATGTTCATGTGCCGAATACCTAAGTGCCATAAAGATAGAACGTTAGGGCCCAAAAAAATGAACAAGAAATAAGAGAACAAAAACATCAGAATCTCACATGCGCAATGATAACATATACTATCAAAAGAGAATACATAGAACTACTCTAATATACATAGCATTTCAAAGTTACTAATCAAAGTACTATTGTCGGACTGAACAATTATAATAGCATGCCCTTACATTGCCAATATAGATACATAAAGTACAGGGGAAATAAAACTATGGTAAGTAAAACATCTAGCTCCTCTCCTAGAGCTCAATGAACATCAACAAAAACTTGCCTTTCCTAAACCACTCGTAAGTGCACCTATAAAAATAAAGGAAATATAAAATCGCGGGTCTGACATAAGCGTGGTGTGAGAAACGCAGGAAATATGTGTACAACATATAACGGCACCATTTGAGACCATTCGAATCACCGTAGCGGTTTTCCCCTCAAAAGAGTCGTACCATATATTAAGTACATATTGCATTATAATTGATAACGTCTAGGGTGAAGAATATAAATCAGAAAATTGTTGTGCCGCTTGCATCTTGCGACACAACAATATTGAAGTATAATCAAAACCGCTAAGTGCGTTCGCATGGATTTTCAACAGAGACCTCCCCAGTAAACTAAGATCAATCTCGATGAAAAGAATCAAAAATACCTTTCGAGCATCATATATATCTAGATAAAATATATTATACAGTAAACATAACTGGCATATCGCCTGAACATGTGAACTACGTGGAACCAAGTACAACAACTCCCCGGGCCCTATAATCGAAAGCACCTCTAAATATAGAGTCGACATACCCTTATGGGTTAGCTAAACTAGAGATTGTGCATCTTACTTTATCTTTAGTAATTTTTCAATAGTGAAGTCCCGCTCAACATCCTAACACATAAGCCATAAGTCGAAGAGATTATAAACCCCCACATGGATTCTAGCATCTCGAACATATTCACTTCCAGGAGAAAGAACACGCATCTCGGTCTTAAAGTGGTTTCAATAAGTAAAATATTTACCGATTCCAGTCCCTTCAAGACTAAGTCGGCAAATTTTTGGTTAACTTAACTTCGGTTCTTTCAAAAATAAACAGACAATGATAAGGGTGGAGATCATCTTCTATCTGGACGGATTTCCATATCTTTTATCCTAAAAAAGCCAGATGAGTTTATACATAGGTAGATCATCACCGAGTGAACAACAGTACCATATAATTATCGTGTTTCCTCTAGATATTTTCAAGTTAATTTGGTTATATTCAACAATAATGAAACAATCACGTATGGAAACCAAGTCTCGTATACCTATCGCGCTTTCGGCCTTTTCAACTTCTATAATCCCTCGATTAAGAGTCAAGCCCCATAGGTTAGAGCATTATTGCTTCTATACCCTACTCGAATCATCATTCTTAACTCTCATAGATAGAATCAAAGCCTACTTTGTCGACTTTTAGTACTAAACACATGAATAGACAAAGTAACATACAAAATACGATCAAGTCACATAAATTACTTTTATTCCCTTTTTTATTTAATTAACCCTTTACTAATCAAAAATATTTATTATTAAAACTTTCTTTATCTAATAAAACTCCTTTATTTAATCAAAACTTCATCGTTTAATTAAAACTCCATTCTTTAATTAAAACTTCTTTCTTTAATTAAAAATTCTTTCTCCAATTAAACTTCTTTCTGTAATTAGAACTTCTTTCTTTGATTAAAACTTTTACCTTTTATTAATCTTTGTATATGGATTTAATTTCCCTTTTAAAAAAATATATACTTGTATTCTACTATTGCTGTATTTTATTATTCGCGTATATTTCTATTTATGCACTTTAATATTCATTTACTCTTTTCTATACTTCAAAAATATTGATATACTTATCTCGAATGGTATAGTACATTTACAAATTATTAACAAGATTTACTTACTTTAAAATATAATCAAAGAGGCTAAAACAAATGTTATTTAAACATTTTTTTTCTATAAACCACTTCTCTTTTATAAGTTGAACCTTTACTTTATTTTACCATTTTTAAAGATTCCATGCTTGTTATTATCTTTAAAATTGCATTGTTAAAGATCTAAGTATATTTTTAAGGGTTAAAGACAATTGTTTCTCAAACATTTGTCACTACAGACCCAAACTCATTTCACACCTAACCATTTTATTTAAAACTTGTTTTTAAAGATTTAATTACGCCTACAAGGGTTAAAGACAATTGTTACTTAAACATATGTCACTAGAAAACCCAAAACTATTTTTGTAACGACCCGTCCACTACACCAGAATCCTCATTTCGCAACGGCTTTAAGCCGTTGCAAAATGATTTCGCAACGGCTTTGATCCGTTGCGAAATGGGCAGTGGTAAAAATTTCGCAACGGCTCTTGTCCATTGCGAAATATAATTTTGCAACGGCTAAGGGCCGTTGCAGAATCTTATTTAGCAACGGCTCATAGCCGTTCCGGATTTTATTTCGCAATGGCTTAAAGCCGTTGTTAAATGTAGACATATAACTGTTGTTTTAACTAATAGCAACGGCTTTAATCCGTTGCTAATTACTAATTTTTTTTAAAAAAAAAATCGAAATTTCTTCTCTGTTCCAGTGACAGTCATTTCATTGTCATAATTAATACAAAAATTTGCAAATTTAACACTATCACAAAAGAAAGATTATTAAACCAAATATTTTTCATACATTCAACACAAACCAAACATAACAAATGTTTGAATTATAATGTTCAACATCAACACATACCACTATATAGTACAACAACGGAATCACTACATAATACTACATTGCAATCTTATGTTTAACCTGCCTTGGTTGATTAGTCTTATGTCGCACAAATACAAATTATGAGTTCTCGCACAAATACAAATATTATCCTCTTCACAAGAAGGACAAAACAACAAATCAGATATGTCATATGAGGAGTCCCTCCACTAAGTGAGCACATAACCTCTTCAACTACAAGTGCTGGAAAATCAATATCATCTGCACATAACAAAAACCAACCAGAAGGATATTAATATGAAACAGGAGTGGTTTGATACAGAAGTAACTGCAGTCATCAAGATACAGGAGTACTTGATCATAATATGTATGCAAGTGCCAGATTTTGCTTCCAAATCATGTGTGTAGCACTAATATGAATTAAATACCACCAAAATTGCACATAACAGTATAAACAAAGACTTCCACTAGGAATGCATTATTATACTATATTTTGTATTAAAAGACCAGTATAAGAAATCAGCTTCAAATGGCATAACCGATCATTCACGTGTACATAAAAACAAGGTAAAACTGAAACTAATAAAGTATCATCACTTATACAAGGAGCAGAGATACTCATACTTGAATGATAAGATTCAGTTATGAAGTCTGTAACATCTTAGTTCATCGTGGATGAGTTCTATAGCAAAAGTAAATTTCCTTAAAAATTGTATATTTTTTTTTAAAAGAATAATTTGGCAACACTTAATTAACAGTTGAGGTGTGACTAAAGGACATACTCTACAGTGATGATCGGGTTACTGATTTACGAGAGGTTAACCTGAAGTGTGTAACTAAAGAATGAATGGAACCGACTGTATTTAAAGGGAGCTATCAAGTTAATTGGTTTCTCAACCATGAATCTTTGCTTATGCCAACTTTCTCCCGTTAATTATTTTCGATGCAGCAATTGACATCAAAACAGCACTTCCAAGCAACTGTTCCTCCTCCTCACATCCAACCAACAGTTCAGTGCCTACAATCTACCATCTACCCACAACATCAACACAATAACCTAGTTGCCTGCACAATTATCCACTGCTTCATTCTCTTCCTTCACATAACCATTCTCGGGCATATCAATTCAGTGCACATTGCAATACTTAACTTCTACAAGACTGCTTCCATTGCCTTGCCTACAAACATTACACTGCCATTACTTCACATACACTTTACCTTCACAACCACAACTAGAAACTGCACATCTACTAGTGCAAACTTCAAACTGTTACATCAAGCAGTGCACATCAATCCAACAAACATTGCAAACTGTTACATTACTGCCGCTTCCCCTCTGCCTGCTACCAGTGCCATCCCCTCCACTGTGCTACACCACTCACCAGTTCAAAAGGGAAGAAATGAAAAAAGTTTCAAAAGTTTTTGCTTTGAATTTACTAGATGGAGAACAGATGAAATGTAAGAGAAAGTTCAATAATGCATTTTGTTTTTATTCTTAAAAAAACATTTCAAAAGCTTTTTCTTTGAATTTCATAACTAGAAACAGAAGTCATAATTCTATATGGATAAAAGCATACATGTCACTAATATGAATATCATTAAGCAGTACAAGTGATGTTTAAAGTGGTTCCTTTCAATTTGTACACTGTCCATAAAAGTTTCATTTGTAGGTTCAATTATAAACTATCCATCAAATTATCCTTTGTAGGTTCCTTTCAATCTTAATTTGCAGGTTCAATTATACATTGTCCATCAGTAGGTTCAGTTATAAACTATCCATCAAATTATCCTTTGTAGGTTCCTTTCAATCTCAATTTGCAGGTTCAATTATACATTGTCCATCAAAGTAACATTTGCAGGTTCCTAATAGTTTCAATTTGCAGGTTTCTTTCAGTTTCAGTTTGCAGGTTCCTAGTATACATATCTACTATGGATATAATTTTTAGGTTCCTATCAGTACAAAAGAAACTCAAAAACAACATTTCAAAAAAAAAATGCAGGTTCCTATCAGATAATTAAATATATATTGTCCATCAAAGTATCTCTTAATTGATACACGTAATGAAAATGTATACTACCCAGTGTCAGCAACTTCAACTATTTTTCTTAGTTATCTGTGTTTCTTTTTTAAAACTTGCCTATTAATAATTCATGTTAATATCAAACATAAGTTGTCTAGTAAATACTCATTTATGATTAGTTATCCATTTATTAATCTGTTCAATGAATTAATGGCAATAAAAGTAAAATGAGTGAATACAGTGTCTAAGTTCACACAACATATTTCTCGGATTAATTGTCTACACTCATGGTAGATAAAGCTTGAGCTACAAGTTATATTTGCCTGGGATTTTTACTTGAACTGGTTAGCCATATTGACTCAACTACAAAGCATTAGATAAAACAAGTTTTATGGATGTTGGTACCTCCTGATTATTGAAACTCCACATAAACGCTTGTAGAATTCAACTCCAGTATAGATATAGCCTGCATATGCCAAATTCAAAATTAATCAATTCCAGATGTATAGTAAAGTGAAAACAAAACTCACTGATCATGAATGTATTGTCTGACAAATTTCATAACATACCATATAAAGAAAAGCTCCAGTCCATATCCCTTCAGTTTCAACATTAGAAGCTGCCATGAAATTTACATAAGCAGTTTACAAAAACAGTTCATCCATTCCTTTGGTCGGTTTCTATAACTCAATACTTACAAAAACTTTCTCAGCTATTCTTTTAAAAAATAAAACAGAATAGAAAGCATCTGATCATCAGAAATTCACCTCTTTCATATGAATATATGCATCACCATTTGGTTACGCCTACAAGTAGGGCTTACATAGGAGGGAAACGAAATATGATAAATAATGACAATGACGATGCTTGGCCAAACAATATTAAACAAACACTATATTGATGATGACTTTGATGGAAACATCATAGGTCAACTCAACACGTTAGTGAAGCAGACAAGATCAAGCTAATATAAACTCGATCCTAGTTAAAGTAATAAATGAATAAATTTCAGTATTTTACCTCATTAGGATCTGGATCGATTGTTTTCAACATCACTTCCTTCACAAGCAACTGCTACAACCACTGCCTCACCCCTTGTTGTCGAGCAACTTCCAGCCACCTTCCTCAAACACCATACCACTCTCATTTCATCTTCAACCATCACTGACTATTTCATCACTGTCCCACCATCCATAATTGTGCACATAATACAGTTAAACAAAACTGTGCACATACTTCATTTCTCTGGCCATTTCTTCTGACCATACCACTCACATCATAAACATCAAACCGTGCTCTGCAAACATTTACCCATCATATCCCAATTCTACAGCCGTTATCAACTTCTGCACCCCTCTGCTCACAGCCTTCACCATTATTACCAATATCTTCCCGCAACCTCCTTCCAGTTCACTGTGCCTACAGCAAACATCTGCTACAACACATTACCACCTCTTCTATAGTTCAAGCATTTCCTCTCAATCCACCTCCAGAGCAACCCTACCTGTAGCTGCAACCTTCACTTCGAAACCAAATCACCATCCATAAACAATCGCACGCCACCACCTACAACTGCAACTCGTACAACCGCTTCCACCCACTTCCAGTTCACTACCACGAAATCACCCCAAATCCAATCGTGCTTGAATAAAATTCCTCAAAACCGAAGTCACCCCCAAATTGAACAATCCAAATTGACAGCTCTCCTCCATATCCACAAATCACAACAAACACCACTGACCTCCTCTAACTTCGACCATGTCATAGTCGACCATCATGAATTCGCAAACCCCAATCGCCTCTACAACTTCACCTCCTCCTCTTACCCCAACTGCAATTCTCCTCTGCCAGTTCCAAGAAGCAAGACCGTAACCCATCGTCCATAAAATTTCCCACAAAACCGCATACAAATTAGTTTTAAATTTTTCAAAATTTCGAATCTGGGGACAGGCGAGGCTTAGTGTTGAACAGAGATCAGTGAATTTTGGATTTCAATATGATAAGATTTCATTTTGAAATTTCTGTTTATTGGAACAGAGAATAGTAAATTGGATTTGTAGTTGATCGTGAATTTAGTAGTGTGGTTTAGAATGATCTGGCTTGGGAATAAGAAATCAGATTAGGGCAAGCGGCATTTTTTTGCAAAAGTTAACTGTGATAGGAGCATATTAATTTGGGAATGGGGGGTTTGTGCAAGTGGGTATGGAACCACTAAAAAAATAGGGAAACTTGGCAGCGATTTTGAGCCACCGTAAAATTAAAACGGCCGGTAGCCGTTGTTAATAATTTCGCAACGGCTCTGAACCGTTGTTATTTAGCAACGGCTTGGAGCCGTTGCGAATCTTCCGCATTGGGGGGTTGCAAAACTGCTAATATAGTGTAGTGGTCTGTTCGATCCTTAAAAGTCGACACTAATACATCTACAGTATTCATGTGCCTAGCCTCCAAGTGCCAAAAATTCGGATTGTTAGGGGAAAAAGAAATAAAATATAGAATAAAATCTCACATCCTGACGAGTAATATATAATATACAACAGATCTTTACAAAAGAAAAATGTAATATACGTACATGAAATCAGGGTACTCTAATTTATCATCAGCTTGGACTATTATAACATGTCTTCATGGTTGCTGATAAATATAAACAACAAATGCAGCAAAATTAAAATTTACATGAATACATCTTGGAGGCATCTAGCTCGTCTCTTGAAGCTCCAAAACATCCATAAGTAGATCTGAAATATGCTCTGTCTGACCCAAGCATTATAAGAGAATAACACCCGAATCGGTCTGGTAAACCAGCGTGAGAAACTCACCTCAAATGGATTTTAATGTTATAAAACCTTTCAAGATAAAGGTATCTCGTAAGACCATACCATACATAAACACGTACATGTTTTTACCTTACGATAACCAAACCATTTCATAGGAAATCTTCCGATACTATAATAATGTCTAAGGTTTAAAATAAATATTGAATAATTGTCAAAGTGTTACATTGATTAAATTCCATCATAATAGGTATACAACTAAGTCTGAAAGGCACTTATCGGAGAATGGATTTCCATACGACAACAAGGAGGGACTACCTTCCGTACAATACACTTCTAGATAAAATATACTGGGGTCGAACCTGTCAATCCATGCGAATCAAGATAGGACTGCCCCTCACTGGATAGTAACTGAATATTTCATCACTCCAGTTGCTTTGCAACCTTTTTCCAAGAGCTCTCATGCACAATCAAATCAATAAATAAAATCTAGAAGGTTGATGACAATACCTTAACGAGTACGACTTACATAGCCCTGCAACACTGCCATGTTTTTGTCATTATCGGTTGTAAGGCTTGGGGCTACCCTTACATTTCTGCAGCAATTCCCACTTAGAATGCTAACACTACCTACCGGGCGACAAATGCAATGCTAGGGTTTGTCCACATAAGTTGTTCATGATATGAACAAACCTAATGTACTACTTTTACTACATCCATTTTAGAATCATCCTTGGAAATAGTAGCAAGTATCCCCTGCACTTCAAGAGCTCTTTCTTTGATCATCTTCAAGATATATTCAATTCGAATGCTTATGCCAGTTCGAAGTAGTTTTCAGATAATATATCTGACCCCGGTCACTCCGAACTGACAATGATAGTTTTAAAATTGGCCAAGGTTTGGTAGTCAGTTATTTAACTATCAAATAGGAACAATTCAACCAGTGATTTTGACCCAGCACAGTTAAGCACAAAGCAACCACTAAGCCTCTTTAATTAATCATCTTGTTAATTAAAACCACTTTGTAAATACTTGTATCAAAATACTTTTACAAAGATATATTCCTTAACCTTCTCTACTATCTATAGTACTTAGAAAATATTCATATACTTATCTCGACGATATGAGTACATTCACGAAAAAATTTCATTTTCAAAACCCTACTATTTGAATTTAAAACAAATGTCATTTAAAACATTAATAACAATAAACCTCAAAACACTTTCTTTTTGGTGCAAGTTAAATGGGTCGTATGAAAATTAAACCATATATACTTACCATCACTTTTCGATTTCAAACAGTACTATCTCTTGATTAATAATGAAATAGGCCAAGTTAGAAAACTATCCTTGCCTTGACACAGATTCTAAATTCTAAGGATAGAGAAAACTTTCCATAGCTCGGAATTTGGCTAAGTATGAAAGAACATTTTCCATAACACGGTAAATTTAGAATGATCATTTATGCATATTGGGTCTTGGTCTTTTTATAAAATCCCTTCTTTATAAAATATATTATTTATGAAACTCATTTTATTTACAAACTCCTTTCATAAAATACTGTTTGTAAAATTCCTTTATAAATCTCTAAACATAATTGTAACCTCCCTTTATAAATCTCCAATTTATTCAATAACTCCTTTATATGCAACCTTTATATTATTTATAAAATCTCTTCTATAAAAGTTCTCTTATAAAATATCATTTGTACAACTCGTTTTATTAATTTTTGAATTTATTTGCAAATCTTTCTTGATGAACCCCAATTCCGTTTTTAAAAACTCCTTTATAAATTTCCAAATATAATTACAATTATTTTATAAACCAAAAGCTCCAAATGTAAAGTAAACTCCAAAAAATATATTGGGAAGATGTATTAATTTTCAAAGAATTAATGTATTAGTTTTCAAAATGTTATTTTTAAGATTTAATTCTCTTATATAAATAAATGCAACTATTGTTAGTATGAAATCAAAGTTTTTAAATCTTTCTTTTCTTTTATAAAGTTGTACAAAAATAAATAATAAAAAAATGTATGAATGTAAATTGTGTAAATATAAATATAAAGAAAACATAATTGGAATAAAATTTTGTTGTGTGAATATAAATATAAATATGAAGGAAAATGTAAACAATTTTGAAATGAAGGCATATGTATACATGAAATATAATTACATAATGGATTAAACCAAAATTTACAAAACAAATGAACAAAGAAGTACATTTAATTTTACAGTGAATATGATAAAAAAAAAGAATGTTTTATAAAGTAAATATGATATAAAATCTTATATAAAAATTTCTTTTATCTATGAGAATTACAAATGTAAACATACATAAAGGGGATGAGTAAAGAAATCAACATGCATAGATCTCATAATCATTTCTCTTTGCAAATGGCATTCATTTTGTTTAAATTGAATAAAAAAATAAAATAAAAAATTCTAGAAAACTCTTCAGCTCCCCAAATTCAAATTTATTTAGTCTTAGCCAAATCTGAAAACACAGTAAAAAAAAGATTTGGGTATCTCATATCTCATCGCCCAAGAAAAAAAGATCAAAGAAAAAAATTGAACAAGCTTTCACCCTGGTTCAATGAGCAAAGCAATATTCAGATCAGAAAGCAATTTCAACAAATCTGTTTTAACCTCAAGAAAAAAAATATGGAAATCAAAAGTCTGGATTTAAGATGCAACCTGAAAGCCACATAAAAGCTTCAATATGTTTTTGGAGCAGCATCAAGATCAAGGTCAAACTCAGTTTGCAGTACAAAGAAAGTGCAGATTACTTAGGAAACAAATCAAAACCTGGAAGCAAGATTTAAATTCAACAATAAATTCAGGTTCAACTCCAATGAGAAACAAAGCAGATCAAATTAAAATACAAGTTCCAGATTTTAAAAGCAAAATAGTGTGCTCTGTTCAAATCGCTCAGGTGAGCAAAACTTCTTATTTATTTATTTAAACCTTGATCTAGTTATCTTTTGATGAATGAGTGAAGTAATGCTAGGATGTGTTTACTTGAATGAGAATCTGTTTGCACATATATGTAAATAGGTATATACATTACTGTGCATGTTAAAGAATCAAGCAAATTTGCCTTTTCTTTTCTTACAGGTTTTCAAAACCTGTTCAAAACTCTGAATCTAATCTTCTAACTCCCCTTTAGGCATTGAGGGTTCGAATAAAAGTTGTTTGAATGATCATAATCTAAATTATAAAAAAAATATTATTCGATATTATGAACATATAGAATTACAGGATATAAGGAATGTCTGAGAAAATCAACTCAAGTCAAAATTTTGATTGTTACGTTTTTAAGTTTTGAATTCATATTTGAATTCGTGTTGGTAAATAATGATTTTTGGTAAAAGTTTCATGATTTTTAAGTTTACAAATCGAACGAAATCATGAGTTGAACAGAATAGGTATTTTTATCAAAATCCTATGATCAACGACGAGTGGGAGGTTGCGATCGATGGTGGAGGAGGCTAGTGTATAGGAGATTGTCAGAAAAATGTTCGTTTAAATTTTCGATCGCTGTGGTGATTAAACGAAATGATTTTAGGGTTATTTGACTGTTTTGGGTTGAGGGTGGAATCGAGATGATTTCTTCATCCTCGTTGCATTGTGTCGCACCGCACCAGGGGGAATTGTTTGGGGGTCGATGGAGGAGCTTTGATTGTGGTGGCTGGGTCGTTGGTGGACGAGACTTGCTTATCTAGGTGAAATGTGATGGGGGGTTCTCGCTTTTTGTTTGGTGGCGAGCAGGAGACTCTTACCTCCACATGTCCTCTTTAAGGGGTTGGTTAGCCGTAAGGCGTGACAGTCAAAAGGCTGGCCATAAAAGCAAGGGCAGGGTACCAGTGTCATGCCATGGTGGGGGGTTACCCACTGTGGGACGGCCGAAGGCCTAGATCGTGACATTTTGGTATTAGAGCTGAGGGTTAAAACTTTAGCTCAGGAGTATAACACGTTAAGTAACTCATTAGAGATAGGGTGAAGTATGCCCTAGAATGAGTATATCCCTAAGATATCCGTTCGAACGCCTTAGTAAATTCTCTTATTATCAACTGATAGTAAGTATGAGTGCAAGAAGAAGACGAGATAGGGGACAGGGGAGTACCACTACAAATGGTCAATACCCTGCAATAGCGGAAATTTTTTCTCTATCAATCTCCTTTGATTCGATTCCAAAATTCTTTTGATGCCTTCGTGACAGCTCCAGAAAGAAGTTTCGGTGTGATGGTGGCCCGACGAATCGTTGTAGGAAATCCTTACTTTGTATCTTCATTGGTTTCTTATCAGCTTTTCGTTTTAAACTCCAATGAATTTGAAATTTTAAATTAAATAAATTGGAAATTTTAAATTGAGTTAAAAAAATTGGTTAACAAATGTGAAGCTAAATTTGAATTGAATCAATAAAACGATATTGGTTAAAATCAAATTTGAAATTCTATTGTTTTCTTGTGTATATCAAAGTTCCAAAGAGGGACAAGTTGGTATATACTTTAGGATTTTCCGACCTGAATTTGAAATCTGTATCCAGCGTTTGAGGATTATGGAAGATTAAATCCATCTATCTATTATCTGGGACCGATATATTCTACGAACGATTAGTTATCCCTTCGAACTAATCAATGCCCTTGCATAGTCATACACCGGTGACCGAGTATCTTGTGAAATAATTGTATGAGTTTGTTCTCATATTATTGATATTCTTATTTGGTAAACCGAAT